>OY757314.1:89961808-91161808 GCA_963583905.1 Stenurella melanura | reverse complement strand
ATAGTGGTTATTTTGCAATTAGACATCTCAAATCGTTTTTGGATAGTAAATATCTAATTAATGTTTATTATGCATTAATATACCCACATTTAAAATATTTAATCATATACTGGGGTCAGGGAACTGATTGGAACAGAGTTTTTATCTTATAAAAACGCGTCATGAGACTAATTTTTGGACTATCGCCAAGAGATTCTTGTAAAAACACTTTCAAAGACAACAAAATATTAACTTTACCTAGTATTCTTATTTTAGAAGCAGTAATGTTCACCAAGCAAAAGCCAGACTTATATAATCACAGGAATGACATTCACAACTACTCTACACGAAATAACACAGATATACAAATTAACCAGTTCAACTTAAGTAGTTTTAAAAAAAGCCCAAAGTATACATGTAGTAATATCTATAATAATATCCCTCGTCATTTAAGGGGGTTAAGCAGAATCAAGCTAAACAAAAACTAATTAGAGGTGCTACAAAACAAAGCATATTATTCCATAGGCGAGTATTTTGATCAGGAGTGTACTTAAAATATATTACATCTTAACATATTAGCATTATATTTACTCCACTTTAAGATCTGTATTGTATTTGTTTAAATTATCTTATTATTGCTGAGTATATGTATTGTAATTGCTATTATTTATTTTAAATTAACCTTTATTCGTAAAGACGTTTCATATCCAATGTATTTTGGCAATTGAAATAAAACATAATAAATAAATAAATAAATATTTATATTTGACATTGACTGATAAAAAACAACAGATCTTCATCCATACCTTCGTTTTTCATGAAACATCGTTATGAGTGGCTGTGTGTCTTTCTAATAAGCTCAGAATCAGTGCAAAAAACGTTTCAGAGGCTAAACATTTCCAAGATACTGAATGAGAGATTTTATGAAAATGTAATCCCTAAGAATGAAACATTTTTTAAGACAAGGTAGGTAAATAAGTTCATTTTAGGCCTTTGTTCTCATTTTTAACTTAATCTTCATTCCGTAAGGGGTTATGTAGATACTAGTTAAATCCGCTTAGCCGAAGGGGACTATGTTGAGTGTTAGTGTTATAATGAGAATGTCAAATAAGAAATTGGACACATTTATTTTGGAATTTTGATTTGCTAGCGTAACCACAAGTCAGGTTATCGAAAGAATGCAAAGATTTCATTAATATTTTTTACATATAGTTTTTCTATTAGCTCTCATAGATAGTTTTTTCCACTGTTTGCAAAATACTATAAAGAATATGTTTCATTACCATAAGCAAACAAATAATAAATAATTCATTTTTAAACATGCATATAGTATATAGGCTCCAATACTAGTTAGCTAATAGACAGATGAAGATCTGCTGTTTTTTATCAGTCAATGTCAAATATAAATATTTCATACTTATTCATGGATATTGCCATGATTTTGCATGAAACATCATTGTAAGTGCCTTTGTGCCTTTCTGATGAGCTCAGAATAAGGGCGAAAACGTTTCAAAGGCTAAGCATTTCCAAGAAACTGAATGAGAGATTTTATGAAAATGTAATCCACTAGAATGAAATACTGTTTAAGACAGGGTAGGTAAAAAAAAATAATTCTAGGCCTTTGTTCTCATTTTTAACTGAATCTTTATGTCGTAGGGGGTCATGTAGATACTGTTTTAATCTGCTTAGCCGAAGGGGACTATGTTGGATGCTAGTGTTATAGTGAGAATGTCATATAAGAAATTGGACAAGTTTATTTTAGGATTTTGATTTGCTAGCATAACCAGAAATCAGGTTATCGAAAGTATGCAAAGATTTAATTAATATTTTTTACATACGGTTTTTCTTTTAGCTCTAGTTTTTTCCGCTGTTTGCAAAATCCTATAAAGATTACGTTTCATTACTATAAGCAAACAAATAATAAATAATTTACTTTTAAAAATAATGCTTGGTTTCATACTTCTTGGTGATTGGTTTTTAAGACTCTGTGTATTGCAACAATTCCTTCCACCCTCTTTAACGGCCTCCTATGTATTGTCTACGGAGTAGAAGAAAACACCTGCCGTTTTGAATTTATAAATATTTATATTAGATTCGTTAATAGAGCTGCATGTGTATGCGCGAATGTGTGCGGGTGCATGTGAATGTGTTTGTGAGGACGTGTTCTGAAATAGAAATAGAACAAATTGTAAAGGAAAATGGTTTGAAAAAAAATAAATCGCTTTTAAATAAGCGGTCACTAAAAATGATGAAATAAAATTTCACCGTCACACCTTCATCATTTTTTAAAAACAACTGGGTTCCTGGGACCTCAAAACGTAGAGACTTGATGTTATCTCAATTTTCGAATTTGGATCAAATTTAGTACCCTCTCACTATTTTCTGGGGAGGTTAAAACATACATACGGATTGAATTAAGAACCACCTTTTTATGAAATTTCAGTTATTACAAAAACGATATTTATTTAATCACTAACAGTAATGAATCGACTAAATAAAATGTAAGGTAATAGCTATTTATGATACGAGTGTGAAAAATCCATGTTTACGGCACGCGTATGAAAGTATGACGCCTCGTTGTGTAACTCATACAGGTGCCTTAAACGCATTTTCAGATGAGTATCATACAAGATTTTTCTCTACGAATGTACAAATACTAAAAGAAAGTTATTGAAAAATGTTAAATATCTTGACGTTGAAAATGTCAAAATATTTTAAATTTGCATCTTGACGTTTCTTTGAATAATCAATTCTATCGAATGTCACAGTACGATATTTTGAATTCGTAATCACACCATCTAAAAAATTACTGTACTACCGTTTCTAAGGTAATAATTGTTTGTTTTTATTAATCATTGTTTACAAGCGTCGCTCAAACCTCGCAAAGTTTAAACAATCTTTATTTATTTTAAATTTATTATTACCATTACGCAACTATGGGTGATTTAGATACCGAGAATAGTGACAGTGTTGCGTCCAACGTAGAGGAGTCTGCAAGAATGGAAATCGAAGCACTATTACCTACTATGTCCAAATTTCAATATGAGACGGCTTATACGCTTTGAAAAATGGTGCAATGAGAGGAGAACGAGGCACCCCACGGAGACTGTATTTTTAGCATATTTTCAGCAAAAATGAAAAATGCAAAAGCCATCTTCACATTGGAGCCGTTACTCAATGTTGAGGACGATGATATCCAAAAATGAAAATGTTGACCTAAGTAGATATAATATCCTAATATCATATTTAAAAAGGCAATCTGAGGGCTATAAATAGAAAAACTCCAAAGTATTGAGTAAAGAAAATATCCTAAATTTTTTAACGAAAGCTGATGATCTAAAATTTTGATGATGAAGGTACGTCTAATTTTATAGAATAAATATAGTTTATTGGTAAAGTGATTTCTTTTAAGGTTATGTTAATTATTGGAATCGCAGGGGAATGCAGCAGAGACGAGCTAAGCCCCATGCAAGTTGAAGACATCGAAGATCATGGAGATGTTTACCAAATTATCATCCCCAGTACTAAGACGAAATGTCCTCGGGAATTCATAATTATTTGTGGGAATATTCAAGGAGTGAACTTGAAATGATCCACAAATATGCACATTTACGTCCTTCACAAACTCCCCATGCTCGATTTTTCATTGATTACAGAAATGGTAAATGTACAAAGCAACCCATTGGGATGAACACGTTTGGTGCCATGCTCAAGAAGATAGCTTTATTTCTAGAATTATCTGACTCTTCAGGATACACAGGACACTGTTTAAGAAGATTTTTTGCATCACTGTTGGTAGATTTCGAAGACGATATTTTAACGCTCAAGCGTCACGGAGCTTAGAAATCGTCCAATGTTGCTGAAAGATACATAGAAAACTCTGCGGAAAATAAGCGGAGGACAGCTGTTAAAATATTGGGGGGAAAAGAAATAATTGGTCTCCAAGTTCGAGATAATATAGCCGAACAGCCACCAGAGGTAGTTGGAGATGCAATTCTGATGGAAAGCGCAATTTTGTTCCATCAGCTGTCATCGGGGATAGCTTTCAACAACTGCACGAAATGCGTGCTAAATATATGTAACAAATAAATTCTTAATGTTAATGTTCTTAATGCAAAATTACAATAAATTTTTACAATATTTTAATAAATTTTGATTTCATTTTTTATGTTATTTTCTCTTTATACCAGTGCGACAAGTGAAAGTTCTTTTCGCATTGAGTGTGAAAAGTGACAGTTGTTTTCGCAATGGTTTACTGGTGCGTAAAAGTGACGTTATTCTCACTAAAATGACAGTTGAGAAGTACAACATTTCGATAGTGAATTAGACAAAACAAATTATGTACTTCACAATATAAAGTTCTAGTATAGCTCTGAGCTTTACTCTGTACTATTATAATTCTAATTTTATATACCAAATTGTTGTAACCGCAAAGATGTCTTCAATGTTCTATTTTACTGAACGACACAGAAATACTGTTTAAATCTTTAGCGATATTCTCCAATAATGGAAATACTGACTGGCTAAAGAAAATTCGTAGGTGTGTGAAATAAGAAATGCAACTTCTGCTCATCTATTGTTTGAATCATAATGCACCAAAAAACAAAAAACACTATAAAACATACACGATTGGCACACAATATCTTATATCACATAATAAATACACAAAGATTCCTATCTATACCCTCACATAAACACTACAATTTTTCCGATTTTTCTCAAAAACTATCGATCCAATTTCAATTCAAGGCACGCCAATCGATACCTATAACTTTATCATTTAACTATTCCTTATCGGAGTTCAAGTTTTTTTTTATTCGCAAAAGACCATTTTTGTTACTGTTTCGAATTTTTTAGGTTATGTTCAGGGATCGATTTTCGAGAGCAAAAAACGCCATCTTTTTTGAAATATTTTTCTGTACACGACCATATTTTTTATTTACTTCTATCATTTTGTGACCTACACTTCACACGTTAATTGGTCTATAATAAGGATTTTGATCAGGACATCAGCATATCCCTGGACATTGGAGCCACCATCCAGCAGCTCATCGTACGGGATGGTTTTCGAGTCTGTGTTGCACAGGGGTGAAGCTACAGGGGTGTAAAGTTGAGGTACATTTTAATCGGGTGATTTTCTTTGTTGATGTTCTGATGAGCAAAAAGTGTCGCCTGAATTTTTATCATTATGTGGACGAATCTGTGGGTTTTCCAAAATTTTCTGGCAGAGTTGGAATATGGGAATGTGTATTTGATAAATTTTGTTACCTAAATTCAAATTCTTGCATTTTACATCTCGACGCCGATCGACGCTTAGCGGCATTTTGTGAAAATTGTGTATTTGTTAAATTTTGATACCTAGATTCATCTTCTTGCATTTATACGTCTAGACTCCGATCGATTGTGTAAAACTTCTGAATCTGATAAATTTTGATACCTAGATTCTTATTTTTACACTCTTACATCTCAAAGCCTATCGACACCTAGCGTCGTTTTTGTAAACCTTCTGTATTTGATAAATTTTGATATATAGAATTAAATTATTGCATTTATATGTCTCATCGACCGACGCCTAACGTCGTTTTTGTAAAACTTCTGTATCTGATAAATTCTGATCCCTAGATTCGTGGCTTTGTAGCAGCCACAGCCATATATTACCAGTATAGCTAGATACATAGATACCTAAATTCTTATTCTTAGATTTTTACGTCTTAACTCCGACCGACGGCTAGCGTCGTTTTTTTAAAAATTCTGAATTTGATAAATTTTTATACCTTTATTCATATTACGTCTCGAGGGCAACCGACGCCGCACAGTCGACGTCGCGCAGCACTTTATTTGGACAAAAGTCCATTTGACGCACAGTTCTTGACCAATTAGAATTTTTTTTTTCTAAATACTCGTGAATGAATCTAGTTTACCCTCCGATTGCTACAATTCAAATATTTATTCTTCTGATGAATGTGTCTCACCCAATATCGGAATATCAGTACGCTGATGTTATCATATATATAATATAATTAAAAATAGCTATTATTTGAATTAAAAACGCAAGTAAGGTAAAAAAGTAACCAAATTTCAATTTTAGAGCTAAAAAAGTATAATAATTTAGAAGTATAAGAAGCACATGGATAAGCAACCTCAAAGTGGCTTATCTGCTCCTTAATTGTAAACACAAATACATCTATTATATTTTATAAAGCTTGAATTTGACGTCACTCTTGAGTAAATATTCTTATTTTTTATATTTGTTGGCTTTTTAAAATTAATTTTATTCATGCATACAATTAATTAAACAACCTAGAGTAATAAATTATACATCGAAAAGATTCTGAAAACCTGTATGTTCCGATATTGGGTAAGATATGTTCATCAGAAAAATAGATATTTAAATTGTAGCAATTGGAGGATAAACTAGATTCATTCACAAAAATTATTCAAATCGCTCAAGAACTGTGCGTCAAATGGACTTCTGTCCAAAAAAAGTGCTAAATTTTCCACTGTGCGCCGTCTAGAGTCGATTTTGTTAAAGTTGTGTATTTGATAAATTCTGATGCCTAGATTCACATTCTTGCATTTTTACGTCTCGACACCGACAGACGCCTAGCGTCGTTTTTGTAAAACTTGTGTATTTGATAAATTTTGATACCTAAATTCATGTTCTTGGATGTTTATTACATTTTGCCGCTGGCCGACGTTTTCTATTTGAAAAATATTTTACGTTTATTAAAGTATTATCGAAGTTATACGGTTTTTTGTTTCTTTCGTAGACAGAGAACAAAAAAATTAAATAGGCGTTTTATCATCGATTTCCTGGATAAAAAATTATAGCACCTTATTAAATTTGACCTCTGGAAAAGGGAGTTTAGGTTGAGTCTAGAATCAATATAAGTTGCTTAGATCACGCGCTCCATCCTACCTTTCAACTATCACTGCACTACATGTCATGGATGTCTGTCAAGCTTCGGATACGGTTATCTGAAAAATAATATTTTTGCGGCAGTGTTAATAAAGTTTCGTTGGATTGGATTGGATTGGACGTTGGAGTCAGCATTTTTCTTGACTTTTATTACTTTATCACTATATTTTCGATTTTCTATGAAATAGTAGTTGAATTGCTACAATACACGTTACAGATTCTAGACGAACCTTTAACTCTAAAACTGTTAGATCTTTTCTTTTATTACTGACAATATAATAACGTACTATCCGACACCTCGTATTACATCAAGAATGCTGAATATAATTCTGGTAACTAATGGTAATAAAGTTTAAACAAGGATATATCTATTATCGAGATTATCCACTCAAACTAAACTGCTAAAGAGCATTATACTGTATCGTGTTTATAAATTCTACCCTTCTGCCCTTAGGTAGTTTTATTGTATTCGTGGGAAGACAGGAGAACATTCTATTAGATCCTGCAAACACAAGCAGGCAATGCGAAGTTAAGCTAAGCATATAAGTAAATATAGTTAATGTTGTGTATTCAGTAATTTATACCAGTCTGCAATATTAGTTTGCCTTGCACTTAATGAAATCAACACCTAACAACTCTGTAAGCAACAAATGAAGGAAGTAATTCTATAGTTTATATATATTTTAGTTCGTGAACTATATTTGTAATCGTAAACATTTGCGAAAATTGAACCAAAACATTTTATGTGCATTAGTTATGCTAAAACTAAATCTATTAATTCATATGAGCAGTATTAATTAAACGATGGAAAGTTATTGTAGAATCTTTGGAAACGGTTTTTATTGAGGAAATGTAGGCATTGGACACATACAAGTTTCGAGATACTAATTATCTTTGTTATTTTTGAAAATTCCCCTAAATTCAGCTTTTCATCTGTTATAACTGTTTTTTTTTGTTTGGTTCTAACAGCTAAAAATAACTTGTGTCTGTATCTTTAATATATCTTTGTTCAAATTAATCAGATAATTAACGATGATAAACAAAAAACCGCTGCCTAAGGAATCACTACTTCAAGGTTCAGATTTTCCTTCCTAGTCTCTTCAAAGGTAAACTTCTTGACTATTTTTGTACTTCAGTATGCGGAAATAGTTAGTCATAAAATTTTAATAATATTTGGGGCAGATGTCGTAAAAAAAATTACAGAAGTTGCAATTTAGCAAGCTTCGTTAATACATTGAAAATGAACTTGATTAACTTTCAAGCCTGACATGATATTTACAAAATCTGCAAAATGTACAGGGGATAGAAATAAAGAAAACATTTAGAAATTTTCAAACTTTTATTAAGCTGCGAATAAAGAATTAAAAAATTACACGAATGTATTTAAACCATTGTATCTCACATAAGTATCGAAATAGTTACAAAACTGTTTCCCATTACCAAATTTGTTTCGACACTATCTAAAAATGCTACTTGCGTTATCCAGGTAAAACAACATACAGTTTTTGATTATCTGAGTGTTTTTTATATATCTAGTAATTTGAATTTATCAAATCATGTATGTAAAATACACATATCCATACGATTGAATCACACTGCTGAGGCTGATCATATCGGCAGGAATCACATACTTTAAATTAACAAGATTTTAGTGATTTTTTTAAATTCTGGCGAAGGTGCCAGTATCAGACCTTCTCAATAGAACTGATGAAAATCAATTAGTTTCCGTATTATATTGAATCTCGTTTTTATCAATGTATCTTACTGATTTATTTATTTGAAATATCCAAAGGATCAAGACCCAGTTACAGAATAAGGGTGGAAGCAGATAATATATACCTATACAAAATATTAACCCTGTGGTTAAAATATAAACATAAATCTTAAAAAAAGGAATACACTTTACTAATCATTAATGTTGTCGCTCACGTCATAAGTTTATATTTTTATCAAAGTTATGAGATTTTTTTCTCAGCTGAAATACTACCGCATTAGAATGTAAATAACGTCTGATGGGGCTACGACGAGATGAATAATACGGAATTCGGAAATTAAGAGATGATGACGTAAGCGACAACATTCATGATTAGTATTATAGTATAGGCATGGAGTCATATAGGTTTTTTCACGGAAAGAGGGTATTAGACGTTTCTTGGGATTCGTTCAGTTTAGAACTTTGAAAATTCGATTAAGGGTGTTCTTGGATATGGCGGATCTAACGAGTATACAGGGTGTCTCACCGGGAACTGAATCGACCGATATAGAGAAAAGTACGCATCAAAATTTTTTGAAAATTTAGATAATTGCTAATGTCGGTGTGGCCAATCCAACTAATATAATTAGAAGCATGGGGTACTTCCGGTTATACCGGAAGTCCATACCAACTTGCTTATTTTAAATGGAACACCCTATATATTTTTGAGATGACAATAAAATTCTGACTTCAGGCATGTACCATATTTAGATATTTGACATTTTATAAAAAAATTTACAGGTGCCACGGTTTGCAAGAACCGTTATAACTTTTTCTGTGTGAAACATCCTCATTTGCTCTTTAGCACGGAGAAAGAACACAAGGAGAATTACGTTCTACAACTGAAATAAATTCAATAATATCATACAAAGTGTTCTGTTTTACGCATTACATTTTGTCAATTTCAAACCGCGAAAACTTGGTTAAGTCAAATGGAACAGGCTGTATTTGTTTACGTCAAGTTGTGTAAAATTAAATTCCCTTTTTTCTGATATTGGCATTGAGGGGTTAAAGTTTTCAACTTTTTGAAATATTTGCGATTTTATTAGAAATTACAGTCATTTCATCAAAATAAAATAAATAATAAATAATAATAATAAATAATAAATAAATAAATAAAAATAACAATAATAATAATAATAAATAATAAATACTAGTTTATTGTCTAAAATATACATATTGGACACAAAAGGTTAGCAGTACATTATGCACTGATGTAAAAACTACTAACCTAAAAAAAAAAAAAGTATTATATAAAAACCTAGTGTAAACACATATTTTAAAACATATTAAAATTAATATTCAAGTCATTGCTTAAAACCAGAATCTTAAATTGTTTTTTTATTGTATTTTCAGACATAAAGTGGTACTGCTGGGGCAGATTATTGTAAACGTACATTGATATATATGTAAAATATTAACGAATTGTTTCATATTTAGGTCGTAGCGTATGTAAGTGGTCGTTAGTATATCTCAAATTCCAACTGTGACCATGTAAGTGGTTGTTAATATAGCCATGATTAGAAACATCCAGTCATTATCTTATGTCAAAAAATGCCAACACGTTTAAACTAAACCCACGAAGACTTTTTAAATTTGTTTATTATTTGTGGAGAATGTGATAAGGTAATATCTAGAACTTGCAGCACATTTGCTGCTCGATATCCACAAAAATGGAAAATAACACTAGGTAATACTGTAACATGCCTATTAATCGAATTGAAGATATGGCATGAACTAAAATAGCAGAGATAAAATCAATTTAAAATATGATTTCATTTTAATTTAATAATTGCTCAAAATTCCGCCCTCGAACCTCGACACATTTTTCGCACCTTCGGATTAGTTGCTCATGGGTAGCTCTTCTAATTGAGTCCTGTGATATGTTTTGAAATGCTTTTCTTACTCTCTGCATACAATCTTCAATGGTTGTTAATAGGCTCTCATAAACTTTATTTTTAATAGTTTTCGAAATAAAATAATCCAGAACTGATAAGTTGGGCGAGCGAGGAGGCCATAAGAAAGGTCCATTATTGGCAATCCATTGATCATAAAAGTTTCTTGTAAATAATTATTAATTAAATATGCGTTATGTAGGGGAGCACCGTTATGCTGATAAAAAATATTTTTATGTTCGGCGAGAGGTAAATTTTCTAAATAGTTATCATTCAAATTTTGACAGAGCCATAATTTTTAAAGTTTTCCAGTATGCGTTTTACGGTGTTTGGTGACGGTTTCCGTTTTTCTGGATATCGAGTAGCAAATGTGCAGCAAATTCTTGATATTACCTTCTCACAATCTCCATAAATAATAAACAAATTTAAAAAATCTTTGTGGGTGTAATTTAAACGTGCTGGCATTTTTTGACATAAGATAATGACTGATTGTTTTTAATCATGGCTATTTTGATGAAATGATTACAACAATTCATGAATTTCTAGTAAAATCGCAAACATATCAAAAAGTTGAAAACTTCAACCCCACAATGCTAATATCAGAAAAAAAGAAATTCAGTTTTACACAACTCGAAGTAAAAAATACAGGGTGTTCCATTTGACCTAAATAAGTTTTGGCAGTTTGAAATTAACAGAATGTAATGCGAAAAACGGAACACTGGGTATGATACTACTGAATTAATTTCAGTTGCAGGACGTAGTACTTCTACACGTAGTCCTACACAAAAAAAGTTATAACGGTTCTTGCAAACCATTGCACCTGTCAAATTTCTTATAAAATATCAAGTATCTTCGAAACTACTGGGTTTAGATATAGGGTGTGCTACATGCCTGAACTCAGAATTTTATTTTCATATCGAAAATATATAGGGTGTTCCATTTAAAATGAGCAAGCTGGTATCGACTTCCGGCATAACCGGAAGTACCCCATGCTTCTAATTATTTTAGTTGGATTGGCCACACCGACATTAGTAACTATCTAAATTTTCAAAAATTGCATGTAACAAACCCTATATCTAAACCCAGTAGTTTCGAAGATATTTAACATTTTATAATAAATTTGAGAGGTGCAACGGTTTGCAAGAACCGTTATAACTTTTTCTGTGTAGGACATCCTCATTTGCTCTTTGGCGCGAAGAAAGAACACAAGGAGAACTACCTTCCACAATTGAAATAAATTCAATAATGTAATACCAAGTGTTCCGTTTTTCGCGTTACATTTTGACAACTTCAAACCTCGAAAACTTGTTTGGGTCATTTTTATAAATGATCTCTTGTTTTTGATATTATTATATATATTTTTTTAAATGTAATTGCCTTATTTATTTTAACGTCCCGGTGAAGTTTAGCTAATACTACTCTACGACTTAACCATTATCTTGATAACAAATAAATAATTATCAATTATCTACATGATTATTCTCATTTTTGATAAAAAAAAAACAAGTTAGGTGACTTGTATTGGCTACTAACAAACAGTGCTCACTTTGCATGTACATTTTACAAAAATTCGTTCATTATAAAAAAGCAAAGAGAGATAGGTATAGAAAATGCTAATGTCAATGATGCAGAATTTCATACTCTATTAAATTATGTAAATATATACGGGGGTTCTATTTGAAAAAAATTACTTTTGGACATTTGAACTAAATCAATGTCCGGCTCTGAAAACAAAATAACCTGTATGATATTGTGAAAATATAAGACAATTTTTATTTAGATCATATTGTACTTGTATGGGTTTAAAAATGAAGTCTCTAAATCGGCCACATGATAGAAGATATCGATGTTTTTTCGGAAGGGTAGAAACCATCAATATCACAGCCACACAGAAAAAATATTTTTTCTGGCCTGGGGATCTGACTACGCTAATTATATGTTTTTGGGGTCGCTGAATCCGAATCCGTGGTCTGTTTAACTCCGTCTCATCAGGATTTTGCCATAACCTCAAAAACCCATAATTTAAGCGATTCCGACATCTCTTCACATAAATCACTGTAACTTTTTCTAGACAAAAATGACTCCATCTTTTCTGTACTAGATCGATTGCAAAGTAAATTTCCAATCCGATGATGTGGGGCATGATCCGGCGCTTTTTAGGTGAGATATCGGCCGTCAAACTTAGCAAAAATCTGACAAAATTCAGGAATACGTACAAAGATGTAAGAAATCGTTTAGCGAGGTGACGCGTAGCTTGGTTTTCGACATATGGCCACTCGAAGTCACCGGAAGGTAAAAATCTAATTTTTTTACCGCTTCCCGAGGCCATATCTCGAAAACGAAACGGGATACAGAGCTGCAGTTTACTCGATTCGATTTATCTCACCTTCCTACATACCTTTCAATTCTTTAGATGCTTTACCTTAGAAATTTTGCAAAAAAATTAAAGTGCCAGTAAAAATCTGAAAAAGTTCACCTTCCGGTGACTTGGAGCGGCCATATCTCGAAAACCAAGGCATGCATCGACCTCAGATTTACGCCAAACGATTTCTTACATCATCTTTCTACGTACCCCTGAATTTTTTCAGATTTTTGCTAGCTTTCGTTTGGCAGAAATGGCCCTCGAAGCAGGGCCGTATTGCTCGAGAAGCGAAATCCTCGAACCGATTGGCAGCCGATTTCTCACTTAAAATGTGCCGGAAGAATATCGTGCCCCACATCATCGGATTGGAAATTTAATTTGAAATCGATCTAGTATAAAAAATATGGATTCACTTTTGTTTAGAAAAAGTTACAGCGATTTTTGTGAAGAGAAGTCGAAATAGCTTAAATTATGGGTTTTTTGAGGTTATCGCAAAATCCCGACGTGATGGAGTTATATAGAACACGGCTTCAGAGCGACTCCAAAAACATATAGTGAGCATGGTCAGATCCCCAGGCCAGAAAGATTTTTTTTTTTGTGTGTGGCTGTGTATTCTTCAAAAATGTGAATTCTCTCGGAAACTGGTAGGTTTACAAGCATATTATGGTACATAAACCCAATCTAAAATTTTATGGGGAATTCCAAATATGAAATGAAATAT
The DNA here is from genome assembly GCA_963583905.1 of Stenurella melanura. Lineage (NCBI taxonomy): Eukaryota > Metazoa > Arthropoda > Insecta > Coleoptera > Cerambycidae > Stenurella > Stenurella melanura. The sequence goes on along the minus strand of OY757314.1, from coordinate 91,148,179 downwards.
AGGGTGTTTCAATTAAAATATCAAAGTTAGGTGCTAAATCTGGTGTAAGCGGAAGTAACACATGTATGAAAATATTTTCGTTGGATCCACTATTTCGAGAAACCCCCTTAGACTAATTTTCAAAGTTCAAAACAGAATACATCCCAAGAAACGTCTAATACCCGCTTTTCATGAATAACTCTTTAGACAGAACTAATTATAAGAAGCAACTAAATTAACGCACAATATATTAAGAACTTCAATCTACTATATCAAGAACATGTAACCATTTGCTGCTTGACAGTACTTTATCACATTCTCCGTAAATAATAAACAAATTAAAAAAATCTTCGTGGATGTAATTTTGGCGTGTTTGCATTTGTTGACATATTATTATATGAATGACTGATATTAATCGCGAATATTTCAAAAATTTGTAACTTTAATCCCCACAACGCCTATATAGACCTTAATTCCACATAAGTTGATGTAAAAAATACAGGGTGTTCGATATGAATTAAAAAAGTTCTTGAGGAGGTTTGAATTTGACAAAAAGTAACGTGAGAAATGGAACACTTGGTATACTATTATGGAATTTGTCTTCATTGCAAAGCATATCACATCTTGTATTCTTTCTATGTTTCAAGGAGCAAACGAAGATCTCCTACAGAAAGAAAGCTACAACGGTTGTTGCAAACCGTTGCACCCATCAAATTTTTTATAAAACGTCAAATATCTCCGAAACTGCTGTGGGTTTAAGTATAGGATATGTTACAGGTTTTCAAGTAAGAAATTCATGGGTATTTCGAAAAGTCTAAAATATATAGGGTATTCTATTTAACACAAGCAAGTTGGTACCGACTTTCGGTATAACCGGAAGCACCACATGTTTACAATTATTTTGATTGGAATGGCCATACTGAGTTTAATAATTCTCAAAATTTAAGACATTTTTAGTAACATACATTCCATATATCGATCGATTCAGTTCCCCATGAGACATTGAAAAAATCTTGCATTTTCCACTTGATCTGATACTGGCACCTCCGCCGTAATTTTAAATATAGCTAAATCTTTTAAATTTAATTTAGATGATTCCAATCGATTTGGTCAGGCTCAATAGTATGATTTAATTGTATAGATATTTCTATTTTACATACATGATTGAAGATATTAAAATTACTAGGTATGTAAAATACTATCAAATTCAAAAACTTTGTAAGTTATTTTATCTCCACAACCACGTAGTGCAGTGGAAGCATAGGAACCGTAAAGGAGAAGTCTTTTTTGTTAAAATGGGTTTAGCATGTGATAACGTAGATGAACTTGCATTTTCCACTTGATCTGATACTGGCACCTCCGCCATAATTTTAAATATGCTAGAGCTTTTTAATTTAATTTAGGTGATTTCCACCGATCTGATCCGCCTCAATAGTATGATTCAATAGTATAGATATTTCTATTTTACATAAATAATTGAAGATATTAAAATTGCTAGGTATATAAAATACTATCAAATTCAAAATCTGTATAACTTAATTTTTCTTCACAACCACGTAGTGCAGTGGAAGTATGAGAATCGTAAAAGAGAAGTTGGTTTTTGTTAAAGTGGGTTTAGAATGTGATAATGTAGATGAACTTCCATTTTCCCCTTGATCTCATACTGGCACTTCTGCCATAATTTTAAATACAGTTAAAACTTTTTAATTCAATTTAGGTGATTTTAACCGATCTGATCATCCTCAATAGTGTGATTCAATTGTATAGATATTTCTATTTTACATACATGATTGAAGATATTAACATTACTAGGTATGTAAATTAATATCAAATTCAGAAACTTTGTAACTTATTTTATCTCCATAACCACGTAGTACAGTGGAAGTATAGGAATCGTAATAGGGAAGTGTTTATTGTTAAAATGTGTTTAGATTGTGATAATGTCGATAAATTTGCATATTCCGCTTGATCTGATACTGGCACCTCCGCCATAATTTTAAATATAGCTAAATTTTTGTAATTTAATTTGGGTGATTCCTACCAATCTGATCCGCCTCAATAGTATGATTCAATTGTATAGATATTTCTATTTTACCTACATGATTGACGATATTAAAATTACTAGGTATGTAAAATACTATTAAATTCAAAAACGTTTTAACTTACTTTATCTTCACAACCACGTAGTGCATTGGAAGTATGGGAATCCTAAAACAGAAGTCTGCATTTTCGACTTGAACAGTGTGTGACACATCCGCCATAATTTTAAATATAGCTTTTTAATTTAATTTAGGTGAATCCCACCGACCTGATCCGCCTCAATAGTATGATTTAATTGTATAGATACTTCTGTTTTACACACATGATTGAAGATATTAAAATTACTAGGTATATAAAATACTATCAAATTCAAAAACATTGTAACATATTTTACCTTCACAACCGCGTAGTGCAGTGGAAGTATAGGAATCGTAAAAGAGAAGTATTTTTGTTGAAATGGGTTAGAACGTGATAATGTAGATGAACTTAGTATCGTGCATCTGATGGACATGACAAGAATTTTATATAAACTGAGTCGTAGCCGTGCCGTCACTACGATATCTAGCAACTTTACTCACAAGGGTGATTCGAGTTACCTTCCAGACTCCCCAAGACGAAAATAAATAAAAGTATACTTACTGTTATCGCTACAGTCTGCTCTCTCCGTTGTAAACTGATGTCGAGCGATGCACTTCTACTGAATATATCTTATAACTAGCACTTTCTCAGAAATACTTTTTAATAATTTAGACCGTCGATCGCTACACAAACTTGACGGGATCAAAGATGACCCGAAGTAAGTAGTTATTCGACTCATACCACAGAATCGCGCGCTGGTCGTCAATCTTATAATTAGTGTATCAATAGGAAATCGAATTCAAAATATATTTTCATTTATTGAAATAATTTCATGAAATATTTAACTAGTGTATATAAGGCAAACATCAGAGGAGCACTACCACTTGGCAAGACGTTACGTTCTGTAGGATCGCAACTCATCCAGCGTCGAGAAAACTATAACAATCTACTGTACAAAAATATTCAAACTCTCAGTTAATTATTATTGCAAGATGTATGTCGAACTTTTGTAGAATCTTTATCAGGATGCTTCAAGAAGCTATCTATATGAATTCAACGGTTTTCTTGCTTGACAAAATGTACTAAAGTCATAATATAGTGGTTTTTACAAGTAAGTACGAAATTATTTCTGATTATATGTTTCAAGTGTAATAATATCTATATTATTATTTATCGATCAAAGATATTGGACAAATATCTCGTTTTTTGGAAAATAGATTTGAGTTAACAGATGAAGATGGCTTCGTTATTTCTTCTCCACTTATGGACTGCCGCGAATATAATTCAACTGTTCTGATGAATGTTGTAATATTTAGAGAAGAAGTATCCGGTATATTATAGGGTTGACCTCGCTGGGTAGCTTCGTTTGACAGTGTCATGAACTCTTTTCGCTAGTTATACGTTCTCCTTGCCATTACATTTTATTGGGTTGATAGATCCTGTTCTCCAAAGCAATGGATTTTTTGGCTATCCTGAAATATTTTGTTGACAATGCTTTCAGATGATCGCCCTGCAATTCGATCATTGGTGCATAGACCGTTCTTAAAAGCAAGATCAAGTAAAAAGGATGAGATGAGATATTTTGTTATTTCCTACTTGAATTTTGAAGCCTCCGGTTATATTGACCTCACTGCTTAGCAAACGGTTGAGGAAACTGGCTCGTGCTGATATTTCAAATAAAACACATAAATGATATCATCGTAACATAAGTACTATGGCTCCAAACCTTTTCTGGTTTTCCATGTGACACACAGACCGTTAAACGAACAGTAAAATAAGTTACAGAAGCAGCAGCTGTGGTATGTGAAGAGGAATCAGGAGACGACTTTATTCTCCCAACTCTTTAGTCCTGAGACATTGCTAACCTTTAATACAAAATCAGAGTAGGTATAGAACAAAATAAAAAGTTTTCTATTGGTTATAGTTAACTTTTTATCCACTAGAATGTATTTCATGTTTAAAAATAAAAATATTTTCCAACAAAAAAAAATATTTTTCTTCGTTATTGTGTTGGGCTGGGATGCCTAAAACTTGCTAAATAATTAGAAACTCCTACAAAAAAAACAATTAAAAATATAAATGACTTCATGTTGCACAAGTCACATTTTCATTTTGTGTGGTTATGTGACGTATGCAACATGACGATATTTTTATTTGTAGTTGCGAAGAAAATTATAGGAGTTTTTATTCACTTGGCAACTTTTAGCATCCCAGATAATCCAAATAAACAATATATACAGGGTGTCTCACCGGTAAATGAATCGATCGATATAAAGAAAAGTATGCATCAGAAATTTTTGAAAATTTAGACAGTTACTAATGTCGGTGTGGCCCAATCCAACTAAAATAATTAGAAGCATGGGGTACTCCCGGTTATGCCGGAAGTCGATACTAACTTTATTATTTTAAACGGAATACCCTATATATTTTCGAGATGACAATAAAATTCTGAGTTCAGGCATATAGCACACAATATATCTAGACCCAGTAGTTTCGAAGATATTTGACATTTTATAAAAAAATTGACGGGTGCAACGGTTTGTAAGAACCGTTATAACTTTTTCTGTGTAGAACATTCTCATTTGCACTTTGGCACGGAGAAAGAACACAAGGAGAACTACGTTCTGCAACTGAAATAAATTCAATAAGATCATACCAAGTGTTCCGTTTCTCGCGTTACATTTTGTCAACTTCAAACCGCGAACACTTGTTTAGGTCAAATGGAACTGTCTGTCTTTTTTTACGCCAAGTTGTGTAAAGTTGAACTCCCTTTTTTTCTACATTAGCATTGAGGGGTTAAAGATTTCAACTTTTTGAAATATTTGCGATTTTATTAAAAATTCATGAATTGTTGTAATTATTTCATCAAAATAGCCATGATTAGTTAGAAACAATCAGTCATCATCTTATGTCAAAAAATGCCAGCACGTTTAAATTACACCCACGAAGACTTTATAAATATGTTTATTATTTATGGAGAATGTGATAAGGTAATATCAAGAACGTGCAGCACATTTGCTACTCGATATCCAGAAAAACGAAAACCGTCACCAAACACTGTAAAACGTATACTGGAAAATTTTAAAAATTATGGCTCTATCAAGGCAAAAATGCAGAGAAGAAAGCCTATTGTTAATGACGAAAACATTGAAATAGTAATTCTGGGATATTTTCATGCCTTTCCAAGGATGTCATTATGACAAGCTGCTCAGGAATCGGGAATATGCAAGGATTCAATTCACAGAATCTTATTAAAACATAAGTTTCACCCGTTTTCATTTCATATGGTTTAAGGATTAAAAGAAACAGATTTCGTAAGAAGACATAATTTTTGTGAGTTTATACTAATAAGGTCTGAGGGTGACGATTCTTATTTGGGAAATATTATATGGACAGATGAAGCAAAATTTACTAAAAATGGACTTTTTAATACACAGTTTGCATTATTGGAGTGACTCAAATCCTTATATGTTCAGAGAGCGAGACTTTCAGGAAAGTTGGCAGTTCAATGTTTACTGTGCCATAAGAAACGATAGAGTGGTGGCATTACAATTTTATGAGGAAAATTTAAACGGCAAATAAAGTTTTCTCTTCTGCTAATATGTGTAGGTTTTTTTTTTTTTAGGTGAAAGATATCTGAATACCTTGCAAAATTTGAATAATAACTATTTAGAAAATTTACCTCTCGTAGAACATAGAAACATTTTTAACAGCACGACGGTGCTCCCCCACATAACGCATAAGTATTTAATTAATAATTATTTACAAGAAACTTCATGGATTGCCAATAATGGACCTTTCTTATGGCCTTATAAGTTCTGAATTATTTTATTTGGGAAACTATTAAAAATAAAGTTAATGATAGACCATTAACAACCATTGGAGATTGTATGCAGAGAGTAAGAAATTTATTTCGCAGGATTCAATTAGAAGAGCTACCCATGAGGAACTAATCCGAAGGTGCGAAAAATGTGTCGAGGTTCGAGGGCGGAATTTTGAGGAATTATGAAATTAAAATGTATTCATGTTTTAAATATATCTTATCTTTGTTATTTTAGTTAATAATAATAATAATAATGTCTTTATTAGGAAAGCATGTACATACAATACATCCAATCGCTAAGGCGAAGTCAAGACAAAGCTATTCAACTTAACCTTATCTAACCTAAAATTCCTAAAACTAAAAGTAGTAATAATAATAATACCTAAAGTACATATCAATAAACATTAAAATATAGTATAAAATTCTTGTTAATAAATATTTAAAAAAAACAAGAAAAAAAATATGTGGAAAAAGAAATCGCTAATAAAAGAATGAGCAGTATTATTAGCATTAGTATTTATCAGTTTAGTGGGGACGAGGTACGGTCACCGGTTTAATTTCCGACACTCGATCAGCGATGTTAAGTCACGCTGGCTGAGTCCGGCATTTGGATGGGTGAACCAGTGTATCCGTCTATTAGTCGGTAGGCTATCGACTGAGACAGTTTCGGGCCGTTAAGTCGCTTAGTAAGGTGGCGCCGATGGCACAGGGCAACTGTCTTCGCTGCAGAGAAGACCCCAAGGGCTATTGGCTCGCCACAAAGGCGGTGAGATGGCCTGGGGCGCGTCAAAGTTGATAGCCGATGACCGTGGTTTGGAGTCCACGCAAAACTGTAGATCCCTACGAGCACAATGGGCCTTGAGGCCTGAGTGTTGTAGTAAAACAAATCCACTAATGTATCAGTTTAGTAGTGTCAGACAACGAATGAGCCACGTACGTAAGATGCAGATAAAATTACTGCATAGAAAAGAATTTCATTTTCACTTTTTTGCGAAAACTGTCTACATTTAGAAATTTGAGGGTATCATTTATGTTGTTATAAATTGTGACAGATTTGTAACAAAAAGATCTACGAAACAGGGTAAGATGATAAGTCGGCAATGATAACTTGTGCATATGTCTCAAATTTAAATTGTAGATGTTATTCCTATGTATCATTTTTTTACGAAGATATGATGGCGAGGTGGTGCATAGGATACGGTGAGTAAATACGGACATATAATATTTATAAACACTTTCCACTCGTAGCCAACCAAGTTCATTCATTTTTGAGGAAGTGCGCTGGTATTTTCGAATGGGGTAAACAAATCGACAACTACTGTTCTGTATTTTTTGCAGACGGCTTTTTGATAGTTGGTCCAAGCAGCTATAATATACGACATTGCAATAATGTAATATAGGTAACACCAACGATTCACATGGCTTTTTTCTTAATTTAAAATTAATAATATTTATATTATTATAAAGTAGCTTTAATGCTAGATACGCTTTATTGACTAATATGTTTACGTGTTCTTTAAATCTTAGATTTTCGTCATAAGTTAAACCCAAACTTTTTACTTTGTTTACAACAGTTAGGGCTCTATCTGATATCTTGAGTTTTATATTTTGCTTGACAAAACTTATATGTTTTTTATTTGCAAAACATATTACCGTACATTTCCCAATACTTAATTTTAAATTATGCGAATTCCAATAACGCTCGATAGAAGTTAGATCTTGATTTATGTTAGCAGATGTGTTTCTTATATTATTTGGGTCAAAAGAGCATGTTAATTGTGTGTCATCCGCATAGCATTGAATTTGTGTGTAGTTTACACTATTGAAAATGTCAGCTGCATATATTAAAAATAGGATAGGTCCTAGAACAGAGCCCTGGAAAACACCGGAGGTGATTTTGGTGGTGTTTGAAAAGGCATCATTCATTTTGACAGTTTGGTATCTATCGCTCAAGTAGGACTTGAAAAACTGAACACAATTTTCATTAAATCCGAAGTAGATAAGCTTGGCACATAACAAAGTATGATCTAGGGTGTCAAATGCTTTTGAAAAATCCAAAAGTACTAACAATGATGCAAGGTCGCTATCAAGAGATTTTAAAATATCATCGGTAATATTTGCTAATACTCTTACAGTACTAAGACCCTTTCGGAATCCAGACTGTAGATGGGAAATTATATTATTACTTGTGACATATTCATAAATTTGAGGCTGGATGAATTTTTCTAAAATTTTTGATAATGTCATTATGATACAAATGGGCCTTAAATCTGAGTATTCCTTAGGGGTACTAACTTTTGGCAAGGGGGAAATTATGGTTATTTTCCACGAATTGGGAAAATAGCTATATCTTCAATTCGATTAATACACATGATACAGTGTTAGTGTTATTTTCCGTTTTTGTTGATATCGAGTAGCAAATGTGCTGCAAGTTCTTGATATTACCTTATCTCATTCCACATAAATAATAAACAAATTCAAAAAGTCGTCGTGGGTGTAATTTAAACGTGCTGGCATTTTTTGACATAAGATAATGACTGATTGTTTCTAACCATGGTTATTTTGATGACATGATTAAAATTCATGAATTTCTAATAAAATCGCATGACAAAAAAAATACAGGGTGTTCCATTTGACCTAAACAAATTCTCGCGGTTTGAAGTTAACAAAATGTAACGTGAAAAACGGAACACTTGGTATGATATTGAATTTATTTCAGATGCAGAACGCAGTTCTCCTTGTGTTCTTTCTTCGTGCCCAAGAACAAATGAGGATGTCCTACACAGAAAAAGTTATAACGGTTCTTGGAAACCGTTGCATCTGTCAAATTTTTTATAAAATGTCAAATATCTTCGAAACTACTGGGTCTAGATATAGGGTGAGCTACATGCCTGAACTCATGATTTTATTGTCATCTCGAAAAGTCGAATATATATAGGGGGTTCCATTTAAAATGAGCAAGTTGGTATCGACTTCCGGTATAACCGGAAGTACCTCTGCTTCTAATTATTTTAGTTGGATTGGCCACACCGACATGAGTGACTATCTAAGTTTTAAAAATTTTTGATGCATACTTTTCTCTATATCGATCGATTCAGTTCCCGGTGAGACACCCGGTATAACGTCCCATATAACATCGTTCCATCCTAGTGGACTCCACCGATTACACAAATTTATATTGATTTTTGTGGTGTCAAAATTGTTAAAGTTACTCTTTTTCCAATGATATTGTCTTAATAGAAATTAATCACTCTCATACGGTACCAAGTGATCTTGTCCTGTGAAGCCAAAGTACTTTGCATATTTTCTACAACCTTAAACTATACAGCTTCAATACGGATATTCATGAAAATTTGAGTTACCTAATTATTTGATACGTTTATTAATAAACAATTAAGAAACATTACTTAGCGAGGTTTTGTACTGTTTTATTTATGTTCTTAACGGATATAGCAATAATTAATTACATCAATATATTACCGTACTAATGATTAGTTAAATAGTAGATAATTTAAGCTCGGTGTAATCGATAACCATATTTAAGGTTAAAATAGCTAATTACTCTCTTTATCCGCGCTCTCAGTTACAAACTAATTGTACATTTTATCGAAATATTTAAAGTCGGCTAAATAACTAACAGCTCTTCTTAATCTTGATAATTAGTTTATTGCTAATAAAGTTTTCCGAGTTGGAATCATCAAGTCGCAGCTTCAAATTTCTTCCAAATGAGAAAGCTTTATATAAGCCAGCTAAAGGCGGTGTTTATTACAAAAGCTTTATTCGGGAGCTTTCTTTGATTCAGGACCATTTAACTTCATAGCATGTTCTTAATAACTTGATTATTAAAACCATAATTTGAGATTTCACAATGATAGTTGTTTGAGGAATATTAATACATTTTATCTGAAAGCGTTTCTATGATCAGCTTGTAAATTAGATTTTGTGTTATTTAAATGAATGTATTTTATTAAAGTTTAATGAGATTGTCTACAAGAGAGTTAATGTAAGAAAAATATTTATTCATCCATATCATATCTAGATGAACATTTCAAGAAATAAATCTAAGTTACACATAACTAAATGTATTTATCCAACACAGGCATCGAACACGGCCATTACTATGGTGATTTTACACACGGAATGTGATGCATTACACACTAGTAAGAGAATACTCAAGAAGTCACTAATGAGATAAAGTAAAAAATCCATTATATAGCAAGACATTCATTCTAAGAGTAATCATTTATGGATTGACACTCAAAAAGTGGAAAATACGTTTAATTAGGAACATTGAGGAGATAATAAAGTAGAAAATACATTTGATTAGGAATATTGGAAATACGGAGATAATAATAATGTTGACATTGTTTATTATCAAAATTAATATTGATATTCATATTTAAAGAAATTTTATTTGTTTCATAGGTGAAGAATTTTTCAACGTGATGATGTTCCAGAATTTTGAAATTTTTGGTTGGTAAGTTCTTGACTCACTTTTTAACTAAGCAGTCCATTTTCAATATTTAGAAATATAAATATTTTTATGAATCTTTAAAGTTGCCTTCAGTATTGAATAATTTTCCACATTGAAGCAGCTGTACATTTTTCTGTACGTTAGGAAAATAAGCCAGCCATACATCTTCATTACACATACACCTCTACGCTTTGCATTGAGTTTTGGATAATATTTTGTATTGCACACGTATTTAAATGCATATTACTCACTTAAGAAAATAAGCTACTCTACTTTACGGTCTCGTTTTCTTACGTGACTAATGTGAATAATTACACACTAGAACAATAAATAACTATTATTACGCATCGTAAGAGTTCTGCTAAATCGTGACAGTTCACTGCATTAGAAAACTATTGTGTATAGTTAGTGGAATAAAACTAAAATGTATAGGGAATTGTCTCACCATAGTAGTTTCTTTCTGGAATTTATTGTAAACCTTAGGAGAAGTGTATTATAGAATTTTTCGTCAACTATGTGTGATGGAAAGCTATTCTTTAAACAACAGAATGTTCAAAATCGTGTTATTCGCAGTTTTTCTTAAATATCTCCTGTTGTATGACCCGCATCGCGATAAATAAAGAAATAAATTGTTCAAATCGATACTTCAAAGAAAATTAGGCATTTCCGAAGCTTTTTGGTCAATATGCCAAATAGCAAAATATACAGACATATTAAGGAGGCCATAGATTGATGATAAGTTGAAGAATAATGCACATATATTAACGAAATTTTAGAAAAATATGCCCGTTGTAGAACTAAATCATTAAGTCAAGTTTAAAGTAAAAATGTTGATAATAGCAATTAAATCGAAAATTGAATCATCGATTGTTTAGGAGAATCAAGTCGAAGGTATATTACAAAATTTTATTTCAGATCATACATTTTTAATCTTTTTGTCGGTGATTGATCAATTATTTAAAACCAATTTCATTCAATTTTTCTAATTCTCTTTAAAAAATAAATTATTATTAGGTACTCATCAATATTACATAAAAAATAAGAACAATTAAAAAAATAGTATTTTTATCTACAGCAATTGTGAGCAGAATTATGACATTTTTTGCGTTGTATCCACTTATAAACAAACTAAGAGATAATATGACTTGAAATTTGCATTGAACATTTACTAATACCTATACACTTTGCTGAAAGTGTTACAATTTTTTTAGCCACATAAATTGTTAGAAAATTATCAAATTGAATTTAGTCGACATTGCCCAGGGGATGGAAACATTGTGTACAGCCTACTTCTGTACTTCAAGACATTCAATCAACTCCATGGTACAATTAAAACCTTCTTTTTCACCCTTCAACTTCATTGCATCACGATGTCCTTTTTGTTGTAGACAATTGTGTTTTAATGAAACATATGCTTCATAGGATTTTGCAAACAGCAGAAAAACTCTCTACGAGAATGAAAAGAAGAACTATCTATGAAAATATTACTGAAATCTTTGCATTCTTTCGACAACCTGAATTCTTGTTACAGTAGCAATTAAAATTCTAAAATGACAACTGATAATTAACAATTCTCATTGACTAAAATATTCAAATTCATTTTACCATTTTAATTACATACTAACCAGAGAGATTACGACACCGATGGTGAAAGAGCTATTCAAAATTTTTTCATTTATTAGTTTGTTTATTTATTAGTTTATTAAAAAATAATGGTCAGTCTGCGCGCTGATAGAACAGCGAACTAGTGCATTCTGTAAGTCGGACAGGAATACAAATATTTTCTAACGTAACGGGACTATGTCATGCCCCCATTTTCGAGGAACCTATACACGATGGCGGTGGTTAAATCTCTCTCCGAGGTCACCCTACAAGCCAAACGGCCAAGAAGTACCCCTGAAGGGGGTAAACCACGTATCCGCCGTCTCCCACAAGTCAAACTTGTCTTACTCCCGTTTTCGAGGATGCTGAGCACTATGGTGATGTCGAGACCCCTCCTCGACCCCCGCCAACCTCCCAATCGGCCAAATACCACCCTCATAGGGGTGAAACGCGGAAGCCGTCTCTTTTCTTCTAAACCCGTGAAAACCTCCTGTTTTCGAATATGCTGAGTACGATACTGTTGTCGACACCCTCTGTCTACCCCCGTCAATCCCTAAATGGCCAAGAACTACCCACGAAAGGGGGTAAACCGCGGATGGGCCATTTGCTACCATCCAAACTTGTGTTTCCTCCTATTTTCGAGGATGCTGAGTATGATGGTGATGTCGAGCCTCCTCCTCGACCCCCGAAAACTCCCCAAACGGCCTAAAACCACCCCCAAGAGGGGTGAATGCGGACAAGCCGACCCGTTTTCGAGGATGCTGAAAATTAAAATAATATCGCGGCCTCTCCTCGCTCACCAAACGGACAAAAATAGCACACACACACTCTCCTTCTCTGCGTCCACTGGCACAAAAGCAAGAACTCAGTCACTGTTAATGCCTACACGACTGATCTCGTGGAGAAGATCTAACACCACAATCGGGCTCAGCAATTGTCTAAAACAAAAAGGACATCGTGATACAATGAAGTTGAAGGGTGGAGAAGCAGGTTTTAATTGTTGTGGGGATGATTGAGTGTCTTAAAGTAAAAGTAGTAGTAGTAGTAGTAGGCTGTACACAATGATTCCATCCACACGACAATGTCGACTAAATATTAGATTTTAGAAAGCTCCTGCACCCTCGGTGTCGTGACCTCTCGGGCTATATCCAAAAACTCAAGTTTTCGAAAGAATGCAAAGATTTTATTAAAATTTTTACTGATAGTTTTTCTTTCTAGCTCTCGTAGATAGTTTTCTCTGCTGTTTGCAAAATCCTATAAAGAATATGTTTCATTACAAGTATAACCAAACTAATAATAATTCATTAAAAAAAAAATCTGTTTTCTTGTGGATATTAGTTTTACTGCCAAATTTTAAGATAAACGATTTACTTCAACAATACTTCGAATATTTGAAATGATAATTTTAATTGTTAACTATAAATTAAACACTGCTTTTAGATGAATCAATCAATATATTATAAATACTCTACATATGTTTCGGCTTATTAGGCCTTTATCAACAGTATTACATAGTGAATACTAAAGTTTCCGACGTGCCTATTCTAATTTATACCTAAAAGTATTTGTGTCTTAATCGATTTATGACCTAATCTATTTAAGACTTAATTTAACATCCTTAATTATTTGAATTTTTGGAGTGGATCTAAACTGATTATGTAAATCAAGGGATAGTTCTTAACAATTGGTTTATTATAGGGGTATTCAAGATTGTTGTTGTTAAGAATTATCTTTTGATTTATGTAATCAGTTTAGGTCCACTCCAAACGTTCAAATAATTAAGGATGTTAAATTAAGTCTTAAATAGATTAGGTCATAAATAAATTAAGACACAAATACTTTTAGGTATAAATTAGAATAAGCCGGAAACTTCACTATGTAATACTCTTGTTAAAGGCCTAATAAGCCGAAACATACGTAGAGTATTTATAATATATTAATTGATTCATGTAAAAGCAGTGTTTAATTTATAATTAACAATTATTTTCAAGATGTTTCACAAGGTACCTACCACAAGTTCAGTTCAGTGATAATTTTAATTTATATTTATCTTTAATCGCTCTTTTAGGCAATTTGGATCCTTACTTTTATTCCACTAAATAGAAATTTTAAATTTTTGTATAGTAATGTATTGGTGTTATTGGAAAACTCATTCTGTTTCTTTTTTATTTACTATACTTTTTTATTCTTTCATAGACATGACATAACATTATCATATCAAATAAAATAAAATAATAAGTAGGCAACATATTTTCTTTTGGCTCTTTTTTTTTCATATATCGAAAAAACGCATTTTGATATTCTAAGTTTGTAGCTGTTGATTTGTTAGTTCTCGTCTAAAGAGTTTCCGGGGATGCTCAATTGATTTAATTCACATGAGAGGAGAGTGGCGGTTTATACAAATATTCCTTACAGTGTTCAAAGAAAGTGAAAATCCAATTCATATCATTTTCATCCCAAAATGATCTTGAACATATTGTTCTTTAACTTTTGAATATCTCCATATTCAGGCGCGAACTGTCAACACAATAAAGACACAAACGGCTTTCATGTGCCGCTGAAGTAATTTCTACAAATACCTCCCACCTAGAAGCTACACTAAAATACTCGAGGCGCTTTTCGCCAACTACTCTGGCGTCATCGGGGAATGATTAAAAAATATTAAATCTAATCATCTCTCGATAATGCCAACGTGGTTAGTGATACGCAGGTAGAGTTAGTATGACAGAGTAACCGTGTTATTGCTCCCAACGATTCGATCATTTTACTATAGTATGTAATCTATAATACGCGCAGCGGAATGCACAAGGCAGGACTGTTATCCGCAGAGGCACGTAATTCTGCTAACTCTGATAAGGCACATGTTTCAGACTACCCTGTATATCAGCATCGTACGGCAATCAAGGCAAGTCTTGTATCCAAGCAAAGCAATCTACAAGCAAATGAACTACCGATACATGCACAAAGAATATACAATATTAACCAAACAGACCCCCTGTAGTCAACGTCAACATCCGCCGCTCACTTCCAAGGGCAGAACGGACAGAATTTCAACACAACATCTGAAAGTCCTCACCTAGCCGTAATTTAGGCAATGATCGAGACGGTCGCATATCTTCGTAAACTGGCAAAAACCAAATTGTTCTAAATTTTTGAAATCGTTAGTTAATCTACCATTTAACAGCATTTGCGTATATATTGTTGCGTATTTCCACCTCTTAGGAAACACTCTGTATGAATCCGTGGGTTCTAAATAATTTCAACAAGAGATAAACACCACTAACACTTTATTTAACAATTCACTGACTATACAATACATCAAATTCAAAATAACCCTACACTTTGTTTACTTTATATTTAACCTCACGTTTCACTTTTCAACTTGTCCACTTTTATGAACTGCCTTCTTAATAAACTTCTTCTTCGGCGCTGGTAATAGCGCCGCATATACTCTGAAATTACCTCTAGATTAAACCAGAATCTTCTCCAACCACACTCTAGAAAAGTCCATGGCTCTTTCTAGAGTCTTTCCAGTCACTATTAGTAGGCATAGGCGTATCACCTCCAGTTCCAAGGGGGTGTAATTCATAACAATATTATAAATCGATGAATTTGTCGCCAATAATAAATCCGTCGTTAAAGTTTGGCAAACTAATCTGTTGTTTACACTCCATATCGCAGCATGATTCATACGTATGCGCATTGATACATCTCAAATAAGTTTCGAATGGCAGTTGCCTCCTCTGTAATACCTGAGAACTCCGCACTTAGCTCAGTATTATTAATACTATGCACCAACACGTAATAATAGTACTGGGTACTTCTTGCTACCTTTGCTGTATAACACGTCTTTACAGACGTTTTGCGATCCATGAAATGTTCCAGTCTCATAGCATTAATCGCGATTGCCCGTTAGGCGCACGGCCTAACCAAAGCTCCTTCTCAGCAGCTCTTTGGTGCTATTAGCCCAACGTTTCGGTGGCTCTTCTCCTCGCCGCTTAGTATTTGGTTTCCTCTCTATGGTAAAACGTTCTATACTTCTCCTTTCTCGGTCGATGTGGTCGATAATGAGAGGATGTGAGAATATTTGATGCCAGATAACACTCTGGGCAGCATGTTTACTGGATAATCGAGCTGTTGGTGCGATGATCTGTCCAGAAGACTCATAGTAAACGTCTCCAGACCCACATTTAGAAAGCATAAATACTCCGTATGTCTGCCTACCTAACAATCCATGTCAACAAGTCGGATCTCTGTGTGCCTGATATTCCTATAATGCTAAATGTTGTCCAACCGGAAAGGACCTAATAGGGTACTAAATAGCTGAGACGTAAATAACGAGGAATTGTTTGTAAAGTTTATATGGGAATTTTGAAATATTGATAGATGGACGTTCAAGGATATGGTACAACTAGGGTTGGTCTGTACCTACAATTATTTATTCTTCTCATGTCCCTATCATCCACCTAATAATAAAAGATTCAAGAATAGAATAGCATTTACTATTCACGTTTTGGATCATTTTGCCCACTGTGCGGCGTGTAGTGAAAATTACCTTCTACTTTGCAACCACAACTTCTCAGCTGGCAGCTGAGGAAGCTATGAAAGAGTAGCAACCAATTGGCTCAGGGCTGGTCGAGGGTCACTCGGTGGCGAGAAGAGTTATATATTTTTTTGAACAATTATTTGCTTGTCAAATTAACCAAACAAAACTTTAATAAACTACAAAAATTTGGACGCCAGCGTATTCAGTAAATAACACTCTTGCAAACTTTATCAGGGGGAGAAAACAATCAAACTCAAATATAAAACAAATAATATATTAACATTAGTATAAGCAAAAATTTTTCAACACTTTACAAATGACTGCAAATATTTAAGTATGGTGAAATTTGAATTAATTAATTAACAGACAAAAAATTTAGTTAAAAAAATAATTAAATTTGAAGATTAACAAAAAAACTACAATAAGAAACAATCAACTGATTTACAATTTTTCTTCTGACCAAAAGTTGAATTTTGCACATAAATTTGGGCTACTTGGCTTAGCGGAGACGTGGAATCCCGACGAGGTCTGGTTCTGAAGATAGCCGCGGTTACCCGGGAAGGAGGACGTAATATTCCGGTCCTGACAACGCTGATTTCCAGGAGACGCTGCGTCGGAATTATATTCAATACTTTTAGGATAACTCCAAATATTTAATTTATGCCTTGTGCCTTGCTACAATGGTGGTTTGGTCCAGGATTTTACATGAAAAAGGGGTAATGTAAAGAACCAGTTGATAACAGAAAAAATTTAAAATTGTGAGGAAAAAGAAATACAAGAAAACTACAAAAAAAACTATGGTGACGAGGGTCACTGCAAAACCAAACTATTAGCAATTTAAGAAAAAACCTGAGTTTTGAAAAATTTTAATTTACTTTACTACTGAAAATAATATGAATAAGCTACTGATTAATATAATCAATGGAATGAATAAATAAGAAAACTCTACTGTCATGAAATTTTAGCCGTTCACAAAATGACTGACTGGTTATGACCAAAAATTTGAATAAAGGTAACAAAAGTTAGTTAGAATTGAATTGATAGAAAATATCTGAATTATTATCTGAAAAAAAACTAATACTGTAACAAATATAGCAAACAAAATTATGGGTTTAATCTCCCAAAAAAATTAACTAATAAAAAATGATCTCTTAACCTCTTGTACTAACACGAGGTTAACTAAATGCGACAAAACGACTTTAGGTTTCGACTTTTAAGGAGATGAGATTGTCTACATACGATTAAGAAACAAAGATTTTAATTTATCCCTTGAATAATTTCCGAGTTTATTCCTCGTTTACAATAATCTAAATAATGGCAAAACAGCACGGTATTGTGTCTCAAGCGACCACAAAATGCAAAATTGCCGCGATATTTAATGAGTTAACATGTGTCCAATGGACGCGGAAATCATACAAACATGTGCGTTAATAAAAATTAATTATTACACGGAATACCCTTTAATTTCCAAAAGTAACTATACAGCAACGTTAACTCAATAATATGACATCATTTAATAATCAAATATATTCAAAATATCAAAGGATTAAAGAAATAAACGTGAAAATCCGTTAAAGAATAAGTAAACGATCTTAACTCACCCAGGTCAAAAGCGAAAGTAAAGTAGCATAGATATTTAAAATTGCCTCGGTTCAATTTCTACCGCGTATGCGCACTTGTTGACTTCACATCGGCGTTTCCGCGGGTAATTCAAATTTATGTAGCACGGGTGCTTAAACGAAAAAAAAATTTTTTCGTTACAACTTTAAGGCATTTGTTACGCGAAAATGTCACCTTATCAGATTCACTTATACCTGAATTCCAAAATAAATCTGTATACCCGTTATAATGTTTTATATACATTCACTAAATTTCTGCTTCACTTAGTCTTTCTCTACTAATTAGTTTTCAAAAAAGGTGCATCAAGTACAAAAACTATAAAGAATATACGTAAAGTATTAAATTGACTGCAAATATAATTTGAAACTTGGTCGCTCGTGTCATAAATAATTTTCATAACTTAGCATCTAGTATATACACCAGATTCTACGTTTACGGTGAAAGGCGTAAAACCACTCAAGAAGTAGCCTAGTACAAATCACACGAAAAATAGCTAATGTCCACCACAGGGCGGTTCTTGCAATAATAACGAGAAAAGAGATTCCATAAACTTGTTTTTGGAGAAAAACACTCCAATGCTGGCCCACTATAGCTTATAACGCCTAGAACAGGCAATTTTCAATTTGTAAAATAAAATTCTCTAATCTCAAAATTCACATAAAAAGGCATTGGCCGACGTCACTGTAGTGGTTGTTCGAATGCAATGCTTCGGTTTTGCAATGCTTTATTAGCTTCTGTGTCGTTAGCCTCGTAGAACTTCAGGCTTCTTGAAGCAATCAAAGGTGTATCATGCTAGAAAACGACAGAATCGGCAAAAAGGGATATAAGAAAACCAAATCAAATCGAAATTTAAAGTGCAAATAACAGTCAGTCCAATATTTTTTCAAAAGCCAACAAACACTTTATTTATAGTTTGTCTGAATACAAAATTTCATCAAATTCCGAAGAAGTTAAAAATTTGTCACTAGTATTAGATGTCTCCCTAATACAATTTTGACTAAAAAGTCACAAGACACATCGGTATTCCAAATTATAGCTTTCTCGATTATCCAGAAGTACATTATAATTTTCTAGTTTATAAAGCCATTTTTTACAATATGCAACAAATTATGCTTTTTAATGTTTCAAATAGTTTTATTAAAACTCTACACGTGTCTCGGCTCATTAGATCTTTATCAAGAGTACAAGATGCTACTAAATTTAAAATGTGTTCCTTACTTATTTATATCTAATGGAAAGGTATAAGTTGTGCAAAGCTTTTAATCTATTTATTATATGCAAATTAGTTATATGATTCCAATCCTATGTAAATATACTACAAACAGGTTCTTAATATTATACTGTTTTGTCTAGAATATGGCCCATAAATAATGTTTGAACATTAGTTACATTTTTGTGCTTTTTTACAGCTTTCATAATCTCAAATTGTTATAGTAAATCTAACTTATTTTATTATCCAGTGTGTTGACATACCGGTGCTATGTATACCGTTCGTTATTGATTTTTTATGTCCAGTAAGACTGTTATTTAATTTACGACCAGTTTGGCCGATATATATGTAGCATCGCAGTCACTATAGTTTAATTTATATACACCTGTTTTTTCTAATAAATCTCTTTTATCTCCCATACAGCACAAGGACATCCTCAGAACATACTGGGTACAACTTTTTAGGACATATGGGATATCCTGGGAAGATCCCATTATCACCTTAGGATGTCCGTAGGATATCCAAGTGGGACAGTTCGGGCTTTGCTGATGACGTCCTCAGGACATCAGTACGGGTGTGTACAGGACATCATCACCTCTTATATGGGTTATGCCTGGGCATTACTATGAACAACCTGAGGACATTGATTGGACTTTATATAGGACATCCCCAGTTCTTTTAGGGTTTATTGGATATTTCTAATGACAGCAAAAAATACATATTATTTTATAAGATCATTACTTTTAAACTGAGCCAATAAGCGAAGACAAAGGAAT
The DNA here is from genome assembly GCA_963583905.1 of Stenurella melanura. Taxonomy (NCBI): domain Eukaryota; kingdom Metazoa; phylum Arthropoda; class Insecta; order Coleoptera; family Cerambycidae; genus Stenurella; species Stenurella melanura. The sequence continues at coordinate 91,128,031 of OY757314.1, read as the reverse complement.
ACAAGTTTATATAATGGCAGAGGTAAAATGACTAATAAAAATGTTATACATATAATTTGTACAACTCCATACACATATTTGTATCTATCAATTGGCTTATATCGCTTTAAAAGTACCAAACTAATATAGGTTATATCTAGTCCAATGCAATAGGTCGACAAATCAACATTTTAAGGTAAATACTTGAATTTTTGATATGTTACTTTGAAGTATTTGAACACGATTAATGAAAGAATTTTTTTCTCAACCCCGAGAAGGGGCAAAAAAACGTAAAAAAGTGTTTTTTCAAAATTACTCAAAATGTGTAAAAGATAGTAAAAAGTTTCATATAAAAATTGTAAAAGCACGAAATATTACATAAAAATGATCTCTTTCCTTTTTTTTGGTATTATTAAAATCAACAGAGTTTAGGGTGGTTAGAAGTTATAAGGGATGATATCTACAACTTTAAAAAATCACAGCGTGCTAAAAAGTTATAATGAATTAAAAAAAAATTCTATTCACTCAGAAAAATATAAAGGATTACGTATCTGATAATAACATCTGCGGATAATAACCAATCACATTTTCCCCTTTTAGATAATATAATAAATACAAAGATATAACATAGCAGCCTTATATTTATGAAATATTTAACTAATCTTATTTGTCCAAAGAACTTTAAAATGAACGTGGAAAGATATCGACGCCCAGCAGATTTCTTAGAACTTTCGACTTGTCACAAAAAGACGGCAAATTCAAAACAGTAAATGTATTAAAACCAAATTATAAATAACTGCTATTTAAATAAGATATACATTTTTAACGGATTATTTGTATTGGATAGGATTATCAAATAGAACAAACAAATAAGTTTTTAGAAACAAATTTTACAAACCAATAAAATACAGTATAAATAAATAGCCTCAAAATTGTATATATACTTTTCATTATTTTTGTTGTTAAAATCTCCTAAATAATAATACTTTTAATACGACGACTCTAGGACTTGCCCAGGATATTCCCACAGTGGATATTTTGTTAGGCTTTTAATATCTTTGCAGGGTATTACTAGGACATCCTGCCAGGATTTGTCTAGGATATCCCCATTTGGGATATTCTCAGGTTGTATATATTTTATTGGGATATCCCAAGGATATCCTGAGGAATGTTGTCCTCGATTGGGATATACGGGAATAAATGAGGATATCCTAGGGATGTCATGTGCTGTGTGGGCTTTATTATTAACTAACATTTTCCCTAGATTATTTTTATTAACAAAGATAGTTCTACATCCTAGTTTTTAAGTTCATGCCTAATTTTATCACTAATCTTAGGACTATGATTAATTCATTTATACATGTCAGTTCTTTGTGGAGTATCAGCATAAAATTCATTAAGTATATTTTTCTTTTGTTTATTTTTTACTAATTTATCTATGAGGTTTTCACTGTAACCGTTGTTACTAGCGATTTCTTTAATGGTGTTCACTTCTTTCATAAAGTTTTTCTTATTTAAATGGAAGGTTAGCAGACGATGAATATATGAATGGAAAGATGCCATTTTTATTTGTGATGTTTGCTTAGAGTTCTTGTGTATGACTGTGTCTGTGCAAGTTGGCTTATGGTAAATGTTAAACTCTAAGTTGTTGTTTCTATTTCTTATGTTAACATCCAAGAAATTTAAACCTCCCGCTCCCTCGTTTTCTATTTCTAAAGCGAATTGAATTTTATCCTAAAATGAATTCAGAAGATTTAAGAATTTATTAATTTGTCTTTCTATACCTTGCCATATACAAAACATGTCATCCACATATCTGGCCCAGAAAAAAACATTACTTATTAGGTTATTTTTGCAGTTAAACAAGTTATTTTCAAAGTCGGACACAAATATTTCTGCTAACAACGGTGATATTGGTAACTGCAAAAACAGTCATTTTTACTTCCCTCGCATACCGAAGGGAAAAAATAACCCTCCGAGATTTTTCCGAATTTTCACGTTTCATGTAGATTACGAAAATATAGGTTTTTCAATTCCGTCAGTCAGTCTGTCTGTCTGTCTGTCTGTTGGTGAATTAACTAAAAAAACTACTTGACGGAGAACAGTCAAATTTGGTAGGTAGCTCACTCTACTGTCAGCGAAGAAATGGTTAAACTTTCACTGGAAAATATACAGGGTACGGTCCACCCTGTATGTATAAGGGAATGAAAAAAAAAAATTGTTTTGCTCGAATTTAAAATTTCCACATTTCATGACATTCTACACCTATTTCAGAAAAAAAAAAATTGAAATTTCTTTTTACCAACATTTCAAAAAAAATATTTCCCGCTAAAATAGATGAAAAAATTTTTTTTTCGTTCTTCAAATTTAAAATTTCCACGTTTCATGGATTTCTAAACTTATTTAAAAAAAAAATTGAAAAGTTTTTTGAAAGAATGTTTAATCTTTTTCTATCACTACTATAGAATAGATGAAAACAATTTTTTGCCCGTATTTAAAATATCCACGTTTCATGAAATTCTTAAGTTATTTCGGAAAAATAAAACTTGGAACATTTTCTTACCATTTTGGAAAAAATTTTGACCACTAGATTAGACGGAAAAAATTGTTTTTGCTCAAATTTTAAATTTTCACGTTTCATGGCATTGTAAACCTGTTTCAAAAAAAAAATTGAAAATTTGTTTGACAAAATGTTTAATCTTTTTTATCACTACTATTTATAGAACAGATAAAAAATTCCTTTTCTCAAATTTAAAATTCCACGTCTCATGACATTCTAAACCTATTTCAGAAAAAAAATTGGAATTTTTTTTTACCGGTTTGGAAAAAAACATTTTTTTGCTCAAATTTAAAATTTGTAATCTTTTTTTACCACTACTAAGTATAAAATCGATAAAAAAAATTATTTTGGTCAAATTTTAAATTTCCACGTTTCGTGACATTCTATAGTCTGTTTTTAAACCAGGAGGAGGAGTAAACACGAAAGTTACATTCACGCCATAAAAGTAACTAGAAAATACACTAAAACCTTTTTGGCGTTTTGGGCAACCAACAATACACGACTACAGTGTTTTGTGTGTATTTTATTACGTTATATAATCCAACGACCTCTATTTGACCTCTAGGTAGTTTATATAGTATCCATACCATTTACGCAATATGAAGGCACCAAGTAATTAGCCACTTTTATCTTCAGATTTAGACAAAAGTGATTAAAACTGATTTATAGTGTGCAAACGATGTGTGTGTGTGTTTCAGGTTTGTTGACTACGGTTACAAAGACCATTTGCCAAGTTTCCTAGTATAATATATATATTTTTTTTATTTCTTATCACATTATGCCTTGGTTACCAATGTGTGCAAACGATAAAATAGAAATTATAACCAAATAATTTATGACATGAAATTAAAATGTCAAAATTTTCGACTATTGCCTTGTGTAAAACTGGCGAGAGCCTAGCCAATCACAGATGTATGATTTAGCGCGTTAAATTTAAAACGCTCCTCCTGGATTAAAAACAGACTATAAACCTATTTCAGAAAAAAAATGTTGAACAGTTTTCTACCATTTGAGAAAAAAATTTTACCACTAGAATAGATGGAAAAAAATTTTTTTTGCTCAAATTTAAAATTTCCACGTTTCATGGCATTCTAAATCTATTAAAAAAAAACGGATTTTTTTTTAATTTGTAATTTTCTATTACCACTACTATAGAATAGAAGGAAACATTTTTTTTGCTTAAACTTAAAATTTCCACGTTTCATGACATTTTAAGCCTATTCCACAAGAAACAAATTATGAAAATTTTTTAACCACTACTAGTACTTTCACTCCGCTACGTGAATGTGGAATTGAAAATGTGACAGATGGCAATAATATTTGGCATATACAACTATTATACATCCCAAGGACTAATTCAACCATGATGGACATTTGTAAAGGTATTTGCGCAAGCCTTCCATATTAGGCACCTGTTATTTAGTATTGAATTTTTGCTGTTGGATGAGCACTCTATATTTTCTTGACCAAAAGTTATCAGGTTTTCTTTGTAATAATAGTGATAACTATATTCCGATTATTATTCTCAATGTCATTTCGAAATTAATAATTTTTTAGGGTGAGTTCTGTGTAAACACCTTTACCGATTTTTTTAAAATAATTTTTAATGGTACTTTTTATATACGTTATGCTTTTACTTTTCATTAAACAATAATTATTATAAATAACAAATACTGTTCAGACAATATGAAAACAGGAATAATGTGCTCTAATAAATTATCACGTCTCCTCTTCCTTCAGCATTAAGAGAAACAATACAGTCATATATAAAAGTGGACTTTTTGTGTATCCCGAGTATAATAAATGACAATATAAACAATGAGAAAAGCAAAGCACGAGATAGCTAAGGTGGTGTGAAACATTTCCGGTGGTAAGGTGACATTAAGCATGAGTTATGACGTCAGTAAATGTAAGACGCCAGCTTAGCTAGGATATTATAACAAGTGAGATGTCTTGACCAAGACCGTATAAACAATACCTTCACCGCAAAGGATTACCATGTCAGCAACTAATAGATAAACGGACAATAATTATTACAAAGCACCCTGGACGACACATGGGTTTTCGTCGACGCTACTATATAAGGAAATTGGAAAATCTAATATTGCTATGGACCAAGGCCTAGCGGCAGCCTCTAACATCCGGCAATGATATTGTGTATTCTTTAGTGTACATATTAAATAATGTTAGTATAAATTTCTGTTCACAAATATATATTTTCGTATATAAATATTATATTCTAGGAAAATGGTGACTAATGAAATAGTCTACAAATTTAAATTAGGAACTTCTATCTGACAATGAAATTACAAAAAATGCAAATCAAGACATTTTCATAAAAAGTTGACAGATTATATATCGTTAAAATCAATGACTGCAATATTACTTCTACATCCACGTAGTGGATTGAAAGTATAGTAGGTAATCGTAAAAAAAAATTCAATTTTTTTTTCTTGAAATGGGTTTAGAATGTCATGAAAGGTCGAGATTTTAAATTTAAGCGAAAAAAAAAAATTCTGTCTATCTGTCGGTCTGTCGGTGTGTCGGTCTGTCTGTCGGTCCGTCTGTAACTTTTTTGTCCGCACGGAGAAATCCGGAACGGTTTAAGATATTGACTTCAAATTTTGTGTACGTATATATTATAACGAGATCTGGAACTGAATTGTTTTTTGAAAATATCCGGTAAAGGGTTGGGGGGTAAATACGTGTAAACATGGGGAAATATGTAAAGCAAGCTGGTAAGAGAACAGAAACTTGGAATTCGATTTATGTACTACAAGCCAAAGTCTCAGATTTTTTTATAATATTTCTCAACCCCCACCACCACTAGTCCATTATTAAAGGGGTTGACCAAATAAAATTGAGATACTCATTTGAAACTAGGTACACGTATGTATTATAACGGCATCTGGAACTGGATTATATTTTAAGATGATTCCGTTCAAGGGTTGGGGGTTAAATGGGGGTAAATAGGGGAAAATAAGTAAAGCAAGCTGGTAAGAATACAGAAACTTAAAATTCGGTGTATATACTAGCCAAAGCCTGAGATTTTTCTGTAATATTTTTTAACCCCCCCCCCCCCACCCCCCCTACTCCATCATTAAAGGGGTTGATAAAATAAAAGTAAGATATTTATTTGAAATTTGGTACACGTATGTACTATAAAGACATCTGGAACTAGATTATATTTTGAGATGATTCCGTTGAAGGGTTGGGGGTTAAGTAGGGGTAAATAGAGGAATATAAGTAAAGGAAGTTGGTAAGAGTACAGAAAATTGAAATTCGGTGTATGTATTAGGAGCTAGACTCAATTTTTTTCATAATATTTTTCAAACCCCACCACCCCTATTCCATTATTAAAGGAGTTGATACAATAAAATTGAGATATTCATTTGAAATTTGGTACACGCATGTATTATAACGACATCTGGAACTAGGCTCGAGATGATTCTGTTGAATGGGATTAAATAGGGGTAAACAGGGGAAAATAAGTAAAGCAAGCTGGTAAGAGTACAGAAACTTGAAATTCTGTGTATGTACTAGAAGCCAAGGTATCAGTTTATTTATAATATTTTTCAAGTCCCCACGACCCCTACTCCATTATTAAAGGGGTTGATAAAATAAAATTGAAACATTCACTTGAAATTTGGTACACGTATGTATTATAACGACATATGGAGCTAGACAATATATTGAGACGATTCCGTTGAAGGGTTGGGAATTAAATAGTGATAGATAGGGGGAAAATAAGTAAAGCAAGCTGGTAAGAATATAGGTGTATATACTAGAAGAGATGGCCTCAGATTTTTTTATAATATTTTCCATCCCCCCACCACTTCCACTCCCTTATTAAAAGAGTTGATAAAATTAAATTTAGATTTTCACTTGAAATTTATTACACGTATAACGATATCATAAACTAGGTTTTATCTTGACATGATTGCGTTGAAGGAGTGGGGGTAATTGGTGGTAAATAGGCAAAAGTAAGTAAAGCAAGCTGGTAAGAGTACAGAAATTAGAAATTCGGTGTATGTCCCAGAAGCCAAGGCCTCAGATTTTTTAGTAATATTCTATTATTAAAGGGGTTGATACAATGAGATTGGGATATTCACTTGAAATTTGGAACACGTATGTATTATAACGACATCTGGAACTAGATTATATTTTGAGATGATTCCGTGTTGAGGGTTAAATAGAAGTAAATAAGGGAAAATAAGTAAATCAAGCTGGTAAGAGTACAGAAATGCAGGATTTGGTGTAAATACTAGAAACCAAGGCCTCAGATTTCTTTCTAATATTTTTCAAACATCACCATCTCCGCTCCATTATTAATGGGTTTGATAACATAAAATTGAGATATTTACTTGAAAGTTAGTACAGGTATATATTGTAATGACATCTGATTGAGATGATTTCATTGAAGGGGTGGGATGTGGTAGGTTGTCAATAGGGGAAAATAACTAGGGTAAAGTAAAAACTTCATTTTTGACGTATATGGTAGAAACCAACGCCTCAAACTTTTCTATGACATCTGCTCCAAATATTATAAAAATTCTATGGCCAATAATTTCCACATACTAGAGTGCAAATCTAGTCAAAATGTTTCCTTTAAAGTGACTTGGATAAAAATCTGGATGTGAAAGTAGCGATTCCTTAGGCAACGGTTTTTTTGTCTTCACTGAGATAAAATATGATGGACAAGACGTAATGATTAAATAACAGAACAAATATTTGAGAAATCATGTTACAAATTCAACAAACACTAATAAATAGGGTTTCAGCCATATATGGCAGAACATGCAACGTAAATATATCGTATAAACAATGCACTACGAAATGCATAAAAACAGGTTCTATCTTTTTTCAGACAAGGATGATACTTGCATGATACTTGCATATTTCTCTTTGACTTGGCTATTGGCCTCAATCATCAATACTATTTCTTCTGACCTCTCGAAGTGCAAAATTAGATATTTAGTCCTGGACATCCGCCACCTGGTACATTTACCCGTTATCACGTCATCAAAAATGGCGGCAGCTCCATCACAAGAACTGCTTATATCTTCTGTTACTGCTTGACTGATTTTCATAAAACTCGCACTTTTTATACCAAATTTAGCTTCATGAAGCTAATGGAAGTACTGGTTTCACAAGATACAAGGAGAAGATTTGAACCGTACTTAAAACCGGCGATGATTTGTATTCTACACTGCGAAAAATACGGTATGAAGACAAAACAGCAAAGATATCAAGCACTATCCACAAAGTTATGCTACCAGCATTTAATAGCAACAAAGCATCAAGTACAGGTCCTGCTACAGAGAAATCTTGCAAAAATAGGTCAAACAGTGCAGCTCACCGATATAAATAGCTCAAGCTTGTGGATATGACATGCAGGAGCTCTTTCGGTGTGATCTATCTGATAACTGTTCACTGTTTAATGATCAAGGACAAAGCCACAAAAAAATGTTGTGCAATTGTGCATGTCATGAATTCCATACGAAAAGTTATGACGAATGAACAGAAAACCTTTGGTACCTTTGGTGGAGCAGTTTCTGCTTTCTCTTCATATGTTTGGGGAATCACAAAAAACTGTGGAAGAGTTGATTATGTTTCTGACAGTTATTACAAAATATCACCGAAAGCACCTGAAAGATTACAGAGGCAAGGTAAGGGCATTGTTATAGATATCGCCCTTGCAGATCCAACTCAGCAGTTTCTGGGGACAATCAGTTTGTTGACCTTACAAGAGTTTGTTGCCAATACAGTAATAGATTATTTAACTCAAACACCATTTAATACCAACCACACCTTTAGTGCCTTTTATGGTGATGAAGATGAGATATCATTTAACTGTACATCTGTGCAAAACGGAATTTTGTCAGTAGAAGAAGCTGAGTTTCGAATGCTGATTCATTCAAAGCATGCATGCAAGTGTGGGTTTACTAAAATCGTTCTTGTGAGTGCTGACACTGAGATAAATGTTTTACCATTATTTTACTGGGCTACTCTTCATCAACTTGGTGTAGGACAAATCTAGGTACGCACTGGAGACTTTTGCCTGTTCGTGCCCAAAAAATGGACCAAAACTTATGCTCTTTGCTTCCAGCCATTCATGCACCATCTAGATCAGATTATACAAGAAAGTTTAGTGCCAGGATAGCAGCTCTTAATAGTGCATCTATAGCATATTTGGAGAACTTTGGAGTATCACATGACTGGGATGAAATAGAAAAAAGCTTTAAACCTGCAGAAGAATACTTAGTGCAGCTATTACGAAAGGTGTCATCGTGCATATCTCTCGATGAACTCAGACTATCGCTGTATCATCATGAAAAGCATGCAGATATTGAAGATTTACCACCTACAAACAGAAGTGCTAAGGGGCATTTGTTGAGACATACACCTACACATACCTTCAGCAGCACTGTATGGATGACATGGCCGTTCGCTTAGACCCCTGTGAATTTGGTTTTGGTGTAATAGATAATGATTTTGTGCCAGAAAAGAACTTAAAGAAATATCTAGAAAATTCTGTTGAGGCATGTAATTGTTTAAAACATGCCAAATCGTCATGCATTTGGAGAGAATGAATTAACCTGTTGCTACTTCTATAAGCGTAAGAGTGTTGAGAGTCAGATGCATCTTGCAAAATTCCGTTTTAGATAAAATATATACATGTTTGTATTATCATTGTTCAATATTAAATTTTATGATAACATATTATTAATAACATTTATTCATGGTTTCATTATATAATTACTTTATTTTTCCAACAGTAGTATTGAATTTGTTGCAATATATAATCTATTCAGTCAAAATATCTAGGAATCTTTTTGTGTTAATAAAAAAAACCGCTGCCCAAGGAATCACTGCTTCCACATCCAGATTTTTTATCCAAGTCACTTTAAAGGAAACATTTTGACTATATGTGCACTCTAGTATGTGGAAATTATTGGTCATAGAATTTTAATAATATTTGGGGCAGATGTCATAGAAAAGTTTGAGGAGTTGGTTTCTACCATATACGTTAAAAACGAAGTTTCTAGTTTACTTTACTTATTTTCCGCTATTCACAACCTACCACCTCCCACCCCTTCAATGGAGTCATCTCAATCAGATGTCACTACAATACATACGTACACTAACTTTCAAGTGAATATCTCAATTTTATGTTATCAATCCCATTAATAATGAAGCGGAGGTGGTGGAGTTTGAAAAATATTAGAAAGAAATCTGAGACCTTGGTTTCTAGTATATACACCGAATCCCAAATTTCTGTACTCTTACCAGCTTGATTTACTAATTTTTCTTAGTTACTCCTATTAACCCCAACCCTCCTACTGAATCATCCCAAAATATAATCTAGTTGCAGATGTCGTTATAATACATACGTCTACCAAATTACAAGTGAATATCTCAATTTCATTTTATCAACCCCTTTAATAATGTAGTAAGAGTAGTGGAAGGGTTGAAAAATATTTTTAAAAAGTCTGAGACCTTGGCTTTTAGGACATACACCGAGTTTCAAGTTGCAGTACTCTTACCAGCTTGGTTTACTTATTTTCCCTATTCCCTCTACTTACCCCCACTCCTTCAACGCAATCATGTCAAAATATAATCTAGTTTTAGATATTATAATACATAAATGTACCAAATTTCAAGTGAAAATTTAAATTTAATGTTATCAACTCTTTTAATAAGGGAGTGGGGGTGGTGGGGGGATGGAAAATACTGTTAAAAAAACCTGAGACCTCCGCTTCTAGTATATACACCAAATCCCAAATTTCTGTAATTTTACCAGCTTGCTTTACTTATTTTCTCTTATATGTCCCTATTTAACCCCCAACAATTCAACGGAATCATCCCAAAATATAATCTAGTTCCCGATGCCGTTATAATATATATGCGTACTAAATTTCATGTGAATATCTCAATTTTATTTTATCAACCCCTTGAATAATAGAGTAGAGGTGGTGGGGGGCTGAAATATATTATTAAAAAATCTGAGACCTTAGCTTCTAGTACATACACCGAATTTCAAGTTCTTGTACTCATACCAGCTTGCATTACTTATTTCCCCCTATTTACCCCCAACTCTTCAACGGAATCATCTCAAAGTATAATCTATTTCCAGATGTCGTTATAATTCATACGTGTACCAAATTTCAAATGAATATCTCAATTTTATTTTATCAACCCTTTTAATAATGAAGTAGGGGTGGTGGGGTTTGAAAAATATTATAAATAATCTAAGAACTCGGCTTCTAGTACATACACCGAATTTTGAGTTTCTGTAGTCTTGCCAGCTTGCTTTACTTATTTTCCCCTATTTACCCCTATTTAACCCCCAACCATTCAACGGAATCATCTCAAAATATAATCTAGTTCCAGATGTCGTTATAATACATACGTGTGCCAAATTTCAAATGAATATCTCAATTTTATTTTATCAACCCTTTTCATATTGGAGTAGGGGTGGTGGGGGTGGAAAAATATTATAAAAAAATCTGATGCTTTGGCTTCTAGTACATACACCGAATTTCAAGTTTCTGTGGTCTTACCAGCTTGTTTTACTTATTTCCCCCTATTTACCCATAAATAACCCCCAACCCTTCAACGGAATCATCTCAAAGTATAATCTATTTCCAGATGTCGTTATAATTCATACGTGTACCAAATTTCAAACGAATATCTCAATTTTATTTTATCAACCCTTTTAATAATGAAGTAGGGGGGGTGGTGGTGGTTGAAAAATATTATAAATAATCTGAGAACTCGGCTTCTAGTACATACACCGAATTTTGAGTTTCTGTAGTCTTGCCAGCTTGCTTTACTTATTTTCCCCTATTTACCCCTATTTAACCCCCAACCCATCAACGGAATCATCTCAAATTATAATCTAGTTCCAGATGTCGTTATAATACATACGTGTACCAAATTTCAAATGAATATCTCAATTTTATTTTATCAACCCTTTTCATATTGAAGTAGGGGGTGGTGGGGGTTGAAAAATATTACAAAAAAATCTGACGTTTTGGCTTCTAGTACATACACCGAATTTCAAATTTCTGTACTTTTACCAACTGGTTTTACTTATATTTCCCTATTTACCCCAAATTAACCCCCAACCCTTCAACGGAATCATCTCAAAATATAACCTAATTCCAGACGTCGTTATAATACATACGTGTACGAAATTTCAAATCATTATCTCAACTTTATTTTATCAACCCCATTATTAATGGGGTAGGGGTGGTGGGGGGTTGAAAATTATTATAAAAAAATCTGAGGCCTTAACTTCTAGTACATACACCGAATTTCAAGTTTCTGTACTCTTACAAGCTTGCTTTACTTATTTTCCCCTATTTACCCCTATTTAACCCCAACCCTTCACCGGATATCCTCAAAAAACAATCCAGTTCCAGATCTCGTTATAATATATACGTGTACAAAATTTCAAGTCAATATCTTAAACCGTTCCGGAGAAAACGAGCGGACAAAAAAAGTTACAGACAGACAGACAGACCGACAGACCGACAGACAGAAATTTTTTTTTCGCTCAAATTTAAAATCTCGACGTTTCATGACATTCTAAACCTATTTCACGAATAAAAATTTTTGAAATTTTTTTTGGGATTACTATACTTCCAATCCACTACGTGGATGTGGAAGTAATAATAACAATGAAATAAAGAATAGTAAATAAAGGATCACTATTCACCTTATAAATAGTGATTACAACGTATTAACTCAATTTCCTTACAAATCGGTCAAGTATTAACAGAGATATAGGCAGTGTTGTGATCGAGCGGTCGCCATCTTTAATGACGTCATAGCGGGAAAATGTACCAGGTGGTGGATGTCCACCCAAGTCAAGAATACTTGCTAAGACTAAGTATTCCTGAAAACAAAATTTCCATACTCAACACTTCCTAGAGGAACTAGAGCCAGGTCCTGGATTAATTGGGCCTTGATGACTTTTAACTTGCAGTTCACCTTCAACTGAAGTTCTTGGTCTACCCCTTATTTTAGAAAAAGGTATATCCCAAAGAAATTCAGTAATAGAAAATTTGAAGACCACTAAAGACAAATTGATTGCAGAATCTCTTTTTCTCCAAAGAAGTTCAAACAACGATACACACAAGGTTAAATACTCATAATTAATCTTGTGTGTGTCACAATCCGATTGTAGATATTCTTTGGCTGCAATAAAATTCGGACTGTTTACTACAATAGCGCTCATACAATCGATATAATATTTCTAGAGGTAGCAAAAGTATCTTGATGTTACATTTTCTTCTACAATATGTCAGCACCCTCGCGTTCCTTTATTTTTTCTTGGAGGATAAACAACCGAAATACTATTTCAATGCTGCTATAGTAATAGCCATACATTGTTAATTCTCCGTCTAAAATTTAAGCCTTATAGTTTTTATAGTTCTCAACATAGCACGAGTTGTATTCGAAAAATTTTAAATATCGTGTATTGCCGTAAAGAGGTGTAGAATTAACATAGGGGATGAACGCAAGCCTATATCGCAAATCACTCTCCGGAAATGGATTCGGCAGACAATTTTACATAACTTAGTCATAATTTTAAAAACGTGGCCAAAAGTTGCAAAACAATGGAGAACCGGAATTTCGATTACTGGTTCCCTGACTAATTATTATTTTATTGTACTTGCAGTCAATGAGTCTAATGACCATTAAATTGAGAGATATTTGAAGTTATTTCATTTGCAATATTACAAGAGATAGTCTGAGATCATTTAACTGAAGTTGATAAGTAAAAAGGTTCGTTCTTCATTACATCGCCTTACGTTTGTTATTTATTAAATTCCATGTACCATTTACCATATTACTAGCAATGCATATTTATTATTTGCCATTTTATTAGTTTTGTTTACTTTGGTCCTCTATAATGCATGGTATATAACTCTTTACTGGAATAAAATAATGATGATTTTGTAAAATTTAAAATATGTCACTTTTTAAATAGTTTTAATATTCAGAAGTAGCAATAGATTAAAAACAGATGTCTAAGGAATCACTACTTCCACATCCAGATTTTCCGTCCAAGTCTCTTTAAAGGTAAATTTCTTTACTATATTTACACTTTAGTATGCGACATAAATGGTCACAGAATTTTGATAATATTTGGGGCAGATGCCATAAAATAATTTACAGAAGTTGCAATTTAGCAAGCTTCGTTAAGACTTTTAAAATGAAGTTGACTAACTCTCAAGGCTGGCTAGATATTTACAAAATCAGCAAAATGTAGAGGGGATAGAAATAAAGAAACGATTTAGAGATTTTCAAACTTTTATTAAGCTGCGGATAAAAAATTTAAAAAGTTAGACAACTCGGAATAATTGTAATAGGTTTTATATTAATATTCCAAAAAATAATAGGTTTCGTAAGAATGTAGAACATGAATGCATAAATAAGAATCTAGGTATCAAAATTTATCAAATACACAAGTTTTACAAAAACGATGGTAGACGTCGGTCTGTGCCGAGACGTAAAAATTCAAGAATATGAATCTACGTATCAAAGTTTATCATATTCAGAAGTTTTATAAATACGACGCTCGGCCGGGCGGCGTTGAGAAGTTAAAATGCGGGAATGTGAATTTGGGTATCAGAATTTATCAAAAACACAATCTGTACAAAAACAACCCTAGGTGTCGGTCGGCGTCGAGACGTAAAAATACAGGACTATGAATCTAGGTATCAAACTGTATCAAATACACAAGTTTTACAAAAACGGCACTAGGCCTCGGTCAGCGTCGATACGTAAAAACGCATGAACATGAATTTAGACATTATAATTTATCAAATACACAAGTTTTACAAACTCGACGGTAAGCATTGTCGGTCGGCATCGTGGAAAATGCAAGAACATTAATTTAGGTATCAAAATTGGTCAAACATACAAGTTTTACAAAGTCGACTATGGGCGTCGGTCGGCGTAGGGTCTTAAAATGCAGGAATATGAATCTAGGTATCAAAATGTATCAAATAGATAAGTTTACAAAAACGACGATAGGCGTCGAACAGCGTCGAGACGTAAAATGGGAGAACATGCATTTTGATATTAAAATTTATCAAATACACAAGTTTTACAGAAAAGACGCAAGTCGTGGGTCGGCGTCGAGACGTAAAAATACAATGTGAATCTAAGCATCAAAATTTATCAAATACACAAGTTTTACAAAATCTTCGCTAGGCGTCGGTTGTCGTCGAGGCGCAAAATTGGCAAAATGTTAATTTAGGTATCAGACTTGTTTAAATATACAAATTTTATAAAATCGAGACTAGGTGTCGGTCGGCGTCTAGACGAAGAAATGAAAGAATATGAATATAGGTATCAAAATTTATCAAATTAAGAAGTTTTACAAAATCGACGCTAGGCGTCGGTCGGAGTAAAAACGAAAAAAATGGAAGAATATGAATCTAGGCATCAAAATTTTCAGATACAGTAGTTCTAAAAGAATGACGTTAGGCGTCGGTCGGCGTTGTAAAAATGCAAGAGTGTAATTTAGATATGATAGTTTATCAAATATAAAAGTTACACAAAAACGACACTGGGCATCGGTCGGCGTCGAGACGTTAAAATGCAAGAACATATATTTAGATATGAAAATTTATCAAATACACAAGTTTTACAAAAACGACGCTGGGCGCCGGTCGGCGTTGAGACGTAAAAATGCAAAAATAAGAATCTAGGGATCAAAATTTATCAACTATGCGAGTTTCACAAAAACGACGCTTGGCGTTGGTCGGCGTCGAGACGTAAATATGCAAGAACATAAATCAGATAACAAAATTTATCAAATACACAAGTTTTACAAAAAACGACCCTAGGCGTCGGTCGACGTTGAGACGTAAAAACACAACAATATGATTCTACGTATCAGAATCTATAAAATTCAAAGTCAAGTTTGGATCTTTCAAAGTGCATGCGATTTAACAGCACCGAATGCATTCCTGTCCAAAAAAACAGCCGATATCCCAAGAGTTACACAAATCGCTACTATTACCGTTACATCTTCGATTTGTTAAAATATATTCAATAATAAAAAATTAAGGCGGTTTCTAGCACATAAGCCAAAATTGAGGTTATAATATATACGTGTACAAAATTTCAAGTCAATGTCCTAACCGCTCCGGAGAAAGCGTGCGGAAAGACAGACAAACCGACAGACAGACAGACAGAAATTTTTTTCGCTCAAATTTAAAATCTCGATGTTTCATGATATTCTAAAGTTATTTCAAGAAAAAAAGAAATGAAAATTGTTTTTATAGATTACTATACTTTCAATCCACTACGTGGATGTGGAAGTAAAATAAGTACAAATTTCAATCGAGCGTAGCCGACTGTGAATATTTATTTAAATAACATCTTGTCCTGAGTTTAATAATAATACAGCCCATACTTTCTAAATAAAAGTAACTTCTTGCACTATTTTAAATCAAAACTGTATATGACATATACATAAAGTTCATTAGAATTATAGAGACAGTGTATGTTTAGTTTATATAAAACGTGACTATTTACATGCCTCTGATGTTCATGCTCTGTGATGGATTTCAATTGTTTAACCTTCCAATATTGATTTATGAATAAAGTTCAATTAATAATTGATTATTCATATTTGAAGATACACTTTGTAATTTATTCACATTTTTTCAATTCTCTGATGGCATCAGACAGTTCAGTTTTGGATACCTCAAAAAAATGGATGCACTTATTGTCATAAATAGATAAAGTGTGTGGTAGTGATAAATTGTATCCACAGTTGGTTTTTATAGCCTCCGAAGCAATAGTAGAAAAATGTAATGCAAAGAGATTTGCCGCCGATTTATGTTCTGATACAGTATATTCATTATTCATCAATTACCAGCTGTCTTCTTTTTAAGGTGAGTATTATGCTCCTTAAAGCTGTAATTGAATGATTCTTTGTCCAAGGTACTTTCAATTACAGTACTTATTGGTGACCCCTTATCACGCATTTGCTTAATTTGGTTAAAAGTTGCAGTCAGAAATTAGAATATTAGATAGAAGTTTTAGATTTACATAACGTTAAGTATACCACCCAATATGGAAAAACATCTAGCACCGAAGCCTAGCAGTTTAAACTTCATAAGAGTACTATAATAAATACATCTAAAAACAT
Source organism: Stenurella melanura (assembly GCA_963583905.1). Taxonomy (NCBI): domain Eukaryota; kingdom Metazoa; phylum Arthropoda; class Insecta; order Coleoptera; family Cerambycidae; genus Stenurella; species Stenurella melanura. The sequence goes on along the minus strand of OY757314.1, from coordinate 91,111,310 downwards.
GCACACCACCAAAATTGGTGACTTGTACGTATAAATTTGGAAGAAATAAGTGACTTCTGAAATTTTTAAATAAAAGTCAATCATCACATCATATTTCAAAATAAACCTTTGTATGATTTAAATATAATGGCTCTATTAAAATAAACACAAATATAAATATCTCCTATTCTGTTTGAGCGTACGTATATCCGTTTGATATATTTCAAGAAATAAAATAATAAGTTGAAAGAAAATTCCGACAATGGTTTAGAACGCTCAACAGACTGGAAATGATTTAGAAATGAAAATGCATTCATTCTATGAATTATGGGGACATGATGTCACCACCTCAATTCTATACAATGTATTGAATTTTATTGAATACTTCAATTTATGGATTTGACTTTTAGAAAGATTTATACTTGTTTGTAAATTATTGCTTGCGATCGAAGCCTATTTTGCACTTACAGGGTGGTCATTTAATTTTAACGCCATTATAGATCAGAATAATACATTTTACGAGATAATAGCATTAATTTTTTTTTTTTAATTGTTGCTTAGATTATAACAAAGTATACACTATTTCATTTTATATAGAGTCATGACAAGCGAGATCGCTTAAAATTCAAATACATGTTGAAATCTTGGTATATGATAATCAAACAAAATTTTAATTTTTTTACAAGCATTTGATTCTAAGGTGAAGAAAGGGATGAAAAAAAGGTTTGATTTTTGTTAGCATGCAATGTATGGAGGACGCGACGAAATCTATATAATAAGGGCACCGGTAATGCCTTCAGCAACAATTAGTGGTTAGTTCCCTCTCTCAAGCTGGTTCTTAGAAAATGATAAAGATGAAATTGTCAAATGCAAAAGATGTAGCAGAATAAGTAAGGTAAAGTGGCCCAGAGGTGTGTGGACCTAATTCGGTGTCATTAGATCGACAATAGGAAAAGAAATGTTTTGCTGGAGTTTTAGGCCAATTGTGGCCACTGGTAATCCCTGTACTGTAATATATTGTTACGATATTTTGTGTTTTAAAAATATGTTTGTTTGAAATTATTGTATTCTTGGGCGCCAGACAAATAGTTTGCACAGCAATATGTCAAATTTATTATACTACACAAAACAGTAACTTTTTAGCATGATGTCTAGTCCCTTAATTTGGACAGACAGACTCTCCAGGGCTCAAGTCGGTTCTAAGTTGCTCAGGTTGGTATTGGTGCACACAGTCTGAAATTGTAAATGAAAGCCAGAGTTCAAAATAACAAAGAACAAATATTTATTTATAAAACTCCTTCCTGGAAACCTATACTGGGAAAAAAATACACAAATACATACGTTGCTTGACTTACTTACTAAAATAAAACTTACATGGCCTTTATTTATGAAAATTGCAATTTTTAAGAAAATATTTACCATGGATTTGTTGTCGCTGCTCGTTTAGTTCGACAGTTCACTCGCACTTGTGGCGCTGCCGGCAGTCTTGCTTCTTCCTTCTTATATCTGCGATCCCTGGCGAATCGTTGACGTTTGGAACTTCACTTTAGTGGCCTGTGATATAAATTCTCCTTTCTTGATTATATTAATGGACGAAACACTTATTTTCAATACCGAAAACACTTTATTTTAAAAGGTAGGTACTGTTACCTTTCGTAGCACTTTTATTTTTTACTTGGGATGATTACAAAATATGAAATACTTTCAATTATAACTTTGTTTACCTTCTCAAAACATTTAAAAATTCAAATTTCAGGAACTTTGTAAATTGTATATTATTAATTATAACTTCTTGCTAGATTTGCATTTAAATTATTTGTCTACTCTTATCTTAGAGTACAAACGGCTCTACTTTAACTTTCTTGGCACTTTTGGGTTATTATTTGTTTATTTAATTTTTTTAAGGTTATAATTTTCTAGATTAACAATTCTTGATGTTGTCTGTACGAGCTCTAATGGGTGACTGTTTTAAAAATTCAAGCTTTTTAATTGGCCTAATTTGACGTTTTTGACATGATTAGATTGCTTGATTATTAAAATTATTTTATTGAATTCTGTATTTACACTTATTTTTGTGTAGGAGTTCTAAAGCTGGATTTTACTATTGAATTATTAATCTGCATTAAATTCCGAACATTTCCATATGCCACACTCTATGTTTTATTTAGTATCAATAAAATTTCCAAAATTGCTGAAATTTATACAATATTTTTCTTAAATTCTATTTTACATGCAAAGTTTGGTTTCCAGGTTGTAAATGAGCTTTGTATTACTAATTATACACACAAAAAACATTGTTACAAACATTTTAAATTCATATAAATAACATTTTGTGTTCTAGGGGTAGCGGGTACTTTTCAACACCATCTCATACCTCCTAGATGAACAAATTAATGGAACATAATGCAATGTAAATGAAGTATAGTGAGTCCTGTTTCACTGCAACTATATATTTCATTGGTAAAGTTCATTTATATAATGGTTTTCATAATAATCGTTGAGCTACGCTATGGTCATTTTCAAATAACATCGTGGACCTTACAATAGTCTTTTAAATTATGGGCACACACAATGTAAGTATAGTTTACATGAGTTTTTACATATTTTATACCATTTGGAGCTATTACGATGTGCTTTAGTAGTAATATTTTCAATAGACGAGTCTCTATTTTGACATTTGGGTAATACTGTTTTTAAAGTGGAGTACACCTATTGTGTTTGTATTCTAATTATATAATTACTTTTTAAATTATTAAAAGTTCATGTTTGCACTAGCTAGGTAGCTTTTAAGTTCTTAATTCAAAATATTTTAACAAAATTTATTTTTATTATAGCCCAGTCGCGCTGAGCTTTTGCGTGGGTCTTCAAGAAGATGAAACTAGAACATGTTTTTGGACACCATGGATGCTTCAGTGCTGTTCTGGCTGTATATGGGCGTTTTTGCAATCACATTTCTTTATTTAAAAGTCCATTATGGTAAGGTAAAATACAAATAATGTTTAAAATCATGTTTTCACAACTTACAATTATACACATATAAGTCTAAATACTTGAATCCTGTTACTCTGTTCTCATTTACAGTTCAGGCTTAGTTGTAATTTCATTCTGGAGTCTGCTCGATACATCATGCCTCGAGTACTCGTTTCTAGTATAATAAATTAATTCGCTTATAGTATTACGTTTAATTTTTTTTTTATTTTTAATTTATTTTTGTTGATATAATTTATACAGTGTCTGTCTGTTCGTGTGGCAAATATCATGTGAATATATAATTTTTCGTTTTTATTTTTTTATCTTTGGAGGTTGAGAGTTAATTATTAAGAATAAAAATGGAGAATGTAGGTGTGATTTAAGTGCATCTTAGTGATGTTGATTTTGCTGTCCCTTTCGTATAAAAAAAATATTTAAGAAATGAAATAATTATTTATTCAAGAAAATAGTGATTCGCGTACACAGAATTTTTACCAAAAATGGACTGCCATAAGCAGTTTATTGTCAATTTTTTAAAAACTTTTAGAATCGGTGCGCCATACTTAAAAAAAATAAAAACTGTCACAACGCAATGTTTAGTGGTGCTCATCGTTGAAACTTTATGTATTCATATTTCTTACGCCTTATTCGTTCGTTACCACCACTAAGGAAGAGGATGACAATTTCCAGAAAATTGGGTAAGTAATCATAACATAGACATCACCACCACAATATGGTTGTAAGTCTTATTATCCTTTTAAACGTAAATTGTTGACACAAAAAATCGTACAAAAAAATTAAAAAAAAAATCGCTTTTACTAGAACCTGCATATGTTATTTACGTTGGTACTAAATTATCTATGGAAATAAAAGAGACATTTTAGGTAAATATACAGGGTGTTCCACTTTAAATTCCCGGGGCTATATTCTCAAAAACTAAATAGGATGTTTCAATTGTGTAAGAAGTGTTTGCTAGAATTTATAAATGATTTTAGTTTTTATTAAAAACTAATTTTGCACAAATTGCGGTATAGAAGCGATGCAAAGAAATTTTTTGATTGCAGGAACCTTGAGAAAGAAGTGCATGTGTTTTGAACAATACATTTTAAGCACCTTTTATAATACGAACAATTTTAGAAAAGTCAGAGAGCTTCGAGATAATTCAATTCAATATAATTTTTTTAGTACCAAAAATCCCTTTTTAAAAATGCATTTTAGAAAATAAGTTCTTTGACATGAAAAATTTGAGAAAATATAAATAAAATAAAATGATTTCAAATTGATAATAATAGTTAATAAAGCAATTATGTAGATCAATTAGATTCATTTCATTTTAAATATTATGGCGATTTCTGTAATTTAAAAAATTGTACTTCAATGAGATATTTCGAAAACAGATGATCAATTTGTAGAAAAACCGTCTTTACTAAAAACTTAAGTCATATTCTAGTGATCACTTTTCACAGCATTTTAATCAAGAAAGTAGGACACCGTGTACATTTATCTAAAACTTCTATTTATTTACATAGATAATTTAGCACCAATGAAAATAATATATACAGGTTATAGTAAAAGTGAATTTAAAAAAAATCTTGTACGGTTATTTGTGCCAACAACTTTACGTTCCAATGAATAATAAGATAAACAATCATAATGGAGTCGTCACCACTCCGTTATGGTTGTTTATCTTACGATTATTTGACCAACATTTTGGAGATCATCATCCTCTTCCTCAGTGGTAGTATCCGAACGAATAAAACATAAGAAATATTGATACATAAAGTTTCAATGGTGAGTACCACTAAACATTGCGTTGTGACAGCTTCTATTTTCTTTAGGTATGGCGCATCCTTTCTAAAAATTTTAAAACAATTGACAATAAAGTAGTCATAGCAGGGTTGGTAAAAATTCTGTGTATGTGAATCATTGTTTTGTTGAATAAATAATTATTTGATTTCTTCAATATTTTCTTTATGCGAAAGGGGCAGCAAAGTCTTTTTTTTTAAGATGTATTTTAGGTAGTTATATCGCAATTTAGGTTATTTAAGAAAGTCACGAAACTTTCAGCAAATTTAATACACATTAGGGTGGAGTGAAAAAACAAAATTTGGAAATTTTAAATCTAATAGTACGCAAAAGTTACCAGCGTTATTTGTTAGTATTTTCATGTTTTCCTTTTTTATTTCTAAAAATTTTTTCTGCCTCCCCAACGGACTTAAATGTCTGATGACCCATAATGTGTTTTTTTTCATAAACAAATGCTAAAGTAATTTGATCTAATACCACCCAAAAGTAACCTGGTACATTACTTATTATCTGGGTAAAATATCTTTAAATTCTGACAATTTTTTGACCTCCCCAACGTCTTTAAATTTACCAAAAAAAAACGTGTACTTCATATAATTAAAAGGTTAATGTATGTAACATTAAATTTAAATTATCTAGCTAGGTGACCAACTGATCAAGTGTGTTTGCGCAAGCATTCATTTTAGACTTGTCTAAGCGAGTCTGCGACGTGCGTCCACCCTTTTTGCTTCAGTCTACGCCAGATTGTAACATATTTTGATACCTAAATATTAAAACATGTTATTCCGATGCGAACGGTAGCCGATTTTTGGTGGAGAGCACAAGGTCGTGGGTTAGGATTGTGTGTGGACACTCAAAAGGGCGCCACCGGCTGTATGTTACGTAATATGATTTAAATGATTTTGCCAGCTCGGAACAAAAATAAGTTACTAGCAACCATGCGATGGAATACTCAAAATATATCTGTGATATCAAAACTCTACTTTACTCTATTAAATCTCAAAATTTAAGCAAATATCAGGTGTACCAGTGCAAATAATAAGAACATGTAGACATTAGACATTTATTACAGCACACATGAGATATACAACAATAAAAAACAAGTAGCTTCACTATTATTCCCTAAACTTGATCTGTATATGCAAAAGACATTCAAAATTGCATGAATGACCCCTTCTAAAATTACTTCAGTGATTTGACCTCTTTTTATAGAAATGCAACTACGGCTTTAATGATACCAACTGTGAGTTTTAGATTTGCAACAGCGAGTTAAAAGTTTACAATGGATTAAAATGACCGCTCATTGCTAAAGTATTGTGTAACTAAGAAGTTTCTATGAGCCAATATTCACAATGCTCACTGGTGCACTAGAATGTTAAAGAATGATCTAAAATAATTATGTTCTACTAAAGATACTTCATATGTAACACAGTAGAAGGTAAATTGTATCACGTGGTACCAAGCGCTACTTACAGTAAAAAATCTTAAGATACTTCATCATGCTCAGTATGTAGTTGCAAAATCGCTGTGCAATTTACTCTAATAATTCACAAAAAATCACTGAATGAAACTATAACAATTTCTATAAAATTATGTAACTAAAATGTAACAATAAAACCTGATTGGAGCCTTGGCGTTTTCTCTGACGACTGCAGCGTGACCTGTTATCACTTCCTAAGATGTTCTCTACGTTGCTCACGACTACGACTCCGCGTCGCTCCCAAAATTCGGCACAAATCTCTTGGAGACTGCTGTGAACAACTTTCCAACCAAAACTTCTCAAACTGTCAGCAGAACCCACATAAACCAAACATCTGAGTAATAGATTCCCTCCTATTACTCCTCTAACTACTGGGCCCCCTTACATAACCAAAATGGCAGCACTATTCATTCTGAACATAAACCTCTCCAAACATAATTTATTTTCAAAGGGCCAGTCCCTCCAAACACTCTGTAATATTTACAATAAATAAGAACTAAATAGAACACCAACTAAGTAAAATAAAAGCTTACCTCCTATAGAGAGTATTACATAACCTTCACGAAACACGTGGCGATCGGATTACGACAAGCAACAGAATTCCTTCCTGGAACTTACAAAATGCTTCTGGCAGGACGGTAAAGAAACACTGGGTACATCAAATCAAATCCCTTTTCAGTGTCAGCGATCTAAAACCCAAATTCTTCACTACAAAACCGGGACCGCCGCCATTCCGCTATCTCGTCGCTGTCGATAAGACGAACGCCCAGCTGGAAATGTCCTTCTCCAGTTCTCAGTGTTGCCAACTTGAGCGTCTAGAGAACTCTTTCTCTAGCCAATAAAAATGCGCCAACAAAGGGCCTTGCATTTAAAAGACTGAATTACAACATTGTGTAGCATCCCAACAACAAGAACATGTGAGTAACACCTCTGACTCAAAAATAATGCATAAAAGAAAACACGCTTTCTTTCCTTGTTGAGAATTTCAGATATGCAACCTGCTATACCCCTTTGAAGTACGAGTGGTTGCCTATCAAACAAATGAACTAATGGGTTAATCTACTGTATTCAAACTGAAATTATTAATGTAGCTTTTTCAAATGCTACAAATGCTAGTATCATCTAATGGTTTCGTGTTGGTAATACGTGCTGCGTGCTATGTTTATAGTTTCGATTATTGACGAAGAATGGCGAAAGCAGTTAATACCCTATCACCAGGACCGTCAGAAGTGAAAACAAGATGTGCCGTGTGCTGCTCCGTGTTCGGGCAACCGTCGGAACTACCTAAAAATGTGCTGTTAGAAGAAAATGCGATTGCAACTAAAGATCTGGAAGCTGTTGGCTGTGATGGAACCGATGTGAATACTGGCATTAAAGACGGTATAATAAGACTACCGGAAGAACACTTTTGAAAACCTCTTCACCGGTTTGTGTGTATGCTACACACAAATAAACTTCCTCTACGGCATCTCTTTAACCATTTAGATGGCGACACTTCGGGGTGTCGTAGATTTGCAGGCCTTATTGGCAAGCAGTTGGAGAATTGTGAGAAGCTGCCGGCAGTTGAGTTCAAATCCACTAAGGGCAATTTGCCCTCAATGCCAGAAGATATTGTAAAGGAACTTAGTACGGATCAGAAATATCTGTTTGAAATGTCAAGCTATTGCTAGGGGCCACTGTAATACAAGTCTTTGTAATCGGAATCCGGGTACACTAGGGCACTCGAGGTGGGTCACAACGGCCAATCGCTTTCTTCGACTGTATATTTGCAGCAAAAATCCATCACCAAGTTTGAACACACTGACAGAATGTATTATGAAAGTATACGCTCACATGCGGTTGTTGCGTACAATTGTCCCGCTATCTGGTCAAGAAATTGAGAGATATCATTGACGCTGTAATTCAACGAAATGGATTCTTCGGCCACCACGAAAATATATTTCTCAGTACGATATCGGACGATAGGATCCATATCCGAGAACTTGGACTTCACCGTATTCTAAAGGCAAGAAGTTTATCTGCAACTGCATCTTCCAAGAAGGTTAGTGTGTTCGAGATATCTCCTCTGAATTTTGAAGCAAAAGAGTACATTCAGCTTATCAACTGGCAAGAATGTGAGCTAACAGAACCACCTATTACATCCCGTATTTCCAATGAAGATCTACAAGAATTTATTAACAATCCTGACCTACTTACAGTAAATTTTCGAAAATATCCTTGCCACACATAGTGTGTTGAAAGAAGTGTAACGCTCGTCACATAAACTTCTGCAGCAGTTTGAGGTGTCGGCGCAAGGGATGGTTTCATAAGTGTGCGAGTTGATTGCAGGAAGACAATGCCTTGCTTTAACACGAAATAGAATACCCCCTGAAGAAGCAACAAACTTTAGAAAATATTTTATGTAGTACTCTAAAGTATAGATTTATTATAACTGTACTGGTGTAACTTGTGTAACTTGTACTAGTATTTTTAATGTCTGATACCTATAATATACCGTCGTCAACCCATGCTTCTTCGTTAAGTATTGATGAAACCTAATGAAGAGAAACTTATTTAGGACAAACTGAGTATGGTATATATTGCCTAAAATTGATATATAGTTATATTTTAGGGCTACAAAAGTACACTACGAAAATTTATTCTTGCTAAGTAATATTAGGGAGTATTTAAAGTTGTTGGGGAGGCAAAATGTGTTGACCTAATTTTACAAACTTTTTCCACAATACTAAGTAGTACATATAGTAGCTTTTCTTCAATATTAGACTTAAATCTCTCCAATAGAAAAATGTTTTAGAGTTTGCATAATATTATCAAAACTCTTAAATATTGCAAAAATTCAATGTCGTTGGGGAGGCAGAAGATGTTCAACGATTTCAACCAATTTTCACCACAATACTAGGTGGTGTAATAGACAACTTTTTTTGCGGTATTATATTTTGAAATTGAAAAAAAAAATGAATTCATTATTTTCGCTCCACCCTAATACACATGTCAATAAACATTCTGGTAAAATATGAAATCCATTTACCCTACCGTTTCCAAGATTCATTCACTCAAAGTTCGCAGTTTTTGACATTTAACATTGCGTTTATGGACGCCATATGAAATAAATTAATATCGTGACACTATTTTGCCTCTTACGACTGATCCTTATTTAAGAATGATCTCAAAAGCGAGGCAAATATAAATTAATTCCTGACGAAGCACGTGTATAAATATTGAGATAACGTAATGGCAGCTACCCGAAAATTATTGACATTATTGAATGGGGACACGAGTAGTAGACTTGGCAACGTTGCACTATTTCTAATACTGATATAAGAAAGTAGAACATTTACTAATTTCCATTCCGCTCTTATTTATTGTATGTATAAAAACTTGAGAGCTTATCGATTCCCTAACAGATGTCCCACCACTTCCGATATAACAACTTTAAATCATTCTTCACTTTTTCATAAGAGTTAACGTACAATTTGCAAAGATAAAAAATTAAAACGAAAAATCATATTTATTAGGGTACGGGGGTTAACAGTGACGAGAGATTGCTAAAATTCGAGGAAAACAGTTCTTTTACAGGTCAGGGCCACACTTATCCCTTTAAGTCACACATGTTTCTATTCAATATTTTTGCTTGAATTATGTTACCGCGGGTCTTCAAAGTCGCTAATCATGAATACAAGGTTTCAATTCGGAAATTCTTATATCCAAAATGGCGGACCCATTATAGCATATTGAAAACTGCCATAGAAATTAGTATTTACCACCTAAAAAAATGTATTCTTTTTTTAGACATTTGGCTATTTTTACTCAAATAACTCAATTTTTTTAACATTCATAACGCATTTCGCGAACGTTTCTTGAGGGACTGTTTTATGTTGCAGGTTGTATATAATTAGTTATTAGATTTCTTACAAAAGAAACTATAATTAATAAATAAAAATAAGTGAAAAAGCAATAATATCAAAATAAGATTTATAAGTAAATAAATGTCACACTTTTGCTTCTCGTTCATAAACTGTACTTTCAAAGAGCTGTCCCACCAGAGTCGTTATTTTCGGTATGAACGGCTTAGGTAAGTATGACCAGGAAACTAATTCATAAAGCTAAAGGAACCATGACCGTAATAAAGTTTTTATGCGTTAGTATAAATCAAAATGGCCATGAAAAATAAGACAGAAATTTTCATTACCGAGATGTCTGTCCACACCTTAGAAGTTTAGAGGAAGATTTTTGTTTATTACGAAAATAAAATTTGTGATTTGTTCTTTATTACTTTATGAAACACCACATTTATTTTTTATTATCATCTTCTAATTGTAAGAACTGTGAAATGCTGCGCTACTTGCTGGAAGTTATTAAAAAATGGGAATAAAAATGTGAAATCGTTTGCAAGCCTGCGAAAGCGAGTGTTCTTAAAAATGTGAAAAATGAGTTTATATTACATACAGTGTGAACCTAAATAAACGCACAAAATTCGTATCTTTGGTGTGTGTCATTTGTCAAAAAAAATCCTCGAACATGTCGATTTTAGTTTTGTAAATGCTACATTTTGTCACTATACCAAAATTTATGACGTCATTGGTTTTTGAGTTATGACGTCATCATAATTTTTTTTTAATGGAAACAGACATTTTTGTTTACTGTTTTTGGTGGTGGTATATTCCTTTAGCTTTCTAGTGATATGAAAAAAATTGGTATTACCTAAGCCATTCTTTTGGAAAAAATATGTTTATTGATTGATACCTTACATAAGTAAATGTGCGGAGATCACCTCTATTGTTCAAATTGCGCCCCTTCAACCATTTGGCATTGACCAAGATGGGTGTAGACACTTTGCACACTGTTCTGAATCATCTTATGGGCAATTCGGCTCATCTCCAAGCCAATTCTGTATTTCAATTCTTCTGTAGTATCCGGTCTGTTAAAATACACCCTTGACTTTAAGTAACCCCAAAGAAAAAAGTCTAAGGGGGTTATATCAGGTGAACGCGGGGGCCACTCAATCGGACCGGTACGACCTATCCATCTTCCAGTAAAAGTATCATATAAAAACTGACACGCTGCTATCCCAAAATGAGGTGGAGCACCGTCTTGCTAGGGCTGGCACTAAATCAACTCGCAAAAACTGTAAATGTCTGTCCGCCGTAAGCTTTTCTTCAAAAAAGGTCCCAATACACGATCACCAATCATATCTGCCCACACGTTTACTTTGCCTCGTCGCTGTCTATGGGCTTCTTGAGTCCAATGAGGATTTATGCCGATGTACAGTTCCCTTTAAAGAAAATGTCGCTTCATCAGAGAAACCAAGGTTCTTTAAGAAATTTGGGTTTTCATCGCACAAGGTCATCAACTGCTCACAAAACTGCAAGCGCAGATCTGGATCGTCCTCATTCAATTCGTGGATTAATTGTACTTTGTATGGATTGTATTTTTCTTTTTTCAATACACGTACAACAGAAGTTTGACTCGCGTTATGATTTAAAGACAGCTTGTCGAAAGATGGTGATTTTCCTCACTTTCTTGAAGAATATTTAATTTGGTTTAGTTGCTTGTGCTAGGAGGACCAGATCGAGGTAGGTCAGTCACACTGCCAGATTCATCATATCTAGCCACCAATCTACTTACAGTGGATCTAGAAATTTGCTTTTCGGGATACTTGGCATTGAAAACATCACATGCTTCCTCATGAATTCTCAGCCTATCGCCATGTCCAACCATCATCAAAAGTTCTACGCGTTCTCTTCTACTTAAATGTGGCATTGCATTCACTAGTTTTACACTGTCTCAGAAGTATCACAAATCTGAGGTTCCACACGTGCCAGGAATAGAAAAGTTATCGATACTTTACACCAAAAGGCCTTAACAACAGAGAGATCTCTGTTGTTAAGGCGATTGTTTTTTTATTATTTTCTTTGTTTTATTTTTATGTCAAATGTTTTCATGCTAGTTAAAACAAAAATGTAGGCAACAGGATTTATCAGTCCCTAAAGAAGGTGGAACATTACTCGTGAATTTGCGAAAGGTAAGCTATTACTTCCACATCCACGTAGTGGATTGGAAGTATAGTAATCGCAAAAAAATTTTCAAAAATTTTTATTCGTGAAATAGGTTTAGAATGTCATGAAACGTCGAGATTTTAAATTTGAGCGAAAAAAAAATTTCTGTCTGTCTGTCTGTCTGTCTGTCTGTCGGTCTGTCTGTCTGTCTGTCTGTAACTTTTTTTTGTCCGCACGTTTTCTCCGGAACGGTTTAAGATATTGACTTGAAATTTTGTACACGTATATATTATAACGAGATCTGGAACTGGATTGTTTTTTGAGGATATCCGGTGAAGGGTTGGGGGTTAAATAGGGGTAAATAGGGAAAAATAAGTAAAGCAAGCTTGTAAGAGTACAGAAACTTGAAATTCGATGTATGTACTAGAAGTTAAGGCCTCATATTTTTTGTAATATTTTTCAACCCCCCACCACCCCTGCCCTATTAATGGGGTTGATAAAATAAAGTTGAGATATTCATTTGAAATTTCGTACACGTATGTATTATAACGACGTCCGGAATTAGATTATATTTTGAGATGATTCCGTTGAAGGGTTGGGGGTTAATTTGGGGTAAATAGGGGAATATAAGTAAAACAAGTTGATAAGAGTACAGAAACTTGAAATTCGGTGTATGTACTAGAAGCCAAACCGTCAGATTTTCTTTATAATATTTTTCAACCCCCACCACCCCTACTCCAATATGAAAAGGGGCTGATAAAATGAAATTGAGATATTCATTTGAAATTTGGTACACGTATGTATTATAACGACATCTGGAACTAGATTATATTTTGAGATGATTCCGTTGGAGGGTTGGGGGTTAAATAGGGGTAAATGGGGGGAAAATACAGTAAAGCAAGCTGGTAAGACTACAGAAACTTGAAATTTGGCGTATGTACTAGAAGCCAAGGTCTCAGATTATTTATAATGTTTTTCAACCCCCACCACCCCTACTTCATTATTAAAAGGGTTGATAAAATAAAATTGAGATATTCATTTGAAATTTGGTACACGTATGAATTATAACGCCATCTGGAACTAGATTATACTTTGAGATAGTTCCGTTGAAGGGTTGGGGGTTATTTAGGGGTAGATAGGGGGAAATAAGTAAAGCAAGCTGGTATGAGTACAGAAACTTGAAATTCGGTGTATGTACTAGAAGCCAAGGCCTCAGATTTTTTAATAATATATTTCAGCCACCCACCACCCCTACTCCATTGTTCAAGAGGTTGATAAAATAAAATTGAGATATTCACATGAAATTTAGTACGCATATGTATTATAACGACATCTGGAACTAGATTATATCTTGAGATGATTCCGTTGAAGGGTTGGGGGTTAAATAGGGGTATATAAGGGAAAATAAGTAAAGCAAGCTGGTAAAAGTACAGAAGTTTGGGATTTGGTGTATATACTAGAAGCGAAGGTCTCAGATTTTTTTATTAGTATTTTCCATCCCCCCACCACCCCACCCCCACTCGCTTATTAAAAGAGTTGATAAAATTAAATTTAAATTTTCACTTAAAATTTGGTACATTTATGTATTATAACTATATCTAAAACTAGATTATATTTTGACAAGATTGCGTTGAAGGAGTGGGGGTAAGTAGAGGTAAATAGGGAAAAATAAGTAAAGCAAGTTGGTAAGAGTACTGCAACTTGAAATTCGGTGTTATGTCCTAGAAGCTAAGGCCTCAGATTTTTTAATAATACTTTTTAACCCTTCCACTAGTCTTACCACATTATTAGAGGGGTTGATAAAATAAAATTGAGATATTCACTTGTAATTTGGTAGACGTATGTATTATAACGACATCTGGAACTAGATTATATTTTGGGATGATTCCGTAGAAGGGTTGGGGTTAACAGGAGGACTAGGGGAAAATAAGTAAATCAAGCTGGTAAGAGTACAGAAATTTGGGATTCGGTGTAATAACTAGAAACCAAGGCCTCAGATTTCTTTCTAATATTTTTCAAACTCCACCACCTCCGCTTCATTATTAATGGGATTGATAACATCAAATTGAGATATTCACTTGAAAGTTAGTACACGTATGTATTGTAGTGACATCTGATTGAGATGACTGCATTGAAGGGGCGGGAGGTGGTAGGTTGTGAATAGTGGAAAATAAGTAGGGTGAACTAGAGACTTCATTTTTAACGTATATGATAGAAACCAACTCCTCAAACTTGTCTATGACATCTGCCCCAAATATTAAAATTCTATGACCAATAATTTCCACATACTAGAGTGCAAATATAGTCAAGATGTTTCCTTTAAAGTGATTTGGATGAAGAATCTGGATGTGGAAGTAGTGATTCCTTAGGCAGCGGTTTTTTACATAAAATGTCATTTTTCTAAACGAATGTGACAAAATATAGCATTTATAAAACTAAAATCGACCTGTCCGAGGATTTTTTTGAAAAATGACACATACCAAAGAAATGAATTTTGTGCGTTTCTCTAGACTCACACTGTACATATTTAATTGAAAAATTGAGTAACTTATTTTACAGAGCGCAATACATGATTTTAAAATGCGTTGTGCTTATCAATATGATGTTCTGTCTCACTGCTTCTTACGCGAACTATAAAAAATGACGAGACAATGATTTCTCTGTAGATTTACTTATTTATTTTCGGCATTCAACAGACATCTTATTCGCTCGTATTGAAATGGTTTCTTCTAAAAATGTAATTGAGCTAAACCAACATCGTATTTTTTTACACATAAGTTATGAAGAAAACAATTAATTTGCATACAAAAACGACTGCCTAAGGAATTACTATATGTTGTGACGTTTTATTCACACTCTCGAATAGTGAATCGTCACTTTGACACTCGAGCCTTCAATCGGCGGTGACGGTAAGCTCGGGCGCCACCTTTACAATTGTTTTTCGTGAGGCAAAGGACTCACACTAGCCTCTTAACACAGCCTGTTTCGGTAGGGCTGGGATAGCGTCAGAGGAGACACGGTATGTCCAGGGGTCTAGGGATATCAAACTTCACACACACACAGCAAAAGGCACAGTTTAAATAATATGCATATTTATTATAACCAAAATCCTACTATCTACAATTCTACTCTACTACCCTAACGTATATTGCATAAAAACAAAGAAAACAATATTTAGACGGCGTAAGCGAGGGGGAAGGTTACTACGGTTAAATTACTACAACAAGCACGGTGATTACCAAGCGGGTGGAAGAAATTAACAAATCAACATGCAATACGGTATAATATCTATGCACATTGGCTAGTGCGCAGCGGAAAAGAAAGATACAAGACTTAAAATGCACACGTAGATGAATTACCCACTCCTGCTCACTGTTCTCTGTCAGCCAATTTATACCTAGGCATAAATTGCCCTCTAGGATGTACTCACTCCAGTACGGGGGATATTTTGGGTAGCCGAGGGCTTATGTGACAAACCGGCTGAAGGGACTAGGCTAGCAAGTCACCCTATCTACCCAAAACACCTCAGAACCAGGTGTGCGTACTCAACAGTGAGTTAGAAAGACATGTCTCAGGTGGTTAACCAGCTGAAGGGACTAGGCCAGTGAATCACTCAAGATATCCCCTTCGACGGTCTACAAACAGAAACACTCCGGCTCACGGTTCCCTCTTGGTTAATCCACCCGCAGGGATAGACCAACCTCCAGGGTTTACGGACACGAGAGTGGAGGAGGTGCGGGGTATCAGCGAGCCCGTGTGGTCAACCAGCTGAAGGGACTAGGCCAACAAACCACACCCGAGTCTACCCAGGATACCTCCACCCTGCATACATACGCTACGGGCAGTAAAGATAGATAATATCCAGGATATCCAAAGGCCGTTGGTATCTGACCAGCTGAAGGGACTAGGCCAGCCAGAAACCTCAGGACCTTTTTCTGTCCTGGATATTCCTATACTTACTCGAGCGTCCGTGGCGAACCAGACACACAACTGGAAAAGAAAGTATGATTTGCAGGCCTGTGCTTAACACTGCACAAGTTGCTTACCAACGTTCCTAATATACTCACTTCCTTGCCGGTGGTCTTCTTGATTTAGTATTTCCTGCTCCTGATTCCCTTGCTATATCGTTGACTCGGCAGAGTATTCGATACAGATGGAACATAATTAATTGGTGTTGGAGAACTAACGCCATCTAGCGGAGCTCTCTCCAACCGGATAATACTTAAATTTAAACAACTATTTACTTTCTGTACTTAGAAAGAGTATATAATAAATATGCGCTTTTATAAAATAAAATATGCTTCGTTACAATGTAATATGTGTTCTCCAGTATTAGAGGAGATCAATAGTGGCTAAAAATACGAATTATTTCGGAATAATTACGGGAAGCTTCGATTTTCTTAAAACCTTTTGACATCACTTTTACGTAGCTACGTAAGCTTAAAACAAAAAATTATGAACATATAATTCTGAGGAAATTATTTATCAATTATTTAACAAAGACAACGTGTTTTTAAACATAATTATCATAAGTTGAGAAATTTTAAGGCACTTTAATTCAAACTAGTATATTAGGGGTTTTTGAGGTCGCTGTAGTAGATTATGATGTCAAAAGAGGTTATTCAAAATGGTTGATCCAATATGGCCGACTTTTCGATAAAAATGTCATCAAATATGACATAACTCGATAAGTTTTAAACAAATTGTGCTCGGAATAACATATTTTATATGATATTGGTGAGGTCTCAAAAGAATAATATATCTCGATGTAAAAATTAAAAATGGTTTTCGCAAAGTTGAAGATTTTTATTTAACACAATAAATATTCAAATTAATTTCTTTTGGTTTCTATCTCTTTCTGCAATTAATGTATTAAAATTTGACCCATAGCCTTGAACCACGTGAATATTTTGAATATGTTTCCGATATTTTAAAGAGGATAAACATTTTAGAAATATCAACATCGAATCGATTTACGGAAAATGTCTTTTTCATCAGATTTACTTATTCTGAGGTCCTCCTATAAATATTTGCTTGATATGTATGATAAATACATTTTTTATAAAAGTTATTAACGTTTATTTACCCCTAATTTCACGAATTTTGGAGCAATTTTTTTTTATTTTCGTAAAATAACGACGGTTAATTTTATTTTTAAGGTAAATTCCCTTGAAGCATCTTAAAGAACATATTTCAAGCTTTAAAAATCGCATCTATGGAAATCTAATAACCAGAGTAATAGGTGGTTAGAGTTAGTAATATATTAGGGTGTATCGAAAACAACTTTTTTTCTAAATTCAAAATTCCAAGTTGATAGAAAGTTATCTCTATGAACACACATACGCCACACAAAGTATTAGCCAGATTGAAAAAAAATTAAGTCTCCCGCAAGAGGCCTAAAGTTTATAATTTTCAGAAAACTGAATTTATTCAATATTTTTTTTGTCTTAGGACAGAATACTAATGATGATAATGATAGTGAATACATCAACATTTAAAGAACTCTGTTAAATTAGGAAGAAAAGCTCACAACAACCAAGTGTAAATAAAATTCGGGAGACCTAAATGTTCCATTAGAGTAATATTTTTTTATATTTTCATTTCATACCCTATTGTTAAAATTTTTCAACCTGAAAAATAAAATCACGTAATCCTTTATTCCAAAAATAGTATATGGATATATTCAGTTTTTTTAAAAAATTATAAACTTTAGGTCTCTTACAGGAGAGGTAATTTGTTTCAATTGGGCTAAATTTTTTTGTGGTATATATGTGTTCATAGAGACAAGTTTTTATAAACTTGGAATTTCCAAAAAAAGTTTTTTTCGATACACCCTATTATACATATCAAAGTTTATCACTTTCTCAAAATTTTGAAATTTTGGAAGTGTACATCTTCAAAATAAATTTTTGAGGTTTTTTCACTCATCGGATCTTTTTACACATTACTTTAAGAGTAATATGTGTAAGCTCCAGGTTTTTATCTTAAAAATTGTATGAATGGTAGAGCTTTTACCGATTTCAACGGACATCTCTTTATGTTCCGACTTCATACATGTACCATTCCTTCAAACATTCATGATGAAGATTTGGACTATATAAATAATTTACATACATATCTGAAAGTGGCACCATCAGTTTTTTGTTTTGTTCTCGATAGTCATTAACTCCAGTTTCAAAGTTTCCAAAAACAAATTAATTTCACCAAAGGTAAAATTAGTCCCTCGCTTCTTTTTCTCCATTTCAGTGCTATTTAAAAATTAAAATAACGCACTGAACAGTAATAACATGAAGACTAGAGTCTTCATGAGTAATAAATAGTAACTAATGACAATTAAAATAATCATAACCTCAATCAACATAAACTTAAAAAGACATGCTTTCATTTTTCATATCTTTTCAATATATGAACTAGAAATGTAATACCCCGAAAGCTAACGTAACAGAAATTTGTACTATTTATAAATTGATAGAATGTGTCTTAATAGGTTGTCGATGATCTACTGAATACCAGCCCACCAGTCTGCCGGGCCGGGAGCGCTGTGCTTGGTGGCGAGCGGCGATTTAGTAAATAACCTGAGAGCGATGCTGTCACAAATGTCAAAAAAGCCGTTTTTGATTCTCCCGTGCCGAGCCGAATTTCTGAAATTGCCGATGCAATTTACGACACCGACAAAATGCCAATCTTTCTCTTCCGTAGAGACATCACACGATCCTCCAATCGACGTGTTTACTTGGTTCTTACCGTTTGAAAAATTGATGTTCTTGAAGTTTTGTCTTCTCCGATGAGATTATAGTCAATTTTAAGCTTGGGATCCACCGAAACCGATTGTCCTAAGCGGCAACTACTTTTATGTCGATTCCTGAGTTCGACTCCCGCTACCCGCTTGCTACTTTTAGAATACTTCTTTTGCCTTTTGGCAGATATTTTTAATTCTATAATTGCTCTTCGCTTATTTCTATGCGACTAACGTGTTATAAGTTTTTATCATTTTTTCTGATTTTCTGGTGATACAAAAGAAATATTATTTCTAGTTTATTTTCTGTTGTTAAGTAGCTATGGTGGCGTAGCGGCTAGAAGTCCAGATTCTCAAACAAGAAATCCGAATGTGAACCACGCACCCGGAATTTCTAGTACCTGTTTTTACATTTTCGATCATCTGATGCTCAAATCATGTGCGTAGATATTTTTTGATTTTCGCATTTGCTTGATTAAAGAGCGATTCTCGGAGCTTCATTCAGTTTCAAAATAATTTTGTTGGAATTAGATATAGAAAATTGTGCTACAAAATTTATAATTCAAATTCAGATTTTATGAATCGAGAGAAGCCACATCTACAAAAACTTGAAGCATTTTTGTCAAAGAGAACACAGGGTTCGTCAAAATGAGAATAAGAAATTATAATATTTTATCTTTATGGTCTGATTCGACCGACGAACCCTATATGTTTTCTTTGATAAGAATGCATCGTTATTGTAGATTCGGCTTCTATCGATTCATAATGTCCGAATTTGAATTATAAATTTTCTCGCACAATTTTATATACCGAATTTTAATAAAATTATTTTGAAACTGAATGAAGCTCCGAGAATCCCTCTTTAACTATACAAATACGAAAATCAAAAAATATTTACGCATGTGATATATAGGTAATATTTGAGTATCAGATTATGACCGAAAATGTAAAAAAAAACTTAAAAAAATGTCCGGGTACGTGGTTCAAACCCTGATGTCTTGTTTCGAATCAAAACAAAAACATATTTATTAAAAATTAATAACAATCTGTCCCACCCGAACACCCATGTCCGGAGCCAGCCGAACATCTGCAGTGAGAAATGCCACAGTACTTGTAAAGCTGGACTGAGTGAGGTCAGGTAGGATTACAAAAAATTATTAACAAATACCAACTTCTTTTACAAAAATTAAATTAAAAGGCAAGTAATATTAAGGCTTATATAAATATGTAAATTTAAAATAATTTGTAAATATATAAGTAGTATAAAGGTATAAAATATTAATAAAATTGGTTTTACGGGAAAATTATTCAAAAAACCCGTTTCAGGAAATTCAACAAGAGCGAGGTATGGCTAAGTCAAACCACTTCAAAATTAATCAAAAATATAATTAGGAAGAACAATATTTCGACAAAAGACAAACATTACAAAAAGAAACGAAGAAAGGGATAGGAAGGAGTGAAGATTGAAAATTGTGTCAGATAGCAATTAAAGAAGAAGAAAAAGAGTTTTAGCTACAACTGTTGGCGAAAGATGGGCAACGCTTGGTATGGTAATTTGTATTTAATGCGAAATGGTGCATCATGCTCTCTGATTTGTGTTATGTTGTTTGTAAGGGGACTATCACCAAGCTCGAATTGATAAAATTTCTGTGATATAGTTTCGATGCAGTCCATGTCGATGTTATGTCGTTGCAACGCTCAAGTAAATCTCTGATTGAGGTGTATCTAGAAAAATTTGAGTTGAGGTGTAAAAATTTGTTCTCTAAACCAGCAACTTTTTTCACTATCGTGGCCGACGCGCTGCACCAAGCCGGCGTATGTAAGAGCCGGCGTCACAATAACTGTATATAACAATTTTTTATTTTGTCTGTTAAGTCTGCTATTCCTAGCTAGGAGCGGGTACAGACTTCTGGATATGGAATAGACTGTCCGTACAGCTTCGTTAATGTGCTTATTAAATGTCAGTCTTTTGTCTAGTCGTACACCCAAGTACTTCACGCATTCCCTTTCCGGAATTTTGTGACCCTTTATCGAAATTGGCGGTATGATTTTATTTTCGGTGAATCTGCCTGTGAAGACTGTAGATTCGAACTTCTCAAAGTTTGTCCGAATTTTCCACTGATCGTAATACACCGTGGCACGAGCCATGTGAGCCTTAAATAGCATATTTGCCGCTTGAGCATTATGACTGTACGCGTACATAGCTGTGTGATCTAGAAAGATTACTTCCTTATGTATCGCCAAAAAATCAGAAGAAAAGATACTAATTTATAACTTTAACACTTTAGTAGCATAGAAATAGCGAAGAGCAACTCTAGACTCCAATATAGCTTCCAAAAGCAAAAAAATAAATAAATAAAATAGTAGCCCTGTACGGGCTTCGAAGTCGAGGATCCACTTAAAAGTAGTCGCCGCTTAGCACGATGGGCTACGACGGATCCCAAGCTTAAAATTGACTATAATCTCGTCGGACAAGGCACAACTTCAAAAAAATCAATTTTTCAAATGTTAAAACTAAATAAATACGTCGAGTGCAGGATCGTGTATTGTCTTTACGGAAAAGGGAAGGGCATTATGTCGGTGTCGTAAATTGCGTCGGCAAAATTGGAAATTCAGCTTTTTGTGACAGTACCGCTGTCAGGTTATTGACTAAACCGCCGCACGCCGCCTAACGCGCAGCTCCCAGCCCGGCAGACTGATCGGCGGGTATTCAATGGATCATCGACAACCTAATAAGGTACATTCCGTCCATTTATAAATAGTACACATTCTGTAACGCTAGCTCTTGGTCTATAAGGTGTATAGAGCATATGTATATTCTAGATTATTTTAATTTAAAGTAATACAACGGAAAAAGAAGAACCGATAAATTAATAATGCCAACTAACTGAAAAACTGGATCAACTAACTGAGCTGTTAAATATGTCGCAAAGTATGCAACCAACTTTAAACATTGGCTATTTATTTCCGTTAAATTAGCAGGCAGATTAGTTAACCATGCGTTTAATCAAGACCGAAAGTAACGGCCCTTAATTACAATTTGGCAATAACTACAAAGTTCGTTGCCTTGTTTAAGAAGTCTCTAGGGAGAAACAAAGTTACACAATTTTACTGCGCTTCTTTACGTTATACGCTTGTACTATTCTAGAAATCATTATATTTTACAAAACCAGTTATTGGGAAGGACTATTTCAGATAACGCAGGATACCTCAAGATAAGAAAATGTAATTTTCGTGCACCTGCTGGTCGAGATATTAAATCTCAAGGCCGGAATAAGAAAATAAATGCTGAATTCTTTAAAAAACATTACACATCATATAAAATTCCATTCATGTTCACGGGAACGAGTTTCACAAACGAGCTTTTGATTTCCAACTGCTAAGGGATTCAAAAAATAAACGGTTTATGCCCAGCAGGGAAATCCATCAGAGGTTGGTAATTACGGTGCATTCCCTTATTACAAAAGATTCCCTCTCTGATAATAAAACAACGCTCTCGTCCTCCAAATTCCTTTTCACCTATCAACAATCTCGTGTGTAGTCAATTTTTCCATTTACTCGTGGAAAACTTATAGCTCTCACGGGTGAAGATCAGAGCATCTGAACGTCGTAAAACAAAATAGGCTTTCTTAAGATTATAACCTTTTTTATTTTCTTTGTATTTTTGGTTTATACTCATAAACATTACCGAAAGCCTTGACTTGGAACATTTAAACAAGAGACTTTACAGGGACTAAAAGTAGTCAAACGCATGTATACCGAGGTACCCTCTCTAATGTATATATTAACTGAGGCAATATTATTTAATTACAAAATATTGGTGTAAGTATGGTGTGCAGGGTATTGTATTTTCTTACAATTATTTAACTCATTAACATGGAAGCCTATGAAATGCAATTTATTGCGATCATTACACTAACTAAATGTTAATAATAATAATAATAAGAGTAAAAATAGTAATGATAATAATAATATTGATAATCTTTATTAATCACTTTAAATACATAACTGTGTTGCATCATGAGAGGGACATAGCTTAATAGGAGGTAGAGAACATCAGTGGTAACCGGAACCTCCCACAGAAATGTCTCATTGGGCCTTCACTACGAAATTACAGGGTGTTAAATAATTTTTGGCCAAACCTGTTTTTGTCATAACTTTGACAGGAAATGAAATAACGGATTCATATTTGGTACGGCTAATGTACAAACGAGCCCCAAGAGGTACATGTATAAAAAAAAAATATATCCAGGTCCGGACTCACTATAATTTATGTTTCTTCTTTGCATCAATAAAACATCACCCTGTATATATTTTTTGGAAATTTCGATACGATATTCGAAAAGAGCAAGAAAAAACAAACAAAATGGCCTATTTCATTTTTTTGTTACACCATCGTGGTTATTTAAATACGTTGTTAAAAGTGCAAGAAAATGGATTACAGAACCCTATTAAATGAGAGGCACGTGAAATAAATAGTTTTATAACTAAAATTTTGCAAAAATTCTTTTGAGCCTAGGTGGTCTGGGTGAATCCTAATTCCGGCACGTTGTAAAGGTCCATTTTGGTAAAAAACCTTGGTCCTAATAAGTAATCGGGTATGAAATAACAAAATTTTTAATCAATCACAGTAGGCTTGTTCAAAGTGACAGATAATAAAAAAAAAATCTCCTAAACAGTTGAATAATTGTTTGTTAGTAATTTAATGTGTCAATAATCCGCATTTAGTTAGTGAAAACTTGTGAAAATATTTTAACTATGCCAGTAAAATTTACAAACGGGGAATATGCTGACATAATATTCATCTATGGTTTCTGTAATGGAAATAGTAGGTCGGCGGAAAGAGAATATCGGCTGCGTTTTCCTGGTCGTCGATGCCCTAATCATAAAACCTTTAGTACGGTGTTCCAGTATGCAAGACAACACGGAAAGTTTCCTACTTCCGCAGTTGTGGAGCGTGTTTTACAACAAGGTGTGCAGGAACAAAACAATATTATAAACGTAGTTCAAGAAAACTCAAATATGAGCACTAAACGAATCAGTTTGGCAACTGGTATTCCTCATTGGCGAGTATGGAGAACGCTAAAAAGAGAACGTTACCATCCATATCATATCCAGCAGGTACAGCGTCTTCAACAAGGCGACGATATCCCCCGCCTGGCATTTTGTCGTTGGTTGTCTAATCATCGCCCAGTCATTTACAGAACCTTATTTACGGATGAGGCACAATTTACAAGGGATGGAGTAAACAATTCACGAAATAATCATAAATGGGCACAGGAAAACCCACATGCGGTACGCCAACGCCGTTCGCAACACAGGTTTTCTGTAAATGTTTGGGTCGGACTTGTGAATAGACATTTGATAGGGCCACATTTTTTTGAAGAAAGATTGAATGGTGAAATTTACTTTGATTTTCTTCAAAACATTTTACCGAATATGTTAGAAAATATCGGTATAAGGGGCATGTTGTTTCAGCATGATGGGGCCCCACCACATTTTAACCTTCAAGTAAGAGAACACTTAAACAATGTGTATCCTAATAGATGGATTGGACGCGGGGGTCCACATGAATGGCCACCAAGATCTCCTGATTGTAACCCTTGTGATTACTTTTTATGGGGCCACTTAAAAAACGAGGTTTATAGCATTGAAATTGAAAGTAGACAACATTTAATCCAGCGCATCGTTACAACCTGCGACGAAATACGGAATAATCCAGAAATGATACTTTAGTGTCAATTACGTTTTATTTTTAAACATATTTAGTTATTGTTTTGTTATTTATTGTTAATTGAATGGAAAAAAATTTATTTATTTAGATTTTAGTTTGTTCTCTTCCAATTTTTATTAAGTATAAAATGTTGATGATTTTCTTGATCAAAGTAACTGGTTGCTTAGGCCTAAATGGTTTAAATTATCTGTCACTTTTATTCTTTGAACAAGCCTACTGTGATTGATTAAAAATTTTGTAATTTCATACCCGATTACTTATTAGGACCACAGTTTTTTACCAAAATGGACCTTTAAAACGTGCCGGAATTAGGATTCACCCAGACCACCTAGGCTCAATAGAATTTTTGCAAATTTTAGTTATAAAGCTATTTATTTCACGTGCCTCTCATTTAATAGGGTTCTGTAATCCATTTTCTTGCACATTTAACAACGTATTTAAATAACCACGAAGGTGTAACAAAAAAATGAAATAGGCCATTTTGTTTGTTTTTTCTTGCTCTTTTCAAATATCGTATCGAAATTTCAAAAAAATATATACAGGTTGAAGTTTTATTGATGCAAAGAAGAAACATAAATTATAGTGAGTCCGGACCTGGATATATATTTTTTTATACATGTACCTCTTGGGGCTCGTTTGTACATTAGCCGTACCAAATATGAATCCGTTATTTCATTTGCTGTCAAAGTTATGACAAAAAACAGGTTTGGCCAAAAATTATTTAACACCCTGTAATTTCGTAGTGAAGGCCCAATGAGACATTTCTATGGGAGGTTCCGGTTACCACTGATGTTCTCTACCTCCTATTAAGCTATGTCCCTCTCATGATGCAACACCCTGTATGTGGCAAGTCAACAG
Organism: Stenurella melanura; assembly: GCA_963583905.1. Classification (NCBI taxonomy): domain Eukaryota; kingdom Metazoa; phylum Arthropoda; class Insecta; order Coleoptera; family Cerambycidae; genus Stenurella; species Stenurella melanura. The sequence continues at coordinate 91,085,751 of OY757314.1, read as the reverse complement.
AAATGGTAAATGTACTGTGACATCTACATATTAAATTTGTTAAAATTCTTGACATGCATTCATGCAAATAAAAACAAATGTATGCATAATGGAGATTTTCACAATTATCCCACTAGAGGAAGACATTTAATTTGTTTAAGTAAACATAAACATGAATTTTATAAAAAGTCACCAATTAACTCTGGTTGTCGTGTTTATAATCTTCTTCCAAACGAAATAAAGGATCGCGTATCTGTACTCAGTTTTATAAACAGTTTAAAAAAACTTTTGACAGATAATTCATTTTATTCTATAAATGAATTAATACTTTCTTTACATAATAATAATAATAATAATAATAATAATATTTTATTCACCATTTTGGATACATGTAGTATATATGGCAGGTCAGAGTATAGTGTAAGTAATAGTAATAATAATAATAGTATAATACAAACTTATTTAGTGACAAACAACATAAACATGTTACGTAAATACATATACATACAGACACAGTCATAAATAAAAAATATATATACACACATACGTACATACATATATAGACTATATACATAACATGCACACACACATATACATATATATGGTATTTACAAGGTTACATAGAATAGTTTATATAATAAATACATATACGGTAATTTTATTATGGCCCCAAAAAAGGTTCTCTATTTAAAAAGTCGTATACACTGTAGAATGCACCTTTCTGTAAAATGCCTTTTATTATCTTTTTAAACTTATGGTAACTTCGAATATTTCTTATCTCATCTGATAGACTATTGTATAGTAGAATACAGTTATAACGTGGGGATTTTTCAAAACACGATGTTTTGTGTTTTGGTATGCTCAAGAGGTTCCCATGTCTTGTATCATAAGTATGTCTCTCTTTTAGTTTAGAAAATAGGTCCATATTTTTCTTTGTGTACATCAAACATTTAAATATATATATGCACGGGGTAGTCAGGATTTTTTTGTTTTTAAATATATCCTTACAACTTGCTCTAGAATCTAACTTGAAAATTAGTCGAATAAGTCTTTTTTGACTTATAAAAACTCTATCACTAGAGGTGGAGCTTCCCCAACAAATTATGTTGTAGGATATGTGCGAGTATGCCAACGCATAGTATATATTTAATAGTCCGGTTTCGTCTAAACTAGTTTTCATTTGTAATATGGCAAAGAAGGCCTATTTAATTGGTTACAAACATGTTCGGTTTGGATAGTGAATGATAATTTACAATCAAGATAGTTCCCAAGTAGTTTTACACTATCCGACAGACTTATGTCGTCGTACAATGTTATATTGTGTGGAAGAGGTCTCTGTATATAAAAATTTATAAGCACAGTTTTTTTAGGATTTAGTATTAATTTATCCCTTTGTGACCACGTACTAACTTCTTCAAGAGTTAGAACCACTGCTTCTTGAAGCTCCTCAGGTGTGTTGGCCGCCAGAGTTATTGTAAAGTCATCTGCAAACATAGTTAGACGCCCATTGCTTATGTAACTGGACAAGTTGTTGACGTACAGCATAAACAGTAATGGCCCCAAAACGGAACCCTGAGGAACTCCAAGCAGCAGTCCCTCTAACTCCGATTGTGCTCCATCTACTTTTACTCTCATCATTCTTCCTTCCATATACGATAGTACCCAAGATAATATATTTCCCCTGATACCGATATTATACAGTTTTTGTTTTAGAAATTCTTTGTTAATAGTGTCGAATGCATACGAAACTCACCTGAATTCTCGACTAATAATTTAAATATTTGTTATCTATTTTTATTCTCTTTTAATGTATGTCCATATTATCATGTAGTTACCTATATACTATGTTTTTATTGTATCATTCTCTTTTTGTGGTACTCTGTACGTTAATGTATTTACACTTTTAATTTATGTTTTTCTCTTTAAGCCATTGGTATGGCATTCTATGACATGTCTTATCTATAACTATGTATTATAGTCAAAGGACCAATAAAGGTATTTATTTATTTATTTATTTATTTATTATTTAAATAACAATGTACGAATGTGGATGTGAAAAGACAAACTAAACATATAAGTCCAAAATACATAAATAATATATAACAAATAAATATACAAGAATAAATATAACAAACAATACATGCAAATAGACAGTATAGTACAAACAGATAATAAATAAAAGGAGCATAAGATTGAATCCTATATTCACTTAACTAGAGCAAAAATGTACGAATTCTTGAATATTATAAAATGCACTAGTCCATAACAAAGCCTTCAGCTTTTTTTTTTAAAACTTCACAAGACTTTGACATTTCTATTTCCAATGGCAGCTTATTACACAGAATTGTGCCAGCATAATTAGGAGATTTTCATGATCGTGCCTGATCGTGCCTGATCGTGCCTGATCGTGCCTGATCGTGCATATTCTGGTCCGCCCTCTAGTGTTGTAGGCATGAAAGTCACCGTTGATTCGAAGTTTGCTTTTATTATTATGAACAAAGGTCCACAATTTCGTGAGGTAAATCGATGTCACAGTGAATAATTGTGCGTTTTTAAATATCTCCCTGCACGATTCACGGTAGGGTAAGTCAAACATGAGTCTAACTACCCTTTTTGAATAACAAAGACCCTATTGATATCGCTTTATTACCCCCGTACATTAATGCTCTAAGCTATATGGGAGTAAATGACGTCATAGTATACATTTATTAGTGCATCTCTGTTAAGCACACGTTTTAGCGAGTTAATGACATAAAAACCTTAATTTAATTTGCAGTACACTACATCAATTTGATTATAAAAAATAACATTTTGATCAAGAGTGAAACCTAAGAATTTTATTTGTTCACTACCAGCAAGTGTAAAGCCATTAAAATTAAACTTATTATATATTGATTTCTGAATCTGCTAAAATCTACTAGAACAGTTTTATCATGATTAATTATCAAGCGATTATTATAGCACCATTTATTAAATTCATTTAATGCAATTGATACCATACGATGTACTTCAAAAGGATCCGGATCAGAAAGCATTATCGTGGTCTCATCAGCGTACATAAAAATTTTACCTTGAGAAATATGAGCTGGTAGATTGTTAACATATAATAAAAATATTAATGGCCCTAACATACTACCTTGTGGAGTTCCAATGTCAATATCATTTTTATTAGACATAGTGGAGCCGATTTTTTCCATTAGTTAGATAAGAAACGATCCAGCTATTTAGTGGATCAAATATTCCCGAGCCTTGTAATTTTTGGGCCACAAAATCTTTATTGACCAAATCAAAGGTTTTAGACAGATCGAAAAATACACCACAAAGGTATTCACCAAGTCCATTTTATTATGTATAAATTGACTCAGATCTGCTATACCTGCCTCTGTTGATAAGCCAGCTCTAAAGCCATATTGGCAGCTATCTAAGATCGAGTTTTTCAATTATTTTAGAGTCTAGGAAAGTACCCGCGATTATACAAATGTTATTATTAACAGCAGAACAAACTAGATCATTTACTGACAATACGAGCATACAGTTCTATATCTGTAAACTATACAGGGTGAAACATATTCTTTATAGGATTTTGCAAACAGCAGAAAAGACTCTATGGGAACTAAAAAAAAATTATTTGTAAAATTATTGCTTTACAATATTTGCATTTTTCAATAACCTCAATTCTGGTTATGCTAGCAATTAAAATCCTAAAGTGAATTTGCCTTTCTTATTTGACAACTCTCATTCTAATACTTGTTGCCACATAGTTACCTATTCAATTTTCAAAGGTCCAAGACGTAGTAAATAATTGAAACTTAAGAGGAAAACGCGATTATGTGACTGAAGTGGCAGCATATAGTGTTAAAAATACAAGGACCGTGTGCTTGGAATAATGCAATCAAGCAACCTGTTCCATTTGATAGGGGAGTCTAATATACAGGGTTGGGCAATAGTCACGGAACGGCTCGATTACAGCCGAACGGGACCTCGTATCAACTTCGGGTTTTCGACGCTGTTCAGCGAAATTTTTAGAACTTCTTGACGTGTATTTCAGGACCGTGACGTCATTACATTCGGAGGTGTGACATAAGTGTCAATTTTTTTAAATGAAACACCCGGTATATTTTTCAATATTTGTATACTTTGTCCCGAATTCAACGATGTAACGTTTGTATGGATTCTGTTATGTAATGTGGTCTCAATAAGGGAAAATTAGAAATTACAATCGTAATTAACAGAGAACAGTAGATATCCAAACAGCTGTATCCAAAAAAGACACTCTTTTTTACCATCTGTTTTACAAAACTAAGACCCACGTAAACAAGTTTTTTTTGTAGTCGTTTAATAAAAACACAGGTCATAGTTAAATTGTTCTCATTATTTTACTAGTTTATCTAAGTAAGTCGTGGTATAAACGTCACTGTGACATTACTTTTGTACTACTAATTTATGATTCTAAAAACGTGTCTTTAAAATGGCTCAACTGAACGACACTGAACGGATAACTTTACTCATGACGATTGGATTCGGAGAGAGGCGTCGATCATTTCAGGAAGCAAGTGACTTCTTCAACGATACCTTTCCTGAGAGAAACCCGATTTCCAAGTCGACAGCATGTCGAATTTTGCACAATTTTGAACATACGGGAAATGTCAAGAATTTACCAAAAACTGGCCGCCCAAAAACAGCGACAAACGACGACAAAGCTTTAGATGTACTGTTAGCGATTCAGGAGGAGCCTAAAACGTCAATTCCGAAACTTTCATTAGAAACTGGTAACGGTGAAAGATTAATTGGAAGAATACTCAGGAGAAATAAAATACATCCCTACAAAGTCAGCTTACTTCAGGAACTTGCGGAAGATGACCCTGATCGTCGAATGCAGTTTTGCCAACAAATTATGAATTTCTTAGATGAGACACCACAGTTTGTAAATCGCATTTTGTTTTCCGATGAGGCTACATTTTGTTTAAATGGATTTGTCAATCGTCACAATTATCGCTATCGGTCTGCTGAGAATCCACATTCGATGGAAGAAATGCACACATAACATCCACAAAAAGTAAATGTCTGGGCGGGTATAATTGGAACACATGTAATAGGGCTGTTTTTTCTAAATGGTAATTTAACTGCTGATACCTATTTAACTTTATTACGCGAAAGAGTTATAGCCGCTGTAATTCAGATATTTCCCAACCGCGAAAATCCTCAGGTGATCGCAAATGACGTGTACTTCCAGCAAGACGGAGCTCCGCCCCACTATACCAGAATTGTAAGAGAATTTTTGGACACTGTCTTTCCCCGGAGATGAATAGGTAGTAACCCCTTTTGATTTTTTTCTGGGGTCATTTGAAGTCTGTGGTGTATCGCACAAGACCTGCCACGGTACAAGAGCTTCAAGAAAGAATTCTAGCGGTTGCTGATAATGTTACACCTCAGTCCCTCCAAAATGTTCAGCGGGAATTTGTGGACAGGATAGCACATTGTGGCAGTGGAAGGATTCCAATTTGAACATTTAATAAAATAAAACTATTCTCTGTTAATTACGATTGTAATTTCTAATTTTCCCTTATTGAGACCACATTACATAACAGAATCCATACAAACGTTACATCGTTGAATTTGGGACTCCTTAAAGTATACAAATATGGAAAAATATACCGGGTATTTCATTTAAAAAAATTGACACTTATGTCACACCTCCGAACGTAATGACGTCACGGTCCTGAAATACATGTCAAGAAGTTCTAAAAATTTCGCTGAATACAGTGTCGAAAATCCGAAGTTGATACGAGGTCCCGTTCGGCTGTAATCGAGCCGTTCTGGGACTATTGCCCAACCCTGTATAACACTAAGCCACTTGGTCAAGCAAAATACGCCGCCGTTCACCCCCTGCGCCCCCTCGAAAAATGAAATATTCAATTGTCTTGTTACTCGGTAACCCTTTGAGCTTTCAGTTTTATTTGGATATCAAAGCTTTCATAATTTAAAGGATACATAGATTTATTACTGTACATATTGATTTTCATATCTTTAATGAGATATCTTTAAAAACGTATTTTCTTGGACACCCTCTTAAAATATTTGCAAATAGCTTTAAAACTAACTGAAAATAAATATGTCCAAAATAATAATTATTACCAACTCATTTAGCTCTATTTTTGTGGTATAATCAAATCTATATTTGCAATTGTCCTAACTGCTTAAATAATTTAAACAAGGGTGGATACCTTACTTATGCATATACGATATGATTTAGATGCTTCTAGAGAGTATAATGAAAGTAAAAGTAATTTAACTATGTGTGCTTTTAATTATTAGGTAAATGAAAAATAATATAAATAACATAGATAAGAAAGAACTAATTTAGATAGATTTAATCCTCCTCTTCATAACTTAATAAGAACCATCGTCGCCTAAATTATTATTTATTATGTAGGCATTTTAAGGTACCTGCAAATTAGCAGTTGTGTCTTTGAAATGCATTTATTCAGTAGGGTTTAAACAACCTGCTAGGTTTATGATTAGTGTTAAGTAGGCGCTGGTTCTTAGTATATTTACGAATAAGCTAAACAGAAGACGATTTGAGTTAGATCGAATCAGAAAAAAAAACGATTTATAAATAGGTATTTGCATTATGCACATTGGCTGTGACGTCTTCTGGAAAATATGTCCTTTAGAAACTCAAGCTCTAACTGTTGTTTATCTAATGTGATGTGCTTTCTTACGTCATTTATTAATAACAATTTGACATATCAATGTAAACATTATTGTATTGGATTATTCTCTAAATGGTGTTTATTTTACATCGAGAAACAATGACTAGTTCTAAATAAACGGACTGTAATTTCTCTTTTGATTTTTCTCTTACGTTTTATAATATAAATAAGTACGTCTACACAACTTCATGCGTTAGCTGCATTATCTACCTCGTAGGTACCGATTATAATAAAACGATGTTGTTAGTTACAAGACAAATCAATTTTAAAATTGATTTAAATGTAAAATAAAAACCAAGAAGTTAATATCGTAAATGGTTAAACTTTATCTCAGTTATCTCAATGATATAATTATTATACTGTTCTCTTGATAAGTCAATAATTTTTTAACGGTAATGAATTCACAGTAGTATATCACTAGTATCATTTGTGTGGTTAGGAAAGTTTGATTACCTGTTTAATGCAGTTCTCTCCAGATTAATATGTCAAACATAATACATCAACTAGAGTTTCCTGTAATAGACTTTGTTTCAGTTTGTTCACGATAAATTTGCAATTTTGCAATTTGTCTGAAAGATTTTGATTGATATGTTGGAAGTCGATTGAACGTGAATCATTTTGAGCCATAGTTAACACATCAAATAATTAATAATGCTTCTTTAGTTCTAAGTTAATAATTTTATAGTGAGATTTGGCGTTTGATTTTTGGATAGTTTTTAGTCCTTAAACATGCTTTTTCCACCATGAAGGGTTTGTCTCAACAGTTAAGTTAAAATTCTATAGGTGGATTTTGTTACTACTTGCTTGGCTTATTGCTTCATTGCAGGGTTGTCCGGAAATTAGACAAATACTCATATATTTCTATTTATAATAATTTGAAAAACTATAAATATTTTAAATGTTGTCTAACATAACTTAATTTTAGAGTTAAAATTTGTATATCTAATGTATACTAAATATTTTGGATATACGTATCAACTGAGTGAAAGCATACTCCAGAAGATAGGTGTGGGCTTCTTTGACACATCATCGATTCATGGTCTATGTCTTTGACCATTCTGGCGGCGCTTCTTGACACCGAGATTTTATATTATCTAATTTGAGCATACAAATTGTAAATACACAGAAAATGCGCCTTATATTTTCGGTGTAGCTGATACTAAATCTGATGTCAAATGTTAAAAATTGTATAGTCAGTAGCACTGCCATAATTGGAAAACTTTTGCAGTTTTACATGAAAGGTACACGTAAATATGAAAATTATCTGATAAAAAAATAAGCAAATAATGTAAATCTAAAAGTTTCAGAATATGCTTAGTTAAGTTAGTTATTCAATAACAATATAATGGAGGCATCTAAATATTCTTTAGTTTAGTTCATTTCCTACTCACCACTACTACTAGGCCTATATGGCAAAAGTCGATATGATCACCTCCCCTCTCTCCCTAAGGAACCTCCTAGGAGAATCCCATTTTACTACAAGTACTCTGAATAATCATATCATTGAATCCTTCACAAGACGTGCGTAAAAATTGCACAATAAAGTGGAGAGTGACTTGTCTAGCTTCCTGATGTTTCGACTTCGATACAAGCGGTGGATGGCAGAACGATAAAGCATCAAAATAATGAGTGGTATTGGCTATATTGAAAGCGGCGATTTGCTGAAACTGAGTTTAGCTTTTGTAGGCGACTAATATTTAATATCCTCGAGATGCATCCCGTACTTACCATGTGGGTTACACACAGATCTGATTTGTATTACATAAACATAATTTTTAGGCTTGACTTATTTTTTTTACACAAATTGAATTTTTAAATGACTGTATAACGTATAAGTTTAATTCAGACCTTCTTCTAGAACTACTTAAGTTTAACACTTCCTGCATTTCTGTGGTTTGGATTGGTAACTGAATATCAGAGATGATTCCTTATGTCAGTTCAGGGCCCCGAGAACATCCCATAGACTAACGAGGTTAGCTTAGTATTGAAACATAATAACATATTAAAAATTGTGTCAATGGTGGCAGCACATAGTGCTACTCTACAACTCCTCGTAATACGTAAAAATTGTTATTTCTTTTCCATTCTAGGGCTAAGGTTCTAATCCTCTTCTAAGGTTATAAGGAATTCCCTTGACAGTAGGAAAAAATTTTCAAACGTTTGTAGTCTATCACATAACCTTTTGTTGTGCCCTTTAGACGTAAGGTGGCAAAACAATCAGGTTTCCTGTTAAACTTATGTCTCTAGATCTCAATGTGCGGCTTTATATTTTATGCATTCTTAGAATACTTCATAGTTCCTTAATGTGTTTATACTGTAACACTTACGCGATTTTGTTTTTATTTTAATTATCCTTAGGTTTATTGACCATTGTATTCCAAGATAGAAAATCTGCACATTATGTAGAGCATGGATGTTACAGTAATATTTTTATAATTTTGGAATATCCTGCTCAATAAAATTAAAAACAATAAAGCCAAACACAATTAAAATAAGTGTTTTTGTTTGAATTGTTTTTGATTTTATTGAGCAAGATATTCTAATATTAAAATAACATTACTGTGACATTCATGCTGTACATAATGCGCATATTTTCTTTCCTGTAATGCAACGTTCATCCTGGCATATAGCCGGCAAAGTATTTTGCTGAGAAAGATATGTGTTTCTATAGTTATCTGTAATAAGATTTTTAGTAAGGGTTGAAATAATTAGTAGTATTTTGCTTGTATTATAATTATTTCCTGAGTTTATACCATTATTACTTTATTTTCAACAAGAAAAGAGAAAACGATGATGTGAACACAGAAAGTTAGTTGAGAATTTTAATACATTTTTAGTATACTTAACGAAGTTTTTCTGTAAATTTTCAGATTTGCATCATCTCATACGATGTTTAAAAGTGAATTATTTATTATTTGTTTGCTTATAGTAATGAAACATATTCTTTATAGGATTTTGCAAACAGCGGAAAGAACTAAAAGAAAAACTATATGTAAAAATATACTGAAATCTTTGCATTCTTTCGATAACCTGACTTCTGGTTATGCTAACAAGTAAAAATTCTTATTTGCCATTCTCATTATAACACTAGCATCCAACATAGTCCCCTACGACTAGGCAGATTAAACTAGTATCTACATGATCCCCTACAATATGTAAATTCAGTTAAAAATGAGAACAAAGGCCTGAAATTTACCTACCTTGTCTTTACATTTTTTTTCATTCTAATGAATTACATTTTCATAAACTCTCATTCAGTTTCTTGAAAATTCTTAGGCTTTGAAACGTTTTTCGTCCTTATTCTGGACTCATGAGAAAAGTCCAAATCCATTCATAACGATGTTCCATGCAAAACCAAGGCAATATCCATGAATAAGCATGAAATATTTATATTTGACATTAACTGATAAAATACAACAGATCTTCACCTATCTATTAGCTAACTAGTATTGGAGCCTCTATACTCTACGCATGTTTAAAAGTGAATTATTTATTATTTGTTTGCTTATAGTAATGAAACATATTCTTTATAGGATTTTACAAACAGCGGAAAGAAAAACTATCTATGAGAACTAAAAGAAAAACTATATGTAAAAATATTAATGAAATCTTTGCATTCTTTCGATAACCTGACTTCTGATTATGCTAACAAGTAAAAATTCTTATTTTCCAGTCTCATTATAACACTAGCATCCAACATAGTACCCTACGACTGGGCAGATTAAACTAGTATCTACATGTTCCCCTACGATATGTAAATTCAGTTAAAAATGAGAAAAAAGGCCTGAAATTTATTTATTTACCTACCTTGTCTTTAAAAAATTTTTCATTCTGATGAATTACATTTTCATTATATCTCATTCAGTTTGTTGGAAATGCTGAGCTTTTGAAGCGTTTTTCGTCCTTATTCTGGACCATCAGAAAAGCCCAAAGCGATTCCTAACGATGTTCCATACAAAATCAATAAAACTGAATGAGATTTTATGAAAATGTAATTTATGAAAAATGAAAAAAATTTTAAAGACAAGGTATATAAATAAATAAATTTCAGGCCTTGTTCTCAATTTTAACTGAATTTACGTATCGTAGGGGATCATCCTATATAGAAGATGTGTCACTTACGTGCTTTTGTTTTTATTTACATTGTCCTTGGGTTTATTGACCATTGCATTTCAAGAAAGAAAATATACACGTTATGTAGAGCATGAATGTCACAGTAATATTTTTGTAATTTTGGAATATCCGGCTCAAAAAATTAAAAACAATTAAACCAAAAACAATTAAAATAAGTGTTTTTGTTTGAATTGTTTTTGATTTAATTGAGCAGGATATTCTAAAATTAAAATAACATTACTATGACATTCGTGCTGTACATAATGCGCATATTTTCTTTAGTGTAATGCAATGTTCATCATGGCATATAGCCGGCAAAGTATTTTGTTGACAAAGATATACGTTTCTATAGTTATCTGTGACAAGATTTTTAGTAAGGGTTGAAATAAATACTAGTATTTTTGCTAGTATTATAATTATTTCTTTAGTTTATACTATTACTACTTTATTTTCAACAAGAAAAGAGTTATGCCCCCTTCGTATAAAGAAAACGATGACGTGAACACAGAAAGTTGTTTAAGAATTTTAATACATTTTTAGTACAATGTAAATTTTCAGATTTGCATTATCTCATACGAGTTAAATATTTAATATTATTGAGCTATATAGTTCATGAAAAAGGAAAGTTATAATTACTTCAGATGTTTATAATTGCTTTTCTTACTTTCATCTAGTTTTGAACACATTTTTTGCCATGTTAGTCAATTTCATTAAAAGCGAAACTTTTAAATAAATATAAAAATTTGTATGTAGCTGTCGGCCACAATTTTCTATACTACTTGTTTTGTGCAGCGATGAATAAAGTGATTTTTTGATATAGGTGTTGCCGTCTGACAGTTCTGATATTAAATAGGTATAAAAACAACAACATGTTATTTATTATCAGCATATATTTTTGAAAAATAAATAAACTTTCAACATATAATAATTAATCATTACAAACAATTTATTTAGACTATTTAATCCTAAACATACGTCATTTTTTACTAAAATACCTTACAATATGTAACATTTGTTTTGAAATTTAGGAGCATTTAGGCCATAAATGAAACCAACATTAACCTTTGAACAGAACAAATTTCCTATTTAACTATTCTAAATTAAAGCGGTAACACAAGTCAGTCATATTACATACATGTTGCAAAATATGATATGATATGTTTAATTTTTGTATTGTTATTAGCACTATAATAGTTTGGTCACTTCACTTTAACAATAATTGTTTGATATCTTTTTAGATATGGATCGTTCACTATATTTAGTTATTTATTTATGTTTATTGGACATGGCACAAGTTCACTTTATTGGTTCTAGTGCTGCTTCCAACTGTTTGCCTTGTAGTAGACGTCCTTGTACATACTTGGACACTGTTTTCCAATCTGAAACAACATGATATTAGCAATAATATATATAGTTATATACTGTATTAATTTAAAACTAAATGTATTATCATTGAGAGTACAATTTTATTTATAGGTCTTTAAATTTGTGCTATATGACTCGGTTTATATACACATAGAATATAAATTATTAGTTTCAGAAAAAAATGATCATCTCGTGGCTATTCCATGAACTTTATTGACTTTACAAGTGTCTTAGCAAACCAGTAAAAATTGAAATCCAGAGTGGCCAACTGCGAACACCTATGCGCTTAACATCTAGCTTTGTATATTCTCCTGTTAATTCGCTACAATCATTACTAAAAAAATATTATTCTATACTGAGTGGCACCCACGAAAGCGGAGAAGGACCACAATAAATTTTAAATGCTTTTATACTAAATTCCGACTTCAAACTCGGAACTTTCTTACATTCCGACTTTAAACTCAGAGTATTGTTAAATTCCGAGCTCAAGGTCGGAAATCAACAAAATCGGGTGTAACACCTAGTTAAAGACAGTTATTTCTTAAATTCCGACTTGGAACTCAGAATTACGTTATACTCCGACTTTAAAGTCGGAAATTAACAATATTCATAGTTCAAAGTCTGAATTTAACAAAATTCCGAGGTTGAAGTGGGAATTTAAGAAAATAATGTTTAAACTTTATTGTGGACCTTCAACGCTTTCGTAGGCACCGATTCAACTATTTCAAATTTCAGTTGGCTGCCGCACCATGTACGCAGTGCAATTTATGCATGGAAGTGGGTAGAGGAGAATATATCATTCAATCTGTCAGTCGTAATGGATCATTGGTTAGTGGAGTATCGTGTTGCGATTCGTTCCACCATCAAACAAATTCTGTGAGTGTCGGATAGCGTCACCAGTTTAAAATTCGCTTTAATACTGATCAGCATGATCAGATGGTGAACAGGAAAACCACGTTGAATTTAGTACGAAAATTTGATGAAAGAGGTACAGTTTTAGACACGAATCAGAAAACCCACTTGAACTGTGCGTGTGCTTCCGGCGTTCAGCTCAATAGAAATTCCGCTTCATGCAAAAATGCTGTATTTGGTTAGATTATAGGGAATGAGGTAAGTTTAAAAAGAAATAGGTTTAATAGAAATAATAATGATTAATGGATAATCCCATTCCGGAAGCCTGACGTCGAATTATTAATTTTGTAAGAATCCTATTAAACATAATAATTTACGTAAAGATCATTCGAACCCGAAAAACACACTGTATGTTGAAGATTTCAACCATCGAACTTTAGGTGCGTAATAAAAATACTTAGTAACAGTTTACATAAGAATGACACTTTAAACGTCTGTAGTGGCAGTGGCAGCTGTGTATGATGGATAATATCCAATTTCAATAGAGATTATTCTACTATTCTCTGTCAGAAATGTTCCAAATTTGAAAAACACGCGTAATCGTGTTTAATAAATATTATCATTGGTTAACACCCAACAGCAACTTTAAATTCGCTTTGCAATAGTCTTCCTAAAGACACCTTAATAACATGTTTTAAGCATAATTGATGTATCTTTAATTTACGTAAAGTTCTTTCGAACCTGAGAGAGATACTCTATATTATATAGTTTCGATATATTTTACAACCTCGTATTTTCATGTGTATAATCCAAAATCTTAGTAACATTTTGCTCTAGGATAACAGTTTATATGACACATGACAGTTTAGATACTCCTGATATACACATCTCTGGCGATTGTCACATACGACAAATATAAAATTAATCAAGAACATTCTGGAAACTGTGTGTTTGATATACATAGCACGTACAGTTTTTCTAGTAAAGCTTTGGGAAAGGAAACAAAGAGAAAGGTCAACAAGATACAACACTTCTATATTTTTATCATTATTTATATCATTTTTGGAAAACACACTTTAATTATTTCTTTGACGTAACAATGGGCGTAGAGGTTATTTTCTAGTAGTATGTTGGATAATTGTATTATTTTGCAGAATCCTCTCGTTTCTTGGCGAAGAAAACCACATGAAAAGAGGCTAGCAGAACGCCTTCCAACACGTTGGGTTAACATCAAGGAGCTAATAGGAGCTTTTGTGAGGTTTTACGCCTAAGACGCAATTGCGGCAGATGGCGTGCTGCTGTCAAACGTATTATACATAAACCAAGGAGCGAACGTAGATTAGAACTTGGATGGGAGTCCAGGAAAATACAGCATTCTCGTTCCACCTTCTAGCGGTAACTTTAGGCAGTAGTTCTATAGCGGATATACTATCCTTCGGAGGGGATGTAAAACAGTCGGTCACTTGTCTCTTAAATATTAGGCAAGGAAAGAATCCCTACTCCTTGACAGAGAAGAGGTTCGGCAATAGTTCCAGGCGTCACGCGCCTTAGAAAAAAGTAGGCCGACGTTATATAAAGAATAAGAAAAATGGAAACAAACAGAGGCCAACTAGGAGGACTTATAGATCACAAAACATCTGTCAAGAAAAATAATATGAAAAGTATCAGTTTAAAATGTTCATGTTAGGACTAAATATTTAATAGAACAGCAACTATATTTTAGATTTTATAAACAGTGGTTCAAAATTCTCACCGTTCTTCCACAAAATATCGTAAATGGGTTGAAATACGGAAATACGTTTGTGGACAAGGGATAGCTATAACTTGATTTTCATCATTGATAGATTTAATAGCTGTCAAAAATAAATTATTTTGAAAACTACGTTATCGCGATTATTTTCCAGAAATTGACAACTACAACGCACTATGGGAATATAGCCAAGCTTGCTGAAAATACCCTGCATAAAAAATAAGGAAATTAAAATGATATTACTATTAGTGTGGTGTAAAATAACAGGCTAGGTAAGGTTAGGTTAGGTTAGGTTAGCTTACTGAGAACACCCTGCATAAGAAATAATTAAATTAAAACGATATTACTATTAGCATGGTGTAATAGGTTATTATGTATGTGAAATTGTGGAAAATATGAATGATTTCTTGACAATAAAATTATACATAATATTTAGGGTAGTTACTAATAAATATATTGTACAACAAAACTAATGTATTATGTAATAAAATGATAAAAACAATCTGGTGCTTTTAGCTAGAACTGTCTGCTTCTGGAGTAAGGCGTAACAGTGTTTGCAAAGTGATGTCTCTCAAGGTAATTTAATTTACTTCTGATTGTCTTGAAGTAGCGCATTATAAAGTGCAACCCATGGGAATTTTAGATCCACCAATACCATTTAACCAATTTGTTCGCATTTTACGAATTTCAAAGAAAGAATAATAATATTGACCTTATGGGCAAATCCTTGGAGATTTCAATAATTCAACAGTAACTCGTAATATTTTTCTGAAAAAAAGATATGTTTAGGTGTAAAATAAACACAAGTAAGTCATCAACAAAGATGGTGCCATTTATTGGATTTCCTTTTATGACTAAGGCATCATTTGAGCTGGGTCAAAAATGTAATAAATTCATAAATATGATGCTTTAAAATTGAATCCGGAGCAATAGTGTATCGACATAATTTTTATTATTTATGAAGTCCGTTGTTTGAAAAAAATTAAATATGACACTTATACTTGTAATCGTAATTAGTTATTATTTGTATCAGTCCATTATATTGATATATTATTAAGAACTGAACTATAAAAAAATGTATTTGTGGATTTATTGATCAGTGATCATATCGGGCTTTTTAAAAATTTATTTCAGGTGCTACATGCCAAATTCTAAGAGTTGTTCAACTACAATGCATGTCTGATACATATTTACAAAGGAATTTTTATGCCATTAAAATATTATTATGCGAAGGAAGAATTAGATGCCTATGTACCTTTGTTTTAAGGACTGTCATATGAATTTTGACAATGTGGAATAGGACAAATTATAGGCTTTATTATTGGAGACGGGAACCTTCAGACATCTAGTCTTCATTATTCGTCAACTATATGGAAAGAACTATGCTTTGATAAAATTTGGTAACACTAATAGTGAAATATTCTGCTCTATGGAACCTAAGACAAACGAAACAAGAGCACTTACCAAAACAGCAGAGTAATAAGAAACTTTAAAACATGTTTTGTTTCAACATTTATATTTCATCAGTGCGGATCTTTCAAAAGTTCACACTCGACTGTAATATCTTAGCAACTACTAGCGGTAGATTTATCAATGGACTATCGGAACAGAATATTAAAAATTTAAACTAGATTATTAGAGATTTCCATTGGGCAGGATATTTTAAATTAAAAATAGCATTATGATAACATAGAGTCTAAGGAAATAAATATATTACTAGCATGAAATACTCGTAATTATTTCAAACTCTTACTAAAGACTTATCATAGGTGAGTAGTGAAACATATATCTTTGTCCACGACTATTAAATAATGTACTCAATATGTATGTGTTTCCTTAAGGATAATGCTATCCATTATTCTCTGCAGTGAATAATTATTTCATTATTCACTGATTGCAGTGAATAATGAGGACAGACAATTGTTTGCAAGAAATGACATTAGTGGCTTTTTACTAAAAATTTAAAATGTCAAAATTGTAGTAACCAAAAGAGAAGTGTTGTCTCTCTGAGTTTTTTAGGAAGCACTCAAATGCCGAAGAGGTATTTTAATAAACACTCAAAAACTACATTAGTTAGTTCTTTTCACAGCATCATCTATTTATATTAGCAACACGCGGAAATCCCCAACATTGTTTTTGAAACCATTCACCTACATGTCTACAAACTGTATTATTTTATTAGTAAGCTATGACAATGTGTCAAAGCGTAAATTGATTTGAAACGTCAAAATTTGTGCGATTTCAACGCCAACGTTATTTACAATAATGTTACATTTTAGGTACTCAAAAAGGGTAATATAATTAAATAAATCGGTACTGACAGTGAAAACTAGATTTCAAAGATATCGCCAGAGATAAACGAAGCTGCAGAAATCGCCTCATTAAACTTGTGGCCAGAAAAATCGAGAAAATTATATATGATGTCTGATGACATATGAATTTTTCCTAAATAGGAGACATTGAATGAAGATGAATTAAATAAATATTAAATAATTAATAGTCGCGGACAAAGTATAGTATTCTACTCGCATATAATGACGATTATTCACTCTGGTGATTTACGACACTCGCCTGTGGCTCGTGTCTTAAACTTCACCCTCGTGAATAATAGCCATCATCAATACTGGCATGTGTCTGACGCTGCTTCAATGTCAGACCACCGCTGGATTGAATTCGGCATTAAATTAATCAAAGCACCAAGAAAACTCCTCAGGAACCCCCGAGACACTGACAGAGATGAATATCGACGTCAACTCAGGGAGAACCTGAGGGATGTACACAATGGGGTGCCACAAAACAACGGAGAGATTGAGCAGTATGTTAAAACTGTTCAAACCGCTATGAAAAAAGCTTACGAAGCATCGTGTCCCTTGAAGGCCGTACAACAGCAGCCTGGGGAAGCCACTAAATGGTGGTGCCAGATGCTGACCGACCTCAAGAAACAAGCTAGGACATCGTTCAACAAGGCGAAAATGACAAAACTTGAATCAGATTGGGAGCTATACAGAACCAATCAAAGAGAGTTCAAAAAACTAGTCAGGCAGAGACAACGAGAGGCATGGAGAGCCTACTGTGAGGAGATCGAGGATTACTCGCAGGCTGCTAGGCTACATAAAATACTTGCCAAAAACAAAGACAATCACCTAGGTCTACTGAAAAAGGATGATGGTACCAGTACCAACGACCTACATGAAAGCCTAGAGTTGCTTATGGAAACTCACTTCCCAGAATCTGTAGTGACAGATCGGAAGGAATGGCCAAATGAAACCGACACTCAACCCACCGAACTGGACTGGCAAACTGCCAAACAAATTGTGAGTGAAGACAGAATTAAATGGGCAATACTGGGCTTCTCCCCCTTCAAATCGCCAGGTACTGACGGCATTCATCCAGCCCTTTTACAATGGGGTCTGGATGAAATAGTGCCGCACCTGACAGCAATATTCAGGACGTGCCTAGCACACCTTTATATTCCGAAGGTGTGGAGAGAAGTCAAAGTAGTGTTCATACCAAAGGCGGGAAGAATAGACTATACTACCCCCAAAGCATACCGACCCATTAGCTTGACCTCGTTCCTTCTCAAGGCGATGGAAAAGCTATGTGAGCGATACTTGAGGGATGTTGCGATTACTGCTAATCCCACACATCCCAATCAGCATGCATACACCCCGGGCAGATCCACCGACACCGCCCTTCATGCGGTTAGTGGTCGGATTGAAAAGTCTTTGGACAATAAAGAGTCCACCCTGGGTGTCTTCATAGACATAGAAGGCGCTTTTGATAAAACCACCTTTCCAAAAATTACAGCAGCCCTCACGAGCAGGAACGTTTCTCCGATCGTAAGTGGCTGGATATCCAACATGCTCTCAAAAAGAGCGGTACAGATTAACATGGGAGACATCGCTGTTAGAGGAATGGTTGCAAGAGGCTGTCCTCAGGGGGGTGTCTTATCACCTCTTCTATGGAACTTAGTTCTTGACAGCCTCCTGCGCCGCCTCAACTCCGAGGGATTCCACACAATTGCATACGCAGATGATCTAACGATACTGCTTAGTGGTAAATTCGAAGGAGTCCTCTGTGATCGAATGCAGATGGCCCTGAGAATAATCGAAAGATGGTGCAGAGAACACTCTCTGTCGGTCAACCCCAGGAAGACAGAGCTGGTCCTCTTCACAAGGAAAAGGAAATTGGGGCCAATGACGGCCCCCGTTCTCCTAAATACCACACTAAATTTCGCATCAGAAGTAAAATACCTTGGAGTAACTTTTGATGCCAAACTAACATGGAATCTTCATTTAGACAGAAGACTAAAGAAGGCTTACATCTCTTTTGAGCAGTGCCGCAGAACCATAGGGAAAACCTGGGGAATGAAACCCAAAGTGGCTATGTGGATTTACACTGCTATAATAAGACCAATGATAGCCTATGGAGCCATCGTCTGGTGGCCTAAGAGTCAGCAGACTGTAGCGAAACGTAAGCTCAGCCAGGTACAACGAGTAGCCTGTTTAAACACAATTGGAGCTATGAGAACAACACCAACAAGAGCAATGGAAGTGATGCTGTGCCTGCCACCACTAGACATATATCTAGAAGAGGTGGCCCTAACTACTATGGCACGTCTCAAATCCGTTGGCATACAGCCAAACATAGGATGTGGAGTGACCAGATGCCGGCTGTGGAATGAGGCAATTAAACAAATGCCACTTCTGCAGGTACGTGCAGATGGTATTTCTCCACAGTTCATCTTTGATAGACCCTATGAAATACACACCAACAGTAGCAATGAGGCCGTCAGTGAAGGAACAGTTAACATCTTCACAGACGGATCGAAAAAGAAAGAAGGAACAGGTTGTGGGGTATACTCCAGGAACCTGCAAATTCAAATTAAATGGGCTATGGACAAACAAGCCAGTATAATACAAACAGAACTGGCGGGAATAACCATAGCCGCAAAAGAAATTTCCCGTAGACAAATAACGGGAAAAACAATAAGAATCTACACTGATAGTAGACAATCACTACTGGCCCTACAGAGACACAAAATAACAACAGGGTCAGTATGGGAATGCCATCAGGCACTCGTGGGCGCCTCCAGCATGAACAGTATCATTCTATGCTGGGTCAAAGGGCATGCACAGTGCAGAGGCAACAGGGAAGCTGACAGTCTGGCTAAGAAGGCAGCCAGTCTAAGTATACTTGGACCTGGCCCTTCCAACATACTGCAGACCTCAGCAATAATGCTAATGATTAAAGAAGACACCCACAGAAAATTTAAAAAACTGTGGGATGAAACTCATAGTTGTCAGTTGGCCAGGGATCTGCTTAGATACCCTGACAAGGATACAACGATGATCTACCTGGGAATGTCCAGGAAGAACCTGCGCTTCGCGACAGGAATTCTTACTGGTCATTGCCAGCTGAGGAAGCACCTTTACAACATGAAGTTAAATGACACACCCCTATGCAGAGGTTGTGAACAAGAAGACGAGACTGTCCAACACGTACTCTGTGAGTGCCCGGCAGTCTCCTCTAGCAGAGAATCCATTTTGGGAGAACGTTGGCCTACACTGGCCGACTTGAGGGATATTCCCCTAGGCAGCATCACCACCTTCTTCACAAGATTAGGATGGTTGGAGGCCTAGGTGGAATCCTGTATCCCTCGGGAGGACGTACAAGGGGCCCAATGGGGCCTAGGTGCTGCGGTCACCTAAATGTGACTGCCCTCCCACAAACTCCAACTCCAACTCCATCATTATATGCTCGTTGAATAATATACTATTCTAAGAAAAATACTTTGCTAGTTATATGCCACGAACAACATTGGATTATAATAAAGAAATATGCACATTACGCAGAGCGTAACTGTCACAATAATGTTATTTTTAATTTTAAATTATCCTTTTCAACAAAACAGAAGAACAATCAAAGACAAAAAACACTTACCAAGAAACTTAGAAACTTTCGCATACATGAGTTTCGGTATCTTACACCAAGGATACACTCTTCAGTGCTACTTATTTCAAAGTTTAAAATAAACTGAATAATCATTTCTTAGGCAGTAATTAATGTATAGTTCTAAGAAACAAGATAATCCAAAATAGATTTCGGAAAATTACCAGTACAGGTATAATCATAAAACATAATTAAATGCAAATGCAAATTCCCTACAATGTAAGAGTACTCTAAAAGAGAATCTGAGGAAATAAATATATTACTAGCAAAAAATACTTGTAATTATTTCAAATATTTACTAAAGACTTATCATACGTAAGTACTGAAACATTTATATTTCTAAACAACATACTTTGCTGGCTATATGCCACGAACAAAATTGGATTATAAGTCAGAAACATGCACATTATGTACAGAGTAACTGTTACAATAATGTTATATTCCATTTTAAATTATCCCGTTGAACAAAATAATTTTTGCATAAATAATTATTGCTTGAGAAATGATCATTCAGTTCATTTTAAACTTTGAAAGAAGTAGTACTGAAAAGTGTATCCTTGGTGAGGATACCGAAACACGTGTATGTGAAAGTTTATAAAGTTTTTAGGTAAGTATATTTTGTCCTTAGTTGTTTTTCGGTTCGTTGAAAAGGATCATTTAAAATTAAAATAACATTCTTGTGACAGTTACGCTGAAGACAATGTGCATAATTTTTTTTATAATTCAATGTTGTTCGTGACATATAGCCAGCAAAGCATGTTGTTTAGAAAAATATATGTTTCAGTACTTATCTATGATAAGTCTTTATTGAGAGTTTGAAATAATTGCGAGTATTTTTTACTAGTAATATATTTATTTCCTCAGATTCTATTTTAGAGTACTCTTACATTGTAGGGAATTTGCGTTTGCATTTAATTATAATTTATAATGTATTGGTCATTTTCCGAAATCTGTTGTGGATTATCCTGTTCGTTAGAACCATAAATAATTATTGCCTGAGAAATGATTATTCAATCCATTTTAAACTTTGAAAGAAGTAGTACTGAAGAGTGTGTCCTTGGTGTAGGATACCGAAACACGTGTATGTGAAAGTTTCTAAAGTTTTTTGGTGAGTGTTTTTTGTCTTTAGTTGTTATTTGGTTTTGTTGAACAGGATAATTTAAAATTTATAATAACATTATTATGACAGTTACGCTGTACGTAATATGCATATTTCTTTTTTCATCATCCAATGTTGTTCGTGGCATATAGCCAGAAAAGTATTTTGTTTCAGTACTTATCTACGATAAGTCTTTAGTAAGAGTTTGAAATAATTACGAGTATTTTTTGCTAGTTATATATTTATTTTCCTCAGATTATATTTTAGAGTACTCTTACATTGTAGGGAATTTGCATTTGCACTTAATTATATATTATGATAACAGTTGTACTGTACATAACGTTCATATTTTATTTATATTTCTATAAGAATAATATATGTTTTACATGTAATATTTCCAATAATCCAGTTTTAATTTTAACATCGTGTTCAGAATGTCCATTAATGTCCATTGATAAATATACCACTAGCATTTGCTAAGATATTTCAGTTGACTGTGAACTTTTGAAAGTCATACTGATGAAACATAAGTGTTGAAGCACGTGTCTGAGGATTTGTTAAGACTATACGAAACAGCTGACTTCTGAACCTAATATTTTCGTTTCTTTTACCTATAGACGAAGCAACCGAGGAAGCTGCAGCAACTAACTAATTATACACTAGCACTTTTTTTACATTTAAAAAAATTCACTCTTCTCAAACGCAGGGGTGTACAAACTTAGTTATTTCTAATGACTTAAATATGGTTTCTATTTAATATTGATCGACGAACAATTTGTTTAATTTTTGGTATACCAACGACCCATGAAAAAAAAATTTATCAATTAACGCAGAGACATACACTTCTACAAACTGCGTTTATATTAACGTCATATTGAAAAATGCCTTTCAGAACAAATTGCAGAAGCGAACAAATGATGTAAGGGAGCTTTCTCTTCTATCACATTTTCAATTAACTGTTAATTAAAATCGCACGGATGCCGTAATTGCAGAAATGATATTACACTTCTTTTATTGATCGATCTTCACTTTTTAACTTCCGTCACACGAGTAAATCATTTATAAATGTCTTGCATCATTTCCTTAACTATAACTTAGATAAATATAAAGTTGACAAAGGCGTCGGACAAGGCTGCGTTCTGTTATCAATTCTCCATAGGTGAACATGGGATGCGACGTTTGCTGAAGAATTAGCACAGCAGAGTGGTTGTGGGAAGACTTACACCTCCAACGTGAGACTTTCAGATGATATTGCTTGAGCAAAGTTTAACGTGACGGGAAGCTCACAAAGGTCAGACTTTCCATATTTCTTTAAACCTCTGGAACTTGGGCCATTAGGGAGGCACATAGACAACGTATGTACGCTAAATTAAAAAAGTAATAACACAAATGAGATTGGTTCGTGGCTAGTCGGCAACGAGGATAGACATGTGTAAGTGAAAGATTGTGAGACAAGCTATGTTATTATTGAGTCGCAGTCTCTGCTGGCGCGCAGTCCGACTACGCCGTCTCCCATTCTACCGATTGTGTCGCTTACAGTATGAAAAAGCAATGTCTAGAAGCAAACAGCCAGTTCGCGTCGGCCGTCCGTTAGCAATAGTCGATTCTAATCAGCCCAGCTACGCGTGTGCCCATCTGCAACAGGATGAAGTAGGCAAACGTTGTAGGTACCAACTTTGTACGTGCCTACTCATTCCTGGTACCGCCTTTCCATTTTACTGTATTACCGTAGATTAAGCTCTTCGTTGCCTGCTGCATTCGCATTAGTACTATAAATAGTTGGTGCTAAGATAATAAATCCTACATCCCCAAAATCATTAGCTAGAGCTAATCACCCCTGGAATGGGATTAAAAGAAGATTAAGCTGCGAGAATAGCTGTTACATCTTAATCAGTCGAATTATACAAATTAAGGTTAAACAGCAGCGTAGATACAATAGATATAAAACACCCCCAGGGAGGGGCGAAAACTACCACCCGTATATAAAAAAATCGATCCAAAACAGCAATGACTCCTGAAAAAGCTCGAAATGTCTAAGTTTTGTTAAAGTGATAAGAATCTGCATAAGGTCCGACGTAATCTTCATAAACTGTCCTATAGGGTTGAGAACAACTACAAGTTTGAGAAAAACGAGAAAAACAAGAGAAAACGTATATTCCAACACGATTTCTATTCTCATGGATCCTGTGATTGGCTGAAGTTGCGTAGTATTCTAGAATAAAACTTACGTCCTACCGTATCAGCTCTCAGAGGTTATATTTTTAAGGATGCCATGATTGCAATCGAATTTTTATAGAAGCCACTATAACTTTTTACAGTAAAGTCTTACAGAGGGGTAGTTTTTACACTCTCTGAGGATTTAGACGGTAGAACGTTGAAGATACGTGAGTTTCTAGTTCTATTTCAGAGTACAATACAATTTCAGTCAATCATAGCATCAATAAAAATGTAAATCCGGTTAGCTTCTCTCTGTTTCTCCAGCATCCTATGAATATTGGGGTGGCATCTCGCAACCCCGTGGGGAGGTTTTCAAGCAGAGCGTCGAACATAGTTTAGTTTCTTCTCACTTCCATACAACGCAGGTGTTTCGAATTTTTATAGAAGTCGCTGTAACTTTTTATAGTTTAATCTTACATAGGAAGTAGTTTTCAGACCATCTGAGGCTTAACACTATAGGACGTTGATGCTGTGTACGTTTCTAGTTCTGTTTTAGTATATTACGCAATTTCATCCAGTCATAGCATCAATAAAAATAGAAATCCTGTTGGAATTGAGGTTATTCTTGTTTTTTTCGTCTCCGTTAAACTTAGGGTTGGTTGTTCTCAACCCTATAGGGACAGTTTATGAAGATTACATCGGATCTGATGCAGTTTCTTATCACTTTAACAACACATAAAACATTTCGAGCTTTATCAGCAATCATCGCTGTTTGGGATCGACGTTTTTATATATAGGGGGGCAGTTTTCGCCCCTCCACAGGGATGTATTCCATACCTATTGTACGTACGCTGCTGCTTAACCTTTGTATAATTCGATTTATTAAGATGCAACAACTATTCTCGTAGCTTAATCTTCTTTTTACCCCATTCCAGGGTTGTTTTTTTTTCTCCAGCTAATGATTTTACGGAGTGTACGATTTTTCTTACTTCACATATTGGAATTCAGCAATCGAAAATACATAGGGTTAAATGGGTCTGATCCGCTGGTCTGATTTTATTTTTGTGTTGGGGTGTGTAATCTGAATCGTGCTTTTTACTCTAATGTATGCGAAGTTCAGCTATCTCTTGACCCGATGGACGTTATCGTTTCTTCACTTTAACTACTCAAGACTAACTTAACTGGTTTTAGGGGTAATTGGTTGTTCCACCAAAAAGGAACTGGCGCATGTCGCCTGAGCTTACCGCATGGGATGACTGATTCACCCAAGTGGTGAGGACTTCACTTTGGAACTTGAGCTTCGGTGATCGGTTAACAGTAGTGAACGGAAACCGGAAAGCTCGGGCGCCAGATCCTTTTCAGCGTGACAACCAATTACCCTCAATGCCGGTTAAGCTACGATAATTGGAGAAAGCTTTGTTGATGCCATGTGTCTAATAAGCAGATAAGATAGATCACAAGAGCCTATCGGTCGCGCTATACCGCACAGGAAAGTGAACTAGAATGTTACATGAATCACAAAACCATCGCCAAGGTATTGTGAGAAACATGCCTCAAACATATCTAATGATATTTAAAAGACAGATTCAAGAACTTTTGACCCTTTTTGTCTGTAGCATGTTGATAAAAGTTCAATTACATGGGTATTTAAGGCTAAATCGTTGAAATTTGTTCTTCAGGAAAGGAATTTCATAATTATGAGACACATTGTACATTATGTTTTATCTAAACACGATATTTTAATGTCTTCCAAGTTTCACATCATTTCTATCACAACATAATATACTAATATCATAAAATATTGTACTTGAGAAAACATTACCACAGTATATTTTTTGACAGAATTTTTGAACATGATTTCATTTAACGAGTAATTAATAGCAATTTGTAGTGTTCGTGGAATTGGTAACTAGCTTGTTGCAGCAACTGGAATTTAGTTCAATAGTTGTCATTAATTTAACAATAAAAAATCGGTAAAGGTAATTACACAGAACTTTCCTCTTTATTTGTGCATAGCGGTCACTCTAAGAAAGTAATAATTACGAAATGACATTGAAAATAATAATCGGAATGTACTTATTACTATTACTACAAAGAAAACCTGATAAGTTTTGGTCATTCAAGAGCAAAAGGTCAATGCTAAACAACAGGTTCCACATATGGAAGGCTTGCGCCAATACCTTTACAAATGTCCACCATGGCCATCATTTCTTGGAATGACCAGCCTGTACATTTTTCAATAAAAGTATAATAGGTGCATATGCCAAATATTATTGCCATCTGTCACATTTTCAATTCCACATTCACGTATTGGAGTGGAAGTATAGTGGTGGTTAAAATATTTTTTTTTTATTTTTCAAAAATGTTGGTAAAAAAATGTTCAACATTTTTTTCTTCTGAAATAGGTTTAGAATATCATGAAACATGGAAATTTTAAACTTGGGCAAAAAGGAAAGTTTCCTTCTATTATAGTAGTGGTAATTTTTTTTTTTTTTGAAATAGGTTTAGAATTTAATGAAACGTGAACTTTTTAAATTTGAGCAAAGAAAAAAAATGTTTCCATCTATTTTAGTGGTAAAAAATTTTTCAAAAATGTTGGTGAAAAACATTTTCAATTTTTTTTTTGAAATAGGTTTATAATGTCATGAAACATGAAAATTTATGTGAGCAAAAAAAAATTTTTGCATCTATTCTAGTGGTAAAATTTTTTTCCAACAAAAATTTTTCATCCATTCTATAAATAGTAAGTAGTGATAAATAGATTTTTAAATTTGTTTGAATAGGTTTAGAATGCCATGGAAACGGGGAAATTTTAAATTTGAAAAAAGTAAAAAAAATGGCATCTATTTTAGTGGTAAAATTTTTTCAAAAATTTTAAAAAATTGTCTAAATTTTTTTTTAATAGGTTTAGAACGATATGAAACGTGAAATTTTTAAATTTGAACAAAAAAAAAAAAAATCCATTTTAGTGGTAAAAAAATTTTCAAAAATGTTAGTAAAAAAAAATAAAAAAAATTGTTTTTTTTTAAATAGGTCTAGAATGCCATGAAACGTGGATATTTTAAATTCAAACAAAGAAAAAATTTTTTTCATCTATTTTAGTGGTAAAAATTTTTTCAAAAACGGTGAAAAAAATTTTCTACATTTTTTTTTCTGAGATAGGTTTAGCGTGTCATGAAACGTGGAAATTTTAAATTTGAGCGAAAAAAACTTTTTTTCATTATTTATTCCCTTTAGACGGTTCAGCCTGTATATTTTCCAGTGAATGTTTAACCATTTCTTCGCTGACAGTAACGTCAACTACCTACCAAATTTGACTGCTCTCCGTCAAGCAGTTTTTTAGTTAATGCACCAATAGACAGACAGACAGACAGACAGACTAACGGAATTGAAAAACCTATATTTTCGTAATCTACGTGATCTGAAACGTCAAAATCCGAAAATATCTCGCAGGGTGATTTTTTCTCGAATACAATACTTCCCATCGGTATGCGAGGGAAGTAAAAAATGCATATACAAAATAGCATTAATTAGAATTAATTATTATGGCTCTTCCACTCCATACTCCTATGTACTATCATTTTAAATTTTCTGCTTCAAAATTTTGTTTCCAGATATTTCGCTTATTGGCACACAATAAAAATGCAAATCCAATCATCATAGTTATATTTAAATAAACCATGAGAACATGATACTCCCTAAACGTAAAATGTTTCTAATTATTTTATGTGATAAAGTAACTTGAAGTAACGTTACAACGTAGGTAATATATGTGTATAATGGGTTGTTTGTTGTGGGTAATGCGAATGTTTAGACAGCTGGCTTAGGATGATTTATGATAATCTTATTGTCGAGTAACAACCGTGATTATGTTGGGTTGATATTAACAAGATGAGTTTAATATATGTAAGTACATTGTTGTTCCCTTAATGTCTCGGTTAAAATACACCACTTAAATTTGAATTTTATCGTTATAATATTAACTTTCATTGGCATCTCTCCGCTATTTAGCTTAACTGAATTATTAACGTACTCGTACATACATACAAATCCTTTATAATCCAGGCAACTGAATAATAGTACTTTATATAAGTTTGGAAAGAGTTTATTTACAGAGCAAGAAAACTTTAAACCGATGCCAAATGTAAGAGCTAAAATTTTAAGTCCTTTGCATTTCCGAATGAGTTACGTACAACGTTTTATCATGTTTTTTTATATGTTTTTTTATATTTTTGCTCCATTTTATATAATTATCGAATTATTGCTGCAAGTTGATTTTGTTAGAATTCTTTTTAAAACTTTAAATTGACAGAAATGAGCCAAAACAGAGATTCCTGGGTTCCAAGTAATATATGTAAGTAGGTGAAGCTTACAGCAACAATTATGCACGAGCTGCATCGTGGGACAAATATCAAAAGTGCGTCAGAAGGCAACAGTGAAAAAAAACTAAGATAGTTTTAGCATCCACATAAGAAATAATTAAGACTTACGAGGCGTTAGGCCTATGAAATTATCACTCAGTGCCTAAGATACCCTGAAAGTTAAAAGTTAAAAGCTCTATATATTTGAAGTAACTATTTCAGTGATAACACAGGCCCACAAAAAAAATATTTGAACTAGACATCTGAATATACTTTTCCTTAGTATTTTTTCCCGCTGATTACGAATCTGAAGTCAGAGTGGGGGGTTAATGGGCATATTACAGAGATAAACCCGAAAAGCTGTCAAGAGATGTGTTTTTTATGATATTTTGGGTGGTAAAATATGCATGTGGCGTAATCTACTAGGCTGCATTTATCTTTTTAATGTTTTTTGGCGCCACTGACCTCGAATCTATTGTTAGAACCCAATTCGGTCCCAAATCACGTTTTTCATGGATATTACGTTTTTTTTATGGATATCACGTTATTTTAATGAATATATGGCGTGTTACGACGGCCTGCGTACATCTATTTAGAGTAACTTTTCCCGCTGATGACGAGTGTTGTGTCAAATTTGAAGGTCAGTGATGAAAACACTGAGAAAAATCAAAAAAATTATCAAAAATCGTATTTTTTCATGGATTTCGCGTTTTTTCATGAACGCATAACGTGTTCCAATGGTCTGCATATATTTTTATCGAGTAATTTCTTTCGCTGATCACGAATATGGAGTCAAATTTTGGGGTCAGTCATGAAAACACTAAGACAAATAAAAAAACTCTCAAAAATACGCTTTCTTCAGGATATCCAATCATTGTGCATTGTTCAATTTTATATGAGTTTTCATTTTCGAACGCAATTATCTTCAAACGATCAGTATGAGGGGTTTCTTCGTCGTTTCGTTCCTTTTGGCTTCACTTCTCTTTGTAGCATCCAATAGTAATCTGCTAACATGTTGATATTCCATTTACCCGGAAATCGACGTTCAAAGTCTTTTAAATCTTGATCGAATCTTTCTCCTTGCTCTGTAACAAAAGTCAAATTAAGGGGGCCAAGTCCGGCCCTGTCGCATAGAAGCACCGCTTCTTCTTACTTCGGATTTCTGTAATATTTTAAGGATCGAGACTTTAGTAAACTATCGTAAAATACCGGTCATAGGAACATCTGATTTATGTTGATAGCTTTGCTTTGTTAACTTTACTCTTTATTAGGTAGTCGACGTTAGCCACTTGTAAACAATAAATAACTATACAAATTATTTTATGTCCAATTTCCTTTGCCCACTTGAAGTTAAGGGCACTTGTTGAAATACCCACCGGGGGTCTAGTTAAATTTTCTAGACTAAGGCAGTTGAAATATGATTCTAGGAACATATGTAATAGACTAAGATAGATAGACCAAAGAAGGCAGATTTTTTCCCCTATACAAAGGTAAAGCAAGGAACAAAAGGGCTTTTTTCCCATCTGCTGGACTGGTATTAAAATGTTAAGATAGGCCATATGATAAATGCCATGGTCCGTTAGGTAATTTAAAATGCGTACGGTTTAAAGTAAGGAAGATCCTAATTGGTCGAGGGTTTAAAGTTTACTGCCCACTTTTGAAACATATTATTTCGATGTAGAGATTATCTTCACTCTTGGCTTAAGGTCTGTTCGGTCATCATCTACCTACAGGGTATAGTAAATTCTCGTTTTGCGAACCTTTTTCAATTTTAAAGTTTAAGTACATTTGTTTAGTATTTTGCCGGTTTTAATAAGTAGAAAATTAATGTGTTGTAATTGACCTAGGAATATTCGGTCGAGATTCAGCTAAAGATTTGAACTTGCCACGGACCATTTCATTTCTTAATATTGTGTAATTACTGTTTGTTAATTTATTTAATCGTGTTTAAATGTTTGTGATTGTCAATTTCATTTGCTTTCATTTTCTTATGTAAATATAGTGGTTTAAGTGTTTTGAGAAATCACGTGTTTTATTTGCTTGTCATGAAATTAAGTTCATTTTATATTCAGTAAAGTTTGTTTGTGAAGCAACCTGGTTGATGGACACCAAAAGGATAAACTCACCTAAAAAGCAAAGGGTAAGCACAGTTTCGTTTTCGATGGATATACTATAATATCGACGGAGTCTGCAAAGTGATTGGGACACTCCGTACTATACCAATGGTAAGGTCTGATTAAATTATGTAATTAGGGGAATAAAACCCCAGTTATTACAGCTCTTTGCTGAAGTCGCCGTTATTTTCTGGAAACTCGTTCAGGTGTGAATCGAGAAAGTGCAATTTCAAACTCATCATACAACTTAACTTTTCGTAATTGATTAATTATCATTTTTGATACAATATTTCTGTAGTCTGGATATTTGGTATTACCGAGAAATTTTGTGAACACGTGTTTAAAACTTAACCATGCCGCCTTTCTAATTCATTCATAGAATCAACGAATTCTTGGTCCCTAAATAAAGTTCGAACCTCAAGCCCAACGAAGATACCTTCCTTCAATTTAGCATCATATTTGTGACTCATCAAATGATTCAAATATTTAAAGCATTTACCATCTTTGTTAAGAACTTTATTTAGGGACCGAGAATTGTTGTAATTGACCTAGGAATATTCGGTCGCGATTCAGCTAAAGATTTGAACTTGCCACGGACCATTTCATTTCTTAATATTGTGTAATTACTGTTTGTTAATTTATTTAATCGTGTTTAAATGTTTGTGATAGTCAATTTCATTTGCTTTCATTTTCTTATGTAAATATAGTGATTTAAGTGTTTTGAGAAATCACGTGTTTTATTTGCTTGTCATGAAATTAAGTTCATTTTATATTCAGTAAAGTTTGTTTGTGAAGCAACCTGGTTGATGGACACCAAAAGGATAAACTCACCTAAAAAGCAAAGGGTAAGCACAGTTTTGTTTTCGATGGATATACTATAATATCGACGGAGTCTGCAAAGTGATTGGGACACTCCGTACTATACCAATGGTAAGGTCTGATTAAATTATGTAATTAGGAGAATAAAACCCCAGTTATTACAGTTCTTTGCTGAAGTCGCCGTTATTTTCTGGAAACTCGTTCAGGTGTGAATCGAGAAAGTGCAATTTCAAACTCATCATACAACTTAACTTTTCGTAATTGATTAATTATCATTTTTGATACAATATTTCTGTAGTCTGGATTTTTGGTATTACCGAGAAATTTTGTGAACACGTGTTTAAAACTTAACCATGCCGCCTTTCTAATTCATTCATAGAATCAACGAATTCTTGGTCCCTAAATAAAGTTCGAACCTCAAGCCCAACGAAGATACCTTCCTTCAATTTAGCATCATATTTGTGACTCATCAAATGATTCAAATATTTAAAGCATTGACCATCTTTGTTAAGAACTTTATTTAGGGACCGAGAATTCGTTGATTCTATGATTGATGATGAAGTGGAAAGGCGGCATGGTCAGGTTTTAAAGGCGTGTTCACAAAATATCTCTGTAATACCAAAGATCCAGACCACAGAAACATCGTAGCAAAAATGATTGCATGTTGAGTTTGAAATTGCACTTTCTCGCTTCACACCTGAATGAGTATCCAGAAAATAACCGCGACATCAGCGAAGGGCAAGGAGAAACATTCCACGATTTAAAAGACTTTGAACGGGAAAATGGGATGTCAACATGTTAGCAGATTACTGTTGGATGCTACAAAGAGAAGTGAAGCCAAAGGGAGAGAACGGAGAAACCCCTTATACAATTCGTTTGAAGACGAAAACGAGAACGCACATAAAATTGAAATACTATATATCAAGCACAATGATTGGATATCCTGCAAAAACCCGATTTTTGACAGTTATTTAAATTTTTCTTAGTATTTTCATTACTAACCTTCTCAACACCCGTGATCAGCCAGAACAGTTACTCAAAAGAGGTGTACGCAGATCATCGTGACACGCTATGTATTCATGAAAAAAACGTGATATCCGTAAAAGCATGGTATACGTGAAAACGCGGTTTTTGATGGTTTTTTAATTTTCCTCAACATTATGACGATTAGCCCTAGGTTCTAACAATACATTCGAAGTCAGTGAGGTAAGTAACATAAGAAAAATACATGCAGCCTAGCGGAACACGCCACATGCATATATTACCACCCAAAAAACAGTTGACAGTTTTTCGGGTTCTTCTCTGTAATATGTGCATTAGCCCCCTATTTTGACTTCACCTTCGTAATCAGCGGGAAAAATACTAAAGAAAGTTATATTCAGATGGGGACGAGGTACGGTCACCGGTTTAATTTCCGACACTCGATCAGCGATGTTAAGACACGCTGGCTGAGTCCGGCATTTGGATGGGTGAACCAGTGTATCCGTCTATTAGTCGGTAGGCTATCGACTGAGACAGTTCCTGGCCATTAAGTCGCTTAGTAAGGTGGCGCCGATGGCACAGGGCAACTGTCTTCGCTGGAGAGAAGACACCAAGGGCTATTGGCCCGCCAGAAAGGCGGTGAGATGGCCGGGGGTGGTCATAGTTTATAGCCGATGACCGTGGTTTGGAGTCCACGCAAAACTGTAGATCCCTACAAGCACAATGGGCCTTGAGGCCTGAGTGTTGTAGTAAAACAAATCCACTAATGTAAATGTATATTCAGATGTCCAATTTGATTCAGATACCTTTATCGTCAATACAAGAGATTGATACATAAAAAACAAATATGTTCTTATACCAACATGACCAAAGAAACTGAAACAGCGTAATCACGCAAACTTTTTCAAAACTGGACCAGCTTTTAACACCACTGTGTAGATTTTCTTCGTATATTTATCATATACATTTGCGCATTTCAGTTAAAATTTCATTACAATATAGTCCAGCGTATTTAGACAGAAAACAATATAAAGCTTTTGAAAAATGGACGAATCGAGATTTTTGCCCAAAGTGGAAGAGGGATATGGGTAGAGCCTAAAACCAAAAGTCGGGACTGTACCTGCTGGCTTTCGGTCGCCATCCTGAAAATGCAAAAATTTTTTTTATTATCAATTTTTCAATTACTAAATGAAACTTCCGACTGTAAAACTTTAAATAAAAATTATAGAAGACGTAATTACCTTTAATTTAAACGCTCAACGAAGTTTGTGTGACTAACAGTTTTAAAGCTGTGAACGCGCGAATCCGCTTGCGCGTGCTTCGCATCTTGCTCCGCCTGGTCCATGTATGATGAAATTCAACTCGTTTTATTATTCTGTACCAAAATGTATTTTACTGCTTTGGTTCTCATTAATTTTCCGAAAAGACGAACAGGAACGGAAAGACGTCATTCGCGTTTTCCAAGATTGCGACCGGAAGCCAGCAGATACAGCCCCGACTTTTCGGTTTTAGACTTTACCCATGTCCCCCTTCTACTTTAAGCAAAAATCTCAATTTTTTTCAAAAACTTCATTCTAAATGCATCAGACTAATATTGTCTACAAACTGTATATTTGTTGTTATTATTCCTATTAAAAAATTTATCACAATTTCATGACAATTCCTACACATTGGATTATGCCGAAAAGAAAACAAATCATTACATTATAGGCACGTAGATATTTCAAAACATACTAAAGTGGAAAGGAACGGTGTAGGCCAAAAATCCAAAAAGTTTAAAGTTTTACGAGAGAGGATATGGAGAAATTCCTGCAAGCTCCTCATTTAGACTTCATGCTTAGAAGATGAGTACCCCAAGCACTGTTGCTCTAACATTCCTGCTGTAATTATTTTCAACAAGTAGTACTGATAATGGATCTAGGAGGGACTTGATACCGTGAAGTGTTAGCAAGAAATCACCAATTGTCAATGTTTCTGATACGAAAACAGTTATAGACAGAATATCCCTTGTTGGTGGAAACAGAAATCTTCATTTGAGTAGCTCTGCGATCCTCAAACACTCCACCTAGCTAATTGCTGTTTATTGTGAAACAACAAGGGTCATTGTACAGTTCAATTAATCGGGATCCATACGGTTAACATGAAAGGCTGAAAATAAAAATTCACTTGACATTGTGTCTGGTGCAGTTCGACTGCATTTTTGTCAGATACTGGGATATATATCAGAAATTTCAAACTGTAGATGAGAGATATACCGAAACATAGAATGTAGGCCATGAGATAATGATATATCTAAAAAGCCATATATGATCAGATCCCATTCTTTAAGCTATTGGTGGTGAGGAATAACAATTCCAAAACATGTTTTCATAGCTGCGTTGTTATTCCTTTGTGGTATATGGTTAGATTTTAGTTTTGTATACATGCGGTCAAAATAGAATGCGGTAAGGGCTATGCAAAATCGGGAGAAGGCGCTCATAGATGTATCATTTCACATGAAAATGAAGAAGCTATGAACGGGCATGGACTCCACTGTCCCTAACACGTAGAGGCTAATATACTTATTACTGTTACTCTAAAATATTTCGGACATACATATAGTGTCGTATAAGTATTTAGAACCAATTCGAGGAAGAATTCGAAGATCAAAACGTGCTATACGATCATTTGTATAGTTTCATACTGAGTAGGTCGATCATATGAGCCCTTGTTAACGTAATTTTCATTTCGAAGGTAACTAAACTGAAAGATTACGAAACTGGTAGTTTTGTATCATTACAAACCTAGATATTGAAAACGCATTTAACTCAACACCATGGAAAACATTGTCTCTCTTAACAAGTTCAATATAAACAAGTATCTATTCAAATCCAGTTTTCTTTGACCATTCGATATATTCAAGCGATGAATAAAAAAAATAAGTCTACTTGTAGAGTTCCACAAAGGTCTCTTTTGTGTCCAGTATTTAAGAACGTGTTTTATGTCGAAATGAAACGTACAAATGTAGCTTCAGAAGTACCTGTGTTCACCTACCCAATCCTTCGTAACTTTGAAAGTAGCCTTCGTACTAGACAATGCGGGCATCAAGCTGGACTCAAGAATAGACAAATAACTCAAACAATGAAAATACTGTAAAATTTATGGGAATATATATCGATAGAGGATCGTACAACTATGCAGATTAAGGAGAAGCGCAGAAAAGCCAATAAGATCTGTGATAACTCTAGAAATCATGCTAATCTATGAGGGCCTCAATCTAGAAAATTGACATACTGACAATGATGGTGTGATTGGCCATGCTCTAGGAAATCATATTGTGGTCACATGTACCACTATATGACAGGATACTCGAGAGAATGTATAGAAAATTGACAATTCAAATTACAGCTGCTTATGGAACAGTCTTCAGGATGGTTCTAGCAATTGCGCAGTGGCCACTCGTCAAACTGAAAGTGGAAGAAGGATGAGTCATCTACCAAGTTAGTAAAGCAGAGACGATATAGTAGGATGTGAGAACATGGTAGAGAAAATAGCAGAAAGAACAGCAAGAATGTGAGGGATACATTGAAACTTTCATCCGAGAGATACAGATGTGGTGCAATTTCTGGACATGATATCTACTGTATTACTACTAGCTATAATTTGGCTAACCACATTTAGCTTGCTGACGGATATGTGGCCAACTTTACATTAAATTTTTATAAATTGCTACTGAATTAACCTGAAAACATCAATAACAAATTAGTGAAGAAATATTGGATTACGTTTACATTTATTGTGATCAGTGTTCACCCAAAAATATGAGAGAAAGTATAATATTACACAAATACGATTAAATCCAATGCAATATCGTAACTGTCTGCACCACTACTAACAAACTAAGATGAAAGCTGTAGTTAATTGTCTCGGAACGTGGGAGTCATGAAAAATGCATGCAGTGTTAATAGAAAAATTGTGTCCTTGAATATGATAATGCAAGAAAAAAATCGTCGGATCAGGAGAACAAATCAACTCCATTCTTTCATCAACGTTTCGTTACTCGGTTCAAACTTCCTCAGGCCTACACGTTAGAATCTAAATTAGAAGAAAAAATAATAATCTTAAAAAGCTAATGACTAAAAATAAATATTAAAATGATATAGTACTATAAAAATGTACCTCAGAACAAAGTGAGAAGGTGGCATCTTCAGCTGTCATAGATGAAACTATAATTAGACATGGGTGTTATTAATAAAATATGGGTACAGTCTTTTGTATACAGTCTTACAAGAATTTCACAATACAGAGAGTTGAACAATCTTGATCAGTAACAAAGTATATTGAAATACGACATATAATGGGAACGATTTACAGATGACGCTACTTAACCATCTGTAAACCGTTGTGAAATTCTTGTAAGACTGCATACCAAAGACTGTATTTAGAGTGGAGCGCTACTATAGGAAATAATTTTCATTTTAACTATTGAAAATTGTAATAGTAAAAAAAGGTGCTAGAGTAGATTGTAAATATTACTCCAAAACCGTTATCTTCTGCCCTCTACTACACCTCGAAGGTGGCGAAATTTTGAATATTTATTATTGATACATATATTTAAAAAGCAACACAATAGAATATTTTTGAAACATATTACCAATTTCTGCCATCTACTGGCTTATTAAAAGGTTCATGTACTCCATTGAAACAATGTGCATGTTGAGACAACACTGAGGACGTTACAACAGCAATAAAACAGTTTTAACTTAGATGGTTGGTTAGCAGTTAGTAGATCTAATGATAAATGAAGGCACAGTTAACACGTAGTTTGCATTAGTTTTTTTGTCAGCTGCATGGTTACGAGCTTCCTATAAGACATCTTTTCCACTTTCTTGACGGTAACACAACTGAACCTTGTAGATTCGTGAAACCTATAAGTAAAGAATTGGAAACATGCTATAATTTACCAGTTATAAACTTTGAAACAATTGTTTGCAGTTTTCCCGACGCGATGTAGTTGTTTCTGAGTTAAATACGGGTTAAAACTATTTGTATCAAATGTACTATGTAATCCCTAACTGGTCTTTAGATTTATCTAAAACAGACACGGAAAAACGTGTTTATTCCAAGTGGTTAACCAGATATTGCAACATTATATTGGTATAAAGAATCTGGCTTCCAATTTAAAAGACTTGACGTATATTCAAATGGTCTACGCAACAATGTTGTTTGGGATAAAGTTTAACTCACCGTGCAAAAATGGTGATAATCATGTCTGAAAAATAATTTAGCTAAATCGATGCTTCAAAACAGAGTAGAGAACTGTTGTTGAACCGGTGATACAACGCATTGACTTTTACATTCAGCGCGAAAACCTATCAATAGGTATGCTTCCAAATAACAGAATACATATCCAAGAACTGGTATTAAGACGAATATTAAAAGCTAAAATGACACGTGTGATACGCGAAGAGAACTTCGAAGAGAGTATCGAGTATTATAAAAATAAATTTTGAAGCTAGCGATTATATTGACTTTACCTATTGGCAAGCTGCTAAATTAACAACGCCACTCATTCTCATCTAATCATTCCGACGCCGAAAGTAAAAGCTCAATCAATATTAAGAAATTGGTAGAAATCATCCCCTTCCCCTGTAATACCCAGGCGGTACAAACATGATTGAAGGGTTTGTGTAATTGTGATCGGCTTCGAAGCTCGATATGGCTCTATTAGAGTTACTTTTGAATCCAGAGTGGTAAAGTGGTTAGAGGGTGGGTGGGATGAGGCTCATTTGGGAAACACCTTTTTGTGGTGAATTCTGGGTTGATTATTTACCTGATAAAGCAAAGAGCTACTTTCTGAACTCGTTTCGCATTGGTTGGTGCCAATTAATGTTTCTGAGTCTCACCTCTATTTTAAGGGTATGTAGAGGGTAGAGGGCATCGGATATTTTAGAAAAAAATCATGGTAATAACTAAACTATAGTAACAATTTGTTTTCACTGTTTGAACAGAAAATACAAACATTGTTTTTTTGCTCCACCTTACTGTATTTTTATTGTTAACACCCATGTCTAATGATGTTTTATTTCTGCTAGCTGAATATGCCACCGTCCTACTTTGTTCAGAGGTAAATTTTTATAGTTTTATATCATTTCAATATGTATTTCTAGTCACAATTTTTCTAAATTTAATTTTAAAATTTATTCTAATTTAGATTTTAAATTGTAGCCACGAGGAGCTTTATACCAAGTGAACGAAACGTTGGTGAAAGAATAAAGTTTATTTATAGTTCTGAATTGATGATATTTATTCTTCCAATAGTATGCACAATATTTTTAGTCGAATTGTAGCTTACAAACATTCTACAGTTCATCTATATAACATTATCACGATCGCTCTGTATTAACTTCCGAATTTAATTTGTATTTGTGTCCCTGACAATCTATTTAATAATTGTAAATTGCAAATTCGATTCGATTGACAATTGTGTGTACGTATGTAGATATTTTGAATAATCCATCATAATGTGTCAATAATTTCCAAGTCGTATTGATTTAATGACCATAAACCAATAATAATTGACGCATATTGTTTGGCTAACTTAATAAATTGAATGTATTTCAATAAATAATTCAAACAAAATTTTAAACTTTGAGAGATATGTATAAATAAATTGTAAATATGTTATGAATAAATTTTGGCTAATGTAAAAACATCTCATTGAAATTACATGCGAATTTATTACTCTATCCTATGATAGAGAGGCAGAGCCAACTCAACTTGAGGAACAAGCTCACGCTTATCAAGACCCTCATTGCACCTTTTCCTACGCACCTACGCCTCCGTTGCCTGGGGATACCAAGCAGACACCTATCTGAAGAGGATACAAGCCGTGGAAAACGTCGCACTTAGATGTGCCGTGGATGCACCATGGTTTGTCAGAAACGCCGACATCTTCAGAGACCTGGAGTACACCTCAGTAACTGAAGTCATCCGGGACAGAGCAAAGAACCTATACGCCCGTGCTGCAGAGCATGGGAATCCGCTGGTCAGACAGATGACTGACTACGACCCCAACGACGCTCCGAGGCACAAGAGGCCGAAGCTCCTGATCCTGGACAATGGATAAGTATAGCTAACCCCTTATCTGTTTCAGCCCGATCTTCACGCCACGCCACAAGGAGACAAAACACCCAATTACCCGATCAGGGGTACTTAGCAAACAACCGGCTTGGTACCCTTATCCTTAGCCCGTGCCGGCCTCAGACGCTGAGAACGCGTCTTTGGCCCAACACAATCCTTGAGCTACACAGCCCAACCTTCATTTCCGACGAACTCGGAGCACATGATGCCAATTGGCACCCTGGGCTTCCTACTACTCAAACCCCCCAAACCTCCTTCCAAACTCCGAGAGGTCTCGGCAACAGCCAATTCCTCTCAGAAGTAACGACCCAGTTGGCAGGATCCAATAGCCTGGAGCAGGGGAGGTTTCAATATGCGAGGGGGACACCCTTACGAGGCCGGTCCAGGTCTACAGCGATTATTGAGGCAAAGAGCTAAAGCTCGACCCTTAATCACCCGAGACCGAAAACTACAGTCAAGATTGTTTGCGCGCGCGAATTTATTTAATCGTTTTTGAGTAGTTTTCTTCTTGTTTTTTTATTCACGTCACTATTTTCCTGGATTATTAACTGCTATATTTCCTTCTCTCCAGTAGACGCGGCCAAATAATGATAGTCTATAGTTGCAAAATGGTTTCGTTTTTGCGTAGTTATACTAGCATTGAGGATAATCACTTTACAGGCCAGATTTCTGACTTATGTAAGTGTTTTGCCCGATTAATGGATTTAGATCGTCATCTCCACCTATTTGTAGATTTGGGATGAATATCTTGAGAATGAAACACCGGGTTGTATGCGACAAATATGGCGAGAGGGTCAGTAGAAGAAAGAGTTAAAGCGGCTGAGCGGGTACTGACATGGTGGTGCAATGAATTAAAACGTTTTACGTGGACCAGCGCATTTGCCATACAACAACATTTACTGGGTTCGACCTCCAACTTCAATACTTGATGTGTAATGGATGTTATCTGTACTTGGTCAAAGGCAAGAAGAATGTTCAAAAATTAATTTCAGCAATATTTCAGGTTTATAATTTTAAAATGAATTTGTGGCGTAAATAAAAATAATCAGTAATAAGGAAGACGTTTGAAATATCAAATTGAAGGGATTTTTTAAATAAAAGTACAATACAGTAACGTCTCTGTTATTGTCGAAGTTTTTTACCTGTTTCCAAAACTGCTTGTGATACATCAACACAAACTATTTTTTACGGTAGTTATTGTATAAGCATTTTCGTTACTATGTCACAAACTTTGAGAAGTGATTCCTTTCCCTTAGGCTTTAAATCGTATAGAAGAATATATCCTGGAAAGCATACGAAATATTGATGTTTGTCTGGATAAATCGACGTTTAGATGTGTTTGTAATATGGAACCACATTGCGCTTAGATGTTCTGGTACTATAAGATATACTGCACAGTGTATAAGCTGATCTTGGGGCATTGTAGCTAAAAGATAAACTGCTATTTAAATATCAATTTTCGGTTGGAAAAATTTATGTTAAAGGTCCTTGTAACCGTACCTATGTAGTCTCCATTCCTCACATCACTAGAGTTCTCTCTCTAAGATTAACCTAAAAACCATAAGCTAGAGCTATAAACCCTCTACACCTGGTTGTTACCTGGCGGTAGATTTCGAAACAAGATTGATTCTATTATGATCATCAATAAAGCTCTGCACAACGTAACAATAAACTGTTAAGTTAATTTACAACTTATCTTAATACTATTTCAAGAACGACTTTAAATTATAAATCAAAACATTTTGCATCAGAAACAGAAAAAACATAGGTAATTGAAATAATTTCGTCCTCCTAGAAATAAAAAACTGTCCACTGCCCCCTTCAAAAACCATCCTTTAAGAGCTTACATTTATTTCACTACATTTACTTTACATTTTATTCGTAGATTCACAAATATTATTCAATAAGCTACGTAAATTTAAAATAATATTTAATATTCAACCCCCTTAAGAATCATCCCTTGCTCTTATACTAGTTCTTATACTATTTTTGGTGTATTCTCGAATACAATATTATCGTATCTACAATGTTTCAGAATTTTAAAGCAAATAATTTTTAAACCCTCTTCAAAAACCATCCTCTTAATGTCTAAATTCTTTTTCAATATTTTTCC
Source organism: Stenurella melanura (assembly GCA_963583905.1). Classification (NCBI taxonomy): domain Eukaryota; kingdom Metazoa; phylum Arthropoda; class Insecta; order Coleoptera; family Cerambycidae; genus Stenurella; species Stenurella melanura. Next base: position 91,044,261 of record OY757314.1, on the reverse strand, counting down.
GACCTTCTAACGAATCTTTTCTATTCAGTTGCAAATTTGTAGACCACTATTCGATGGCACGCGGCCACTAAAGTATCCCAGCTGTAGTAATCATTACCGAATGCCACATGAGATGTTGGAATTCCTACTCCCTATACCTAGCCCGTCACTACACGCACAATATATCAACAATGTAGTTGAGAGGCGTTGTTAATGTCACTGAATGGCAACATGACAAATTTCAGAATTTTTTTACCATTCTAGGAATATTAACCAAAAATAATAATCGGTAAGTCTTGGTAACTTTTAGATCATTTATCTTATTATCGAACATTTTAAAATATTTCGTTCTATTTCAGGATTACATTTTGTAAAGAATTTCCTGCCTGACGATTATAAGATAGCAACAGAAACTCCCCGTATAATTTATATTTTTATTAGTTAAATGTTAAACTGTAAACGTCTGAAATTTCAGACATTGTAATTATAAATATATAAAAGTATTTGTGTATTCCGGAACAGTAAAATTTGTCCATATAAGCACTACAATACATAATTCAGACTCCAGCATTATTAATGTTTGTACGATAAGTAAATACTTACATCACTCCGGTGTTTAACATTGAAGTCAATATTTGTTCGAACGGGTCGATGATGCAGAGGTTGGGGAGGTCTAAAATTGTTTCCTAAGGGTGCTTTAGGATGTTTGGCATCCCCTTGCATTAGTCTCCGTAGACCATGCATCTGAAATATTAAAATAATATATATGAATTTTTATCATTCAGTTAGTTTTATTATTAATTGTGTCAAGATCTTTAGCTAAAGAACTAAATTTCTCTAAAATTCTTATGTGCTAAATTCAGAAATTTAAGAAATATATACAGTGTTAATTTAAATTATGCTTCGTAAATTCATCAGTAATAGTCCAGTTATGGGAAACTAATTAAAATCTTTCCTACCAAATAATTTAATACTAAACAAGTTCGGAATTACAGACAAGTGTACCAAATCAGACATCACAGTCACTAGAATAAATATTTAATTATAATAGATTGTAGTTTCTAAACTTTCAGGTCAAATATATTAGCAATGCTGCAACAAACTGCAAAATTTATTTTGCAGGGCATACACTTTCCACAATAGTTTTAACGCTAAGTGCAATCAATTTACAGTTTGAATTGATTTATTTCATGCTATTTTAGTTCAAACAATCACAAAAATGTATTAGAATGTCTCTTATCGAATTACTATCATACCGGAAATATCCTTCTCTTAACTTGACGTTTTAAATAATTGATTGAAGCTGGTGTTTTCCACACACTTATCGTACATTTAATAAATAGGCGAAAAGAGAAAGAGGAAGTGTATGCAGTCAGTACGCACGTTTGAAGTTTAACTTCCGTACTAGTGATGGGAATAATCCACATACGATAACCAAATTAGCCGATTATTAAAATATCTCAATATAATCGAATATGACTCTAAAAATTAGTAGGTACATGCAAATATTAGTACTGAGAAATCTACTTATATGTTTTTTTCTAACGCAATAATGACGAATAAATACAATACAAAAAGAACCGCTGCCTTAGGAATCACTACTTCCATATCCAGATTTTTCATCCAAGTCAATTTAAAGGAAACATCTTGACTAGATTTGCACTCTAGTATGTGAAAATTATTGGTCATAGAATTTTAACAATATTTGGAGCAGATGTCATAGAAAAGCTTGAGGCGTTGGTTTCTACCATATACGTTAAAAATGAAGTTTTTACTTTACCCTACTTATTTACTCCTATTCACAACCTACCACCTCCCACCCCTTCAGTCGAATCATTTCGATAAAATATCATTACAATACATACGTTCACTAACTTTCAAGTAAATATCTCAATTTTATGTTATCAAACCCATTAATAATGCAGAGGAGATGGTGGTGTTTGAAAAATATTAGAAAGAAATCGTGGTTTCTAGTATATACACCAATTTCCACATGTCTGTACTCTTACCTGCTTGATTTACTTATTTTCCTCTATTTACTCTTATTTAACCCTTAACCCGTCAAAGGAATCATCTCAAAATATAATCTAGTTCCAGATGTCGTTATAATACTTACGTGTCCTGAATTTCAAGTGAATATCTCAATTTCATTTTATCAAGCCCTTTAATAATGGATTAAGGGTGGTGGTAGTGGGTTGAAAAATATTACTAAAAAATCTGAGGCCAGGGCTTCTAGGACATTCACCGAATTTAACGTTTCAGTATTCTTACGAGTTTGCTTTACTTATTTTTCATTATTTAACACCAATTACCCCCACTCCTTCAACGCAATCATGTCAAAATATAATCTAGTTTAAGATATCGTTACACATGTAACAAATTTCAAGTGAAAATCTAAATATAATTTTATAAACTCTTTTAGTAAGAGAGTGGGGGGGGGGGGGTGAAGGGATGGAAAGTATAAAAAAAGACTTGAGGCCATCGCTTCTAATATACACCAAATCCCAAATTTCTATACTCTTATCAGCTTGCTTTACTTATTTTCCCCTATTTAACTCTATTTAACCCACAATCCGTCAACGGAAGCTTCTCAAAATATAGTCTAGTTCCAGATATCGTTAATACATACGTGTACCAAATTTCAAGTGAATATTTCAATTTTATTTTATCAACCCCTTTAATAGAGTAGGGGTGGTGGGGGTTGAAGAATATTATAAATAATCTGAGACCTTGGCTTCTAGCACATACACCAAATTTCAAGTCTCTGTACTCTTACCAGCTTGGTTTAATCATGTTCCCCTATTTACCCCTATTTAACCTCTAACCGCATGTGCAGTCTGTTCAGTGGGCGTAGAGAATGTTACGATTGTTCGTTTGGGTTTTGGAGGGGTGAAACTCTACAATCACCTCAGAATGTCCTGTCATAACTACGTTATGCAGTTATATTACAAACATTAATAAATTCCTTTACTATTTTTTAATTAACGTTGAAGCTCTGGATTACAGAAAGTTCTGGCGGTAATATTACCATATCCTTCAATTTAACCAGATTAATCAAATAGATCATTGTCTAAGGTTATCCACTTAGTACAGTTTGTACATTCATATTGCTGCCAGTGATATTTAAGGTCATTTTGTTATTCCCAAAATGCTGCGTTATACAAAGGTGCAAAATGTTATATTCAGGTTCCAAAAGCGGATTTTCAAAAATATGATGCATAGCCTCTTACATGTCTCATATCTTTCTAGCGTGGTGTTTTCACAGCAGTATGACCTACGGAACTATTCCACATATATGTCAATAATAGACGATTATCCGAATCTTATTTTTCCTATTTGATTTAATCTGTTTGACAGCATCTTAGTAAGTATTCTCCAATTCATTCATATTAATGGATCTTCTTTGCTGTATGGTATATTTGGCAGCATCGTACCTTCTGTAGCAGTTGCTTGTTAGACACATGACCTCAGCAAAACTTTTTCCCAACAGCTACTTGGTAGCATCAGCCCAATGTTTAGGTTGCCATCTGGCTTTCTGTGTAATATCTATTATTATATATTGTTTTCTCCTCCATTGATTGCTTGTTGCCTGTCTTATCATCTGTATTCTTCATCAAATCTATATTAATTACAGTTGCCGACTCATAAGGGATCCAAGATATTGCATCTTGTTCACCATCTCAAAATCACTTTTCCTTATTTTGCTGGATAGATATTATTTGCTTTATATACAATCATAATTTAAATTTTCTGTAATTTACACACAATCCGTAATCGACTGCTTTATTCAACGTTGAAGGATTTGGAGATTATTTAATATGGGCCCATCCATCCTCGCATGCTGTAACTAAAGAGGTATCGTGTGCAAATCTCAACTTAGAAATTTTAGTTCCTCCTATAGTTGCTAACCCTACCAATCCTCGAGCACACGTCGATCACCACATGTTAAAGAGAAATAGTAACAACAGAATTACGACTGACATCTTTGTTGGAGTTGGTATTGCCGAATTTCATGTGAGCAGAATTGTTTTCAACTGGATGTTCTAATTTTTTATAATATAGTCCATAGTTTCATCCCTCATTGCCTACTCTATAGTCTATGAAACAAAGGTGTAGTTGAGGAAATACATATAGAATAACGAAGGAGTCGCTTTTATCGGCTTTTGATGCTTTGTCGGCAAGCTCCTCGACAACCTGCCTTACCCAGTTAACTGATTTAAAATATCTCTTACCGCTACTGTATTTAGGAACGTAATATTCTTTTGACTTCTCGATAAGTTGTCGCAAATCCAATATTTGCTCTGAACCACGTCCTTCAATAAAGCCTGCTGGTGCATATATACGGTAATACTAAATTGTATTCATGTAATTATTAATAATATTTCTCAGCAATAACCTCCATAATTGTTGTAATAAACGCTGTTTTATTCCTTTTCCTATTTCATTAAATATCATTAAATATCAATAAATCTCATCACTGAATATGTTTTAGTTTTTGTAATCCTCTTGTATATTGGGAAGATCATCCATGTGGAATAAAATTAGTGACGGACAAAGAATAGATCCCTAGGTTACGAACTACATTAGTTTAAAAACGGCTTCATCACATCATAAATAATGTCTGCAAATGGATGTTGGTTTATTCACAGTCCTATAGGTTTTATTTTCAAATGCCATATGGGCTTATTTTTTAAAGAAAATTTGTCAAATATAGTCAAAATAAATGACAATCGAATAAGGGCTGAGCCGCTTTGATTAAACTTTGAGAGTCTCTCATAACATAAATTATTACTATTGACGAATATAAGAATCATTACTATAAATTGGATAGTTAATGGTTTTTGTGAAATTTGATAAACAGTAAATGCTATCTTGTAAATTTCATTACAATTTATAGTATAATAATTTGGCATTTTATGTGTTTTGACATGTGATTTACGCTTTTTATGTACTGTCCCATACTCCCCTGATACCCTGTGTGAAAGAACATTGAGCATCTAGATTCAAAATTGCATTACACAATTCGAGATTAAAGTTGTAATATTTCACTATACTTCGATTAACCTTCTACTCTTTAGTATCTCATAATCTCTGCGCAATTTGGAAATGAGCCACATTTCCCTAATTTAGGGAGAGACCGATTTTATTTCAATCTATAAAATAGTTAAAAGCAGACACACTCGTTAAAATTAAAACTAGCAGAATGTGTCATAATAAACACCTTAACGTCCCATGAAGGTATGGGTAATAAAATTTCATAATATGTAAATTATAATGATATTCCATTAAGCTAATGCAGGTTAAAACCACTTTAATTATATACCATTCGCAGTCTGGTGAATATAAAGTACAGCAGACTAATCATTGAAATAGAAAAATGTGTTATTTTCTTACAACCTCATTTCGATGGAGTGAATTTTTTTTCCGATATCGAAAAGCTTGACTGTGCAAAAGTTGTATCATTATTTGAGTATAAACTACTTCTTTTTTTATTCTCAATCAATATCTTAAGGTGCCACAAAGATATTAAAAATTCAAAATTTTCAGACAAAAGTGCCCTGTCTTTGTAATTTTGTAATCAGTAAACTTTTCAAAATTTGATTCTCCTTGGGTTTTAGTAAAGTTGGTTTGATTGCAAAGACGGATAAATAAAAATCTCAAACCTCATCTCAATTATCTTTAGGTGACAAAGGAAGGTTCAAAATCAGAAATTTAATGAACATACACTTATATTTACTTTTTAACTTATAAACACGAAAGAAGTCATACACATAAAAAGCAACTATTTATTATTTACATTTATTCTAATTTATAAACAAGAAAAACAATGTGACAAAACTCAAAAATAAGAATCTCATGTATTTAAAGAATATATATTATTATAAATCTGCTAGTATAATAAAAAAATTAAAACTAGAAAAACTTACAAACCAAACATTAATGTATTATTGTCGTTATTCTAATTTATAGTTGGACTATACTTCTAAATTTGGTATAACGTTTCTTGATTTCAGTCTTGCTCTGATGTATCCATCTATTTCTGATTCACAAACTGCAGCAGCGTCCTGTGACACTAAATGAACGCACCTTCCTTACTCTTGCGTGTGGCATAAAAATTTTGGAAACGCCAGAGTATCATTATTATTGATACATCCCTCCATTACTTCTTGGCACATTTCTTGAGTTAACCTTTCAGTGGTCGGGTGAACTTTTTTTATTTTAGTTGTCGCACATAGTCTCAGACACCGGCTTAAAAAAAAACGTTAAAAAGTAAAAATTCAGAAATAATTTTGAAGGGACCTCAACACTATATACATGTAATTAATAGATGTTAAAGATTTTCGAAATATTTATTTAACTAAAATCTAATTTTTCAATGTACAAAAAAAATAAACAAAATACTGGCTCACCCTATAAATACTTGAATAACAGAAATAAAAATTCTTTTATAACCTTTGTTAAAGTAAACTTGTCTTCTAGAAACATAAGGGATTCTATTTTTGTTCATAAAAGTCTTTGGGTTCGTTTTAAAAAAAAGCATGCAGGTTATGAAAATCATAAAAATACTTTTAATTTTCTTCCCTGTTCTTACATTTTTGGGTGGACAATGTATGCTCAATATCGTTTTTTTATCTTTTTCCATAAAATGTGGTGCATTTCCGTTCATTTCCTCACCTTCATTCTTAGAAGAGCTTTAATAGCCTTTCTTGCTCTTTATTATAGTCAATATTCATATAAAGTTAGGATAATAGAAGGTAAATACTTACCGAAATATATATTTTTCAATGAATAACCCAAAACAAATGACAAATGAAATTTTATCTCACTAGTGGTCGCACCCGGTCTAAGACACCGTGTGTGCGTTTGCAGCAGTTATATGGACACACGGCATAATAATAACTGCAGCCATGCATAGACGAGAAACTTTATGAAAGGTACACCAACGGAAATGGATGAGTTTATTCGATTATATTTGAAATATCACAGATTAACCGTTGCGCCGGTCTCATACACCGTGCGCGACCACTGAAAGGTTAAAGGTGGTTCAACGTTGGATTCCAAAGAATTAAAGTAAGGTACCTTAAACTGCCTCAAGCTTCCTTTAGTTTTTTAGTCAGCTTTTTGATACTTTCTCTTTTATCTGTAAGCATAGCCAATAAATATGTTTCCATGGTGAGCGAAATGTAAATTTATTTGAAACACACTGTCAACTCTTAAGATTTTCAGGAAGGTACCTGCTGAAACATCATTTTCCAGAAGTGTCATGGTCCATTCCAACATTCTGGTTGTGCTTTTATCTGAAGCCACATTGACGCATATAACTTTACCACGCAAGCAGTTAACGTAACAAGATTTTCCGATGGGTTAGAGGTACTTACTAATATACTAGAAAAGTATATGACTCGCAGTTGTCATCTACCTTGAATGTGCCATTGGGCCCAGTTAACGGTCGGCTAAATATTTGGCGTACTTGCAAGATGTAACAGCTTCGACAATTTTATAAAGATAATTTTGATCGTTACTTAGGTCCTTAAAGTCATTGAGTTTCTCTCTCTTATTGAAGAGGCACGGATTTCCATCTAATGGTCTGTAATCGACAACAGACAGGACCCAATCTTTTAAAGCTTTACAATGGGTCTGGAGAAACAATTAGGTTCATGTGTTACGCCATCTATGTGGATTATCAGATGTCTTAGAAGAAGTTTATTCATAAGATCAACTTTTCGGTTCGATATCCTTGTCCAGACAAGTAATAAGTAATAGCAGTAGAATATTAAGAGAACTTCCTGATACAGAGTAACGTGACCCTAATAATCCGAGTTCGGTTCATGAACTAAAACTATGCGTTCTTCCATAATAATTAAAGGATGGTCTTACGGTGTTCTACAGACTTCTCTTAGGACTACACTAATTTTTGGATATAGAAAACTGCAAAATCTGAAAATTTTAATAAATTTGAATTTTTCGGTATTACTTCCCTCGCATACCCAAGGGAAGTATTGTATTCGAGAAAAAATCACCCTCCGAGATTTTTTCGGATTTTGACGTTTCAGATCACGCAGATTACGAAAATATAGATTTTTCAATTCCTTCAGTCTGTCTGACTGTCTGCCTGTCTGTCGTCTGTTGGTGCATTAACTAAAAACTACTTGACGGAGAGTAGTCAAATTTGGTAGGTAGTTGACGCTACTGTCAGCGAAGAATTGGTTAAACTTTCACTGGAAAATATACAGGGTGGACCAAAGGGAATAAATAATGAAAAAAAAATAGTTTTTGGTCAAATTTCCACGTTTCATAACACGCTAAACCTATTTCAGAAAAAAAAAGTTTAAATTTTTTTCACCAAGATTTTTGTAAATTTTTTTACCACTAAAATAGATGAAAGTTTTTTTTTCTTTGTACATATTTAAAATTTTCACGTATCATAGCGTTCTAAACCTATTTAAAAAGAAAAAAATAGATTTTTTTTTACCATTTTTGAAAAAAATTTACCACTAAAATAAATGGAAACATTCTTTGTTGCTCAAATTTAAAATTTTCACGTTTCATGGCATTCTAAACCTATTTCAAAATAAAATTATGTGGCTGGCTACTATAGAATAGAAGGAAATTTTCCTTTTTGCTCACATTTAAAATTTCCGCGTTTCATGCCAATATAAACCCATTTCAGATGAAAAAAATTTTGAAAATTTTTCTTGCAACCACCATTATACTTCCACTCCACTACGTGAATCTGGAATTGAAAATGTGACAGATGACAATAATATTTGCCATATGCACTTATTATACTTTTATTGAAAAATATACAGGGTGGTTATCCCAAGAAATAGTTCAGTCATGGTGGACATTTGTAAAGGTATTTGCGAAAGCCTTCCATATTTGGCACCTGTTATTTAGTATTGAACTTTTGCAGTTGGATGAGCACACTGTATATTTTTTTGACCAAAACTGATCAGGTTTTCTTTGTAATAATAGCGATAACTATATTCCGATTATGTCACTTCGTAATTATTAATTTTTTACAGTAACCGCCATGCACAAATAAAGAGACAAGTTGTGTGTAAACACATTTACCGATTTTTTTTAAATAATATTATGTCTTTGTGGCACCTCAAGGTACTTTTTGATTTTGGCAAATTTTTTAAATTGTGTTCGGTATTACATGTAACAACTTTTGCATACCCAAGCGTTTTCGATTTCTGGAAAAAATAAAATTTTATGCTTTTTCACCCCACCCTAAATTCCCTCGTACTTGAATGAGAATTGGAAGTAACATTGGCATAACCTATAAACCTAGTAAAATATAATCAGACGTAAGGTTGGAAATAGCTGGAATGCAAGATATTGTTACTGGAATGAGCTACAAATGGGATATTATTCGACACCGATAAAAGTCAAATTAAAATTAATCGGGACAGTAGCCCCAAATTAAGGGTTAAATGCGTAAAGAGACGTTTTTTTCAAAAGGTCTGCCTCGGGAGCAACTGCATCCGAATGAGAGACCATAAAATTATGAAAAAATTCAAAGACACGCAAATAAGTCGAATGGCGTAAACCACACATCCCTACCTTACTTCGTTTCTGAGATAGGGCCGCTCAAAGTCACCGGAAGGAGAAAATCACTTTTTTCCCCCATTTCTCGAGACTCTATATCGGAAACCAAAAAAGCTATAGACTTCTAGTTTACACCATTCGATTTCTCGCAGCACCTTACGTACTCCTGAACTTTTTCAGATTTTTAGCGACACTTTTATTTTTACCCAAAATTTTGAAAAAATTTACGCGTTTTCGACATCTAGTTACATTTCACATCCTAACTTTCTCCAGACAAAAACGACCCCGCCTTTTTTATGCTTAGTCGATTCCAAATTAAATTTTCTATCCGTTGGTGGGCGGCACGATAATCTACGGTTATTTTTTAACGAGATACAAACCTCCAAAGAAGAGGTACGAGCATATCGCTCCTCGAACGACACGACTCAACCTCGTGGGCCGCTGGTGACTTTGAGCGGCCCTATCTCGGAAAAGAAGTATCGTAGGGATGTCTGTTATTCTTGCATATCTCTGAATTTTTTTATAATTTTATAGTCCCTCATTCGGATGCAGTTTTTCCCGAGGCGGACCCCGGAAATCCTCGGATCTTTGACTTTGGCGGTGTGTATCTCCCTTAAAAATGACCATAGATCATCGTGCCGCCCACCTTCGGTCTCAGCGCCACAAAATACGTATGGAAATGGTGGTAAGCTCATTTAAGCTTTTTATTTACTTGTTTGCGATTTTTCGGGCATTCTGACGGTGTTTTTTGAGGTTAGGGAAAATGTAAGAGCCAATCTGGCAAAACGCACATCAGATTGGTGTTCGGTAAGTAAAAAGCTTGGGAATACATTGGTCTGCCTTCTCGCACTCGACGTTATTTTTCGTGTGCCTGTGTTATTTTTCAATTACGGCAAATTTCTATTTATTTGATAAAAAATAGACTACTTTTCAATAATTATATTTACATGTGCCTATCGGTTCTTAATCGAAAACTAAGAGTTCTACAAACAACATTGTTTACAATTTGCAAATTGTTTTCAGTTTATATTTGAGAAAGCTATTTTAAAAAGAAATGATTTTCTAATACGTTTAGCAAAAGAACTAAACAGTAAACAAGAAAACCTCCAGTGATCCTGTAGATATATTTCTTTTTCTTTGTATGCCTTAAACAATTTTTAAGATAATTTCCAAATAGCAATTTTTTTTGCAACACTATGGAACTAGTCCAATTAGCCAGACACACAATGTAAATGGCAAGGTCAATACTTGACTAAAGATTAAACATTTGAACCTAACTTTTATTTACTGAATCCATGAACCCATAGACCACAGACATCTATATAGTGTAATTAAAAATATCGCAAAAGGAAGAACACTATTAAGTTCTTAGTCATATTTGAAAATTACATAATAATTAAGGGAAAGTTCACAGGGACACACGCTTCTCGCCTAGAGGCCTATCAACGCATTTTGAAAATTACTTGTACAAACTGGGTAAGGCTATGGTAAATAGTGAGAACAACATGAGGTTAGATAATAGGAGTTGTACATTAAAATGTAACATACATTAAAATATAAAATTCCTAAATTTTTACACCTGTTTTACTCATACTATATACTTTAATAAATCGATTTTATTCAGACATAAGACATGTAGTAGATTCAATGGTGCCGAAATCCCTCCTCTAATTAATTTAGAGTAGAGGTTGTTACATTCGTAACTAGCAATTTGATGTTTTGTAGAAGCTGAAAGATTGTTTACAGAACATATTTTATAAAACATTGTTGATATAAATATATTCAAAACGTTTATACAACGCTTATAGACGCAAAATGGGCACAGTTTATAAAATAAAAGTAGTTCTTTAGTTAAATTTATTATAGCTCTCACAGGTGTTATAAAATAATTGTATAAACGTTTACTCAGGATTAAAAAAATTAGTAGGCAATAATTATAAAATTATTCGAGATGCGACAAAACATTTTTATAAGCATTGTGTTATTATTTCCACTGATACGTTTTCGATATGTACAGCAACAACATAAGTTATTTATTATTTAAGTGGTTTTACAGACAATAATAGTTCTCAAAATAGTTTTAAAATATTACAAAGGTAGGTGTATAAATTCTATGGTGGCATAACTAACATGGTTACTGAAAATGAGATAAATATTAACTGATTAAGATGTCGTTTCGTCAACAGCAAAGCGATTTTCGGCTGCGAAGGAAATTTTCCTCTGAAATATGTAGTATATATACCATAATGAAATTTGTATCGCACCAATTGTATTTCGCAGATAATATATTCTAAGTACTAGATTGTTACTAAAATGCTTATATAACAATAATTTTTATTTTTAAACTATTTTTATTTTAAAGTCCAAAATGGCCACTATACAAATAGCTTGAATATAAATAACATTATGGTTTCCATCTTATAAATCATATTTATAACTATGAAAACACTTACAGAACAAATGTATTTTCCGAAGAATTGTTATATACCAATTTTTTTGTAACTAGACAGAAGCATATTAATTGCAAAAAGCAAAGTTAACCTCCATTAATACTTTATTCCAAATAATTTTGCCCACTATTGCCATTTAACCAACTACGAGGATTTCCCATCAGAAAACAACGGTCAGTATAAAATAAATAAAATACAAGTTGTAATTAAATAGTATTTTTCTATATACTTTCAAATATGTAACTATTGTAACTATTTTAAATACCTTTATTTAGCTTCACGTGTAACAATGTAAACGAATCTTGAAATCAGAATATTGAATAGTTGTAATTGCGCTAGAACTTTAAAATTTTGCACACATGTAGAATACGATAAATTTTATGACGTCATCCTAAATCCAACATGGCGAACGCCCCAAGATAGTCCACTGTTAATGAGAAAATAATATGGCGCATAAACACCTACCCATGTTTTATAAAAAGGGTACAGAACACATTATAGCCTTTAAGGATAGTTTTTAGTTTTTTAACTATTTTATAAGTGTTTTACGAGAGTAATGTGTGCTTCGTTTATATAACAATTGTTTGGTAGCTACTAAAATTGTTTTATTAATGCTTAGCTAAATTCTTAAAGAATATTCTACACATGTTCGCAAATTGACCGAAAAGTGCCGGTGGTCATTACTATATATTTGTTATAAATTAATTTTGCTTTGTGAGCTAAAACATCCTGTAATAATTGCTGTATAGACGTTTATAAAGCAGCGAGAAACAAATTATACAAAATGTTTTATAATTTAGCAGTAAGAACATTCTTAGCACTTTTATAGGACGATTTAGTTGTGAAGACTAAATAATCACTTCGGCGGTTTTTATAAAACCAAATAGCCCTTGCAGCGCAGGAATGTAACAGTAAAATAAAATTGTAGTATTACGTTAAATTCATAAAGGAACTTTGTTAGTTGGGTTGTATATTTTTTGTCAGATTTAAGTGGCCATAGAAGACGCTGTGATTAGGATTAATAAACGCGGTTGATTCTATTACAAAGATAAATTGAATATTCTTCATTTTACAACAGAAATTTGTAATTTTTGTTTGTTCGAAGGTGATTGTATTTATAATAAATGCGAATAAAGCAGATTGGTTTTAGAATAACTGTTTTTAAGGAAAACAATATATGCCGTTTGATTTGTTCTTTCAAATGCTATAGACAAGTACAAATCAATTTTTTATTAGACCACAATTTAAAGAAATAGATTAGCAATTTCAATTAACAACAAATATCAATGACTTAGACAATTATTATCCTAGAGCCTTGTACTAAGATCCAAATTGGAGGAATTGAATTGTCTTTTAACATTGCAATAAACTTATCTTGTACATTCTTCGTTTTTGAAATAATTGCAACAATCTCATCTAGTAAAAATGGCGTGTGCATAAATATTGAACAAATGCAACTGCTGAAATTTAAAGGCCACGAAATTTTAAATTTAATTTAACGCAAGAAATAAAATAGGATATTCGAACTATAGTTTATAATATACAGTCTGGACCAAAATCGCCGACGACTAACGTCAGAGAGATTGATCTTATTGACGAATAGACATTATGTATCCATTGTTCGATATTATAATTCGAAATGGAATACGTTCTAGAAGCGCCATGCTGCACTGCTACATGGCGCTTCAGTCAGTATATATGCCAATAAATTTGAATTATTATTGTCAACCAGTATTTATTAGGATATAGGTATTTATCTACTTATTATACTCTTCGCAAATACAAAAAGAAAATTATATTGCATTGCAAAATCGACATATTTCCAAAACCGGTAATATTGCTCGTAGAGAAAAAATATTCATATCACTGTGCTGGTGATCGAATTCTGAACAACTTTCAGAATGTCCGTCCGTCCGTCTGTCCGTCTGTCTGTCCGTCTGTCCTCCCGTCCGCCTGTCTGTCCGCCCGTCACGTTTCTTGTAAGCACCATATAAGTCCGATTGTATTAAAATTTGGACAGTAAGTTAGTGTTAGCTAGAGGACAATCCCTGTTGCTTTTGAACAAAATCGATCAATAAATAAAAAAGTTATACATTTTTTAAATAAAAAAAATATATATAATTTTTTGTATGTTTTGTAATTAATCTAAAAATGTCTAAAACTAATATTATTTACAAAAAAACTGCGAAGATTATCCTACAGAATGTACAACAATTATATACAGTAGATCGGCGAAGACTATAATGGTTAGCTTGTTCATTATTATTTCCCTCGCTTACCGAGGAGAACTATTGTATTCGTAAAATAATTGTAACTAAGTCGAATTAGGGGTAGTCAAGTACGGCCCTGTCGTGTATAGAACAACCGTTATATTATTATTTCAATCCACGATTATATTTCAAAGGTCTATACTTTAGTCCATTAAAATAAATACTAGTAGTAAATAAATAATTAAATTATGTTGTCTAATTTCGTTCGGTTTTGCTAGACCTCCGGAAATATGTCCTTTTGAGTTGAGTAGTTTATTGAGGGTCCACGCTTCAAAAAAGTCCCATGGAAGAAATAAATAACTACCTAAATTATTTTATATCTGAACAATTTGTTTTGCTACAAGTACTTCTAGGAAAATATTCAGAGAAATGATTTCATAATCATGATATCATAAAATACGACGGTGCGTCGCGTCGTAGGGCCAAGGTAGATGTTCAGGACTGTGATAATTGATTCACACAGCATTCCAGAAAATATATGTAATTATATTAGTAGAAAAACTAGATAGGCCACTAAGGTAGGTTTCTTCCCGTATAAGAGTAAAGTAATTGACAAAGGGGATTTTGTCATCTGCCTTACTGGTATGAATGTTAGATACGGCAAATTAGGCAATGATGAAAGACTAGGGATTACTTGCAGCATTGTATGATGCACATAAAGTCATTTTTCGTAAATCCTATGGTCCGTTAGACAATTTCAAATTTGAGTACAGTTTAACATAGAGAACGGTTTAATTGGTAGAGGTTTCAGGGTGTACTATCCAATTTTGAGAAATCTTATTTCGAGGAGGTAAAAGTGGCACCTCTGGCTTAGCGTCTCTTCGGTCAACATCTACAGGGGATAATAAATCCTTGTATCACGAACCCTTTTAAGTTTTAGAGTTTATGTAAATTTGTTCGGTATTTTGTCGGTTATAACTTACATTCTTGTGACATAATTATCCTAAGAGTATTCGGCACGCAATTCACCTCATGATTTGAAATTGCTGCCGTTCACTTCATTTTCTTGCATTGCGTAATTATTGTTTGTTAATTTATTCCAGCGTTAAATGTTTGCGTTCTTGTTTCGTTTGTTTTCACTGTCTCTGTAAATATAGTGTTTAGGTGTTTTGGGAAATAATGTGTTTTATTATTCGATATGTAGAGAAAGTCAATTTAAAATTCAAAAAGTTTGTTAGTGAAATATCCTGTTTGTGACGTACAAGGAAAGGGATGCAAACACCTAGAAAGGAGAAGGGTAAGCACTGTCTCGATTTTGATTAATGTACTATAAAATAACGGACGAACGGAGCCTGATAAGTAATTGCGACACTTCGTACAATACCAATGGTGATGTCTAATTTAATCATGTAATTAAGGGGATAGAGCCCCAGTCATCACATAATCAACCTCCGAGATTTCATTGAATTTTCACGTTTCAGACCATGTACATAACGAAAATTGCAAAGAAGGTACGAAGATTTTCAATTAGATCAGTCTGTCTGTCGGCCTGTTGTCTGTTTGCGCTGTATTTAAAAAACTACTTGATGGAGGACAATCTGTAGTAGGTAGTTGATGCTACTACCAGCGAAGACATGGGTAGAATTTCGCTAGAAAATATATAGAGTGATATACCGCCTAAGTAGAATAAATAGTATGTTACGATCTAATTTCGCATTCGTTCATTTAAATCTAAATATCGCAATTGTTCCAGTGTTATCGTTTTAGTTGAGCACACATTAAGTATAACTGGTTGCCTACCGTTGCACTCCATGTAAGCCACGCGTAGAAATGAAATTCAGAAAACCATGAAGACACTGCTGGCAAATACTGTTGGCAACCCGGAGGACGCTCCTTAATTTCTTAGGGAAGCGAGTTCCTAACATCTGGCTATAACCTTTTCAAGACCGTTATTGTGGATTAAACTTATTGTTTTGTTAATGGAAGTATGAAAGACGATATTATGTGTAGAAAATAAGCGTCGTTAGGGAGATTTATCAGAGTTGTGGGTTACGCTGTGTAATGGCCACTTTGAACATACCCTTGAAGAGGTTCCGTCATCCTTGGATTTTTAACAGAGGTTTCCGTCGGCCATTTTTGGTGATTTCTTCCGTTTGCCTGCCGAAGATAAGTTGTGTCGCTGAGCACGTGTATAGCAATTTTGTGACTTGGCTCTTTTAATGGGATATGATGCTGTAGTTGACGAATATAGCAGTATTTTATTTTGGTATTTGAGTACTATTTTCTGTTGGGAAGTATTGCTACGGAATTTTCTGGACCAATCAACTTTCTATAAGCACATGGCAAAGGAATTCTTAAGCCCACTCAACATCTAAGGTATGCCTCTGAAATCCTTATGGAAAATAGATTTGTAATGTTCGTTATTTCTTTATTACAGGGCTTTTTACATTCGATTTTTACTATCGATTTTACTTTCAATTTTACGTTTTATTGTTACCATTTAGACGTTTACTGGTATTGTTTCTTGTACGTTTAACCCTACGTCTAACCTTTTTCGTTATCTATGCGTTTGAGTCTGAATAGTACGTAAACTTTGGTTTTGCTGAAACTTGGTTGTCAAGCTGTTGGTTGGATATAGAATCCTCTGTTGCACTTATGAGACTCTCCTGCCTGGTTCCGCTGAAAGCTACGCTCCCCTGGTACGCCTACTGTAGACATTGTGAAACCTGCTGGCGTCTTTAAATAGCATAACGAGGTACCTGATACAACATCCCACCTTCCACGTGAGGCATAGAGAGCGCGTCAGGTTTTTGCGGTACTATATTGCTGTCATTCTACCCAGGTAACTACAGTTTTTCCACCTATCTTGTTTAATATTTTACACATTAAATTTAAATTGTCACTTAATGTTTTGCATATAACCAATTAAATTTTCAATAGTTTTGATCACAACGCTTGCAATTTTTTCACTTTGTCTAATTTAGCATATCATCACTCACCTAGTTCACACTATCTTGCTTATTTTAACGTTATTATTCAGTAGATTTATGTAATTTTCTAATCCAGTGTACTTTGGGGGTCAAATATTGCATAGTAGTTAGTAGTTTTATTAGTTTTAAGTTGTCGTACATTTTGTGATAGGTTAAGTGTGGGCCACACATCTAGGAATACTGATTGCGTGTAATATTATTTCTGTGGGATATTGTTAATAATCGAACCTAAATTTGTTTATTAAATTTGTTTCTAGTAAGACGCTTATTTGTTTTCACCAGCGTACATCCAACCACCCGAGTTCACCGAAGTCACCCCCAAGGACTTGACTAGTCAGCCGTGTGAGCCTCTTTCGCCACAAATTGAATGCAGAGAGGGGATTGAACGTAAAATACGAAAATTTTGTTCAGGGCACACGGTGACCACCCTACTCTGCAGTATAACTGATACATCAGCCTCAGCCTCTAAAGTTAAATTTTTTATACTACTCCCCATTTATCTGGGAGTCCTGCAACAAGTGAAAACAGTGTGACAAATGGCAATTTGATTTGGCATATAGTTAAAAATGGAAATTCCGTCAGTGTGTCTGTTGGTACACTAACTAAAAACCTACACGTTTCATGACATTCTAAACCTATTTCAGAAAACAAAAATTAGAATTTTCTTTTTACCATTTTTGAAAAATGTTTACCACTAGAATAGATGAAAAAAATTTTTTTTGCTCAAATCTAAAATTTTCATGTTTCACGGCATTCTAAACCTATTTAAAAATAAAAAATGAATTTTTTTTTTTAAATATTTGTAATCTTCTTTACTTCCCTTGCGTACCGAAGGGAAGTATTGTATTCGAGAAGAAATCGCCCTCCGAGATTTTTTCAGAATTTCACGTTTCAGATCATGTAGATTACGAAAATATAGGTTTTTCAATTCCGTCAGTCAGTCTGTTTGTCTGTCTGCCTGTTGTTGAATTACCTAAAAAACTACTTGACGGATAACAGTCAAATTTGGTAGGTAGCTGACGCTACGCCAGCGAAGAAATGGCTAGAATTTCACTGGAGAATATACAGGGTGGACCGTCTAAAGGAAGCAGATAATAAAACAATTTTTTTTCGCTCAAATGTAAAATTTCTACGTTTCATGACATGCTAAACGTATTTCAAAAAAAAAAAAATCAAAAATTTTTGAAAATTTTTGTACCAGTGGAAAGATGGGAAATTTCTTCTGGCTCAAATTTAAAATTTCCGTGTTTCATGACATTCTTAATCTATTTCTTAAAGAAACAATTCAGAGAGACAAATTTGAAAATGTTGTCAAAGAAATGTTTTAAAATCTCTTCTACTATAGAATATATGATGGAAAAAATGTTTTTGCTTAAATTTAAAATTTCCATGTTTCTTGAGAAAAAGAAATTTCAGGAGGAAAATTTTTTTTACTACTATACCTAGATTAGATGGTGGAAAAAATTTTTTTTTGCTCAAATTTAAAATTTCCATGTTTCACAATATTCTAAACATATTTCAGAAAAAAATGCTTTCGAAGATTAAAAAAGAAAAATTCACCACTACTATACAATAGATGATGGAAAAAAAAATTTTTTCGCCCCAATTTCAAATTTCCACGTTTCATGACATTCTAAGCCCACTTTAAAAAAAAAAGGAAAATTGAAATTTCCTTAACCACTACTATACTTCGGACTCCATTACGTGGATATGGAACTAAAAATAAGACAGATAGCAATACTATTTGACATATTATGGCCAACGCACTTGGCAGAGAAGACACCTATTATAGTTTTTTTGAAAAATATACAATGTGATCATCTTAAAAAATAATGTATCCATGTTGTAAATTTGTAAAAGTATTTACGCAAACCTTCCATATTTGGTACCTTTTATTTAATATTTAATATTGGCTACACGGGTGACCAAACGTTATCAGGTTTTCTTTGTAATAATACTTTCCCATTAATATTCTCATATGTGGTTTCGTAATTAATAATTTTTTGAGTAACCGCCCGGTATAAATAAAAAGGGAAGTTCTGTGTAAACACCTTTACCGATTTTTTTTTAGTTGCTGTAACTTTCTTAATATTGATTTTTGGATGTAGGCTCTTGATAACTTTTTTGGCTGCTATAATTAGTTAATACATCCAAGTGATAGAATATTCCATTTCTTCCAATTTAAATTTCTCAATTTTAATTTGTATTCAAATTTAATTTTTAGTTTTCAGTAAAATCGGAAGTGAATTTTCCACAAAATGATAAAAAGTTAAACAATGAAAATAAAATATCTCAAAAACTGCAAATCTGACTTTTTCGAATAAGAGCAACTTTGCTTAAAATTTAGTTCTGAATCGAAAGGCATATGTTCCAAAGCTTCCTTGACGAGAAATATTTTGAAACTGCAGGTCATTACTGGCGATAATGTTATAATAGTAAATTGTATTTCTTGAAGAAGGCATTAACAATAGAAATCTATTACTGTTTACAGAATAAAGATATATTTTTTAGTTTCCGAGATATCGGCTGAGGGAATGTTAGCTGAAACACCCTGTATACATCTTAAATGCATTTCTATACAAAAGTTTTTGTACTACTACGATTTTTGAAATAATTTTTATGAACTATAATGTATCTATTTGATTAAGTCAAACATGTATATTAAAGCAGAAAACAGGTATTTTTTATTAATGTGCTGCAAATATCCTTTGCTTGTTTAATTCCCCTATCGAAATATCTATTTTATATTGCATAATTCAATCGGTATATTCTTTGACTCGCGAAACGTAACTAATAAATTAATTACCGGCTAATTTGCGTTAAATATAATCACAAAACGGCAAACCAGGCGCGAAACAAGGCCTTAAAAACGCCACACGCATCGCTGCCTCTGAATAAAACCCTCAAGTTGGCGATATAACACAAAACGCACTCCATTTCAGCGAGTTAAAGGCGCAAAACCAACCACTAAGGCCGTCGCTGAATTCAGATTAGAAGTCTTGACGGCCCTCTCTGCAACATAAATTCTGTTGCGCTCCAGGAAACGGAAAGGATGTCAGACTTAGAATTACATTTATGGTTGTAAATGTAAAGTTTTCACACCGAATATGATTTGGCTGCATTTTAAATTAAAATATTACCTTATATTTGTTTTGTTTGTTGGCATCTAGTAAACTTTTACACTTATTTTTAAAATACATGTCACATTTAAATTGGGGTTTTTATGTGCGAATCTAGCTATTATTCTTTTGTATGTAACTTGTTGATTAATTTTTGTGAAGTACTTAAAAAAGTTAAAACTTTTACATCCATGGGCGTAGCAGTGAGTTGCAGTGAATACTTGGATGCTCGATATTATAGTAGAGTGCTCGCGTTGACAAAAGTCGCTTAGTTTTCGATCCCGTTGGCACTTTTAGAGTAAAATGTATGACCTTGTCGGATATGTTACTTATGCCCTGTGGATTACGAATCCACTTGTCGTCAAAGAATCGTCATGAATACAAGGGCGCAAATCAAAATTTTCTAATTAACTAGATAGAGTCAATCATGAAGCGTATTTTATCCAAAAATCATTAAATTCTCTGTAGAATTTCTAAAATTTTTAAAATAAATAAGGAAACGAACTATTGCATAGGCTCTTATGGCAGTAAAAATAAAAAATCCTCATTTTCTCTGTTCGACTACGGCTGAAAATTAATTATTTTTCGTCTACTTTTCCATTCCCACGACGATATCTCCCAAACTATTATATTTATCAAAAAAATATATTCTTTATAAAATATTTGCCATATATTCCAGATTACAATGGTTTTTAAATCAGATTTTTTGAGAATTTAATAACCAAAATATTTAATAATGTGTGGCGTGATATCAATTTTCGAAGCTTATCAGCGGCATGCGTTCGTTGCAAATTCTCGCTCTCCCACTCTTTAAAACTGTTTCAACACACCCCACTTCGCACCCGCTCTGGCCTACCGTTAGATAGATTGGCGCATAGTAGCTCTCGTGGTTCATAATATTTTGAAATTTATATCTTGAAAATGATTATTACTACGAAATAAATGTAAGCATATTTGTAGAATATTAATTCAGTGTTACATGTTACAAATTATGGCCTGCCTAAAATTATTGTGTAATAGATTAACACATTATAAAAAACTCCCTATAGTTCACTGTTTGCAAGATACTTTCAGCTGGTATGTATTTTAAATTTTCTACCATATAGGTAAGAAATTAAAATGAAAAGTACTACTAATACCACAAGTTCTGAAAGTGAGATTGAGAAAAACATAATTTAATGTAAAACAGATTCGTAACATATTAGCTTAATTTGTATGAAAACGGGCCCTGTAATCAAAGGTTTTGAGAAATCGTTTGTAACATTTACTGATTGTTTAAAAATCTATGAAAAAATACGTAACCAAGGAGAAGATGATCTATATCCTAGCATTATGTCATTCAAAAAACAAACAATTTTGACTGGTTTGGCACCGAAATTGCTATTCTAGTTTTACTAGCCAAAGAAATATAGAACATTTAAGAAGATAAATAAAGAAAGAAATTGAAAAGATGGATCCAATACCTGTCCATCAACTTTTTCCTCTGTGTATTTTCGTAAAATAATTGTTTTTAAATAGAGAAATGTACTTTTGTCAGAAGTACAACAATAAAGCTTTCTCAAGTAATGACCACGGAACAAGAAAGAAAAGTAAGACTACTAGCCCACCAGAATCCCATAATTTTCGGAAAAAAATTTGCTAACGATTTAATACCTATGGAAATTGAATATCATATTTCATGTTTCTAAAGTCGCTATATAAAATGCAGAGGTTTATCTAACAAAAGAAATAAAAACGGACAGACAACGAACGGAGTTCTACTAAAATATGTAAAATTCTTGAGAAACGGTTTTTAAAGCAAAAATGGTATGGTATGTCGTCAATTTATGATGAGAAGTATCTAGAATGAATAGATATAGGTCTAAAAGAGAGATCAGTAAACTACTTATAAATACATTTACCGGCAAAGGAGTCAAAATTGTTAAATCTACAAAGAGAAACGAAAAATATGTTAATTCAGAAAACGAGGCATGAAACTTTGCATTTTCTATTGTGACTTTAGAAATATTAAATATGATATTTAGTTTCTATAGCATTTAAATCGTTAGCACAAATTCTTTAGAAAATTATGGGATTTTGGTGGGCTAATAATCTTATTTTTCTTTCTGTGTTCCTGGTCATTACTTGAGAAAGCTATTTTATTGAAAAAAAATTCATTTTATGCAAGGACAAGCCTGAAGAAGTTATTGGACATGCACTCCATCCATCTGAACTGTTTTTTAATTTTTTTTTCTTTCTCCATTTTTCTACTTCAATGTTCCATATTTCTTTTGCCAGTAAAATTAGAACAGCAATTTCGGTGCCAAACCAAACAGCCAAAATGATTTGTTTTTCGAAATCGCATAGTTCTAGAATATACATTATCTTCTCTTTGGTTACTTATTTTTTCACGGTGTTTTAAACAATCAATAAATATTGCAAACGATTTATCAAAACCTTTGTTTACAGGGCCCGGTTTCATACAATTTAAGCATAACATTTTACAAATCTGTTTTTCTTTAAATTTTATTTTTGTCTCAATCTCACTTTCCGAACTTGCGCCATCAGTAGTACTTTCTATTTTCATTTCTTCTTCAGTTACCTATATGGTAGAAAATTCTGTTAAAAAAATACATACCAGCTAAAAGTATCTTGCTAACATCGAACTGCCGAGTTTCTTATAACGTGTTAATACATTACACAACAATTTTATGTCAGGCGAAATAACACTGAATTAATTATTAATTAAACAAATATACCTACTTATATTATTCATTCCATAGTAATCATTTTCAAGATATAAATTTCATTAATATAAACCACGAGAATTACCATGCGCTAATCTATCTTTCGATGGGCGATTGCGGGTGCGAAGTGGAGTGTGTTGAAACAGTTTTAAAGAGTGGAAGAGCGAGAATCTTTAACGAACGCATGCCGCTGATAAGCTTCGAAATTTGATATCACGCTACACATTATTAAATATCATGGTTATTAAATTCTCAAAAAAAAATATTTAAAAACCATTGTAATCTAGAAAATATGGCAAATATTTTATAAAGAATATATTTTTTTGATAAATATAATAGTTTGGGAGATATCGTCGTGGAAATGGAAAAGTAGACGAAAAATAATTAATTTTCAGCCGTAGTCGAGCAGAGAAAATGAGTATTTTTGATTTTTACTGCCATATAAGCCCATGTAAAAGTTCGTTTCTTTATTTATTTTAAAAATAGAAATTCTACAGAGAATTTAATGATTTTTGGATAAAATACGCTTCATGATTGACTCTATCGCGTGGTGTGGTTAGTTAGAAAATTTTGATTTGTGCCCTTATATTCGTGACGATTCTTTGACGACAAGTGGATTCATAATCTACAGGGCATAAGTAACATATCTGGTAAGGTCATATATTTTACTCTAAAAGTGCCAACGGGGGGAAAGATAGAAATTAATTTGCACTCTACTATTATACAAATTCTGATAGATAAGTTCTCTAGTTGTAATAAAAAGAAATTTATATAAGTGTTGGCTCTGTCGAGGATACAGGATCAACACTTGAAACTTTTATAATAATTTAACCAAGGAAGTCCTGAAATTTCCATAAGCGGTAGAAGGCCACATTTTTGAGTGTAGGTTTGTTTGAACATCAGTAAACAAATTCTAAAAAAATAAGTCCGTAGTGCAAACAACGAGTGTAGACATAAATAAAAATCACAGTAAAGAAAGCTTATATCGTGATAAGTAAGCTTTTATCCCTAAACTTTCAAACAGAGGTGGAACATAAGATCTTGAATCTAAAAGATTTTTTACATATGTCTAATAGAAAACGTGTAGCATGCGTTTAAAATCTAAGGATTCATAGGTAACTTCGTGAAGAATTGCTGACTCCAGACATCCATAAAAATTGAAAAGTAAATAGTTTTCAATTTTCTTAATTGCATCTACCATGATAAATTTCAGAGAAATGTTGCTTTTCTTTAGTCATTAATAATTGCATTCTATCAAATGCAATAGGAAAAGCAGCTGCCTAAAGAATCACTACTTTCGCATCTAAACCCATTCAAATCTGTATAAAGGAAAACATCTTCACATTCTTTTCACTCTTTATGACTTTTAGGAGGTCCACTCTGTATATTTTCCAGTGAAAGGCCATTTCTTCATTGTCAGTAGCTTCAACTACCTACCTAAATTTACTGTTCTCTGTCGAAGAGTTTTTTAGATATGGCGCTAACAGACAGGCAGGCAACAGACGGACAGTCAGGCTGGCGAAATTCAACAAGTCTAATTTTCGTAATCTACTACCCTGAAATGTGAAAATCCGTAGAAGTCTCAGACAGCGATTTTTCACGATAACAATACTTTCCTTCGGTAGGCGATGAAAGCAAGAATTATCACGTAAAATTATGAAATAACTAAAAATGAGCAAATTTAATACCAATACGAATTTTTAACTTATTTAGTCAGTGATTGTTTAAAGACGGTTAAATTTTTTTCAAGAATTTTTAGATAGGTCCATTTATAATTTTCCGAAAAGAAATAGGTAAGATTTCATTTCTTTTAAACTTACTCTTAGTAGTTTAAATGCGCACGTCATTGGTATCGAGGTTAGGTATTGTCAATGATAAGATGACAATGATAAGACAACCATATAGTGCAGTAAAAAAGGGCAAAAAAAATGAAGAGGTAGGTATAGTCTGTATACAGCAAGATTATGATTTTATCATGTTTGGGGTATCACCGGGAATATATTCCTAAGTTTTGAACCTCGAAAACCTTGTGCTACTTTTTTTATAAACAATAAATTTTTTTTACTGCATTTTTCGACTTTACAATGTGAATAACTCCGGTTCTATAAGTCTGAACCGGGCAAACGAAAAACCAGTCTCTTTGTAATAAAATTGACAATAAAAAGTCGTTAGTTTCAATTCTCTAAAGTATGTACATAACCTACAAAACTGAAAAAACAAAACAGTGTTTTTTTTTTCATTTTAGTGCCCAAGACCAGCAACTAGACCAATTTCCATCAAACTTTCAGAAAATATACTTTTTGATGTAGTAAAAAGGTTCTGAAAAGTTGGTGTCAAAATATTGCACCCATTGGCCAAAATTGCATTTGTAATCTAAAATTTGAAATGCCTGCCATTTTATGCCATTAAGTACAAAATGAAAATGTTTTATTTCAAAATGTAGATCTCCATGCCAGGTTTCTAATGCAATTAAAAAGATTTTTTTTTAATTAATTTTGGTTACTTTTTTTACATTTGTTTATAACTCAAATTACAATAATTACAATTTTTCGGCCATTTTGAAAAACAAATTAAAGTTTTTTTTATCAGATCTGGTAGAGAATTTTGGGTCCTTTAATTCAAAAAAAAGAAATTCATTTTTGTTAACGCGAACTCGAGATATTTAACTTTTTGCATTTTGGTCGATTGTTAATTAACAAATGCATATTTTGAGCTAAAATTTGGACTGTATCATTTCGAAACCTATTCATTTCATACGAAATGTTAAAAAAAAAAGTTTTATAGAAACTTATTTACAAGCATTATAATTAGTATTGTAAATTGAGCCAAAAAATGATTTCTTTCATTTCTTCATAAAGCTCAAATAATGCAATAACTTCCTTGTTTCTTAAAATTCGGAGGACTTTTCTTTTAAATGCGTTATTTTTTCCCTCGCAATGCGATCATTAACTTAGTTTTTTGTTAATAATAATAAATATTTTACATTTTTAAATTTATTGCAACCAACGTTTGCTGCTAATATATAAACCTATTTTACCTGCGGAGCGAATAGTTGCTTATAAATGAGGAAAAATGTTTACATTTTCTTTCTCTTTCTTATTCCCTACCAGTTCTATTCCTTATAGCTTAGATCGGTTGCCATGCATTATTGTCTGTTTACATTTTTATATTTGAGAATCTAGTAAATTAATTTAACATATGTCTGATATCAAGGGGGCACGTTTAGGGTTAGACCGTTTGGACATATTAACAAGTACGGCACCGATATTTTACTTAATACAAATTTTAATAACAAAGTCTAATTGTCCACACGAATGATACAAGTAAATAATACAGTCTTAATATCACCGAATAAATTTAGTAAAATAAAAGAACTAACGATCCGCTACCCGCAATAATCAAATCTTAACTCTTTCACAGGTAATCATAGAATGCCTTTCTGTCCCCGGGCTAGCTGATTTCGTTTCGTTCGCCCTAAGCGTGTTCCTATGCCCATATAAGGAAATACATAGCATCTTAAACTATTATTGGTTGGGATAAGTTAACCTGAATGTTTACATTAACAGAAATAATAGTCATAAGTACTAGTGAAGGGTTCCTAAGAATCAAGGCGTGGAGAAATTATTTTCGGTGGCGTCGACATATAAATTAAAAATGTCTTTGTGTGAAAGTGAGATTATTAGGTGTTTAAAATATCATGAAAGTTTTGTATGTGTGGAATCTAATAAAATCTATGGATTTAGGTGATTTAAAATTTCATTGTTTACAAAAACTTACATTGAAAATCAGTTGTAATTTGAATAACCTTCCTCCTACCGAAGAATCTACAAATGAACATTTACTGAGAGTGTATCTTGAAATACAAAAATGGCTGGGAGATGAAGAAATACATCCACGATTGTTTTATGCCTATTACAATGAGAAAACAGCCAATACCACAAGAAATTCTTGAAATTCTCGCTTGTGAATGTAGAGCCGGCTTTAAAGACCTGAGATGTCGATGCAGGAAGTTTGGACTACAATGTACAAGTTTGCATGAATATTGTGGAGGCATTAATTGCAGGAATTGTACAGAATTCACTGTAGTCACTGAAGAAGAAAATCGTGAGGTTGAAGAAGACGATATAGATGAATCAAACAAACATTCAAGCTCTACCGATATATAAGAATCGGAACCCCAAAGCGACTGCGAAAGTTTCCAAGATAATGTACCGTGTTCAAATTCGTAATGAAAAAGAATATGGTGGAAAAATTTTATTTGAAACAGATTCAGAGAGTGAAACTGAATTGTACACGTTATCAAGTAAGAGATACAAAATACATTAATTACGATTTTGTATATTTATTAGAATAAAAATGTTTATTTAAAAAAAAATGTTTTTACCATATTATTAGTCCTCGACTTTTTCTAGCAAGTATTTATATTAAAATATTTACTGTTTCCTTCTATAAATAAAACTTAATATTTAGAAGACAATATAAATTTCAGTATTCATATTTATATATTATATACAAAAAAAAATATACATGTTTATGGGTTAGCAATCGTTGGCACATGTATACATATGAATTTGGAAATAAAAAATACTCGTTTTCCTTATTAACAAGAAACTAAGTTGATGCGACAGCAAAAATAACGTATATAAAAAAAAGTCTGCCGAATTTTAAGAAACAAGGAAGTTATTGCATTTTGCAACCGAGCTTTATGAAAAAATCAAAGAAATCACTTTTTAGCTCAATTAACAATACTTACATTATAATGCTTGAAATGAATAGGTTTCAGAATGATACCGTCTTAATTTTAGCTCAAAATATGCATTTGGTAATTAACAATTGGCTAAAATGCAAAAAGTTAAATATCTCGAGTTCACGTTAACAAAAATAAACTTTCTTTTTTTCAAATTAAAGGACCCAAAATTCTCTACCAGATCTGATAAAAAACTTTAATTTGTTTTTCAAAATGGCCGAAAAAATTAAATTGTTGTTATTTAAGTTATAAACAAATGTAAAAAAAGTAACCAAAATTACATTAAAAAAATTTCTTTTTAGTTGCACTCGAAAGCTGGCGTCGTGATCTACATTTTGAAAAGAAAAAAAAACATTTTGGACTTAATGGCATAAAATGGCGGGCATTTCAAATTTTAGATAATAAATGCAATTTTGGCCAATGGATTCAATATTTTGACAACACCTTTTCGGGGTGTTTTTACTACATCAAACAGTATATTGTCTTAAAGTTTGTTGCAAATTGGTCTAGTTGCCGGTCCTGGGCACTAAAATGAAAAAAATAATCTTTTTTGCTGTTTTTTTTAGTTTTGTAGGTTATGTACGTACTTCAGAGAATTGAAAACAACGACAATTTAATGACAACTTTATTACGAAGAGACTGGTTTTTAGGTTGCCCCGATCCGACTTATAGAACCGGAGTTATTCATATTTTAAGCTCAAAAAACGCAGTAATTTTTTTTTGTTGTTTATAAAAAAAGCAGCACCAGGTTTTCGAGGTCCAAAAGATAGGAATATACTCCCGGTGATACCACAAACAGGATAAAATCATAATCATAATCTTGCTATGCAAATTAAAATGCTTTTTTTACTGCACTAATAGTTGAAAAGCTTACTTGGTTTAGACAAGGAAGGAATTTTGATTCTATATTTTTGACTATTCACCAAGAAAATGGTGTTTTCTTTAATCGTTCAGAATCAATATGGTATTGTATGTTGTTTCTAGTTTTTCATCTAAAATCGTATGTATTTGTGATGGCACAACTTAAATGTTGCGTAGCGTACGTATTATATAATTACTGAATCATCCTCATATATCGAAGGAAAATATCATTTAGAGCGCACAAATTCTGAAGTAAAAAAGTTTATCGTTTAACCATAAAATAAACGTTTACTGTGAGACTAATTAATCTGAAGCAGTATAAGGGTAAACTAATATTCCGAAATTAATTGCGGGCTTCCTAATATAATTACAAATTATTAAAGTGCGCTTCCGTCACGTAATGACATGTTTATGTTGTGAAGTAGGTCTTGTAAGTAGGATATTGCTCTTGATGGGCAATTACACAAAAATATTCTCGTTAGAAGCAAGAAAGTTACGGTGGTTAAATTGGTTGGCCGACTATATTTCGAGCTTCGCATGAGTTGAATTGCTTGATGAGAAAAATCATTACTTCTGCTTTTAGCGATTAATTAAAATCGTAATTTATTGTTTACTACAGAAGTTATATTACAGGTTGTTACTGGAATTGAGTTGAAATTTGACCTATAAAAGTAGAATCTGAACAATAAAGCTATTTACAATGGGTGCATTGGAATTAGATTAGATTTTAGTATCACTTCAATAAAGAATTTGAAATTAAAATACCAGACTGGGGAGACTGGACAAACGGTCCCCCAATATTAACACAAACAATCTGGTATATAGCCGGCTCTAAGAGAGAACAGGGAGTCGGAGCCGGGATTTGGGGGATAAGGTCAAAATCGAAAATCCTAATAAGTATAAGAAAATATGGTACTGTATTCCAGGCCGAAGTGGCTGCAATATAGTGGTGTGGAGAGGAAATTATAAGGCAAGGAGCTCTTAACCAGTCGATTGCCATTTTTCCGATAATTAGGCTGCGCTAAAAGTAATCGGTTCTATACAAGTCAAATCGGGACTTGTAGGGGACTGCAGAAATGCCCGTATAGACCTAGGAAGTCAAAATAAAGTGACCGTGGTGTGGATATCAGGACACAAGGGAAATGAGAAGACTGATAAGCTGGCCAGAGAAGTCGTGTCTAAGACCCTATTGCTGTGTGGCTATACCATGCATACGAGCACCTATTGATGGGTACAAACTAAATCTCTCGAATGGCGAAAAAGTTTACCATGACAGAGACAGGCCACAAAGAGTTCATTAAAGAACTATCGACCAAATTTACGGAAGATCTATTATGCAAAGACAGAAAAGCCATTAGAATAATATTAGGTCTTCTATGCACATGTAGATTCTGCAAGAGGCAGAGGAAACCTCAGTCCATGTACTATGCTATTTTCAAGGCCTTGCTAGACTGAGATTGAAGAGGAAAACCAAGAGCTAAGGGGCTTTTATCAGGGCTGTGGAGTCTGACACAAAAAACAAAGTTGGATAAGGAGTTCTAAAGGAAACAAACAGGAGCACCGGTGGTCTAGGCCAATCAGCCAGCTCCTCCCTAAATCTAATCTGCGCATTGAGATAGTGGCGAATATATTTTTATTCAGATAATCGAATAGATAGAAAAATCTTATGTATCATGTATCAATTTGAGAATCCTACTATTCTTCATAACGTCACATTCCTGAGTATAACGTGTAATGTGAGGCAATATAAAAAGAATAATTGGTAAAACCAAAACTGCACATTTCGCAAGTTGCTTTATCGCATTGTTCTTATGCGTTTAATAATAGTTCATTGATAAGAAAATTGTATACTCGATTTTCTCGAAGGCTACTAGTATCATTTACCGTTATTTCTCTTCATATTTTGAACGATAAAAAAGTATCTTGCTCGCTATTTGACATTGGAATTTCTCATATTTTATGGGCATAACTTTATGTAGTCACATTTTAGCAAGAAAAATATGAAAATCTCTAAAATTGAAGGGACAGAGTCAATTGACTTCATTTTTGTAGAAAAGTGTTCAGAACGGCATTTAGAAAAAACAGTACCTTTTATTTTTTGGCGGAAATTTTTGGCTTAATTTTTTGTCAAATAATTGGCCAATATTAATGGCCAACTTAATTAAATTAATAGAAAAATTTGTTATCATACACAATATGCTACAGAATTAGACGAAAATGATTTACCAAATTCAAAATGGCGGATCGGAAATCAGGCCATTTTCCAGAAGAAATGAGAATGGATACCTTGGCCTTGAAAATCTATACTCGGAGGTTTTCGAGGTCGCTGATTATGAATTCGATGTCTAGTTTGGTAAATTCAAAATGGCAGACCGGAAGTAAAGTCAATCTCTCAGGAGAAACTCGTATTTTTTCGTATCTGGGCTGAAAATTAATACTCTGAGCTTTCCGAGGTCGCTGCTCACAAATCAGAGGTCCAATTTACGAAATTCAAAATAGCGGATCGGAAAAATAGTTAATTTTTCCGGAGAACCTCGCATTTTTTACCTTTTTGCACTGAAAGTATGAAGAATATGAGTATTTCCTGAAAAATATACTAATTCCGGACCGCCATTTTAAATTCTCCGTAACTGGACATCAGATTCGTTATCAGCGATAACGAAAACCCCAGAGTTCTCACTTTCAGCCTAAGAAAGGAAAGAATACGAGTTTTCCGGAGAAATTAATCGTTATTCCGGTCCGTCATTTTGAATTTCGTAAATTTTATTTGTGATCAGCGACCTCAGAAGCCCCCGACTACTCATTTTCAGCCCAAAAACGAAAAGAATATGAGTTTTTATGAAGAAATTATCTCTACTTCCGGTCCTCCATTTTGAATTTACCAAATTAGACCTCGGATTCGTAATCAGCGACCTTGAAAACCTCCGAGTACAGATTTTCAAGGCCACGATATCCATTTTCATTTTTTATGGAAAATGGACCGATTTCCGATCCGCCGATTTGAATCTCCCAAATTGGACTTGTGATTCGTGATCAGCAATCCCAAAAACCTCCGAGTAACCATTTTCGTCTAATCCTATGGCACGTTGTGTATGATAACAAACTTTTCAATTAATTTAATTACATTGGACATTAATATTGGCCAATTATTGGACAAAAAATGAAACCAAATATTTCCGCCAAAAAAATAAAAGTCAATGTTTTTTCCAAATACCTTTATGAACTCTTTGCAACAAAAATTAAGTTAAATGACCCTGTATCTTTAATTTTAGAAGTGAAATGCCAAAATGACTCGACTAATATGAGAATTTGTAGGAGTAAATATAGAAAACGAGAAGCTTTTTTATTATTTGAAATAGATACCAAATATATTAGGTTGAAATAAAGATGGGGGATGAATATAATAACACGATAAATAATTTAGACCCATTTATTGTTCCGTTTGTCGTTCCGTATGAGTTACATTGAATTAAACGAAATATAATTAGCTTCTTATCTTAATTTTAATCAATATTATTATTACTGTTATTATTTATTCAATTGATAATGGTAACTAAAAAGATAGTCCACATAAACGGTGTTAAATTGTTTTTATATACTTTTATTTTATAACCATACGGCCAACACTAACCTAAAAATTATTTACTCCGGCTATACTATGGCGATACAGAAAAAAAAAACAAATACAGAAGATGAGCAAAGACATGACAGGGGAGAAACAACAAAGGATACGAAGCTAACCTTGAAGCTAACATACTCAAGCATCCACTCACAAAATTTATAGTAAAAAATTCGCTTCTTCCAAAAGACCGAAGATGCCATCAAAACTTTGTTTATTATACAGGGTGTAATTAGCCTCATGTCATTAAAGAAGGGATCGACTAGACAATCACAAAGTCTATATGACTTTTTCCTCTAGGGGCCCTTTGAAAAACACTGACCTAGGTCGAAGATTTGAATGTCAAGGTAGGAGACACTTGACAGCCGCTGCTTTTCTGGATCAATGGTCGCATAGTTCCGAATTATATAGAAGCCATAAAAAAGTGTAAAGGTTGCCTACGAACTTGTGTCCTCGCCGCCGCGCGGTCTCAAAGCAAGAAGCGCGGCACTTTGATGCGACCGCTCGAATCGAACTTTTGATACCAATAACGAAAATGTAAATATTCGTTATCTCTTTCTGCACAACGCAAGCACAGGATAGCCGCAGGGCTAGGAATTTAAATAGAGGATCTGTTTACATGTGTGTTTTACTTCCACATCCACGTAGTGGATTGGAGGTATAGTAATCGCAAAAAAAATTTCAATTTTTTTTTTCTTGGAATGGGTTTAGAATGTCATTAAACGTCGAGATTTTAAATTTGAGCGGAAAAAATGTTTCTGTCTGTCGGTCTGTCTGTCTGTCTGTCTGTAACTTTATTTTGTCCGCACGTTTTCTCCGGAACTGTTTAAGATATGGACTTCAAATTTTGTACACGTATATATTATAACGAGATCTGGAACTGGATTGTTTTTTGAAGATATCCGGTGAAGGGTTGGGGGGTAAATGGGGGTAAATAGGGGGAAATATGTAAGGCAAGCTGGTAATAGTACAGAAACTTGAAATTCGATATATCTACTACAAGCCAAGGACTCAATTTTTTTTATATTATTTTTCATCCCCCCACCCCCTCCAAATCATTATTAAATAAAATAAAATTGAGATATTCACTTGAAATTTGGTACACGTATATATAATAATGACATCAGGAACTAGATTATATTTTGGGATTATTCTGATGAAGGGTTGGGGGTTAAATAGAGGTAAATAGGGAAAAATAAGTACAGCAAGCTGGTAAGAGTACAGAAACTTGAAATTCGGTGTATGTACTAGCAGCCAAGGCTTCAGATTTTTTAATAATATTTTTCAACCCCCCCCCCACCACCCCTACTCCATTATTGAAGGGGTTGGTAAAATAAAACTGAGATATTCACTTGAAATTTGGTACACGTATGTATTACAACGACATCTGGAACTAGATTATATTTTGAAATGTTTCCGTTGAAGTGTTGGCGGTTAAATAGGGGTAAATAGGGGAAAATAAGTAAAACAAGTTAGTAGGAGTACGGTAACTTGAAATTCGGTGCATGTACTAGAAGTCAAAGCCTCAGATTTTTTAATAATAATTTTCAACTCCCGACCACCTCTACTCCATTATTAAAGGGGTTGATAAAATAAAATTGAGATATTTATTTGAAATTTGATACACGTATGTATTATAATGACATCTGGAACTAGATCATATTTTGAGATGGTTCAGTTGCAGGTTTGGGGGTTAAGTAGGAGTAAATGGAGCAAAATAAGTCAAGTAAGCTGGTAATAGTACACAAACTTGAAATTCAAGATATCTACTACAAGCCAAGGCCTCAAAATTTTTCATAATATTTTTCATCCGCCCCCCCCATCATCATCATTATTAAAGGGATTGATAAAATAAAATTGAGATATTCACTTGAAATTTGGTACACATATATATAATAATAACATCAGGAACTAGATTATATTTTGGGATTATTCTGATGAAGGTTTGGGGGTTAAATAGGGGTAAATAGGGAAAGATAGGTAAAGCAAGCTGGTAACAGTACAGAAACTTGAAATTCGGTGTATGTACTAGCAGCCAAGGCTTCAGATTTTTTAGTAATATTTTTCAACCTCCCACCATCCCTACTCCATTATTGAAGGAGTTGGTAAAATAAAATTGAGATATTAACTTGAAATTTGGTACACGTATGTATTATAACGACATCTGGAACTAGATTATATTTTGAGATGATTCAGTTGAAGGGTTGGGGGTTAAGTAGGGGTAAATGGGTCAAAATAAATACAGATATAAACCAAGGCCTCAGAATTTTTTATAATATTTCTCAACCCCCCATTATTAAAGAAGTTGATAAAATAAAATTGAGATATTCACTTGAAATTTGGTACACGTAGGTATTATAACGACATCTGGAACTTGATTATATTTTGAGATGATTCCGTTGAAGGGTTGGAGGTTAAATAGGGGTAGATAGGGGAGAATAAGGAAAGCAAGCTGGTAAGACTACAGAAATTTGGGACTTGGTGTATATACTAGAAGCGAAGGTCTCAGGTTTTTTATAATAGTTTCCATCCCCCATCATGACCACTCCCTTATTAAAATAGTTGATAAAATTAAATTTTGATCTTCACTTGAAATTTGGTACACGTATGTATTATAACGATATCTGAAACTAAATTATATTTTGACATGATTGCGTTGAAGGAGTGGGGGGTAAGTAAAGGTAAATAGGGAAAAATGTAAAGCGAGCTAGTAAGAGTACAGAAACTTGATATTCGGTATATTTCTAGAAGTCAAGGTCTCAGATTTTTCAATAATATTTTTCAACCACCCACCACCCTTACTCCATTATTAAAGGGGTTGATAATATAAAATTGAGATATTAGCTTGAAATATGGTAGACGTATATATTATAACGATATCTGGAACTAGATTATATTTTGAGATAATTCCGTCGTTGGGGGTTAAATAGGAGTATATAGGGAAAATAAGTAAATCAAGCTGGTAAGAGTACAGAAATTTGGGATTTGGTGTATATACTAGACACCAAGGCCTCAGATTTCTATCTAATATTTTTCAAACCCCGCCATCTCCGCTTCATTATTAATGGGATTGATAACATAGAATTGAGATATTCACTTGAAAGTTAGGATAATTATTATGTATTGTAATGACATCAGATTGAGATGATTTCATTGAAGGGGTGGAAGGTGGCAGGTTTTGGATAGGGAAAAATAAGTAGGGTAAACTAGAAACGTCATTTTTACCGCATATATTGGAAACCAATGTCTCAAACTTTTCTATAACATCTGCCCCATATATCATTAAAATTCTATGACCAATAATTTGAAACGTACTAGAGCTCAAATCTAGTCAAGATGTTTCCTTTAAAGCGACTTGAATGAAAAATCTGGATGTGGAAGTAGTGATTCCTTAGGCAGCGGTTTTTTAATTTGGAACAAAATTATAGGAGCTTCTAATTTATAAAATTTAACCTTAAAAAAATACGTTTTTGGGGCAATTCTGAGATACATATTACTAAATTCTATTATATTTTAATAAAGTTAATTCAGTTTGTGATTTAATGAATATTAATTAATTCATCTAATCTCAATATTTGTCTGTTACCTAGCAGTGACGGAACTTTAATCTTATCGTGCCTTATACAGAAGTATTCATGCATATAATTCACTGACTCTATTCTCGAAAGAAAACCTATGTCAGAAGCAACGGATATAGGAAGTATAAAATTTATTATTCCGCATATATGCATAACCCACTGACCCGGCTGAAATGTTGGAAGTAGCATACCTTAAAATTATATTATTTGTTGAAAATTTGTGCAGAAATTGATCTCGACACACTCTGTTAAGCCAATATATACAAGGTGTTCCTTAATGATGTGCTGATATCACAGGGTGTGATTCCTTAGATCATTTTATGAAGAAAACATGTCCGCAAAGGCTTAAGTTTTCTGCCCTGTTTCTTTTTAATTGTTATCTTTCAATATCTCACAAAGTACTTTAGAAATTATTTTCAATTTTGGTGTTAATGTGTTAATAGGCTAAAAAACCACATATTTGAGTTAGAAAAGTTATTTTATAGCTCCCTCAATGGCGTCCCTGCAGACATGTCCTCTGATACTTTTTACCAAAAAGTGGTGCGCCACTGACATTTTTCCATAAGAATATTTTGTCTGATTAACCTAGTTAATTCTATAAGAAAACAGTTTATTACGTTTTTCTCGTCAGACACACAGTTCTTGATTTAGACAATTAAATTCAAATTGAAACTAATTATTATTAACACTGATACACAGCCACACACATTTTTTTTTCTGGCCTGGAGATCTAACCATACTCACTATATGTTTTTGAGGCCGCTGAATCCGAATCCATTTAACTCTATCACATCAGGATTTTGCCATTAACCTCAAAAAATCCATAATATAAGCGATTTCGACATATCTTCACATAAATCGCTGTAACTTTCTCTAGACACAAATGACCCCCTCTTTTTTGTACCAGATCGATTGCAAATTAAATTTGCAATGCGATAATGTGGAGCACGATATTCATCCGGCGCTTTTTAAGTGAGGTATCGACCGCCAAAATGGGAGGTACGAGGATTTCGCTTCTCGAGCGATACGGTCCAGCTTCGAGAGCCATTTCTGCCAAACAAAAGTAAGCAAAAATCTAAAAAAAATCAGAAACTACGCAGAAACATGTGAGAAATCGTTCGGCGCTAATCTGAGGTCGATGAGTGCCTTGGTTTTCGAGATATGGCCGTTCGAATTCACCGAAAGGTAAAAATCGAATTTTTAACGCTTCCCGAGGCTGTATCTCGAAGACGAAACGAGATACGCAGCTACGGTTTACCCTACTCGATTTCTTTCGCCTTCCTACATACCTCTGAATTTTTTAAGATGCATTCATTACCTTAGAAATTTTGCGACAAAATGAAAGTGCCGGCAAAAATCTGAAAAAATTCAAAGGCATGTAGGAAGGCGAGAGATATCCAATGGCTTAAACCGCAGCTCTATATCTCATTTTGTTTTCGAGATATAGCCTCGGGAAGCGGTAAAAGAATTCAATTTTCACCTTCCGGCGACTACAAGCGGACAATCTCGAAATTCAAGGCGCGCACCAATCCCCAATTTGTGCCAAACGATTTCTTACGTCTCTCTACATACTTTTTCCACATTTTGCTAGCTTTCGTTTGGCAGAAATGGCCCTCCAAGCTGGGACGTATCTCTTGAGAAGCGAATTCCTCGGACCTATCACTTTGGCGGCCGATATCTCACTTAAAAAGCTCCGGCAAAATATCGTGCCGCACATCATCGTATTGGAAAGTAAATTTGCAATCGATCTAGTACAAGAAGAGTGGGGGGGTCATTTCTGCCTAGAAAAAGTTGCAGCGATTTATTTGAAGAGTTGTCGAAATCGCTTAAATGATGGGTTTTTTGAGGTTGTAATGGGGTTAAACAGGATTCGGATTCAGCGACCCCAAAAACATATAGTAAACATGGTCAGATCTCCAGTCCAGAATTTTTTTTTTGTGGCTGTGTAACGATAAATTTCGTTTTATAAAAATTGTTGGAAATGGACACCTTCACGGGAAGAAGCATACCTTCCGCCCGTCTTCGCATCGAAATCACCACAGTTTTAAGATGACACCACAAAAAGGAATCCAAACTATTGAGATCAGGGGACCTTGCTGGCCTTTGCCGATGTCCTCCGCGACCATTTACGTAATGCATTGTCACCATTTCCGCTTTCCTATAATTCATCATAATTCCTAAGATGCTCCAATAAATAGAACGAAAAAATAAATCACATTCAAAGAAACACTAAAAATCAAAGTAATAGTAAGATGAGATAGTTTTGAACACCAACAATTTACTTTAAAAGTGAATTATTTATTATTTGTTTGCTTATAGTAATGAAACATTTTCTTTATAGGATTTTGCAAACAGTGGAAAGAAAAGCCAAAGGAAAAACTATATATATAAAAATATTAATGAAATCTTTGCATTCTTTCGATAACGTGACTTCTGGCTATGCTTGCAAATAAAATTCTGATTTGCCATTCTCATTTTAACACTAGCGTCCAACCTAATCCCCTACGGCTAAGCAGGCTAAACTAGTATCTACATGATCCCCTACGATATGTAAATTCAGTTAAAAATGAGAACAAAGGCCTGAAATTAATTTATTTAGGTACCTTGTCTTTAAAAAAATTTTTTCATTCAAATGAATTACATTTTCATAAAATCTCATTCAGTTTCTTGGAAATGCTTAGCCTTTGAAACGTTTTTCGTCCTTATTGGGCACTCTTCAGAAAAGCCTAAAGCCACTCATAACGATGTTCCATGCAAAACTAAGACATTTCCCATGAATGCGAATGGTATAAAATAATTATAATTGACATTGACTGATAAAAAGCAACAGATCTTCACCTATCTATTAGCTAACTAGTATTCGAGCCTATATACTCTATGCATGTTTAAAAGTGAATTATTTATTATTTGTTTGCTTATAGTAATGAAACATTTTCTTTATAGGATTTTGCAAACAGTGGAAAGAAAAGCTATCTATGAGAACTAAAGGAAAAACTATATATATAAAAATATTAATGAAATCTTTGCATTCTTTCGATAACCTGACTTCTGGTTATGTTAAAATGAGAATGGCAAATCAGAATTTTATTTGCTAGCATAACCAGAAGTCAGGTTATCGAAAGAATGCAAAGATTTCATTAATATTTTTATATATATAGTTTTTCCTTTAGTTCTCATAGATAGCTTTTCTTTCCACTGTTTGCAAAATCCTATAAAGAAAATGTTTCATTACTATAAGCAAACAATAATTCACTTTTAAACATGCATAGAGTATATAGGCTCCAATACTAGTTAGCTAATAGATAGGTGAAGATCTGTTGCTTTTTATCAGTCAATGTCAATTATAATTATTTTATACCATTCATGGGAAATGTCTTAGTTTTGCATGGAACATCGTTATGAGTGGCTTTAGGCTTTTCTGAAGAGTGCCCAATAAGGACGAAAAACGTTTCAAAGGCTAAGCATTTCCAAGAAACTGAATGAGATTGTATGAAAATGTAATTCATTTGAATGAAAAAATTTTTTTAAAGACAAGGTACGTAAATAAATTAATTTCAGGCCTTTGTTCTCATTTTTAACTGAATTTACATATCGTAGGGGATCATGTAGATACTAGTTTAGCCTGCTTAGCCGTAGGGGACTAGGTTGGATGCTAGTGTTAAAATGAGAATGGCAAATCAGAATTTTATTTGCTAGCATAACCAGAAGTCAGGTTATCGAAAGAATGCAAAGATTTCATTAATATTTTTATATATATAGTTTTTCCTTTAGTTCTCATAGATAGCTTTTCTTTCCACTGTTTGCAAAATCCTATAAAGAAAATGCTTCACAACAATTTACTTTGTATCAACAAATACTATTTGGAAAATGATGTTTGTAAAAATGTCAATTATTCCAGGATAACTAGATTTATGTGCTCAAAAATTATCATTATTAGTCAATACTACTAAACGAAGCAATTTGAATTTATTTGTTTTAATAATTGGGAAGAAAACTATATCAGTTATTGATTTTCACTTTGTTTTTAGTCAACATGACAATTATTTCGCCACACAGTGGCTTCTTCGGATATTGAGTACTGATATACTCAATATATCAGTACTCAACATCCGAAGAAGTTACTATGTCGCGAAACAATTGCCATGTTGACAAAAAATAAAGTGAAAATACATAACTGATATAGTTTTCTTCCCAATTATTATCTTGGATTTTCATCAAGTAACGGCCCAATTTGTTAAATATTTAATTGTTTTAATTCATTCTTCAGAACTGTGCGAGAAGAATTCAAGAGACCGTTTTCATGAAGAATTGACCTAGTTAATCAGCAAAGATATCCACACGGAATAATGTCAGTGGCCTATCCTCGGGTTTCTTGTTAAAAAATACTACAGACATGTTCGCAGGGTCACCACTGGTGGATAGATAAAATAGCGTTTCTAACTAAAACATGTGATTTTATATCCTATTAACATATACCAAAATTGAAAATAATATCTAAACTACTTTCTGAGATACTAAAAATAACGATTAAAAAGAAAAATGTTCAACATCCCTTAGGAAAAAAGGACCCCGCACCAAATGCATGGGTAATTTCCTTGTTGACGGAATCCATGCAAATTCAAGGCATAGAATCCTTAAGGCAATCTCAATGAAAAATGTTATGGATAAAGTTCCAAAATGTCTTTAATCTAAAAATACTGCAGGTCGAAGCTACAAATGTTAAAACCGTGACTTTACGTATTTTTTATCGAAACAGTAAATATTTTCAATATTTAATTTGCGTTAAGAATATAATACTTATGTACGGTGTAACATAAGAAAATACATTATTCTGATATTCATATAAACAAATAAAAGATTCTTACGCAACTAAGAAGAATCATATACATATTCCAATGAAAATCAGCAAAACAAACAAAATACAAATGAGATCATATGAGTCGTTTCCTGATAATATATTTATGAAAATTACTAAACATTAAAAAAGTTTGCGTGCACAATAGAAAA
Organism: Stenurella melanura; assembly: GCA_963583905.1. Taxonomy (NCBI): domain Eukaryota; kingdom Metazoa; phylum Arthropoda; class Insecta; order Coleoptera; family Cerambycidae; genus Stenurella; species Stenurella melanura. The sequence continues at coordinate 91,003,420 of OY757314.1, read as the reverse complement.
ATGGGTATTTTTGTTGGACCTTAGAAACTTAATATAAGTACCTTTTTCCTTCTGTTTTAATAATTCTAGGCCACAAAATTTATTTACTTTAAAAATGCGATTTCGCGATTTTAAAGTAAAATTGATTTTTTTTTTTATAATATTTAAAAAACACAGGACAAATTGCATTGTATTAATTTTTATAAGAGCCCACGTTTTGTAAGAGTATTATAATAATGTTTCTTCCTATATTGCGCTGAATATCAGTACTCATTTTATTCTTAATGCAAACTAAACAATAAAGGTAAAAGTAAACTTTGGCCTACTAATAACTTTTGCGACTATTGTATCCTACTGGTATATAAATAAGGGCAAAAGTAATTATATATTTATTTAAATAAGTGCATAATATATTAATCTTGTAACTGCTTCCTATAAATCAATACATAAGTCCGTTTCGATATAAAATACGTAAAATCGCGTTTTTAAATTTTGAGTTTTGGAGCTTAGATCTGCTGTGTTTTTCAAATTAAAGATATTTTGGAATGTTATCCATAACAGTTTTCATGGAGAATGACCTAGGATTCTAAGCCTTGAATTTGCAACGATTCGTAAATTTGGTGCGGGGTCCTTTAAGCGTTACGGACATATGTTTATATAAACTTATCTTCATAAATTGACGTAGGGAATCACACCTTGTAATGCTAGCACGTCATTAAGGAACACTCTGTACAAATATAATAATTAATCTTAAAAAAATAAGATAATAATACCTTTCAATTATTTTTTAAACTAATTTAAATCACTTACAGCACATTTAAACTGAGCGCGCTTCGAATTTTATATATACAAAGTCGTTACTGCGCAAGTGACTCGGAGCCTAAACACTAAAGAACGTTGTACGGTGTTCATAAATTAATTGTTATAAAAGCATAAAATGCATGAAAAACCAATGGATTTGTGTGACCATTGAAAACTAGTTAGTTTAATATATTAACTTTATGTTGTCATAAGATTTGTTTTCTAAAAAATAATTAATAAACAATTCACAGTCCTAAATGCAAAATAATCTATATCTCCGGTTCTAGTTAACGGATCGAGGTTTATCTAGGCTCAAAATGTTCCTTTTTTTATTGTCATTCATTTTCCAATTGCACTTCGGTACGACGTTGCTGAGCCGAGATATTTCAATCGTTTACACAGCAGTTTTTTAAAAAACATTGGCGGGGGGGGGTAGAAACAAAGAAAAAAGGGACAAGACCATACAGAAATGGTAGTTTTTATCAATATTTATCTATTTCCGGGGGTGAAGAGTGCAAAAAACGCAATGGCAAGTCGCAAATTCTTAATAAAGAAATTGGCTTATTTGTTTAAACAATTACAAAATGCGCGAGATATCGACACACAAAAAAAAAACTATAAATTCTATGAACAAAATGCAACATTTTGACTACAATAAAATATCCGTATGACCTTTCGCTGAACAGGAAAAAAATTGTTAATTTAGAACCTTTAATTTGTTTATTATAATAGAACGGTCAAAGATAGAAGGTTGTTACAAGTCTCAAACGACGCGTATTAATAAAATCTTAATTTTTTTACATCTGAATTTTTTTTGTCCTATTCGTTTTCATTAAAAACAAAACAAAAAACGTCAAAAAATGGGAATAGAAAACAAACAGTATAGCACCTTATATTTTGAAAATACCTAATAAATAATTTGACAAATCATTTACTTAGTTATAAAATAAAAATTTAATATTAAAACATCGAAAATATTTATAAATTTGTGACCTACACACTGATTTTCATTGGAAATACCCATATCTTTTAGTAAATAAATAATAGTTTAAAAAAACTGAGAAACCACGATTTAATAGCAAACCAAACTAAAAAGTAAAAAATAATACAATACAACAATACAATAATACAAAAAAGTGTGTGGTGCTTATTACTATGAAATATTTATACCAGTTGATATCAAGCACCTCACGCTTTTACTTCCCTCGTATACCGAAGGGAAGTATTGTATTCGAGAAAAAATCACCCTCCGAGATTTTTTCGGATTCTGACATTTCAGAACACGTAGATTCCGAAAATATAGGTTTTTCAATTCCGTCAGTCTGTCTGTCTGTCTGTTGGTGCATTTACTAAAAAACTACTTGACGGAGAGCAGTCAAATTTGGTAGGTAGTTGACGCTACTGTCAGCGAAGAAATGGTAGAAATTTCACTGGAAAATATACAGGGTGGACCGTCTAAACGGAATAAATAGTGAAAAAAATTTTGTTTTGCTCAAATTTAAAATTTCTACGTTTCATGACACGCTTAACCTATTTCAGGAAAAAAAAAATTGAAAATTTTTTTCACCAATGTTTTTGAAAAAATTTTTATTTACTTACTACTGAAATGAAATAATTATTCTTCCTTTCTTCAAATTTAAAATTTCCACATTTCATGGCATTCTAAGCCTGATTAAAAAAAAAAATTTGAAATTTTTTTTACCATTTTTGAAAATGTGTTTACCACTAAAATAGATGGAATTTTTTTTTATTTCTTCAAATTTCAAATTTTCACGTTTCATAGCGTTCTAAATTCATTTAAAAGAAGAATTAGAAATTTTTTTTACTATTTTTAAAAAAATTTACCACTAAAATTTGAAAATTCTTTTCACCAACATTTTTCAAAAAGTTTTTACCACTAAAATAGATCGAATTTTTTTTATATGCTCAAATTTAAAATTTTCACGTTTCATAGCATTCTAAACCTATTTTAAAAAATACATCATTTTTAATTTTTAAACTTTTTTTAGCACTACTATAGAATAGAAGGAAACTTTCCTTTTTGCTCAAATTTAAAATTTCTACGTTTGACATTTTAAACCTATTTCAGAAGAAAAAATTTTGAAAATTATTTTACCAACATCTTTTGAAAAATTTTTAATAAAATTAAATTTTTTAACCACCACGATACTTCCACTCCATTACATGAATGTTGGATTGAAAATGTGACAGATGGCAATAATATCTGGCATATGCAGCTATTATACTTTTATTGAAAAATGTACAGGGTGGTCATCCCAAGAAATAATTCAGTCATGGTGGACATTTGTAAAGGTATTTGCGCAAGCCTGCCATATGTGGCACCTGCTATTTAGTATTGAACTTTTGCTGTTGGATGAGCAATCTGTATATTTTTTTGACCAAAACTTATCAAGTTTTCTTTGTAATAATAGCAATAACTCTATTCCGATTAATATTCTCAATGTCATTTCGTAATTATTATTTTTTTAGAGTGACTGCCATGCACAAATAACGAGGGAAGTTCTGTGTAAATACCTTTACCGATTTTTCTGGAGTGAGATAAGTACTGAATTAGTAGTAAGAAATACGTTTTGCAAAAATATATTCCAGGAGCCTTTAAAATTATTTCCACAGATAACAAAATACTTTTACACAATTACTTGATGCGCAGTTCGCCAACCAATATCATTTGGAGATAACTAAAACTTGCTATAAGAGGCTAATGTATTTAGTTTCGGCATCTAGAGACATTTTTCTCATAAAATTAAGTTGAGTGATAATTTTAAAATTACCACCCATTTATATTCGGTTAATTAAACATGTCATCATATATTAGTAACATGTTTCATTATAAAGCCATACGTAATTTTAGTATAATAAATACTGTAATCAAAATGGTTAATTGATTATGAAAATAATGAATATCAATCTAAACGTAACTTCCAATCACCTAAATGAATAATGAATGTGTTAAATTTAACTACAACAGACTAATTAATTAATCCCGAATGTTTATCTGTTAAAATATTTGATGAAATACAAAAACCATAAAAATTTGCAACATAATGAATTTTTAACGTCCTGCTCAAATGTGTAATATTTTTCGAAGGTAAATTTTTATTTCAACCATATGTCAGACTGTACCCTTTTCCGTTTATATTCTGTTAGAACAATATGGTCCAAGTCCTGTGACGGTAGGTCGTTTTCAATATTATGATATTATTATTTCATCTACGTAGGCTACGGTACACCCATTAAGTCAAAGTGTTCTACTATCGTAGTTGATGTCAGTGTCAGAGCTATGAAGTTGATAATTTCAAATATTCTAACAAGTAATCCATTGTGTTAAAGGTTAGTCTTGTTTTGAATGTATCAGCATGACTATGCTGGTTCGATTTACTTGCTCATAATGGTACAAGAAGCTTTTTATTAGATATCTGTAAATATTTCTATCAAATGAAGTAAGATATATTTTCAATTTGTTCCTTTAGTTAGGTTTAAGATTGAAGATTTGTGATGTCAATGCAAGAAATGCATCAAAATGGCGCGATATATTTCCTAATTTCTTATATTGGACTCTACAGAGTATAGTAGGTAGTATCTTTGACATCACTCTTTATATAAGAAAAATAACACACGAACTGTTAAATTAAAAGGTCAACATATAATAACATAGTTTTAAGAAATTATGGGTTAAGATTGGTCGAAATACAAAATTATAGAATTAGTGTTATAATAATTTTAGAATTATTGTTAAAAACTCATTATGGCAGGTATTGAATCCCAAAATAGCGAGTCGTTAAGTATAGATTCTAGCATCTGCGGAACGGAGGCCAACATGGCAGAGCTCAGCGTAAGAAGTCTCGTTATTAACCAAACGAAGGGATAATCGCAAATATTTGGTGGGGAAGTACTAGCTGCCTTCAGTAGCTGCTCACATTTTTATTTATTTATTTATTTAATTTTAAATTAAGCGGCACCAACATCTGTGGTTATTAGCCGCTGTTTCGTGTAACGAACAAAAAGCATGATTTATATTTTCGTTAAAAATAGCGTTTCTTGTGGAAATTTAATTAGTTTTCGTATGGTGACAGATTAATTTTTTAAGCATACACTAATTTCATTGGACAATCTATTTCTACTCTACTGCAGTAAATCTTGTACAGTACAGAAGCACATGGTTAACAGTTAAGTAAGTACGACATACGTCACATCTTGGTTGTCTCCTATTTAACAGCATGAATGAACTTGTAAGTTTTGTGTGCCCTATTCTTAATCTTGTTATCGCTACTTGTTCTCTTTTTTTTTAGTTTTACAGTGTCCATTTTTCAACATTTGGTTTACTTATTTTCAAGCATGCATCAATATTATGCCATTTATGTTGCCACTGGGTCATTATTGCTCCTTTTACGAAAATCTTTGTTTCAAATTGACGAACAGGGAAGTTTTCTGTGGTGTTAGCCTCTGCTGCTTCCCGTGCGGCTTTATCTACTAGTTCATTACCCTTAATACCAGAATGACTCGAAGTTCATATAAATTGTACTAGCTTGTTATTTTGTAGCGTATTTAGTAGCTGTAGAGTCTCCTGGACCAAGGGGTCTGAACTATGAGAACTGCTTAGAGCCTGTAATGAGTGAGTCAGAACAAATTACCGAGACGTTTTGCTGAACTGCAGTGTTTGCAAAACGTACGGCTTGCCATATGGCATATTGGCAGTAAAGATAGAAGAGCAGTGTGGAAGACTCCAAGAATATGTTTGACCAGCGGTATAGAAGGCACATCCTACAAAGTGATCAGTTTAGATCTATCAGTGAAAATTGTTTGGCTGCCTGGATATTTCTCTAATAATGCTGACCAAAATGTTGTCCGAAGTAAGTTTATTTGTTTCATTTTTCTGTATCTTGTACATCCAGATTTATTTCAGGTAGCTTCAGTTTCCGTGGTGGGATTTCAGTGGGACTCTGGTTATATACTACAGGTAAGTTTATTTTATATTTATTTGAAATCTCTGTCGCACAGCAACTGATTTGGTTATGGTAGAGCGACTCTCATAGACATCTCTTCTTTCATCGTTCAATGGTATAATGTAATTTGGATGTTGTTGCTGAGAAGATGTGTTTAGTGCACAGTTTAAAAGTAATTGATTTCTTCTCAAATGCAGGGGTAATATACCTGCTACACAGATTAGTGACTGAAGAGGGCTTGTGCGGAAAACTCCTAACATAAGCCTGAGTACGGTGCCTTGTATGGAATATAATTTATTAAGCTTAGTTCTTCGGGCTGCGCCACATATTACACATCCGTAGTCAATCCTTGACAAAATAAGTGTTTTGTATAATTTTATTAGAGTTTCTCTGTCACAGCCCCAATTAATATTACCTAATGTTCTAAGGATATTAAAAATGTTCTTACATTTTACCACTAACTGCTCAATATGAGGACCCCAAAAAGTTTTTTATCCAAGGTCACCCCTAAAAATTTGTACGAATCTACATATTCAATAGGTACATTTTGAATAAATGGATCAACATGAACTTTTCGTAGTCGACAAAAATGGAAGCTGTAACGGTAATTTTGGATTTTTCTCACACACTCTGTATGCCTGTTTAATTAAGTGAAACCTTGATAAGTCTTTTACAGTAGTTATAGTCAACTAATAAGGTAACCTATTGGTATATGTGGTTGCCGCCCGTAGGTTCCGATATTTCCTATCCGAGCCCCACCTAAGCGATCTGCGCAAATTGAATATTGAAAACGGGGTTTCTTAATTAAGTTAAAGAACGAAGGAACAGAAAAATTCCTATCGCCATTTTGTACGATTGTTGTGGTGCTGTATATTTTAAATTATTTACACAAAGGCCTTTCTAAGAAGGAGGTTGGTCGAATTCTATTCAAATACCTAGATTTAATAAATTTATGGGAATTAGGAAACTAGTAATCAGGTGTAGTCGGCATCACTTAAAAATAACTATATTTTAGATTCGCCGGCCTTTTGTTTTTATTATTGGTTCTGCCACAACAATATAACATATTATATTCTGGGGACTAACTGCCATATCAGTGGAGTAAGCCTTCCGAACTTGGATCGTTAGCAACCCTATGATGCTCTAAACGACAAGGTAACCTCTCACGAAGATCATAAGGTCAGAATATTTTTTTCCACCTTCTATTAGAAAATTCCACAGGGCAAGTAGTGTGCCATTCTCAAAAGGTTTCCTACCTATGGCGAATTGACACTTAATTCTTATCACTGAGCCTACGAGGAAGAGATCGTCAAAAAAAAAAATTAGAAAATTTATTAAATTATATTTTATTAATATTATAAGATCCACAGATATTATTCAATTAACCTTAAAGTGTGAACCACGCGTAGCGCTGCGGGTGGGGGTTCAAAAATAGAAATTACCCAATTTACTTATGCAAATTAAGGTTATCTCACTTCTGACTGTGAAGCTTATCTTCATATTAATTATATTATTAAGGGAAAAACCTCTTCGCTTATTTTTCCCCCTAGCCCTCCATCTCGGTTAGGTGGCGCCCGGCACCTAGGTGAGAATACTCAGGAAAAGTCCGTACCCAGACCTATCGCTCCCAGACGAAGAGTTGCCGTCACGCAACGGGCCCAAGAAAGGGTTACAAAGCTTTTGTTTTCACACTAGAAAATTTGAAACCTTTTTTCTATGATTGTCCTAGAACTTGGTTAACTGCATTCTGGAGTCTTTCTTGTGTTTCATCCATTGAATTTGCTGAATAAAAAATAGCGAGGTCATCCATATACATACATTTCTGTACTCTATCATCTACGCCGTCGGTAATACTGTTTACTGCAATAATGAACAGAATTACACTGAGGGTTAATCCTTAAGGAATGCCGTTTTCAATCGTGTGACTCTGAGAAATATTATTTCCTAGTTTAGCCTTAAAGGAACGATCATTCAGGAAGCTTTTTATAAAGGAAGGTGAATGTCCTCTTGCAATATTTTTGTTTATTATTGAAATTCTAGCTCTGAACAATATCATTGCACTATTGAAAATTTTATCTGCGTTATTTTTTTTCTAATTTTAAATGTGCACATCATTAAAACAATATAGAAAAAAGTTCGAATTGTGATAGAAAAATACAAACTAAAATGCTTGGGTCCATTGCTGTTGAATTAAACTTGAAATTTAAACTGTGTTTCCTCAAAAATAGCACATGTAAGATACATGTTTAAAATTAAATAAATAAATATACAATTACGAACAATTTAATACTTTTGACGCAACTTGTAGATGAGATTGTCGCCGTCAATTATTTCAACTTGGTAAACAAGTTCTCTCATTCGTCCCCAGATGTGAAAGTCCAGAGGTGTCAAATCCGGGGATCTAATTGGCCACAATATTGGTTAATTTCTACCGATCCAATGATTAGGATCTTTTTTTAAAGAGTCCCTCACAGTAAGCTGGTGATCGTCAGGACATCCGTCGTTTTGGAATATTAATCTTTCTCTTACATTTACTGGTACGTCGTCCAAAATATCTGGCAGTTGATTCTGCAAAAAGTGATAATAGTCTACGTTTAGATTTGGTTTTTTCTTATATAAGCTATCATCAGAATCAGAGCAGCATTATAGTTTGTGAAAGTTAGTGATGTTTTCATGAGAGAACTTCAACTTATGAGACCACGAAACAGTTTTTCCAAATCGGTATTTAATGGAAAAAGGCAAGAGAAATCGTCAATGCAGTATCTGTCCCAGGCTGTGAACGGGCTATAGTAGAATACATCTCTTCCTTCAACCTTAACGACCGACCATACATTCTATAACGATAAAATAAGCTGCTTTTTCAATGTTGGCGGTAGGATCTGTCTCAAAAGCAACCAAAATTATACCACATCAAGGCCATGTATTTTCTTTTTTAAATAAATCGCCTTATTTATTTTAACCTCCTGGCAAAGTTTAGCTAATACTACTCTTCTTAACCAGGACAGCGACATGAGATACGGTCCCCAATCTCAGAAAAACCCGATTGTTTTTTAACAAAATCGATCAATAAATAAAAAGTTATAAATTTTTTAAATAAAAGAACATTTTTTTAACATAAATTTTTGTTTTGTTTTGTAATTAAACAAAACATGTCTAAAACTAATATTATTTACAAAAAACTACGAAGGATATCCTATAGAATGTGCAACAATTATATAAAAAGTGCAGTAAATAGGCAAAGAGTATAACGGTTAGCTTGTTATTTATGATGAAGCAACTGGATGTGCAGGATCGACAGTCCTCTTATTTAAACAAATCTCAGTTACATTGAGGTTTATTTACATTTTCTGGAAATAGGTGGAAGGTGCTAATATTCTTATGTTGTTAAAGCTATAGTGCCAGTTAGAAATCAGCGTTGAGATACTGATGGAGTGAAACAGCTACTGTGACTCGCAAAACAATATTGGTCTACTCCAAGGGGGTGTAATTCATAACAATTAAAATGTCATAGATACTCATAAAATTATCACAGATAAACACTACTCTGTTAAATATATCTGGTTTATTGACTCTATTACAATTACTGAAATGATTTAAATTTGATTTAAATGTTACACCTTATGGTTCGGATGTAGCTACTTCCTTACAGAAAGTTTATATATTGTTCTATATTCTGATATCTAGTTTATTTTTTATTACGTTCGAATTTACTTTTGAAAAGTAAATTGAAATGAGTTTACTGGGCGCCAAACAGTTTCTTAAAAGCTGTTAATATTATAGACTATAGAACACCATTAGCATGACTATCTACAATCTATAGAATGACTCTTACTCAAGGTCCAACGAAGTCGGTTCAATAAATGCTCATCGATCAAGATAACAATCTAAATAAACCAAACTCAGTATTGAACGAACAAAGTATTAATTTATTAACAAATTTGAACTTGGAATGTAATTAACAATTTTAAATAACAAAATCCAACTTAACTAAAATGATAATATGGCCTTTATTTAAAATAAATATGTACCATGGATTTCTGATATTGTAAAGCTTTACCTTGTCTTTCTTTCGATTCGAGTAATGTTAAATTATAACCTCTAACTGGTTATTATAATCCTTGAAATATTATGTCACTTGACTGACTTTTTAAACCTCTCAAGGCTTCTTCTTCTTTACTGGATTGACGTTTGTTTCTAACCTCCAATTTATTTTCAAGATTTCCTTGAAGTATTTCTATCACTTGCTTGACGTTTGAAATTTCTTCACCATATAAATTTGCTAACTGGATTAACAAATACTTCCCTCTTCTAAATCTGCTTTCCGGATAATCTACTTCGTAATACTTTCAAAGTATACTCACTTCTTATATTTAATCAACTTTTACAATTTATTCTTGATATCAATATATCTGGATTGTAATTTTCTAACCTTCAAATTATTCACCACTTTTCTTCTCTTTTCAATTTATTAATTATTCGAGGATGAATATTTTTCGCAGCTCGCTGTTTAGCGGTGTCTGATCAACTGATTTGTTATTTTAAGTCGTTTAATTGGGTTAAATTCCAATTTTTCAATTGTTTTTTCTATTTTGATCTAATATTTCAAAATTTAATTTTAATTTAAAATTTAAACTATTCAGTTTTGTCTGTTCTTTATATTAATTGAATACTGTTTTTAATTCTTTAATTTTCCTGATGAATTTCTTATTCTACTTTTCAGGATTAAGTGAATAATTGTAATTACTCGAAATATATTGACATATTACACATACTTTTTAAAATCTACTTATAACTACAATTAACAATTCCAATCTCAAATAAATACTAATTCATACATTTAGATGAATAGCGATGATAAACATAAAATGCTAGTAGTTAAAAATGTACTGCAGTTTTTCATACTGACAGACTACTGATATAATAAACTAAAACAAGAAATTGATACGCCAACAAACATTTAACATCATACTATTAGTCCTTTCTTTCTGCATGATGTGAAATATCATTTACAAAACACCTTTCTGCAATGATGTTTGAAAATATCTGAAAACTTAAAATGTCATTCAGTGTTTTGTAATCTATGGACTTACTATTTCTAAAATCATCACGCTGCAATGCAACTACTGTTAATAGTCTTTCATCCAATATTCATTTTGTGTAGATTTACAGTGTTTCTACACAATTTGTGATTTTCAGCCCTAAGTTTTGACATGCATGTCAGATTTTATAAAATTTACTTTTTTGTTTTCCAATTTCATTCTAAATCATTTTAAATGAGATTGTGATTCTCTATAAGTTCATGTTTTATTATATACTATTAGAATAACCTTGTTAAACTAAAATAACTTCATTTTATGTTTATTTAAATATTTTGTTCGTATTCAATATCAAGTTTCATTCTCTGCATCCTACTCGCTGAGAATAAGTGAACTTGAATCAATTAAATAAACCACAGATACTTCTGCTTCTGTATGATCCGTTAAAGTAAAACTGTTATGATTAATTCCTAAAATACATACAAATTTGTGGATTTTATTTATGATTTCAAACACGATACTTGGGTATTGTTCCACAGTGTGGATACACAGCAATATATTGTTATGTTTTATTAATATGATTGATTAAAAATTTGATGTGAAACCATTTATATCTTCCAAATCAATACCACTAACTAAAACAACAATATTCAAATCTTAATTATCTCTGTAGCTCCGGCTATGCGATTCCACCTCAGATTGCAGGTTCAGGTTTCTATGTTGGAAATTCCTTTTTTTTTTTTATAAAATTAAAATTTCAATTGACTAAATTTTTATTTATTAAAACCCTTTAATTTCTTGATATAATTTTGTGAATGTGATAATTTATAAATAATTTTGATTTAATACCTTTCACTCATTTCTTTCTTCGTAGCTACAATTCCTATCCTTCAAATCATCTTAATTATTTCTTTCTTCACTTTTCTCTCTTCTCCGACTAATCTTTATATTCTTTTCTTCTCTTCAAACTATTTAACTCCTTCCTTCTACTTATTTTCTCCACCTTACAATTCCTATCCTTCAACTCCTCTTAATTATTTCTTCCTTTACTTTTTTTCACTTCTCCGACTAGCCTTACTATTCTTTTCTTATCTTCAAATTATTTTATCTCCTTCCTTCTACCTATTTTCTTTTCCAAATTTCAAAACTTTTCTCACGTATCTGCCGTATCTATTGATCTTCTTTCTTCTACTTATTTTTCTCTCCAAAATTCTCAAAATTTTTATTCTCTTTCAATCTTCAATCCCCTTCCCGTATCTATTGATTTTCTCCCCTCTTTTTTTTTTATCAAAAAAATTCTTTTTTCTTTTCAATCAAGAAGCCAAAGTTTTTTTAAAACAACTAAATTTAGATTATTATTACAAACCTGACCCCTTCAGCCCAAAATTAGAATTTTCATTGTCAGTGTCATTAAATTATAATAACCTCAACATATGACATATAAAACTATAAAACAAATTCCCTAACTTAAAAACAGTTATACCAAACTACAACAACTAAATAACAATTCTAAATATTCAATTGCCTCATCAGATCTTTACCAAATCTGGAAGACATAAATAACTCCACAACACAAATATGCAACATTGCAAATACATAGCATTTCCCTCCCCAAATCTTAAACTTTTACTTAGGTAATATGTTTAAAATTTCTTAAAACAAACGTATTTGCAAAATAAAATCTTTCACCAGTTTAATGGTGTAAGTCTACTTGTGTCTTAATTTCTTGGTGTATATGGATAAATCATTTCTATATGAAATTTACCTCTTATATGTTCACTGTTTATATGTCTCAATTCATATGTATTTTCATTTAATGGTCTATGTATTATATAAGGACCTTCATAAGGAAATATAAATTTTGCACATAATTTCTTGTCAAAATTTGACACCTTCAATCTTTTTATAACTACTAAGTCCCCTTGTTTATACACTACATGTTTCTTAATTTTATTATTTTCTCTAGCCTGATATTTTTTTGCATTTCGTTCTAATCTAATTTTTACTTGATTTCTTATTTGATCTAATTCAATCCCAGTTTCAAAATTCCATGGTCTGATAGGTGGAATACCAAACATAATTGTTATCGGCGGTACTTCTGTAATCGTACTTGGAACATTATTTATAATGTATTCAACATTTGATAAACATAATAACCAATCTGTATGATCATTGTGTATGGTAAATCTTAAAATTTTAGTCACCTCTTGTATATATCGTTCTGCTGGATTTGCTTGTGGATGTCTAATATGTGTTTATACCCTTCTTTATCCTTAATCAAATTATTTATAAAATCCATTGCTATTATGTCAAGAGGTTTCTTTGTCAAAATACTATTTACTTCGTTTCTGTTTTTGTAATTTTTCGTTTTCCCTAAACAACAATCATGGCATAATGATATGATTCTTTTTGTTAATTGTAAATCATTCTTACAGAAAAAGGTTTCTCTGAAAATCATCCAAGTTTTCCTTACACCAATATGTCCAAAATGATTATGCAAATCATTTAAAATATTCAACGCCAAATTATCATGTATCACATATTTCTCTTCATGCATAACTGTTTTAATCAACAAATCATTTTTTATACTATAACCCTTATATTCACCTAATTGTACTACATTTCTAAGTTCATTCAAATATCCCTGGCTTCCCCTAATCCTTTCATATGTATATAAATTTTGTTCGTCTAATAGATAATTTAATCCTATAATAAAATTATTCTTTTTGTCTATGTCTATTTGTTTATTTCGAGTTAGTGCATCTGCAGTTATATTTTCTTTACCTGGTCTATGTTTGATAGTAAAAGAGTATTCTTGAATTAAAAGAGACCATCTATAAATTCGATTGTTTGCAAATCTATTTTTCATAAGTGAACATAATGCTGAATGATCAGTTTCAATTGTAAAATGATTTGAAGTTAAAATATAGGATAGTCTAGATAAGCTATAAACCAAAGCAAGCATTTCAACCTCTGATGTTGAATACCTAGTTTCATAAGGTTTTAAAATTCTAGATATAAAACATATTGGCGTTTCAATACCATTTACAATTTGAATAAGTTCTGCTGCAATAATTTGTTCGGAAGCATCTGTACGTAATATAAAAGGTAAATTAAAATCTGGACTGTGTAAAAGTAAATTATCATGAAAATTTATCTTTAACTTATTAAATGCCTCTTGTCGTCTAGTATCCCATTCCCATTTTATATCTTTCCTAAGTAGTTCTATCAAAGGTACTTCTAATTCTGAAAGTCTAGGTACAAACTTTTTGTAATAATTCAATATACCTAAAAATCCTCTTAACATCTTTAAATTTTTTGGAGTAGGATAATCTTTGATTTCCTTTATACATTCTTTTCCTATAGATATTCCTTGCTGATTAATAATATAACCCAAATATTTTACGAACGTTTTGTAAAATTCACATTTTTCTATATTTAATTTTAAACCTGATTCATTTAATGCCTTTAAAATTATATTTAAATGTTCTAAATGTTCTTCTATTGTATCTGAAAATATAAGAATGTCGTCTATATAGTGAAGACAAAACTTTTCATATTTATCCAAAATTGCTTGCATTGCTCTAACCAAAGCAGAAGATGCCGATTGTAATCCAAATGGAACTACTTTAAACTGATAAATATGTCCATCTACACTAAAACCAGTAAATCTGCGAGACTCTACATGTAATGGAATAAGCCAAAATGAATTCTTCAAATCTAATTTTGAAAATATAGTGTTCTTTCCAATCCTATAAAGCATAGTTTCTATAGTTTGTGGAGAGTCAAATTGTGATTTCGTTATTTGATTTAAATTTCTAGCGTCAAGACATATCCGTATAGAATCGTCCTTTTTAGGTACTATTACCAACGGATTTATAAAGTTTGTTTTTGCTGGTTCAATAATATTTGCACGTATCATATTTTGTATTTCCTCTTGTACTTTTTGCCGACGTTTGTATGGAATAGGATATGTTTTTGATTTAAAAGGCTTATCCTCATCAACTTGAAGTCTATGCACATAACCTTTAGCAATTCTTGATTCATGATTTATCAATGTCATATACTTTTGCAACCATTCGTTTACTATATTTTTATAATTTAAAGGACAATTTATCTCCAACTTTCTCGGCATATCATAATTATTAATTTTCTTTGTAAACTTATTTTCATCACTCTTTACATTATTTATATTATTTATATCTAAATTCCCTATATTTGATTGATTCAAATTTATTTACTATTTTTACCGATGTACCTTTTAAAATTAGAGACCTTTCCCCTAAATCTAATATTGCTTTCAATCTTGACAGCATGTCCTCTCCAATGATAACATCAAAACTTAAATTATCCACAATTACAAATTCACCTTTAAAACACGTCTCTTTCACTTCAAATTCCATATTAATAATTTTATTACATTCAGTAATCTTCTTACCATTAGCATTCATTAAAATAATTTTTGAAATCTTAATACATTTATTCTCATATAAATCTTTGTGTTTATCGATTAGCTTCCCACTTATTAAACTTATTTCAGATCCACTATCAATCAACGCCTTCAAATTTACTTTATTAATTTTAATATTAATCATTGGTAAATTACTAATTTTCCCATTATTTAAATTTGACCCATTTTCTAAACCTATAAACTCGCGCATATGTCCGTATGTAGTTATTCCCGTTAAAATATCCTTATCTAAAAATTTTCTTTTGGAAAATCTGAGTTTACCTGTGCTATTGTCTTGATTTCATTCATATCATTCTGTTCTGATCTAACATTCATATTTGTTACCTGCGCATATTTTGTTGCATCATATTTATTTTCAAATCGTATCGGTTCTTTATTTTCCCCTTGCCTATTATTTCCATCTCCGTAATTCCTATTACTTTGATATGTATTTCCATTAGATTTATATTTGTCATTATATCTCTCATTATTATCATAATTTCTACTGTTATACTGATTATAATATTGTTGTCTGTCTGAATAATGATTTTGTCTGTTATTAAAATTTTGCTCATTATGCTGTGTTGGTCTGAAATTTCTCTTATTCATTGATCTAAAATTGCTATTTGAAACCTTATGTAAATCATCTATTACCCTCAAATACTCATTTAAACCATCTAATGTTGTTATGCGTTGTGTTACGATCACATGATGAATGTCATCCGAAAAATGTCTGGCTAGATATTTTATCATTTCATTTTCTGTCAAATTTGGTTCCAAAAATTTAATATTATAAATTTTACGCATGACATAACTTTCCCTAGATATACCACTATTTTCTGAATATTTGCCATTAAATAAATTAAAACGAATTTTCTCTTGGCAATGTTCAGACCAATATTTCTTTAATAGTAATTGTTCAAATTCTTCAAACGTTTCGAACTTAGATTCTATTATTTGATACCAAATTTCCGATTCTGCTTTTAATACCTTTTGTATTTCATATTTTAAATTATATCCACTATTTATATTTTGTAAATGTTGCTTGAAACGTTCTAAAAATACCTTTGGGTGAATTCTAGAATCACCATAGAAATGATTTATCGCCGTATTTTGTATTGCAGCAAGTTAAATGTAGGTGTATGTGTATTATTTAATATCTTCATATTCTGTTCTATTTTACCATCCTGTTCTTTTAATTGTGTCCTCACTATATCTTCTTGGTTTCTCAAACGCATATCTATTTCCTTCATACCCTCTAATATCACATGTTCTACTTCTACTCTTACTTCCCCTTTAAATTCCTTAGTTGCTTCTAGTATTTTTGTATCAATTTTCTTAGTTATCTCTTCGTTAACTTTTTCTAAACTTACTTCTATGTTCTTAATTCTTTGATCCACCTTGTTTTGCAGCTCTAGTATACTATTTTCTAACTTCTTATTGTTCTCTTCCATTTTCTTGCTATTTTCGTCAAATCTATTTTCCATTTCTTGTTTGTTTTCTTCCATGTTCTTGCTATTTTCGTCAAATCTATTTTTCATTTCTTGTTTGTTTTCTTCCATTTTCTTGTTATTTTCGTCAAATCTATTCCCTATCATGTTCATTAACTGTATAAATTTGTCATCATTTTGTGCTTGTGTCATTTGTGTTGTGTCACCTTGTGAAGTTTCTGGCATTTGATCTTTATTTTCCATCTTTGTTTGTTTTCCTGATCGTAAGTTCATAAAATATTTTACACAATTCAAAATTAATACCTACTAAAATTATCCTATTTAAGTGACATTTGTATTGATAAACAAAAAAAAACTTTTTCCCTTTTTTTTTTCTTTAAATTTTTAAATGATCTTGTCTAACCGACCTGAAATAAATTTTCCGAATTTCCCCACGTTGCTGTGCCAATTATTGTTATGTTTTATTAATATGATTGATTAAAAATTTGATGTGAAACCATTTATATCTTCCAAATCAATACCACTAACTAAAACAACAATATTCAAATCTTAATTATCTCTGTAGCTCCGGCTATGCGATTCCACCTCAGATTGCAGGTTCAGGTTTCTATGTTGGAAATTCCTTTTTTTTTTTATAAAATTAAAATTTCAATTGACTAAATTTTTATTTATTACAACCCTTTAATTTCTTGATATAATTTTGTGAATGTGATAATTTATAAATAATTTTGATTTAATACCTTTCACTCATTTCTTTCTTCGTAGCTACAATTCCTATCCTTCAAATCCTCTTAATTATTTCTTTCTTCACTTTTCTCTCTTCTCCGACTAATCTTTATATTCTTTTCTTCTCTTCAAACTATTTAACTCCTTCCTTCTACTTATTTTCTCCACCTTACAATTCCTATCCTTCAACTCCTCTTAATTATTTCTTCCTTTACTTTTTTTCACTTCTCCGACTAGCCTTACTATTCTTTTCTTCTCTTCAAATTATTTTATCTCCTTCCTTCTACCTATTTTCTTTTCCAAATTTCAAAACTTTTCTCACGTATCTGCCGTATCTATTGATCTTCTTTCTTCTACTTATTTTTCTCTCCAAAATTCTCAAAATTTTTATTCTCTTTCAATCTTCAATCCCCTTCCCGTATCTATTGATTTTCTCCCCTCTTTTTTTTTATCAAAAAAATTCTTTTTTCTTTTCAATCAAGAAGCCAAAGTTTTTTTAAAACAACTAAATTTAGATTATTATTACAAACCTGACCCCTTCAGCCCAAAATTAGAATTTTCATTGTCAGTGTCATTAAATTATAATAACCTCAACATATGACATATAAAACTATAAAACAAATTCCCTAACTTAAAAACAGTTATACCAAACTACAACAACTAAATAACAATTCTAAATATTCAATTGCCTCATCAGATCTTTACCAAATCTGGAAGACATAAACTCCACAACACAAATATGCAACATTGCAAATACATAGCAATATATATATATATATTATAATTAAGTATGGTAAGGTCGAAGACCAAAAAAATACAAAATATGACAATTTGTCGTAAAGCTGTGATTAAATAATTAAATGTAAAAAATTTATTAATAGCTGAAGGCAATATATAACATATAACAATGATAAAAATTTAGAAATATTTGTTTATCGAAAGTTGAATAATGAAAATTGAATAAGTAGAAACATTTGTATGATACTATTACCACCGGTTGCGTTCTGCAGTTACCAACCCTGGTCCTCGTCTCACTGAATCGTCACTGTGTACCACCACTCGATCATTGACATCTATCTAGCAGAGATCCCTAGACTTCTCAGAACTTATGCTCCTGTGAAAGATTACCAAAACCCAACAACTTGGTGCTCTCATCCAGCGGGGACTATTCTATACCAAGACACTCCAAATTTGGATTACAAAGAATCCTTCTTGGCAAATAATCTGGTTCCCATGGATTAATAGCAGCAGCCTAGTTTTTTTTTGGCACAAGGTTAAGCCCAATTGCAGGTAAAATTCCAAATCTTAAGGGTTAACTTAACACCTTATGCCAATCCAGATGAGGTGTTAAACGATCAGAACTACGTCCGTATTGCTCGAAGTAGACAGGAAAATCTCTGTTTTCGGTCCCGTGTAATATCTGATATGGTCTAATTACCCATAAATACGCGAGATGTCGCTGACAACTACTGGTAACAAGTAATTCTTTAAATACAATACAAATCTACACAATTACTCTACTATATCATTTCTATGCATTCCTGAGTTCCAATTTAATCAGAATTATCGATTAATAATTTTGTTTATTGATTTTTGGGATTTATTCACTTAATATAGATTTCTTTTTTTAATATTTGTTCTACCAGATGACTTGTAGGTGTATAGCAAGAGAAATAACAGATGGTGCTTGTATGCTAATTTATAATTTAAAGTTGAGATGATGAATTTCAAGGTTCATCAAGATTCAGTGAGACAGGGACGGCTTCAGGATCGAACTGAAAAATTAATTAATACGTTTACTGAATTATAGTTTAAGACTACAAAAATTCATTGCTATTAAAATAAAAATTAACAAGTGGCTTTCAGGTAATTTTGAATGTCACAAGATTTCTACACGTTTAATTACGGTACCTTTAATACAGTATATTAATACTATTAGTTAATCACTTGTGATAATATTATTACTTAAGTTAAATTTTATTAATAACTTATAATTAATTTTTATCCTTTTTATCATTTGCCTGATCATATTGACTCTTAATGTGAAAAAAATAAAGGTAATAATATTAACGTAACCAACTGAGATGAAAAAGTATGCTTACTTTTCCATCTTAGTAATAAATATATTTCACCAATTTATTAAGTTAAATTTATAGAATGTCAACTGTCTTCAAATGAGAAACTACTTACTTAAATGAAGATATCCCATTTCCAATCAATCAAATATGTGTAAGGCAAGACAGAACTACCGCAAATTTGTAAAACACATCTCACGACACAATCGGGATTCTGTTAGGGGATTGACCTAAGTCTCTTTGGGTCCCTTCTAAACCCTTGTCGTTGTCTAAAAATACAATTCTTATAAATCATATTATTCCGGAGTCCATTCTCTTATGCCTCTTTCACGCATGGATATTAAGTAATGCAACTTGAATCTTCCCAAACATATACATTAGTTAAATTTAGTGGGTAGATATGCAACGGTGTGTTGAAAAAAGGAATATTATATGTGCTGCATAGTGAAATAATATAGAATTTATTAGTTTTAACTTAATTTGGACGGTGCCACTATACTGGGACTCCTTATGTTATTGCATACATCCCTGGGTTTGCGCTCCATCTCGCTCAGCGTTTCAGCGCTCAGCTTCGTTGATGAAACTCATCATTAATTCAGCAAGAATTCCATTTTAATTCTGGAATATATTTATTGTCCCAAAAGTATACCAATACAAAATGTACATGTGGTGTACGACTAGTCAAAAGGTACATACAAAGAGACCAAAATACAAAATAAGAATAACCAACTATTTCATAGTTCAGAATATTTATAAATTCAAGTATTAGTTAACATCATAAAAAGAGTGTTGAAATAAGAAATTATATAATCTGTTTTTCAATTGCTTCACACTTTTAATGCTTTTTACATGATTAGGAAGTTTATTATAAAATTGAATACCAACAAATATTGGATTGTTTCATATAAAGGTAAATTATGCTGCGGTATAACCAAGGTATTGGAATTTCTAGTATCAGAATCATCAATTAAATTATTAGTCAAAAATGAAGAATAATATACAGGCCCACAAGAAAACAAACTTTCTGCGCCATAAACCAGACTACGGTTTTCTTATGTACTATTGCGCTCTGAAAATGTATCCGACGTCAGTTTTGCCCTTATACGTCACCAGTTATCGGGGATGCAAATGGGGTGCTAATTTCTTACACCCCCGATATCCGAAAAACTGTGCATTTTCTGAACTTGTACCCTTGGAACTTTTTCATCTGGAGGTCGAGAGGAATAACATATATCGATTTCCGCGAATTTCACTGGGGGGCACTTCCCATAAGAAATGAGCAAGAGTATAGAAATTTTTCTATGACATCTGACCCAAATATTATTAAAATTCTATGACCAATAATTTCCACATACTAGAGTACAAATACAGTTAAGGTGTTTCCTTTAATGCAACTTGGATGAAAAATCTGGATGTGGAAGTAGTGATTCCCTAGGCAACGGTTTTTTTTGTTAATCAAACTTTCATGTAGATACATAAAATAGTTGCGACTGACTAATTTCGTAGATTTACCGTTTTGGAACCCAAATCGAGGGGAGTGTTTATTGAACTTTAAAAGGAAGTTAGTAGTTCTTGTAAAATAACTTTTCTAAAATTTTGAACAAAGTGAATAATAAGGAAATAGGCCCATAACTACCCACGTGGCTCCTTTTTATAGAGAGAGGTAACTTTCGCAGTTTTTAAAATATATAAAATATATAAAATATCGGGAAATACATCTTTATTAATTGATAAGTTAACTAAATATGCAATAATAGGCATAGATATGCAATACCTATTTGCCCATGCATTTAGTTTCTACGTAAATTGCTATCAGTTGGACTGTATGTATACAAATGCTCCCTTGTTACAGTATTAACAGATTCACTCGAATTTTTTTAATGAATTTGTCTACTGTCAGAATAGAACCCTATTGAATTTCATAACAATCCATCCGGCAGTTATTATTATATAGAATTTTCTAATGTCAAATTTTCGTGTATCATTTCTCTCGTTCTCGACGCCTATTGGATAAATAATTAAAAATAATATAAAAAACAATTACTTTCTCGTCTAACTCGCTCTAACTAAAAAAATAGAACGAATTTGTCTCAATGTTTTTTAAGTTCCACCACTACACATTTGTTGCAAAATAAGTTAATATAAAGGTAAGATTTCAATAATTTTCTTTGTAGTGAAATAAAGTGTGAGCATTTGTAGGTATGACAATAAGCTGGAAACTTTTTTACAATTCGAAATAAATATAAAGATATTGAGAAAAAATTGGTAAAAGTTTTTAAACAGAACTTCCATATTCACTCTAAAAAATTGTTAATTAAGAAACTACATATGAGAATAATAAAATCGGAATGTAGTTA
The DNA here is from genome assembly GCA_963583905.1 of Stenurella melanura. Lineage (NCBI taxonomy): Eukaryota > Metazoa > Arthropoda > Insecta > Coleoptera > Cerambycidae > Stenurella > Stenurella melanura. The sequence goes on along the minus strand of OY757314.1, from coordinate 90,981,581 downwards.
TCAATATTATTACAAAGAAAACCTGACATCTTTTGGTCAATAAAATATACAGAGTGATCGTTCCATAGCAGAAAATATATATTAAATAAAAGGTGCCAAATATGCCAATATTTTAGGGTAGTGGAGAAATTATACTCCAAGGTATGAGCGCTACAAAAACAAAATTTCGATTTTCTTAATCAGCATCATGGTATTCAGTGACCAAAAATACATGCTATTGGGCCATAATTAAATTTACCGAGCGTCACTCTTTATTTTGTGACCGTTTATTTGCTTCCTGCATCAAAACAATATTTTGAAAGTCAAAAGAAGTTTAGAAGCGACTTATAAACCTCAATATTTTTTACTGAAAATTTCAGAATCTTCTAATTACTCAATATGGAGACTTGTTATCAAAGAGCACCCAGACAATTCGATACTTTTGCTCAGTTTGGTGAGTCCAACCTAATCTGTCATTATACATTTGTTTTTAGTTTCTAAGTTTGATAGATACTTAATAGTTAATGGTACACCATTCGATATTTCTTGGAGTGAGTAATGAATATTCTAAAATTACTTACTGAAGCAACAAGGCGCTTACAGCCAGTATCATAAAGAACACCACAAAGATCCCTTTAGAAAAGGATACCGCTGTGACGTTTGGTTCACTCGTCGGTTGAGTGAAGGGGCGTCACTTTGGCACTCGAGCTCGGTGCGGTTACGGTAAGCTCGGGCGCCACCTTTACAATTTTTCTCGTGGTGTAAAGGACCCACGCTAGCCTCTTAACACAGCCTGTTTCGGTAGGGCTGGGATAGCGTCAGAGGAGACACGGTATGTCCAGGGGTCTAGGGATGTCAGACTTCACACACACACAGTAAAAGGCACAGTTTAAATAATATACATATTTATTATAATGAAAATCCTAATATCTACAAATATACCTAACCTATAACTACTACGGTTAACGGTGACGGTGGCGAAGCAAGAGGGCGGTTACAAGCAGGATACGAACTTAGAGAAACGGAACGGTAAGTCGGAGTAACGACTATCGGTATAAAACGGACAGAGCAGATACCAGGCGGAGGAAAGCAAAAACACAATAAACAATAGTAAACAAATACTCGGGCAACTTGGCTAAGGCGCAGAGCCTAAGGTTAGTACACACTTCCGGTCACGGTTCCTTGTCGGTGTAATCACCCCAAAGGAGAGATTAAACCAACGAGGTTCACGGGCGCTACTTTGCGCTGGTGGATGTCCTTGTGACTTTCCAGTCGACGCACCCAGACCAGAAAGCCCCAAGCTTCCCAAGTGCTCGCTTGTCCTCCAGACGACGCAACCAGACCAGAGGGCAAACACGAGACCTGTTACCAGCGGAAAGTTTCCCAACTTGCACACTGGCTCACTCCGGTAGGCGGTATTTGGTCGGGGATGATACTTCGGTGTGCTAGAAGGCTTTGTGACTTTCCAGTCGACGCACCCAGACCAGAAAGCCCCAAGCTTCCCAAGTGCTCGCTTGTCCTCCAGACGACACAACCAGGCCAGAGGGCAAACACGAGACTTGTTGCCAACCAATGTATCTTCCCAGACACACGGCGGAGCAAACCGGGATTAGTACACGGATGGCACTTAGTCCCAGCCAAGCTGCTTATTTACGGTCGGTTTTACTTACTCTCTCTCTCCTATGAGACGGCGGTTTCCAATTAGCCTGGTAACGGTCCAAATGAATGGACCCGGGCTAATAATCAATTATTTGGCTGGCTGGGCCAAGCATTCGTTAACGGTGAAGCCAATAGTGTCAGTGATGGAGACAGTGCTCCATCTAGCGGCGTGTATGTCTACTTGCTAAATGAAAGTATATTACTTATTTATGCTCTGTGTGGACAGTATAAAATATTAATATTTAAAATACAAAAATAGACGGTGGGTTTGGGTGTAATTTCCACACCAGAAATTACGCCCAATACCTGTATTAGAAAATACTCATATCCTAAATAGAGAAATAGACGGCGGTGTCGGGTGCAAGTTCCACACTATAAAAATGCTTCATTACACCGCATGCTTAAAAGTTGACTTAAGCATAAAGTATCCTTTACTTAAAAGATCATTTAAGCAAAGGATGCTCTATGCTTAAAGTCAACTTTTAGCATGAAGTATCCTTCTCTAATTAGTGATTGGACCCCATTGGTTGCATTTCCGACGTTTCTTCAAATGAAGTCGTTCTTATTTGTTCCGAACCTTACTCCTCATAGTCGTAGGGGGTTATGAGGATACTAGTGTTTACAATGAGAATAAATAAAGAATGAATAGTACCAAAAGGATCCTTTTGGCGTTGTTTATGGTACTGGCTATTATAATCTCGTATATGAACATAATTTACTCGTTACGACAGAAATCTTTATAATTAAAAGCTCTCGAGAAATTACTTACATTATTTATTTTTAGACAATACAACATGTGCCGTGTAATATGGGTGTCTACAGTTATGAGATGATACATAAGCAGCTTTACCCTTGAATTGTTTCTGAAAATAGCGAGTTTTAAATGTGTCAAAGCATAATTTCGATGTATAAATGCATCAAAATTGTCCACTTGCCATGATGTTAGCTAAATTCTGGTAAATGTATTTGCGAAAATTTTATAGAACTAACTAATGCGGAGAGCAACTGTCGATTGAGGCTGATTACAATTGTGATAAACGTATTTTGTGTCATGCAGTTTCTCCGTCCGCGCTGTTAATTTCACTTAATTTGTTTCCTATGTCGGTGCTTGTATGTCAATGAATTCAAACGTATTCTAGCTTAGTTCAGTTGTAACATTTGTATTTTTAAGTAAATTTATTATATTAAATTTCCTACAAGAACGTTTAGCCAATATTAATTCAGGCGAAGGACACATGAAAATATTTCCCAAAATTGCCTACAGATTGTATATTGTAGCCTTAGCTTGGACAGGTTAACATAGCATAGCCAGGGAAGACGATTTAAAATTTAATACAGTCAAAGTTTAAGTTCATATTCTCTAGGGGTAGCTCGACTGAGACCTCAGAAATGGACAGTAGACCGATCGATACGTCAATAGCGTACCAAGAAACTTTGGGAACTCTTAATCGTACCTGACAATTTTTTGTATTTAATTTTTTGCCTTGCTGAAAACGGAACAGACGCCGAAAAGTTCACATTTCAACAACTCCAGATGCCATAGAACCCGAGAACCTACTAATTTTCACACTAACAACAGCGAATATCTATCGCAGTCGATCATATTAAATCGTAGTGCATATCGTAAAGAGAACAAACATCAAGAGGACCTGAGCACCACTTTTATAAGAGGAACTACAAAACTATAATATCATGATCTTCAAAAGGTGCTTAGCAATTTACTTACTAGATATAAAAAAAAATTTTAGTGTAGGGCAGTAGCAGTACATTTTTTCAATATTGTCTGGTTCAAATGTTTCTGGAGTATGATTTTACCTTCTGCATTTAATTTGTTTTTATTTTCTAAAGAGCTGTATGTATGCACAATAGCGTTTTCCTATTAATTATACCAAAAAATATTAAATCACCATAGAAAACTAAAATATCCAAACGAGTTTCATGACATTGTGGCTGTAATACTGTATGTAGAGATATGCCAGCAGAGAATATGCTGACACTTAAAGTAATATAGACATATAACAATGCTTATGTTACAAAGCTTTTGTATATAGGAACATTTCCACCATCCGCACCACAAAATAATATCAAAATATGAAAAACAAATTTTGGAGATATAATGTGCTATCCCAAAACAGGTGAAGGTAATGCGGATCGAAATTGCTGCAAAAATCAGCAAGCACACGCATGTTAGCCAAAAATCCACGCCATACCAAATCATCTGTGAATGCGAGTATGGAAAGATATAGTTTACATGCATACCTCTCAGTCTATATAAATGTTACACCCTAGAGTCAACTTATTGAGATTGCTGTTTTGTAGATGTGAATTATGCAAAAATAAGTGAATGGAGTTTTCCATAAAAATATTATGGCCCATGAATATTTCAACAAATAAGGAATTGTAACCAACACAATCATCATAACTGGGACTACAAAAATGTAGTGGATAAACAGGATAAATAAATACTTCAGATGGTTTGTAAATCTGTTGACCAATCGAGGCCTAATAATTGGTCTTTGTCTTTCACCGGCATCTCCAAATGATGCAAATTACAAGAACCTCTGTACCTATTTCGCTAAGTGCTCGTTCCTGGTATTGTGGCAAAATATGTGGTTGAAAACACTACGTTGTAAGTATATCTAAAATCATGCTTTTCATTTGAAGATGCTTGAGTAGGGTTGAAATGTGGTGGTTGTCACGGCTTTCTGCCTTTCAGGTTTTGATTTGGTTTACTTTATGGTACTAGTTAGAATTATCTTATATTTCTGTAGAGTTTATTTTGTGATTCAATTCTCATATCCTGTGGTTATTGGTTAGAATAGTTGTATGTACTTGCTGTATCTTAGTTTGTTTTAGATCTTCCATGTTCTTTGGTTTTAGACAATGAATGGGTTTTATTTCATCTAAGATTACAATTGCTGTTTATATTTGTATGAACAAGAAGCTACACAATGCCAATATGTGAGTTTATCAATTTTTTAGGAAGCATCGGTTCTGGTATGTGCAGCGTTGCAGGTCAAGGACATGCTCAGCCGATGACTTGACATGCATGGACTTTGTGGACCAAGTATGTCTTTGAGATTATATAAAGGAAGAAAATATATTCCATCGTTTAACGTCAGCCTACTTCCGCAAACACGGACGCCAGGATGCAAGCTACCCCTAACCTGGAAATTATGCCGAACCTCTCCTCGAAAGGAGAGTAGGGATTTCTTACTTTCCTAACATTTAACCTTCGTAGTGCACTGTTGGGGTCAGGTTGGACCTGCGCCTTATTCTTTTGGGAATAAGTCTACAATAAAGAATATTTCCTGAAAGGCTCCTGTGTATTCTTCTAACTAGACAGGTGTAATAAGTAGCCCAAGTTACGGTTTTCTAGATCATTCTGAAAAGGAAAATACAGCGTTGTCTGGCCATTCTTTGCGCTATATACAGCATTCAAAGTGGGACTCGTAGATGGCCGATGGTAGTTTTCTATCTTATGACGAACATAATAGTCAATGGTATGATCATTTTCAATCAAATGAATCAGAACTCAGAAATATCTGAAATATAAAAAGCATATGGTCGAATATATTTACTTGCGAAATGGACGAAGATTTAGTCAGAGATCACATGTCAAGGTGCGTGGAGAAGCCTCAAATGGCATCAGCCCTGAGGATCAGCATGAAACGTTGTGAAGTTGAGCCTTCAACATCGGAATGACCTAGTCTTCAGCTATCTAAAACGGCAAGAAAGCGATGCAATAGCTGCCGTGTGCTAAGGATATCAAGACGTCTGATCAGTGTGTTCAAAACTTCTGTAAAAGGCATGTCTGTAGAGACCACTCTGCTATCATGTGCTTGACTTATTTCGAATCTTGTACGTCTAATACTTGAATAAACCATATGTAATTACGTGTAAAGTTTGCAATATTGTATTATTAAAAAAAAAATCTCGACTTTATTTGAATTAAATTTTGGGGTCATTGTGACCCCACAATGCAGAGTTCGCACCGGAAAGTAAGTATGCACACCAAACGTTAACAGATAAGGGAATGACTGCTTTACATCACCTCCAACGAATGACATATCCACGATGTAATGTCTGTCTAAAACTGCATAACTTCTAAGTTTGCGCCGATGAACAATCTGTTAAAAGATAGGGCGAGATCGCTGTGAGGGTCACCTATGGTCACTAACAGCAATTATAATGAAAACATTTATCTTAGCTAAGTTAAATACGGATGTTTTGAACTTCCATCAAAATAAGTCCAATAGGTAAATACATAAATGCATTAAACAACATTGTAATGCTTTTTTGAGAATGTATTAAGTGTTAAAAATATACCTTTTCCTTAGTCTCTATTGTTTTCACATATGATGAGAAACTAAGAAAGTTTGATGTATCTCACTTCCGCCTCACTTTTTATCATAGAATATGTTACCAAACACCGAAAAATAAATTTTACTTACAGTGAACAAATAATCGAGCAATAATGTGCGTATGTGTACAGATTCAGCAAATTTAGTTTAAGGTACGTAAACTTGTTTCTGCGCAGATAAACCACGCCATGTCGTAGAACAATGCAGGGTATTGATATAAAACAATAGCGCCATCGCTTCACCGCGTCGAGTTGAGAACAGCGCACCCATACTGCTTTTAATAGGGTAGCTGTTTAGACGTGTGGGAATAAAATAAATTAATCTCAATTTCGTTATTAAAATGCCGTGTGTTTATTCAACCGCAAAAGTGCAAATTGTGAAGTGCTACTTCGAGGGCCATTCCACTGAAGACACAACAAATTTATTTACTGTGGCATATCAAGACAGACCAATCCCCTCAGCTAGCATAATTTCATACATTATTAAAAAATTTGAGAATTTCGGGTGTATCGTGAATTATTGTAAAAAATGCTGTCAACCTGAACCCCGTCATCAACAAATGGGCCAAGAAAGTGAAATTCGCGAAACTAATGTCTGTGCACTTGTTGAAACTAGTGAACCTTGTTCTAGCAGGCCAATTGCTGATGAAGTTGACATGAAGGAAAGAACTGCAAGAAATATTTTGAAAAGAAATGGTTGTTTTAAAGTTCAAACAACGCAAGAAATATTTCCCGAGGATAATTTCAAACGTATGGAATTTTGTGAAATCATGATAAATAAAGTGAATGAGAATGAAAACTTCTTAAAGAATATATTGTTTACAAATGAATCATCCTTTTCATTACGTAGGAAACACAATCCATCCGTAGTACGATATTGGTCTCGGAAAAATAAAATTTGAGTGTTGCTGTGCGAACTCAGTATCCTCAAAAGTTGAACGTTTGGACGGGAATTTTAGACAATCATATTAAAGGCCCACTGCTAATCGATGGCAATTTAAATGGCAATAAATATTTAGAGCTTTAACAAAACCAAATAGTTCCTGCAGTTCAAAATCTTCCTGTCAACTTTGACGACATTTGGTTCCAACAAGACGGCTATACCTTAACTGTTATTAATTTTCTGGAAAGAACATTTCCCAATCGTTTAATAGCTACGAGCGGAATGATAAAGTGGCCCCACAGGTCACCTGATCTAGCACCCCATGATTTCTTTCTGTAGGCTTCTTAAAGGAAACCGCGTACAAACACGTGTGTGAACGAGCCAATAATTTAGTTGAATTACGGGAAAAACTTACCCAACTTTGTGCAAGCATTACTCCAAATCAACTCAATGACATGAGAGATTCATTGTATAATCGGTTTGGCTATTGTTTGGCACAAGAACGTGGTTTGTTTGAATCCTTACTTCATTAATTTATTGTTTGATAAGTATTAGTTGATTTTAGTTTCTGAGGGTTATATAAATTTTTTTTAATGTTCTATTTTTGTAATTTAATAAGAATAATTTATTTTTTGATAATTATATTAGTTGATTTTAGTTTCCGAGTTATTTAATTTTATTTTAATGTTCTATTTTCATTTCGGTTTCAATAAGAATTATTATTTTATTCCCATAGCATTTAGGCTAAAAAGAAACTGCAGAAATGCTTTCAATAGAAGAAATTATTTGTCAAAAATGAGACAAATAACTTCTTCGCTTTTGACTAAGAGATATTGTCTCGTTTCGTATTAGAAATTATTACCTACGACCGCACCCATCCTTAGTTCATGCCGTACTAAATTCAATTGATTGTATGCCTCTGCTTTCACGATTTATGGAACTAGCGGGGCCTGGTTAATTACATCGTTATTCCTATAACCTAAACTGCATTTTCGGAATCTGTATACAATCTCAGTTGAGACGGCATAAAAACGAAAACTGGCAGCAAAGTCACCATCTAGTTTATATTAACAAGTCAAACTCGCTAGGCATCTAATCACGCCCACATTTCTATGTGACAGCAGGATCAAGTCCACGTGGAATGTAGATGGTGAATATAAATCTGTACAATGTTTTCGTTTCTATGCTGTCTCAACTGAGACCCTATATACTATACCAGTAGGCAGCATGTTGCCGTTGGCATGAATAGTTTTAGAACTGTGTATAAAATTATTCCGTAAAATCTTTTGGTGGGGATTTCTCTGAAAATTACACATTAAATAAGAAAAATAGCCTGCAGAAAACACAATACATAATTTTGATATAATCCGTTTAATTTACATGAAGTATTTGTTAAAATATATATTTGTATAACGCTACGGAAATTAACCACAAATTACAAACACAAACACAACATTTAACTTTTGTTATTGCTAATATTTGCCGCATTAATTTTACAAAAATATGTTTGTTTAAATGGATAGGATTAAAATATACGAGAAAGGCTTGCCTCCATCATCTAGAATGTTCATTCTCTCATGATTCAAAAAGTGCTCTATGTATACAAGTGGTTGATTTTGGGTTAATATGTTTGAATTTTTCAGTACATTTATATAATAAGCGATTTTGTAAATTCTACTACACCTAAATAATTGAGTTCTTTGCGCTTTGGGTGCAGAAATTCTAAAACTCACGTTGAAAATAACGCAATATAACTTAAAGCTGATTATATCGAGATCGTAAAACTAAATTCAACTGAATTTTGTTTAAAAAGCAATCTGCCGTTGCACAATAAGGCAGATTAAAAACTGTCAACATTAGATTATGATATTTTAATTATTAAGGAAGCATACTAACTTAAACTGCACAATTAGTTCAGTGAATAAAGAAGGTGAAGAGTGCGTGAACAGGGACCTAGGCGATTCTTTTAGAAAGTTATTCAGGATGATTAGGGAGTGAACATACTAAAAGTCCTGACATCTAGGAGGTGAAGCGCAGGGGGAGGGGCCCAAAGAGAGTCCCACTTTTGGTTTTTTCGCTTATATCTTGAAAAATGTATACTAAAATGAAAACTCATGAAATTCGCTGCAACTTTCATTTTATATACTTTTTTCAAATTCGCAACCGTTTCCGAGCTACACGCTCTGCAAAAGTGAAAATTTTCGAAAAACAGAAAATTTTATTTTAAAGATGATAAAAATGTCCATATAAGGTAAGTAATTTTATTCGATTTCAATAATTTTCATTGTTCTCACGTGTTTATGCTCTTTTGCCATGAGACTCCTGGCAAGGGTTCCTCGTCCATAGCATCCTCATCTTTAGTGGTGGGTGGTTCTTGCTGAAGGAGCACTACGTCGTCTTCATCGTCGCCCTCATCGAAAAAAGGCATGCCGTTGAGGCATTTCCCTTGTCACTGATGGCACACCGCAGAGCAGTTCAGCATTGCTTTCCGGCATCCACATTTGCCACTACCACAATCCTTGCTGCAGCGGCAGTAGGACCTCCGGTGCTGGTGGATCTTCGGTTGTAATTGGCACCATGGTGTCTCCTATATGTTTCCACCCCCACTCTTGGGGGGCAGTTCATGCCCGAGCCACTACTGCACTTGGTGGTAGGTGCGCTGGGAATGCTGTTCACCTGCGTATTTAGTTAATAGGAGGGAGCTGCTGTCAAGCTTAATATTTGCCACTGACCTCATGAACGACTGGAAACGGTACTGGTTGACGGAGGTCTATCTTGTTGGAGCCCTATACCATTTGAGGAAGCAAATATACCCAGCCTCTTCAACCTCGCCTTGAGAAGAGAAAGGGTTGTAAAAGATCGCTTCCTTGATGATTTTTTACATTAGGTACAAATTTGAGAAGCCCGCCTTGATTTTCCTTAAAGTTGAGGACGTAAGGTAAAAATCTGTTTTTCGATAATTTTTCACTTTCCGGAGCGTGAAGCAAGAACATTTTTCCTACGACGCACCGTTTTCGAGATATAAACGAAAAAACCAAGCGAGGTACTTAAAAAAATTTAAGATCAGAATCAGTTATAAGGATCATCGCCAGAAGTGTGTAAACAGTTATGTTTAATGTAAACCGTATTTAATTATAATTTTGAAGCAAAATGATACAAAACTAAGATGTACAAGATATCGAAAATGTAGCATAGGTGATTTTCTCAGTTTTGGACAAATGCTATCTAGGAATATTTTATAAATCTGTTACGAGAATAATAAATGTTCTAGTCCGACGTTGTTAACTATAAATAAATATCATCTGTTAGAATTATTATTGTAAATTTTAAAAATGCGGTAGAATTATCCACGACTGAAATTTGATCATATTCGTTATAAAAAGTGACCATCAGAGGCGTGTAAGCAGTCAAGTAGTATGTGCTATAATTGATATAATTCTAGAAAGAAACATAATCAAGATTTTTACTTCCTTCGCTTACCGAAGGGAAGTAATACAATGGAAAAGAAACCTCTCACCAATATTTCTTCATATTATCACGTTTCAGACTATGCAGGTTATGAAAATTATGCTCTTCCAATTCCACCAGTTGACGCTATTGTCAATGAAAAAATGGAATACACTTTTAGAGAAACGTTTGTGGGTTGATCTTTAAAACGTTAAAAAAAAAATAATATGACGGGGAACAATAGTTTCCACGTAGCTAACAATTTTGTTAAGGAAGAAACCCGCTATACTATTCATGAAAATATTTAGATTGGCCAAACAAGGCAAAATACGAGGAAATCCAAGATATCGAATAAGCAGTATATACTGCGTCTCTTAGATTTAAACAGCCTGGTGATGGAGGGTATTGTTAATACTAAAGACTACATGGAAACAAGTATTTTATTGTTTTCGTTTTATTTTACTTATTTTTGTTTCCAGAAGGCCACAAAACATAGTATAGGAAAATACAGCATACAAATATAACGCTACGGGAATATACAAGTGTATAGACAGAATGTGAATAAGTTAAATATTGAAAGAGTATAACAAAATACAAAATCAATGTAAAAAATATAAAATATGAAGTAGGTATATAAAATTTAGTAAAATAACAATTAAAAAAAGACATGTGCAAAGTAAAGTGAGTTAAGAAATACTAAAATCCTAAATATTCTTGGATACTATAAAAACAGTTATCAAGGGGAAAATATTTAAGTTTATTTTTGAACAGATCGATATTTTCTATGTAATTTATTTCTGGCATTAATTTGTTATATAATTTAATTGTTACATACATAGGACTTGTCTCATATATGGACAAACCCTGTGCAAAAATTGACAACTTAGACCTTTTTCTCGTTTCACAATGGCGAAGATAGCCGTTAATAGTAAATATCTCCAAATTTGTTTTCACGTATATTAAAATTTCACAATACAAGGAAGTGTTAACAGCTTTAAATCTTTGAAATAATTTCAACATAATACTCTTGATATTCCTACAATGTTTCTCATCCCCCTTTTTCGAATTTTAAATAATCTGTTGAAATGACATGAGGGTCTCCAAAATATTATTCCATAACGCAAGCGAGATGCAAGTTGTGCAAAAAGATATCAAAGTAGCGTTATTGCTAATATATGTTAATTTATATAAAGTGTAATAAAAGGATGCAAGCTTTTTCGAGAGATAATCCATATGCATGTATCAATTCAAGGTGTTCTCTATAAGTAAACCAAGAAATATTGTATTTTCTACTTGGGCAATAGGCTCTTCTTCAACTTTTAACAAATAACTTTTATTCATTTAAACACAACTTGTTCATATCAAACCAGTTTTTAAACTTTACAATTATACATTTTTGAACTTACTTCGTTTATATTTGAATCAGAGTATAAATATGTATTATCATCTGCAAACATCGTTAAAACATTTTCACAGCTAGCTAGGTTAGGAAGATCATTAATAAAAATTAAGAACAACAAAGGTCGTAAAATGGATCCCTGTGGGACTCCTATGTTAATGTTTGTCACATCTGAATATACACTATTAATATCCACAATCTGGTTTCTGTAGTGAAGGTTAACCACTTCGAAACTTTTCCCCTAAGACAATATAAATTAAGTTCTTCTTTAAGTCATGAGTGAAAGTTAGAGTAGGGATCTGCCGACGGCAAAAATCTATTTAAACAAGAAAATAATAAAAATAGTATTCAAGCAGGCTGTGCACTTAATCACTTAATCTCTGTGGCACCACATAAAAGTGAATTCAGCTGTAATGGAGCAGAGTTCCTCACAAAAGTACTGGTAGTCCACCAGACCCAACTGTAACTCATACTTATATTTGTTATTTAATGTACACTACTGAATTGTCATAACGTGCTGTAGTTTTATCCGCCCAACAACTATTTCATTGGATATCGATGTATGCTTGAAGTTTATCCTGCATTTTTTTGCACTTTAGTAAAGAAAGGTGCGAGGCGCCATATGAAGTACAGGTGTCTGATGTACTTTTGTAATTCTTGTAAACTATCAGTAGATAGTTTATGAGAATTATTAAACTACATCAGATATCTGTACGTCATAAGACACCACGTAGGTCAAAGGCGACAGCTTACCGTTGTGCGAAACTTGGTACATGTAGGACTTCGGAGTTATTGGTACCAGATACTGCTAAATTATACTTTATGAATTGTAGAAGGCAAGAGAATTAAAAAATCTATGTACCTCGATCAATGTAACTCAAGACAATCAAGCACTGCGACTGAAGAGAGGCAAGAATGCCATAACTATTTAGTAACCAACACCAGGGCGGAATTAGAGAGGCCATTTTCAGCAGAAAGTTTTTTCCTCGAAAGTCTGCTCGAAATTAAAGGATGTATCCTTATACGCGGGAGGGAGTACGTAAAGAACTTGGGTGTATGCAAACGATTAACGTTTGGTTAGAATGAAAACGAAAGAGGACGGACAGTCTATTCCATGTCCAGGAGTCTGTATCCGCTCTAGTGCAAAAAATAGCAGAATTAGGGCTCAGAATAAGATATTAATTTCTATGGTTATTATAGGACCGGCCTCTACATACGTAGGCGTGGTGCAGCACGTCGGCGGCCGCAATGTGAAAACTAAAATGTTAGAATATAAATGTATGGACCTCATCTCAGTTCATCACGACCGTCTTCTTAAGGAACCACTATGCACATTGTCACGACATGTTTCCACTAGCAGACTATATCAAAGTTATAACTCAAAAATTATATCAATTCACATTTGGAGATAGTTCGCTTACAAACAATGTCGCACAAGTCACAGAGCATAAGGCACCTTTTTGAACAAAAAAAATTAAATTATCAAATCAGGCGTTGTCAATTTCTGAGCAGACAATTAGTCACATTTCCTTTTCTCCGTGCAAGTATGAAATCAGTCAAATCACATATATCTGATCATCAATAATTTCCTGTCCTTTTTGTTTCTGCTTATTGCTTTTTGTTCATTTCTAAAATGTTCTCTTTCTAATCACGTGTATCGTAATAGGTAATGAATATCATAATCTTTATGTAGTAAGCCTAATTACAAATGTTCCTGTAGATAAAACTTCAATAATAATTAAAAACAAATTACAACAAGATGGACATTTGGCGAATAGAACTAAGTTAAGCATTGAAACTATAATGGAATTACTTACACTTTGCATTAAAACAACATACTTTCAATTAAATAATGACTTACATCAACAAGACTTTGGGATGGCCATGGGTTCTTCATTATCTCTAATATTAAGTAGTATTTTTATGGAAAATTTTGAGGAAAGTAATATTAATAATCTAACTTATAAACCCATTGTATGATGGAGATATGTAGATGACATTTTTGCTATTTGGCCTTATAGTAAAGAATGTTTAAGTAATTTTTTGAATCAGGTTAACGAAAAAGAACCTCCAATTAAACTTACAATAGAATAGAAAATAATAATGAATTACCTTTCTTAGATATTTTAATTAAAAAATTAGATAACACGTACCAAACCAGTGTGTATAGAAAACAAACACACACAAACAGATACTTAAATTTCAATTCAAATCAACATATTAGTGTTAAGAAAGGTGTTGTTAAGTGCTTGTATGACAGAGCCAAAATTATTTCTTCAAATGATGTAATATTAAGGAACGAGAAGCAATTTATAAAAACTGTCTTATTAAATAATTAATATCCTGAGAGTTTTGTTGATAGTCAGTTACTGAACATTGGTAGTAGAAAAAATATACTATCACACCCTGAGATATGTAAGTCATTGGCACTAATTCCTTATATACACGGTTTATTGGATAAATTACGAAAAATTGGGAATAGGTTTTCTGTATGAACGATTTTTCAAACGGGCTCCACGTTAAGATCGGTTTTATCAAAAACTAAACCTCTAATGGCGAGTTGTATCAACCAAGTTTAATGCTAAGTCAGCTTGATCCAAGATAAAAGTTCATAGTTACTATTGTTGTAACAATCGTAGCCATGGATATTGATCCTAGGTCTAGCTGATCTTGATTTAAACCCTCTTGATACATCGCCCTAAATATTGTTTAAAATTAAAAAAAAAAAGTATTTTCTGAAGTGTACCATGTGAATGCTGAAAACATTAAGTAGGTGAATCATCTAGTGCTTTCAACGTAAGACTTGATGAAATAGAAATTACGCTAGAAGGGGAAAATTTGAAAAATCAAAAATTTGTGAACACGCGTGGGATAATTATCACAGGATTAAATGGGACTCGGCGAAGTTTTTAGAAAAAGAGAGTAACGGAACTAAAAGAAAACTTAAAGAATGCGCGATTATTTTATTAAATGAGGATAGATGCGTTTCAAACTATTCAATAGATTTTTGTAGTAGTTGGTTGCCCATCCTTAGAGATGAAGCAAGTAAAAATAAGATAAATATAATTTAATGCCTCACGTGACTATGGAAATATGTAAATAAAGAAATGGTTGACGGCCAAAAAAGTTTTGAGAACGGAAGCAGATTTTCTTCCGAAACGTTAACTACCTATAGCTTTCATTTTCATTTTTTAGTTTATAACATTGTTCCAGTTTATATATTTTTAGGTGCGAATCTTTTTGAAACAGTTAAGTATTCCAAAACCAACCTCAGTCTGATCCGTTTGGCGCAGAAGTTTTTTCATTAAAATTTGTTTAATATTTTTCAGTGGCAAAATACCCATCAAGAAGTAAGAAGATCTTAAAAAGCCATATGGCTGCCGTTTTACTAACAAAATTTTTTCATTAAAGAATGCCTACTATAATTTTTTTTTTATACAATTTATTATCGTAGATGGTCGGTCTTACATTTAATGATGGAAAGTGATTTTGTGGTCTTAAATAGACCTTGGTGACCTCTATCTTTTAAGATTTGATTCGAATCGCATAAAAAACAAGAGTTATTACGCTGCTACAATATAATATAAATATTATAATTAGAAACTGATATAGGTCAATCTTCCAAAGGTAGTGTATCATGTGGTGTTCCGCAGTGCTCAATACTTGGCCCACTTTTGTTTAGTATATACACGTGCAATTTAACGTCCTGTCTAAAAGAATGCAAAGTACATCTTTATGCAGATGATACACAACTTTATTATTCATTCTTACCAGATAATGTAGATGAAGCAAATAATATTGTAAATGATGATTTGGAACGCCTGGTTGCATTCTCCGAACGCCATAAACTTCAGCTGAACCCAACGAACTCATCAGTTATGGTATTTGGCAAATATCGACGACAAATTTAGAATGAGTTTGTAATTAAAATAGGAAACGAGACTTTACAATGTGCGCAAAGTGCCAAAAACTTAGGACTAGAATTAGATACAGATCTACGTTTTAAAAGAGATATAAAGAAAAGAATTCAAAAAGCCTACTCCTCATTAAAAATGTTATTTCCAAACAGTCACTTAATTTCTCACTTCCTTAAAATAAAACTTACAGACTCTCTTGTTTTAAGTCATTTTAATTATTGTGACGCTATATATGGGCTGTGCCTAGATAAACTAGACATTAATCGAATAGAAAAAGTTCAAAAGTCGTGTTTGCGGTTCATATATGGCATCAGAAAGTTTGATCCAGTGTCATATAAATTAAAAGACTCAAATTGGCTAAGCATGTAAGATAGACGAAAACTCCACTCTACATTCTTGTTTCGTAACATTATTTTAAATCAATGCCCCCCTTACTTGTATAACAAAATAAAATATAGAACGAATGTCTATACCTTAAATTTAAGATTTAAAGGACTCATTACACCTCCACCTCACAAATCTGCAATGTTTAAAAGATATTTTACATATAATGTTTATATTCTTTATAATAATGTGCCAGCATCCTTGAAATCCTTAAAACTAAACTTATTTAAAAATCAATTTAAGAAAATTCTTTTTATTGCCTGGCATTAAACTTATTTATTACGTTCTTCCTTGTATTGGCTGCCTATCCCATTTTTCCCCCTTTCTCTATTTTCAGTTTAAAAAGATTTTAGTTTCCTTTGTTACGTGAGTATGATTTTGAATCGCTGTATATGTTCATGTATTTGTAATGTATCTGTGTCACTGTTGGAGCTGAACTTTGAACTTTTTTGAATTGTTTTCAGCTCCATTTTGCAAATTTATTTAATTAATTATGTAATAATGTGTATATACTTTGATTGCAAATAAAATTATTATTATTATTATTATTATTATTATTAAATAAATCTGATGTTTCAATTATTATATAAACCTATTTCTCCCAAAGAATATACATTCATCTTTTTTCATCTCCACAGTGAATGAAGATGACTACTTTGTTGACGACATCAAGGTGACATCTTAATGTTTTCTTTCCTGCATAGCATACTCAACTACTACTTTGCCCGGGGTATGCTGAAAACGCACTTTCACCCCTTTGGAAGGTTGTTATTGGCCATTTACGGGGGTGGGTGAGGAATTCCACCATCACCATGGGGATCACCAAATAAGACTCCATCAAACAATTATAATACGCGTTAACCCCCGTTTGAAGGTGGTTTTTGGCCGTTTGCGGTGGTAGGTCATTCCAACGAGCAATTCTGCCACCACCACGGTATTTAGAATTCTCGAGAATGGGGGGGATCAGACAATAGTTGGGTTTTTGTCCGACTCACGCAATTTATAATATATATTATAATACGCGTTAATTAATATATACTACATAAATATTTTAAGCGAGTAAACGTGAAAGTTAGTAATCCTATCCCAACTAGCACCAAAGTGACAGTAACTGAGATAGGAACTTCGTATGAGTAACCATTACGTAATTGCGACTTTTACGACTTTGGTGTAAAAATAACTTCATTTGACAAGTCTACAGTCCCTGCCTCGTAGTTTCTACCACTTCTACTTTATAGTTATGCAACTGCTACGTAGCTTTCGTGGTACATGGGAACGTGGTAGTTACCAGTGGGACGACTTTCGGGTTTTCAGAACTTGAAGGTGGTAAACTATAGTAGCAGCGACTAACTCGCATCACTGAAAGGTGACTTCAAAGTTGCAGTCACCTTCAAGTAGCTTTAATAGTTGTCGCGGCGTTCTGGGAACCTTCACTATTTCTTTAAAGTAGTGGAACTTGTAAGTAATATTCATAGGTGTTAATGACGTTACTGCTACCTGCAGAACTGTGTACGGCTACTACAAAGTGCACATCACCTCTGAAATTTACCATGAAGTAAATTTCACCATCTAGTTCCCAATGTTTACCATAGATAAAGTTAATGCAAAAAACCTAACCTATATAATATGTTTGGCTAACCTAGACTAGAATTATATTCTGCTATATTATGCTATGCAACATTTTATGTTCAAAATAAGGCAACAAAATTTAATATTTCAACACAGTTTTATTACACCTACCTTTTCTTCTATGTTATCTATCACCGTAATAGTATATTATACCAACAAGGTTTATGTTTTTTATTGTTTAAGTCGTTGATATATGGCTGCATAAAAGTAAATTGCGACAGCTGATAGGTATTTCAATGTGAAGTTAGGTAAATGATAAACAGCAAAAGCTAGGAACGCGTTCAGTCTAGACCTCAACGTACGGCTAACACGTACGTTCTGAATCAATATCGGGAGAAATGTAACCATGAACTAGCAGCCGCAACTTTGAAGGGGTAATTTGTGGTAGTCACAACTTTGCTACTACTTTGAAGTGATGCTACAGTTCCATTCGCAGATTTGTGGTGAGTATAGCTTTAAAGTTAAGTATTTGCAGTTTTCGTCACTATCGCCAAGTAGCAATTACTTTCAAGTAGCATTTCTTGGTGAAAATGACCTTAAAGTCATATTTTCTGAAATACGCCATGTTGATGGCCAAAATTATCGACGCCATTGTTATAACACATGAACCATAATTTCACAATTGACTAATAAATTTAATTTGTCGCCATTTTTTCACCAAATACAACAAATGAATACATGAAAAGTAGTGTTAAGTTCCGAAGAACAATAAAAAATAGGTTTCGGCATCTAGTGTGTCATATTCTCGCATGACATTACATATTTTAAAAACAATGTTTTCATTAAAAATGCAAAATTTAAAGGCGCGTGGTTAGATTCGGACGTTTTATCATTATGTTTGTCAGTAAAATTGCATTCGTTTTAATTGTGACCCTTAGACCATTGGAAAATAGCACAAGTTTTGCTGTCTAATATCACTTTCTGATATTCTATTAAATTTCTGAGTTAGGGAAATGAACAGGAACAAGAATCATATGTAAGAATGAAACATATATATAATAAAATCGGTTGCAAGACAAAGAAGGGGCAACATCGATTTGAAAGAGTAGGTAGTGATAAAGTTTTTTGAAAGTTGCGGCGTCTACGCCGCCACGTCGCCGCTCCGGAGCAATAACGTCATTGGAATGTAGCCAGACAAGTTCCAGGAGCGTGGCTGGAACGTTATCGTCACCAAAAAATATTCCCCATTTTGGTCATAAACACGTATTAGGAACGTTCCTATTACGTGCCTGTGACTACTACCAAAACACTTTAAAGTGCCTACAATAGTCATTGCTACGTTCCCACGACTAATTGTGCTAGTTGGGACCCTCAGCTTCAATTAGTAATAATGACATAGACGTAGTAGTTGTTGGTTCCATTTGGAATTTCATATTATCTTCTATTCCATTATCAAGCAAAGGACTGTGTCTTAGAAGAACAGATCTTGTCTCTAACATTTTAATAAATACTTAGTATCCTGTACTCGTCTTTCTGAAAAAGTGGGGGGGGGGATAAACAGTTTTCGTGTCGCCTGGTAATGGCATGTTTTTATTGACAAAGGCTAACAAAATCGAATTGACTTATTTTCGTAAAAAATTGAAGGGGGCTGAAAACCGGCCTTAGGGACCCTCCTCCTTTGAAATTCTCGTTATGATTACTGTGTTCTACTCCACTATGTGGATGTGGAAGTAAGAATCTAACAGATGGCAGTATTATATTTGCCACCTTTTATTTTTTTTTTTCCTGTCGGATGACCACTATATATTTTTTTAACAAACGTTATCAGGTTTTTTTGTAATAATACGGACAACTACATTCCGAATATTATTTCATATGTCGTTTCTTAATTAATAGTTTTTTTATTGTGACCACACTGTATAAATGAAGGGAAGATGGTCTGATGGTCAAATCAATTTATCTAGAACACTCAGAAAATTAAATCATAACAATACCTCAATCGTTTACGCTGAATTATATCAAGGAAAATGATAAAAAGGTGAGATAAAGAGTACATGTTAATCTAGCTAGCGGTCACCGTTTCGATCTGAACCACGTGATTCATTGGCCGCGGGAAATAAATTATCTTAGCTCATGACGAGCCAACACGCAGCACACAGGAAACTCCAATAAAAGCTTCATTTGCACAACAATAGCTAGCCAAATTATTCAACTCTATGGCTACAATGTACCGCTTTAACCCAACGATTGATTTCGAATTTTGCATGCAACTACAAAAGTCAAATACATTTAGTGACAATGTACTTCTGATGAAATCAATAAACTGGCGTATTTATGATCATTGTTTTTAACAAAAGCTTAGTCCGTGAAATTATTTACATATACACAGGGTGTTTCATAGACTGTGACAAATTTTATTTATAGAAATTGATTTTAACACTTTTGTACATCAAGGCGTTTTGTTAATAAGGTAGGGTGTTTATCGATAGTAACTGAATTCTTGACAGCATATCTAGAACACATGGTACTTATTTATTGGATTCATATTTCCTGTACCATGCTGAAACTCATGGCGAACATCTACATTATATTTAAGCGGAACTATTGCATGATGTACCACTACTAGCTCTCAACCAAAGATAGGGCGATGGAGCTCCAGCACCATAGAACATTTTGCTTAAAACACTTGCAGTTACACATAGAATTGCCTTAGGTACACGGTGTGTTAGAAACATAACCAGTATATTTAGAAGCGGACTCTACTCGCAAAAATAGTAAAAAAAATCGGTAAAGGTATTTACACAGAACTTCCCTCTTTATTTGTGCATGGCGGTTACTTTAAAAAATTAATAATTACGAAATGACATTGAAAATAATAATCGGAATATAGTTATCACTATTATTACAAAGAAAACCTGATAAGTTTTGGACAAAAGAATATACAGAGTGATCATCCAACAGCAAAAGTTCAATACTAAATAACAGGTGCCGAATATAGAAAGCTTGCGCAAATACCTTTATAAATGTCCACCATGACTGAATTATTTCTTGGAATAACCACCCTGTATATTTTTCAATAAAAGTGTAATAGGTGCATATGCCAAATATTATTGCCATCTGTCACATTTTCAATTCCACATTCACGTAGTGGAGTGGAAGTATAGTGGTGGTTAAAAAATTTCATTTTCAAATTTTAAATTTGAGCAAAAAGGAAAGTTTCCTTCTATCCTATAGTAGTGGTATTTTTTTTTTTTTTTTTGATAGGTTTAGAACGCCATGAAACGCGACAATTTTAAATTTGAGCAAAGAAAAAATTTTTTCCATCTGTTTTAGTGGCAAAAAATTTTTCAAAAATGTTCAAATTTTTACTTCCCTCGTATACCGAAGGGAAGTATTGTATTCGAGAAAAAATCACCCTCCGAGATTTTTTCGGATTTTGATGTTTCAAAACACGTAGATTACGAAAATATAGGTTTTTCAATTCCGTCTGTCTGTCTGTCTGTCTGTCTGTCTGTTGGTGCATTAATTAAAAAACTACTTGACGGAAAGCAGTCAAATTTGGTAGGTAGTTGACGCTACTGTCAGCGAAGAAATGGTCAAAATTTCAATGAAAAATATACAGGGTCTAAAGGGAATAAATAATGGAAAAATTTTTTTTTTGCTCAAATTTAAAATTTCCACCTTTCATGACACGCTAAACCTATTTTAGAAAAAAAAAATTCCTGTGTTCAAATTTAAAATTTCCACGTTTCATGGCATTCTAAACCTATTTAAAAAAAAAATTTTTTTTTTACCAACATTTTTGAAAAATTTTTTACCACTAAAACAGATGGTAAATTTTTTTTTATTTAAAATTTATGTTTGCACAAATTTAAAATTTCCACGTTTCATGGCATTCTAAACATATTTCCGAAGAAAGAAATTATGAAAACATTTTTGAAAAATAAAAAAAAATAAAAATTTTTAACCATCACTATACTTCCACTCCACGTGAATGAGGAATGGAAAATGTGACAGATGGCAATAATATTTGACATTTGCACCTATTACAGTTTTATTTAAAAATGTACAGGGTGGTCATCCCAAGAAACAATTCAGTCATGGTGGACATTTGTAAAGGTATTTGCGCAACCCTTCCATATTTGGCACCTGTAATTTAGTATTGAACTTTTGTTGTTGGATGAGCACTCTGTATATTTTTTGACCAAAACTTATCAGGTTTTCTTTGTAATAATAGTGATAACTATATTCCGATTCTTTTCAGTGTCATTTCGTAATTATTAATTTTTTAGAGTGACCGCCATGCACAAATAAAGAGAGTTCTGTGTAAACACCTTTACCGATTTTTTAACATCCCCACAATAAAATTGTGGGAGGTTACTAAAATTGGTCCAAAATCGAAAATTGAGATAACATCTAATGTTTACGTTTTGAGGTCCCAGGAATCCAAAAAAGTGAATTTTGAAAAATGTCTGTGTGTGTGTATGTGTGTTAACACGATAGCGGCGAAAGTACTGAACGGATTTGGATGAAACTTTGCACAAGGGTTTCTTTAGTGCTCTAGAAGATCTGAAAACGTTTTGGTTGAGATCGGATTACGTTTAGTGCCATTTTGGCACAACATCCGTGGTCGAGTGGGCGAAAGCGTCGACTTACAAATCAAGAGATCGACGGTTCGATCTCAATACAGTGCAGCTTTTTTTAAATTTTTTCATTATAAACTTTATTAATAATTGCGGAAAATGTTACATGATTAAATATCATCATATATTAGGTGTTTATAATTATTCAGAGTTTGAGGATTGGTCACTAGTTTTAAGTGAAATATAAATAATTCTATTGCTGTTTATACATTTGATTTAAAGGCGTGTCATGACGGCTGATTTGAATTGACTATCAGAGCTCGTAGCATTTGCTACTGCTACGAATCATATTACAGTTAAAAAGTAGCAGACTGCTGTTTAGCAGCCCATCACTATTCCAACCGGGTGGGGAGATTCCAGCCGCTTCCAGTAGCTGCCGATTTTTTTTCTGAAGTAAGTTTTAGAATGTCATGAACCGTGAAAATTCTAAATTTGAGCAATACATTTTTTTTTCGTCTATTCTAGTGGGATTTTTTTTTTCCAAAATGGTAAAAAATGTTGCAATTTTTTTTCCGAAATAGGTTTGGAATATTATGAAACTTGGAAATTTTAAATATTAACAAAGAAAAAAAAATTCTATCTATTTTAGTGATAAAATTTTTTCAAAAGTGGTTTAAAAAATTTCTATTTTTTTAATAGGTTTAGAACGCTATGAAACGTGGAAATTTTAAATCTGAAAAACGAAAAAAAAATTGTTCCATCTATTTTAGTGGTAAAAAATTTTTCAATGTTGAAAAAAATTTAAATTTTTTTTTTCTGAAATAGGTTTAGCGTGTCATGAAACGTTGACATTTTAAATGTGAGGGTGAAAATTTTTTTTTCCATTATTTATTCCCTTTAGACGGTCCACCCTGTATATTTTTCAGTGAAAGTTTAACCATTTCTTCGTAGACAGCAACGTCAGCTACCCACCAAATTTGGCTGTTTTCCGTCAAGTAGTTTTTTAGTTAATGCACCAACAGACAGACAGACAGACTGACGGAATTGAAAAACCTATAATTTCGAAGTCTACATGATCTGAAACGTCAAAATCCAAAAAAATCTCGGAGGGTGATTTCTTCTCGAATACAATACTTCCCTTCGGTATGTGAGAGAAGTAAAATCATGTAAACATGTAGCTGGAGATGCCTTCTAAGAAATTATGACTCTGTGCTTATCGGTAAATTTGTGCGTATCTATCTTCGTGAGGTACAATCTCATGTCAATAAGTTTACACCACCTTAAAGAATTCATGAATCTCGCTGAATGGCAAGGAATCTCTACTCTTTAAAAAGCATTATGTTTCAAAAGCATTTTCAAGTACAAAAGGCCCAAAGCCAAGGAATTGCAAAGAAAAACTACAAGAAGGACTTAGACAAGTTTACGCGAATTATTTTACAGCTTTATGTCAAGAACGTTGTACTGCAACTAATGGTGTAGCAGTTTGAGGTGCTCTTAATTAGCCTCAGGTAAAATATTGGTGACTTCGTTGTGTGTGAAAGAAACAAAGTAAAGATCCAATTTTTAATAATATTATATTTAATCTTCAAACGCTGACTACTATATATCGTTACAGATTAACCAACCATTAAACAATGTTCAAATACATACAGTAGTTCTAGTTCTTCGCCTATGATTTCTTTTCCTGTCAACAATTCTCCACCTTACAATTTCTATCTTCCAACTTGCCATACTATTTCTTTCTTACTTCACTTTTCTCAACCCCTCCGACTAATATTTATATTCTTTTCTTCTCTCCAAACTATTTATATCTCCTACCTCCTTCTACTTCCTTTCTCTAACCACCTATCAATCTTTTCCTACCCGTCAATCTCTGATAGTTCTTCTCTCAACTTCTTGATCTCTTTTCTTAAAACTCAGACATGTGTATAAAAAGCTCCACAAGTGCTAAATCGAGATCTAACATTCTTGAAGGACCTCTGTACTTACGACAAGATCAAGAAGTTTATATCGTTACGCAAGTAAACAAGCTAACCATTGTACTCTTCGGCGATATACTACACTTTTCCGTAATTGCACATTTTATAGGATACTTTTTGCAGTTTATCGTAAATATATAATGTTAGTTTATGTTAGCAAGTGACCTTGGCCTTGTCCGCTGCGAGATGAATTAGGTTGCCAAGCATTTGTGACAAAATTACTTTTAAATTTGTAAACATTGTTGGAATGTATGCGTAGCCGAATTGCAATCCAACAATATCCATAACCAATCTTTAAAACTTTCTCTAATTATTTTTTTCTACATTTTTTTTAAAAACTCTTTGTTGGTTTTCGTCTTAGACGTTTTTGTTTAATTATAAAATTTAAAATAATATATGTTTTCTTTAATTTAAATAATTAATAATTTTTATTTACCTATCGATTTTGTTCAAAAACAACAGGGCTCTGCCCCTAGTATTAATTTCAAAACAATCGGAGTTCTCATTCTTAAGTTATCGTATATATAAAAACGGACAGACGCCAAACAGACAGATGGACGGATATTTTGAATTTGTTCAGAATTCGAGCACAGTGATATTAATTTATTTTCTTTCTCTACCATGGATATAACCAGTTTTAGGAACGTGCCGATTAAACGATTAAATACAATATACTCTTCGTTTCATTGGCATTGAGAATAATAATCGGAATATAGTTATCACTATTATTACAAAGAAAACCTGATAACTTTTGGTCAAAAAAATAGAGTGCTCATCCAGCAGCAAAAATTCAATACTAAAAAACAGCTGTCTAATATGGAAGTCTTGCTCAAATACCTTTACAAATGTCCACCATGGTTGAATTATTTCTTGGGATGACCACCCTGTACATTTGTCAACAAAAGTATAGCTGCATATGCCAAATATTATTGCCATCTGTCACATTTTCAATTCCACAATCACATAGTGGAGTGGAAGTATTAGTAGTGGTTAAAAAATTTCATTATCTTTGAAATTTTTTAAAAATGTTGGTAAAAAAATTTTAAAATTTTTTTCTTCTGAAATAGGCTTAGAATGTCATGCAAGGTGGAAATATTAAGTTTGAGCAAAAAAAAATGTATCCTTCTATTCTATAGTAGTAGTAAAAGAACATTTTTTTTTTTAATTTCAACATTTTTTTAAATAGATTTAGAATGGAATGAAACGTGAAATATTAAGTTTGAGCAAAAATAAATTTTTTTCCATCTATTCTCATGGTAAAAAATTTTTCGGAAATGTTTTTTTTCGTAGGTTTAGAATACCATGAAACGCGAAAATGTGGAAATTTTAAATTCGAACAAAGAATTTTTTTTTCATCTATTTTAGTGGTAAAAAATTTTTCAAAAATGTTGGTAAAAATAATTTTCTATTTTTTTTTTTTTTAATAGGTTTAGAATGCCATGGAACGTGGAAATTTCAAATTTGAAGAAAGAGACAAATTTTTTCCATCTCTTTTGGTGGTAAAAACATGTTTCAAAAATGTTGATAAAAAACATTTTCAATTTTTTTTTTAATAGGTTTAGAATGCCATGAAACGTGGAAATTCTAAATTTGAACAATGCTATTTTTTTCCATTTATTTAGCGGTAAAAAATGTTTAAAAAATGTTGGTAAAAAAATATTCAATTTTTTTTTTTTTTAAGTTTAAAATGTCATGAAACGTGGAAATTTTAAATTTGAACAAAGAAAAAAAATGTTTTCACCTATTTTAGTGGTAAAAAAAATGTCAAAAATATTGGTTAAAAAAAATTTTAATTAATTTTTTTTAATAGGTGTAGAATGTTACGAAACGTGGAAATTTTAAATTAGAGCGAAAATCGCTTTTTTTCATTATTTTTTCCCTTTAGACGGTTCATCCTGTATATTTTCCAGTGAAAGTTTAACCATTTCTTTGCTGACAGTAGCGTGAGCTACTTACCAAATTTGACTGTTCTCCGTCAAGTAGTTTTTTAGTTAATGCAACAACAGACAGACAGACTGACGGAATTGAAAACCTATATTTTCGTAATCTACATGATCTGAAACGTGAAAATCCGTAAAAATCTCGGAGGGTGATTTTTTCTCGAATACAATACTTCCCTTCGGTATGCGAGGGAAGTTAATAACGACCCGAATCGATAAAATAATTTTGTAATTTCGAACCTAAGTGTTGATTACAATAGGTTAATTGAGGAATTAAGGACTTTAGTAATTATGTATTTATCTGTTTGCCTTTCTTTATAATCCACATCGAGCGCATATCTGTAACTGTTTCATTGCTATAAAAAATAAATTGGAAAATGTCAGAACTGTCAGCGCCTCGTCCAGCTTCAGTTGCTGCTGGATGTTTGGCTGGATCAGGACATGCGTGTCCAGCGAGGACGTTGTTGCAGCTTTTAATATTAATGCCGCTGTATTTACTCGATTGATTTCTGCACGATTCAACCGTCCTAAAAAAAAATATTTCAAATAATGGCATCTGCTTATACTGAAAAACAATTATAACTATAAATGTGAAAGATTATCCCGTAGTGGGTAATAAAGGAACATTTTTCGTTCAGCCTATTACTGAACTGTATCTAAAATTTAAGTTTTCTCAACGTTATTATGAGAGTTATCGTCTACTTTGGCCACGCAACAAAGTCCTTAGGAAACTTTTTTCTTATTTAAATGTTCCAAAAAGTAGCAGAACTCACTAAAGATCAGCATGACAAGAAGGAAACCGCAATTTAAAAATGCATGGCTTGTTGCTCATAATATCAGACATGCATTTTCAGGCTAAACAAAACAGACTTTGTCCAAGAGTGTCATTTAACAAAGCTGAAAGTAAATCTACACTCGGGAATAAAATAAAACAATTTATTTCAAAGTTTTGTTAAAAACTTTAGGCTCCACGACTCACCGGTAAATACTGTCACAGATACAATTTTACTTTATTCCCAGTCCTATCAACCAAGAGGAAACAAAAAATAAAGATCAGCCTAAAAGTAAAACAAAAAATATATTTTAACTTTTGTAAAGCGTACGTATCTGCAGGTTATGTAGTTCAGCAAACAAAGAAACTCATTTCACTTTAATGACTGAAGTAATACTTATTTGAATTTAATTAACTAATAACTAAAAAGGTTAATTTTCATAAATGGTAGTATAATGGATAGAGTATAATCGAATTAAGAGTGTCAACAGCGAATATAATATACTTAGCTTGGGTGTAAGCTCCGGCAATTTGTTAAAGTAAACCTAAAGAAACGTGAGATATGCATCAGTGTCGTAAATTACCATTATTAATGCGACCGTACCTACTATAATTACCTCTAAACTTTTAATTCGTGGAACAAAAGATTTACTTTTATTTCAGCGAATACGGTTAGTTTTCTAATTATGTAGTACATTACGAAAGAAAATAAACTTATTTTTATTAATCTATATGCACTGTAAAATCAGCTACAGGGAGTACGCATAAGGTTTTAATACTAAATTAAAATAAGACAGCTGAAAGACTAAGAAGGGTCGTTAATGAAAAATACTTAGTAGACATACATTAAATTAATTCACTATGCGTGTCAGGGGAGGCTAAGATAAACATAATTATCAAAAAAAAAAATAAGAA
The DNA here is from genome assembly GCA_963583905.1 of Stenurella melanura. Classification (NCBI taxonomy): domain Eukaryota; kingdom Metazoa; phylum Arthropoda; class Insecta; order Coleoptera; family Cerambycidae; genus Stenurella; species Stenurella melanura. Next base: position 90,953,792 of record OY757314.1, on the reverse strand, counting down.
AATAAATTTGTTAAGGAAAATACCAGACACTTTATTAGTATGACGTATTTTGTACAAAAATTTGTGAACAAATGTAGATTTATCACATAAAATTGGAAAAAAAATAAAACTAGAAAGCGGCACAAATTACGCTCGTTGGTTTTCATTTAAAATAATTTAACCCGCTCAGTGGGTTAGTGTTTATGTGTAAGGCTTGAGGAAATAAAGTCCCTGGGTTCAATGCACAGTATATAGAATACTCTCCTCATTTTTATTATAAATAATAAAATCGCTGCCTAAGGAATCACTACTTCCACATTAAGATTTTTCATCCAAGTCACTTTAAAGGAAACATCTTGAATAGAATCGCACTCTAATGAGTGGAAATTATTGGTTATAGAATTTTAATAATATTTGGCGCAAATGTCCTCCCACTCCGTCAATGAAATCATATCAATCAGACCTCAATACAATCTCAATTTCATCTTATTAATCCTATTAATAATGGAGGGGAGGTGGTGGCGTTTGAAAAATATTAGACACAAATCTGAATAAATCCCAAATTTCTGTATCTTTACCAGCTTGATTTACTTATTTTCCCCTATTTACTCCTACTTAACCCCCAACCCTTCAACGGAATCATCTCAAAATATAATCTAGTTCCAGAATTCGTTATAATATATATGTCTACCAAATTTCAAGTGAATATGTCAATTTTATTTTATCAACACCTTTAATAATGGAGAAAAGGTGGGGGGGGGTTGAAAAATATTATTAAAAAATCTGAGACATTGGCTTCTTGGACATACAACTAATTTCAAGTTTCTGTACTCTTATCGGCTTGCTTTATTTATTTTTCCCTATTTTCCTCTACTTACCCCCCACTCCTTTAACACAATCATGTTAAAATACAATCCAGTATGAGATATCGTTAAAATACCAAATTTCAAGTGAAAATTTAAATTTAATTATATCAACTCTTTTAATAAGGGAGTGTGAAGCTGGAAATTATTAAAAAACCTGAAACCTTCGCTTCTAGTATGTACACAAAATCCCAAATTTCTGTACTCTTACCAGCTTGCTTTACTTACTTTCCCTTTATCTACCCCTGTTTAACCGTTCAACGGTATCTCTCAAAATATAATATAGTTCCAGATTTGTTACAGTACATACGTGTACCAAATTTCAAGTGAATATCTGAATTTTATTTTATCAACCCATTTAATAATGGAGCAGGTTATACAAAAATCTGAAGCCTTGGTTTCTAATACACCGATTTGACCCCCAACCTTTCAACGGAATCATCTCAAAATAAAATCTAGTTCCAGATGTCGTTATGATACATACCTGTACCAAATTTCAAATGAAATGGGTATCTCAATTTTATTTTATCAACCCCTTTAATAATGGAGTAGGGGTCGTGGGGGGGTTGAAAATTATTATAAAAAACTCTGAGGCCTTGGCATCTAGTACATTCATCGAGTCTCAAGTTTCTGTACTTTTCCCCTATTTAACCCGCAACCCAACGAAATTTTCTCAAAATATAATCTAGTTCCAGGTGTCGATATAATACATACGTGTACCAAATTTCATGCGAATATCTCAATTTTATATTAAGAACCCCTTTAATAATGGAGGGTAGTGGGGGGTTGAAAAATATTATAAATAATCTGAGACTATGGCTTCAAGTAGAAACACTGAATTTCAAGTTACTGTACTTTTATCTACTTGCTTTACTTATTTTTCCCCTATTTACCCCTATTTAACCCCCAACCTTTCAACGGAATCATCTTAAAATATAATCTAGTTGCAGATGTCGTTATAATACATACGTGTACCAGATTTCAAGTGAAAATCTCAATTTTATTTTACCTACCCCTTCAATAAAGGAGTAAGGGTGGTGGGGATTGAAAAATATTATAAAAAAATCTGAGGCTTTGGCTTCCAGTACATACACTGAATTTCAAGTTTCTGTACTTGCTTGCATTACTTATTTTCCCCTGTTTATCCCTATTTAATCCCCAACCCTTCATCAGAATAATCCCAAAATATGGTCTAGTTTCTGATGTCATTATAATACGTGTAGTAAATTTCAAGTGAATATGTCAATTTTATTTTCTCAACTCCTTTAATAATGGTTTGGGGGTGGTGAGGGGATGAAAAATTTTGAGTTCTTGGCTGGTAGTACATACATCAAATTTCAAGTTTCTGTACTCTTACCAGCTTGCTTTACATGTTTTTCCCCATTTACCCATATTTAACCCCCAACCCTTCACAGGATATCTTCAACAAGCAATCCAGTTCCAGATCTCGTTATGGTATATACGTGTACAAAATTTCAAGTCAATATCTTAAACCGTTCTGGAGAAATTGTGCGGAAAAAAAAAATTACAGACAGACAGACATTTTTTTTCGCTCAAATTTAAAATCTCGACGTTTTATGACATTTTAAACTTACTTGAAGAAAAAAAAATTGAAATTTTTTTTACCATTTACTTCAATCCACTACGTGGATGTGGAAGTAATATTTGCGGAGAGCACAATAATAATAATGCTTTGTGTCAGCGAGTGACGGCCTTATATAACTACGAGATGAATGAAAGCCACCAAAGCTTGGTCCATAATCTTATCGCATTTGTGACAAATTTATTGCTGTTAGCCGGTTTTGCAATATAACAATATTATATAATATAAATATATAAATTTAAAGAGTTAATATATTTAATAATTTTTTTATTTATAGATCGATTTTGTTCATAATACGGCTCTTTCTATAGCTAGCACTAACTTACTGAAAAAATTTCACTACAATCGGACTTTTTGTTCTTAAGTGATCGTGCTTACAAGAGACGTAACGGTTAGACACACATACAGACAGACGGATGGACGGACAGATAAACAGACAGACAGACGGACGGATGGACGAATGGCATTTTGAAAGTTGTTCGGAATTCGACCACCAACACAGTGATATGAAATTTTTTTCTCTACGAGAGATATTACTGGATTTAGAAATGTGCCGATCGAATGCAATATACTCTTCGTTTTATATTTGCGAAGAGTGTAATCAATTTAAAACATAACGATAGGAAGAAATATAAACAATGTCAATCCTCAGTTATCTGAGGAATTTAAGTCATTAAGGTAATACATTAAGAAACACGTTGAAAAAAATCTTAAGTAATAGAGGAAAATTATGTCGCATTCCTACATCAATATGTTATAGTGACATTAACATCGAAGAACAACAAGACTTGTCAACATGTTCGCAGATTCTCTCCAAAGCTATTATACATAATCAAGTACAGCAGCTGCTGAATCTACTAACATTGAAGCAATTGACAATTTTTTTTCCGGAAACTTTAAATGGTCCGAATTTATCATAAAACTAAAACCTAAATTTACGACTGGTCCAGACAAAGTCTCATTGACACTGATTTGAAATGTTTCAAAAAGTCTAATTTTTCCAAATTATTAAAAATTCTTAAACAGGAATGTATTACCATATACATAATCGCTAAGTCAATCTCAACATGGAACGCCAATAGTCCCTTCAAATTAGAAGAAAAATCACGGATTTTGGGAATTTTTTTCTACAGCTAAGCCACCCATATAGAAAGTTGTCTTGAGGTTGTTTTAACATATTTTTCACCAAGTGCATGAAAAATAAAGGTTGTTTTTTAGATATAGATACATATATGTTTGTTTGGCCATTTTGGCGGTTTTTTGCGCTTTGCTGCAAAACTATGCATTTTTGAGAAAATATGACCTGATTTAATATTGTAGAACTAGCGATTCTCTACAATTATTCCTCTTTTCATTTTTTTTTTAAATTACGCTTAGTTACGCCGTTAGAGCGCGCTGAAGTTTATGTAAATGTATACATTTCTTTGGTGTGTGATTTTAAGCCAAAACTATGCATTTTATAACAAAATATCAAAGATATCAGTTACTGATAAAAAAATTTTTGACAAATTTAGTCGTTTGTTTTTTTTTCGCGCGGTTTTGCCGCTAAAGCGCGAAAAACATTTTTTCAATACTCTTGAGCGGAAAAAAATATAGCGCATATATTTTTGATATACAGGCAAAACTATGCATTTTTTTAGGGTACTCGTCAATTATATAAAAATTTGGAGAGCAAAAAAAAATATTATTTTTGAAACCCATTGTTCATTTCTTACACAGCTGCGCATAGAACGGTACATCTAATAGTATGAACTACGCGCATTCAGCTGTAGTGGTCGTGATGGGCCATTTTGTATATGTCATCCTTAATGTCATCTATATTAGCTGGCCGGTAAGAAATATTGAGTAGAGGGAGCTGGAGGGGCAAAATGCTACATCTGTTCACGATGCCTATATTTTTTTTTATCCGCTCAAGAGTATTGAAAAGCGTCTTTCGCCCTCTAGGGGCAAAACCACGCTAATGTGAAAAAAAAAAACAGAGAACAAAATTTTTCGAAATATTTTTTATCTACAACTTTGATATCTTGATATTTTTTTTATAAAATGCATAGTATTGGCTTAAAATCAAACACCAAAAACATGTACACATTTACATAAACTTCAGAGCGCTCTAGCAGAGCAACTAAGCAGATGAAGAGAACAAAAATTGTAGAGAAACGCTAGATCTACAATATTAAATCAGGTCATATTTTCTCAAAAATGCATAGTTTTGCAGCAAAACGCAAAAAATCGCCAAAATGGCCAAAAAAACATATAAACGTATCTATATCTAAAAAAACAACCCTTTTTTTTATGCGCTTGGTGAAAAATATGTTAACATAACCCCAAGGCAACTTTCTATACGAGTGGCTTAGCTGTAGGAAAAATTTCCCACAATTATCCTAATTTGAAGGGACAGTAGGAATCGCTGACACAAATATTATTTCCACATCCACGTAGTGGATTGGAAGTATAGTAATCGTTAAAAAAAATTCAATTTTATTTTTCTTGAAATAGGTTTAGAATGTCATGAACCGTCGAGATTTTAAATACGCAACGTATTTTACGCATCTGTGTGAACGTAAATTAAAACAATTTGTCATCTTGCCGAATATACTCGGCCGAAATACGGATCTGCGGATTATGCATAGTGTGGACCCGGTCTTAGCCCCTTGCGCCACCCTGCCGGATGACAAGGCGAAACCAATTGATGTCGGACTTCTAATACAGGTAATTTATCTAATACGTTTCTAAGGTTTTTGAAAAATTTGAACACAGCAAAAAATAGTATTACATAATTTTTTTCAAATATACAGGGTGTAATTAGTTTCATGTCATTAAAAAAACTGGTGGTAGGGAACGACGAGACAAACAAAGAAAACCATATATAACATGGGGTCTAAAGCTCATAGTTTTGGATAAAAAAAATAAACAAAAATTTCGCAAATTTTCAATAAAATTTTTTGAGAACTGCTGGAATATTGAGGTAGGTTTAGATCTAGATCTGATCTGAAGAAAACTATAACTCCTCTTGTGCAATATTTTAGTTACTGTGGGTATTTCGTTATGTACACACGTGCAACCCGCCGTTCGTTGTTTTTGTTATTTTTTAATTTCGCGTCAATGTGTATTTATAGTTAAGATTTATTTTATTGACTTACCGTTCAAGTTGTCAAATTCTTGATTACGTACAGACACAACTTACTTGTTCGTTCTTTTTCTATTCCTTTTTGGCTTTTGTACCAAGATTATTATATTTTTCTTTATTGACAACGTTAGTTGATAATTTAGTGTTTAGTGTTGAACGAAGTGCGTATGTCCTTAATTCGACGTACCGAACTGTGTATTGATGCAGATGCAGAGATTTTTAATCATTTAGGTAGGTAGTAAGCTTTTAACCCAGGACACTAACTTATGTTAGACATTTAAATTTTCTAAATTATAAACAATCCAATATTTTGTTCCTAATTAAAAAAACACACATGTAAAGAAATGCTCTGTTTAAACCTCTATGGCCATTATTCGCTTGCAATTGTGCACGAAGAGAGAACGAATTATTTACCTCTTTATACTTGTCTCAGTTCAGTTGAGGCGGTCCATAAAAGGCGGTCGATGATCCTTTGACACCGCGTGTGCCGGCGAGCACTTTTTTATGACAATTTTAAAGTTGTATAATTAGGAACTACAAGTCCATTGCCAAGAAAAGCAGTGGTTCTCAATAGTTGTCTATCACAAAATTAAAGAAATTGAACTAGATCAGTTTTTTTCAAAGTGCCCCTAGAGGGAAAAGTCATAAAGGTTTTTTGTTTGTCTGACATGAAACTGATTACACCCTGTATATAGTTCTTAACTGAAGAGTTATTTTATGTTTGTATAAGTACATATATTCCCTAATATTTTTTAAATGAAAGTGTATAAATAAAACCTTATAAAATACATTTAATTTGAATGGGTCTCATCAAAAATTAAGGTATTAGAATTTAATGATATTGAATTCACATGCAATTGTTTGGAATCCATATTTCCATATGCTGCGTTAGAGAGAAAAGTGAATAAAAACATATATTATAAAAGAGCTATTACAATAAAATTAATACGAATTATCGAAATTTTATTGTCTTCGCGTTGCTATTATTTACATACTAAAACGGTTTATTTTATTTTCATTTTAAACACGCTATAATATAGACGTCATTATTAATAAACTTCTGTTTGGCCTTTCAGTAGATTACTTTTTAATGTACCGATGTATTTTTAGTAACCTCCTTTAAAAGCTTACATGAAATATTACTAGTATTTGTAATAGTTAACTCATTGCTAAAGAATGTTAGGTATAACATATTGAAATACGATTTTATTATTAATATTCGCATTTCGCTGAAATCTAACTAAAAGTGGAACTTTTCATATGCTTTAATAAAAGATATTAATAAGAAATCCTCAGAAAAATTTTTTGTGTACTTCATGATATATGCGTAGTATATATTTTTGTGAAGTTTAATAAGTTTATTTCTAAATTATCGGTAAATTTAATATCAGAGGACTAAACGGAACCGGAGAAAGGTTAATTCAGTTGTGTCTAGACAACTATAACATTGTTACCGTGAGTAAAAATATTGCAATTTCTTAAGTAAATTACCTATTAACGACAACCTACGAAATTATGATACGTGACAATGACAAGTGGGTTATTATTGATTACACAGCCACACAAAAAAAGCAAAATTTCGCTTCCACCAACGAAACCTAGTACAACCTAGGTTTTTGGGATCGTTGAATCTGAATCCTAGGTCGGTTTGTCGGTATCAGGTCGCGTTAAGGTCATTTCAAAGCCAAATCATTAGATTTCGACAGAAAAATTTGAAAAAAATTTTGTATATAGGTTCTTGAGGTCGTCGAATCCAAATCCGAGGTCGGCTTGTCGGTATCAGGTCGCGTTAAGGTGATTTCAAGGTCAAATAATTAGACTTCAACAGAAACATTTGAGAACATTTGTACATAGGTTTTTGAGGTCGCTGAATCCAAATCCGAGATCGGCTTGTCGGTATCAGGTCGCGTTAATACACAAAATAGTAATCTTAATCAAGACAAAAACAATGATTATAGTACAGTTAACAGTGATGACGATATGTTTTATGATTCGAATGAAAAGCCAGTTACTGATAAATTCGAGGATAAAATTATTATAGATATACTTCTACCACCTTACTACTAAAAAATATATGTGCCTGTATGATACACTGGCGACAAGTTAAAAAGGTGAAATACACAGAGAAATTACTGAGAAGCAGTGAATTATTATTTATTTGCTTAATTGTATTGAAACATATTCTTTATAGGATTTTGCAAACATCAGAAAAAATAACTATCTATGAGAAGTAAAAGAAAAGCTATGTGTAAAAATACTAATGAAATCTTTGCATTCATTCGATAACCTGTATGGGGTTATGAAGATACTAGTTTAATCTGCATGGCCGTAGGGGACTGTGTGGATGCTAGTTGTTGAATGAGAATTTTCAAATAAGGAATTATACAAATTCATTTAAGGAATTTTAATTTGCCAGCATAACCAGAAGTCAAGTTATCGAAAGAATACAAACATTTCATTAATATTTTTACACATAGCTTTTCTTTTAGCTCTCATAGATAGTTATTTTTTCTGATGTTTGCAAAATCCTATAAAGAATATGTTTCAATACAATTAAGCAAACAAATAATAATTCACTGACTGCTAAACATACATAGAGTATATAGGCTCCAATACTAGTTAGATAATAGATAGGTAGGTGTAGATCTGTTGTTTTTATCAGTCAATGTCAAATATAATTTTTCATACTTAGTCATAGAAATTGTCTTGGTTTTGCATGGAACATCTTTATGAGTGCCTTTGTGCTTTTCTAAAGAGCTCAGAATTAGGGCAAAAACGTTTCAAAGGCTAAGCATTTCCAGAAAATATTTAAAAAAAATCTCTGGGGTCTTGGCTTCTAGTACATATGCAAAATTTCAAGTTTCTGTACTCTTACCAGCTTGCTTTATTTATTTATTTCCCTCAATTTGCCACTATTTAACCCCCCAACCCTTCAATGGAATAACCCCAAAATACAATCTAGTTCCAGTTGTCATTCTAATATATGCGTAAGCTTAATTTTACTTTATCAACCCCTTTAATAATGGAGTGGCGGTGGTGGGGAGATGTAAAATATTATAAAATAATTTGAGGCCTCGCTTCTAGTACATACACAAAATTTCAAATTTACGTAGTCTTACCAGTTTGCTTTACTTATTTCCCCCTATTTACCCCTATTAACCCCCCAACCCTTCACCGGATATGTTCAAAAGACAATCCAGTTCCAGATCTCGTTATAGTATATACGTGTATAATATTTCAAGTCAATACCTTAAACCGTTCCGGAGAAAACGTGTGGACAAAAAAAAGTTACAGACCGACAGACAGGCACAAAACTTTTTTTGCTCAAATTTAAAATCTCGACGTTTCATGGCATTCTAAGCCTATTTCAAGAAAAAAAATGTAATTTCTTTCATGATTATAATACCTACTTACAATCCACTACGTGGATATGGAAGTAAAAAAATTAAGTTTCTAGCTTGCTCTACTTATAATGCGCTATTCACAACCTACCACCTCCCACCCCTTCAACGGAATCATCTCAATCATTGCAATACATACGTGTACTAACTTTCAAGTGAATATCTCAATTTTATCTAATCAATCCCTTTAATAATGGAGTGGAGGTGGTGGGGGTGGGGGGGTTGAATAATATTAGAAAGGAATCTGATGCCTTGGTTTCTAGTATATACACCAAATCCCAAGTTTCCGTACTCTCACCAGCTTGCTTTACTTATTTTTCCCTATTTATTTCGACTTCCCCCTCTCCTTCAACGGAATCATGTCAAAATATAATCTAGTTTTAGATGTCGTCGATATAATACATACGTGTACAAAATTTCAAGTGAAAATGTCAATTTAATTTTATCATATCTTTTAATAAGGGAGTGGTGGGGGATGGAAAATATTATTTAAAAAAACCTGAAGTCTTCGTTTCTAGTATATACACCAAATCCCATATTTCATTTCTCCCTTATTTACCCCTATTTAACCCCCAACCTTTCAACGGAATCATCTCAAAACATAATCTAGTGCCAGGTGTCGTTATAATACATACATGTATCAAACTTCAAGTGAATATCTCAATTTTATTTTATTATCCCCTTTAATAATGGAGTAGGGGGTGGTGGGGGTTGAAAATTAATATAAAAAAATCTGATGCCTTGGCTTCTGGTACATACACCAAATTTAAAGTTTCTGTTCTCTTACCAACTTGCTTTATTTATTTTCCCCTATTTACCTCTAATTTAACCCCCAAGCCTCCAACTGGAATAATACCAAGATATAATCTGATTCCTGATGTCGATATAATATATACGTATACCAAATTTCAAGTGAATATTTAATTTTTTTTATAAACCCCTTTAATAATGGAGTGGGGGGTGGGGTGGGTTGATGGAAAATATAATAAAAAAATTTGAGGTTTAGGGTTCTAGTACATACACCGAATTTCAAGTTTCTGTCCTCTTACCAGCTTGCTTTATTTATTTCCCCCTATTTACCCATATTTACCCCCCAACGCTTCACCGGATATGTTAAAAAAACAATTCAGTTTTAGATCTCCTTATAATATATAAGTATGTGTACAATATTTGAAGTCAATATCTTAAACTGTTCTGGAGAAAACGTGCGGACAAAAAAAAATTACAGACCGACAGATCGACAGACAAACAAACATTTTTCTCTCTCAAATTTAAAATCTCGACGTTTCATGACATTCTAAACCTATTTGAAGTAAAAAAAAAAATTTGAAATTTTTCTTACGGTTACGATGTTTCCAATCCACTACGTAGATGGGGAAGTAAAAATATGAAAATTGTCATTATGCAAGATCTCAGAAGAGAATAGTATTGGATTTTCTATAACTAACCCTAAACTTATTCCGGTAGGTATAACACTATAAAAGATATTCGTATATATAAATAAATTCAAGGTCAGCATAATTTTATTAAGAATTTATAATCACCATTTAACGTGTTATTAACCCCTTTTCGTACCATCGCGAGTAATGTTAGCTAGCTATTTTAGGATTTAATTAGATAACTAGATGTTTTATCCTATGGTGGTTTTGACAATAATACTTACCTATATAGCCATTTTAGGGTTGAAAACTTAATTCATCATACTCACATTACATCATTATTAATTCTGATTGACTCGTTAGTGTTAAATACTACGAAGCGGTATTGATTTCAATTATGCTCTCGTTTTTATTCGCTTAGCTCTCTTCTAACTAAAGCCTTTGTATTTCAAGAGGGTTTATTATTGTCAAACAAATTAATATTATGGATTGTATCTGCCATTAACTGAGCATAATACGTCAGAAAATTAGTAATAAATATTTGTCAGAAATGCAAAAGTATACGAAGTATAATAATACATTAATTTAAAAATCAGTATAAATTTATAAATTAAATATTAGAGCAACTAGTAACTTTCACTGTTTTAACATTATATTATTATTTCGATAGATTGATGCCGAACAGGACTGTCGTGATCTCCGACACCACGTGATAGCAGTGTCGGTGATTTGATCATAGTCACCACCATGACCTGTGAGTTAGTGACAGCAAATTTCAAAATCGTGTGCCCTAAGTGGACGAAGAGACCCCAAGATAACCGCCTTCTGTAGATGTCTGACAACTCGGTATGAGATTCGGTTCTGAGAACAACGTAGGCGTTATATATCATCTTGTTTAGATGATAGAGGACTAGGATAGAGGCTTGATGATTTGAATTAGCCTGAACGTCGGAAACGAGAAGTTCTAATAAATTCAGGATCTCTGGCTTTCGAAGATAGACTCGATATCTTCTGGGTCGTAAGACAGCATTGGTGTCTGGTCTGGCGACTGCCATAGATGAAAGTACAACATCCGCAAGCACCGTGTTATGGCAGTGGCTGTAGGCCGAAATGATATAAACCGAGTATAAAGAAATTAAATGCATGAGCGATTCTAGCGCTTTGCGGCAGATTCTGCAGTTGACATCAGCAACTCCTACACCCTTTCGGGACTTTGGTAGACCAACCGGTCAATTATTTCGTCTTGGCAAACCACCATAAATCCCTTAGTCTCCGACTTTAGCAAAGCTGGCCTTAAACAGGCGAATGTCAACCTATACGATCAACCTAGTATTTGTAGAATCGGATCCAGTTTAAAATGACCGATGTATGAATTAATGTTGCGTATGTCTTCACTATCTCTTGCACACAAACTTAAAGCAATACCCTAAAGATATTGTCAATGTATGCCTATCAATATTCTTTCCCACTTCTTTTGAGACGGAAATATGTACACTGAGGAGTGAGAAACATAGTCATAAGCTCAGTGATTCTCAAACTGTCAGATTTGACTACAAATATTATTTATTCCCATGAACTAACACCACTCTAAATATGAAAAACATTTTTATTTGAAATATTTAAGTTATTTTTAGTGGTAAATAGTGGATATTCATCCGTCAAACGAACAATGTCAAACCACTAAGTCTTTTCTAGTATGTACATATTATATATTTTAGAATATAATGAACATAGGATCACAGAGCTCAATCGATAAGATACTTAAGCAGCAATAAATGTAAATGGGGTGGTTGCGAGTTCGATCTCGATCCTCACTTCTACTTTTTTCTTTTATTTAAGCTCTATTAAAAGTTAATAATTTTCCTTCTAAAATTTTTATTTTATTAAGCCGCGCCGCGAGATTTGTTTATACTTTATTTTTCTCAAAAATGTGTCTTTTATTACTACTAGCGCATGTTTATTTCGACCGACTTTCTTACGTTATATATTAATACACGAATAGTGAAACGTGCGTAGAGTAGATAAATTGTTCAAGTGTAGTGTTGTGTTGTTTATGAAAACGTGTCGTAAATTGTTCAAGTGTAGTGTTCAAGTGTTTTAGTGTTTGTGAAAACGTGACAATGCGCGGTTCTTTCAGAATTGTTTTAAAATTATTGTTAATTTTTTTAATATGTATTTTGTCAACCATAATATTTATTTATTACCGCTAAAAGAAAAATAATTTATTTTCGTTAATCTCATAGAGATTTTTTAACTATGATAAAAATAGTTAAATTAAGTGGCAGTGTAAAAACCTCATCTACTATCCGTGGGGTAGAGTATTAATTCCTGTGTATATCCAGGGCGGGCTATGTTTCCTTAGCTAGAATAGCATTTAACCATGGTAATTTTAGACAACATCTTTACAAGATGCACATGTGACAACATATCGATATGTGATTTGAATCACATATTCTTTCGGTGTGGAAATCATACTATAGAAATTAATCGGTTTCTTACGAATTTTGCAGGCTTATCGTTAATGCTCCCAACAAATATATCAAACATGGTAGCTCTAATTAATGAAAACCCGTCACTAGGTAAAATGGTACTGGACTTCCTATATTTGATAAGAGTTAAACTATAGATTGGCGTAGGTTTAGAGTTGTATCCTATTGTTTAACCTTATGTTGTGAACACCTACCAACCGTGGTCTCCAATTTTGTGTGTTTATATAAAGTCGCCTTGAAAGACCCCTGGGCGTGAAAAGTGTGTCCTTGTTTATTCCTTGATTGTTTCTCTTCTTTTTCTCTTTCTCATTCTCGATTAGGTTAGAATAGACATAATGACTTTCGCAATACCCACAATTGTCGTGGCTATACGGACTACGTTCCCAAAGCCATTTCCTTAGGGGAAAAAAAAATCCTGTGTATATTATATATGTAGTTTGCTTATTGCTTGTAGTGTTAATAATATTTTTATACTCTTTACAAATACAAAACGAAGAGTATATTGCACTTGATCGGCATATTTCTAAAACCAGTAATATTGCTCGTAGTGAAAAAAATTTCATATCACTGTGTTGGTGGTCGAACAACTTTCAAAATGTCCGTCTGCCTGTCCGTCTGTCTCTCTGTCCGTCCATCCATCCATTCGTCTGTCTGTCCGTCTGTCACGTTTCTTGTAAGCACGATAACTTCAGAACGGAAAGTCCGATAGTATTGAAATTTGGAGAGTAAGTTAGTGTAAGCTGCAGGAACAACCCTATTGAACATTTTGAACAAAATCGATCAATAAGTAAAAAAGTAATCAATTTTTAAAATAAAAAAAAATTGTTTTGTAATTAAACAAAAAATGTTTGAAACTAATATCATTTACAAAAAAAAACTGCGAAGAATATTCTACAGAATGCGCAATAATTATATAACAAGTGCAGTAATCCGGCGAAGAGTATAATGGATAGCTTGTTTATTACATTTTTGAATGTACTTATTCTGTAATTAGCTAAATTCAGATACTAGAACATTCGATCAAGTTGTTGACATATAAGCTAATCAACTATATTCTATCTATAACAAAGGGACTGAGTTAAATTTAAAAATGCAGATTAATTGGGAATTTTAATTACTCTACTCCGAATTTTACTGCTTTGCACTTTCGTCCAAAACAAACCACTCGTACAGTTTAGATTTTAAATCATTTTGTTATTTAACAGAACATCCACAGAACTGAAAAACTTGAACTAAGCAATATATTAAGGGTATTCATGGCTACTATATAATTCTACAGAGTAAAGTTAATATTTACCTTTTAAAGTTTTTCGAATTTTAAATAGTTTGTGAAAGCGAATGCAAATTTAGCATTTATGTTTCTAGTTCGTGGCTTTCACTAATTGTCAAGTTATATGTTTCCAACACAGAAATAGTACCAACTACTATAGTATTTATGTATTTAAATTCATATAATATTCAGTATGTATTAGTGCTTCAAACGTAGTGAGCATACCCACCTATTATACAGGGTGTTGCATTATGAGAGGGACATATCTTAACAGGGGGTAGAAAATATCAGTGGTAATCAGAACCTCCCACAAAAATTTCTCATTGGGCCTTCATTATGAAGTTACAGGGTGTTTTGTCATTTCTGGCAGAAGCTACTTTTTATCATTACTTTGACAGGGTATGGAATAATGGATTCATATTTGGTACAGCTAATATAGTAACGATCCTTCAGAGGTACATGTAAGACATGAAAAAGATCCAGGTCCGGAGTTAGTAAAATTTAGGTTTCTTCTTTACCTCTAAATAACCTGACCCTGTATATATATTTTTTGGAATTTCTGAACGATATTCAAAAAGAACACAAAAATGCGAAATGGCCTAGTTCACTTTTTTGTTACACCTTTGTGGTTATTTAAATACGGTGTTAATGGTAAAAAAACGAGTTTCAGAACGGTATTAAATGAAAGGCAACTGGAACAAATCATTTTGTAACTAAAATTTGCAAAAAATTTTATTGAGAGTGGGTGATTCCTAATACCGTTTTAAAGATCAATTTCGGTAAAAAAATGTAATCAGTAATCGGGTATAAATTAACAAAATATTTAATGAATTATAGTAGGCTTATTCAGAGTGACAGATAATGAAACTATTTATGTCTAAAAAACAAGTTACTTTAATCAAGAAAATCGGCAATATTTCACACCTAATAAAAATTGGAAACTAGAAACTAAAACACCGAAATTAATAAAATTATTTCCGTTCCTGTAACAATAAACAGACAGCCAATAACTGAATATGCTTAAAAACAAAATACAAATAACACTAAAGTAAATTTTAAAAGTGGTCTCCCTCAACTTCTGTGCATTTTCTTGCGCGTTTGGCAATAAAAAGTAATCGCAAAGGTTACAATTTTCACAATATAATGTACTTCACAAACTAAATGCGTATTTTGACACATTAAATTACAAGCAATTAATTATTCAATTGCTTAGGACATTTCTTGTTATTATCTGTCACTTCGATTAAGCCTACTATGATTGAATTAAATATTTTGTTAATTTATACCCGATTACTGTTTAGGGCTACATTGTTTACTAAAATTGATCTTTAAAACGTGCCGGAATTAGGAATCACTCACGCTCAATAAAGTTGTTGAAAATGTTAGTAACAAAATTATTTGTTTTAGGTGACTCTCATTTAATATCTCTCTGAAATTCATATTCTTGTATATTTAACACCAAAAGGGTATAACAAAAAGTGAACTAGGCCATTTTGCTTATTACTCTGTGTTCTTTTCGAAGGTCGTATAGAAATTCCAAAAAATATATACAGGGAGGCAATATACTTTAGAGGCAAAAAAGAAATCTAAATTTTAGTGACTCCGGACCTGGATTTTTTCATGTGTCACATGCACTTCTGAAGGATCATTACTGTATTAGCTATGCCAAATTAGAATACATTATACCATTCCCTGTCAAAGTAATGACAGAAAGTAGTTTTTGCCAAGAATGATAAAACACCCTGTAACTTCATAATTAAGGCCGAATGAGAAATTTCTATGAGAGTTTCTGATTACCACTAATATTCTCTACCTCATGTTAAGCTATGTCCCTCTTATCAGTTCTTGTCTCATTTATAAGGTTTTATAAATCTTGAATGCAGCAGCGTAAATTAATAACTTTTTTTTAAAATATGCCTCCATGCAAGTAGGCTAACAGAACAAATCTGTATTATATATTGACAGTTCAACCTTATAAAAAACTGCCCTCTTACCTTGATTATATTAATCTGGGGTTGCCATTTTATTGATTATAATCACGAATTGAATTAACCTCTCTCTTCAAATTTACCCTATCTGACACTATCAAGGAATGATTTTAATCTACACCGGCCTTTCGTCAGAGTTATACGAATAGCCACTCTGGAAACGAAATATTTTGTACTCTTACCAGCTTGCTTTACTTATTTCCTCCTATTTCCCCCTATTTATCCCCCAACCCTTCATCGGATATGTTCAAAAAGCAATCCAGTTCCAGATCTAGTTATAATATACAAGGTGTCTCTATAAGGTGCGTAGAAAATGCTGCCACAAATTCCTGAAGCTGAAATATGACGATCTAACCCAACTTACTTCAGTCAAAAAGTGGATGATTTCGCAGATACAGGGTGTCTAAAGTTAAATTTGGTTTTAGTTTTTCATAAATATTTTTTTTAATAATTGTTGTATTTATTCGGCTAGGGGGTTTTGTGGGGTGACAAATTAAAATCTGCCCTCATTTTCATTGCACAATTTAGAGGGCGCCACCTGCGGTACTTTGCATATATTTAAAACGAAATATCTTTTTTGAGCCACACTGTATTTAACTTTTAAATAAAGATTCTTATTCTTCAACGTCCTTTATCTGAAAAAGGTATACCTGGTAAGAGTTGATTTGAGCAGCCGTTTTTGAGATACCTGGATTTAAAAAACTCAATTCTTCTATGGCCAGGTCTAAATTATTGCACCACAATTGTACACAATTTCAAGCGACGGCGTTGTAATAAGGTAACTGCCATTAAAGTTTTAAATTGCGAGTAGTACTGGAATATCGTAAAAGTGAATTAGCAAAGGCCGGTGAATTGTCAAACAATTTGCAAATTTATTTTCGTCATAGCCGTACAGTACACCAACGAAGAAATGGTCGATGTGTTATCGGTTTTTGAATATTGCCAAGGAAATTGTTTAAAATCTTGCAGAGTATACAGGCAACGATTTCCGAATCGCCGCTTACCAAACCGTAAAATCTTCGCGGCAGTTGAAAGACGTATTCGTGAAACGGATGTGTTTGCTCTTGTTTCTGCTAGTTATGGTCGTGCATGTACAGTTAGAACTCCAGAGGTTGAGGAAGAGATTTTAAATCGGATTGAAGAAACTCCAAAACTTAGCAGCAGACGATTGGGCTTAGAGCTGGGGGCAAGCAAAGATACTGTAAATAGGGTGACCAGAGAACGACTACTGCACCCATTTCATATCCAACGGGTACAACATCTTTTGCCCCGTGATTTTAAATCACGCCTAGGTTTCTGCCGGTTTATCCAGGAACGCGGAATTCGAGATAGGAACTTTACACGAAGAATTTTATTCACAGTTGAAGTCTGTTCACGAGGAGTGGCATAACTAATTTTCACAATGAACATATCTATGCTGTTGAAAATCCACATGCGACTAAAGTAACCCATTAACAGCACGAGTTAAGGATCAATATATGGGCAGGAATCCTAGACACTTTCATAATTGGTCATGTCACTTCACCACCTCGTCTAAATGGTGAAAATTATTTGGCACATCTGCAAAACGAATTAGCAGACTTATTAGATCCCCTGCCATTGGAAGTTCGAAGAGAAATGTGGTCTATCCATGACGGTGCTACTCCACATTTTGCGTTAAACGTAATTATTTAAACGAACAGTATCCAAATAGATGGTTAGGTAGAGGCAATGATGCACCCGCACATTGACCAGCTCGATCCCCTGACGTGACCCTGTTGCAGGGCTCCCAGATAAAAGGGGAATATGTAAAAAAACTTAACTTTAGAGGCTGATATATCAGCAATACAGCAGGGTAGGGTGGTCACCCTGTGCCCTGAACAAAATTTTTATGTTTTACGTGCAGTCCCCTCTCTGCATTTAATTGGTGGCGAAAGAGGCTCACACGGCCGACTAGACCAGTACCTGGGGAGTGGCTTCGACTAAATTGGGGCTTTAAATGTACGCTGGTGAAAACAAATAAGCTTCTTACTATAACAGGTTTAATAATTATACTTAGGCACGATTACAGCCAAATTTCCAGAAATCACATTACACACAATCGATATACTTTAATATTACACACAATCGTTATACTTATGTGTGGCCCACACTTAACCTAACACAAAACATATAACTTAAAACTAATAAAATATTAACTAATAATAGGCAAAATATGACCCCTCCAAAATATATTAGCTTAAACGATTACCTTAAAATACTGAAATTTAACATGAAATGAACAAAATAATGTGAATTGAATAAGTGACGATAGGTTCAAGCGTGGTGTTCAAAACTATAAAATTTAATTGGTTATAGGCAAGTATGTACTGATAATTTATATTTAATGTGTACGTAAGAAAGCTGACGGGCTCTCTATGCCTCACGTAGAAGGTGGTATGTGTTATAAGGTCCCTCGTTAGGTAATTCAAAGACGCTTACCTCCAGCAGGTTTCAAAATGTAATCACTAGGCCTACCAGGGGAGGGTAGCTTCCAAGGGAGCCAGGCAGGAGAGTCTCACCGCTACACTCAAGCTTCCAAATTTACCAAATATCTTGCCAACCAAGTTTCAGTAAACCAATTCACATACAGATGTACAAATCCAACAGGTAAGATGTGGGGTCAAACATCCCAAGTCCAAGATAAGATGAAACCAAAAGAACAAGAAAACCAAAAAGAACACAAAAATCCAAAAAGTCCAAAAAGTCCAAAAAGAACAAAAAGAACAAAAAGAACAAAAAGCCCTTAGATGTTGAGTGGGCTTTCAGAATTCATTTGCCCCGTGCTTCCAGCAAGTTGATTTATCCGGAAAATTCCGTAGCAGTACTTCCCAACAGAAAATAATCAAAATATCAAAATATACTGCTAATTTGTCACTACAGCACTAAATCCCATTCAAGGAGCAAATTAAGAAAATGCTATCCACGTGCTCAGTGACACAACTCTCTTCGAGCCGGCAAACAGAAAAAATCCCCAAAAATGGCCCAGACGGAAACCTCTGTCAAAATCTGAGAATGACTAAAACTTTGTCCATGGGTACGTTCCGAATGAACACCATACAACATAACCCACAAATCTGATAAATCTCTCTTAATGACGTCTATATTCCACACATAATACAGTATTTCGTAATTCCATTAACGAAACAATAGGTTTAATTGATAATAACGGTCTTGAAAAGGTTATAATCGAGACGTTCGAAACTCGCTTCCTAATTAGGTACAGTTACAGTGCGTTGCTAGCAATGCGTTGCCAGCAACTCGCTGCTAACATCACTGTGCATGGCTCACATGGAGCACGAACGGTAGGCAACCAGTTATACTATATTAACATATTAAGATATTCAAATTTAAATGTACAGATACGAAAATAGACTGTAACACCCCCCCAACTTAAAGAGGATTACCCCGTAATTCTCTCAGAAAAGAAAATTAGGGGCCTAAAGACTTAAACTAATCCTGAATTTCGCTGAGCTGAGCTAACCTTAAGGGACAGAAGACACCGAAAAAAAAAATAAAAGAGATAAAACTTATATCATTATAATAACTACCTAAACAATATACCACCAGAAAGTTCGTTTTACCACTGGACGAAGTCATGAACATCACCAATTCCGAGAGTATTCATCAAGAATTCCCATATAGTCAAAAGGATATAACAAAGATGGAAGGTAATTCAACTCACACCCATTTTGCGCTAAATCAAGTTGCATGAAAAGCCTCGATAATGAGTGTTGCTATATAGCATACGAAAACTCTTGAAAACCCCACCCGGGAAAGGTAATGCTTCGCCCGGTATAAAATGGAACGAGAAAAAGAGAACAAGAGAAAGGAAAAGATAAAATGTTTTAGGGGAGGACCTCTAAGGATCAGTACCCACAGACACTGTGGTGGAATGCCTGAGCAACGTTATAGCGGTTGCCAGTGCTAAAATTGGAGTAGACATAAGAACATCTAAACCACGATACAGCTAGTTAATAAACTACTGCCTAAATAACAGATTCTAGACTGTTATTGGGTATTGGATATAGCTCCAAGCGGCTAAAACTAGACGTAAAAAAAAAACCACGACTAGATGACAAAAAGAGACCATCGTCTGGGAATACTCCCGCTTCAGGTGCGGTGAACAGTGCCTCGTCCGGACGGTACGTTAAGGGCTGAGGTGAAAACGTGGAGGCAGACTTGTCACTATTAAGAACGTCAGGTGAC
This sequence comes from Stenurella melanura, assembly GCA_963583905.1. Classification (NCBI taxonomy): domain Eukaryota; kingdom Metazoa; phylum Arthropoda; class Insecta; order Coleoptera; family Cerambycidae; genus Stenurella; species Stenurella melanura. The sequence goes on along the minus strand of OY757314.1, from coordinate 90,933,466 downwards.
CTAGGCCACTCCTGCCTAACAAGCCCCCTTACCTAGATGTCCACTAGACCCTCCTTAACGCCCTGTCCTTTAAGACAGCCCGACAGAAACCTGCTCACCCCCATTCCGAGGCAAGTTCCCTAATGGCATATAATATACCCTAAAACTAGGACGACACGAAACTTACTAAACCTTAAACATATTGAAAGATACGACGGAGAGAAAAAAAAAAAGAAACTAGTAATCCAGAGAACAATATTCGGTAAACACAATGACTAAACGGTAACTACTACAACAATAGAAATCGATACTTATCCGAACAATATAGAAAAGAGATAAAGAGAACATAGAAAAAAATAGTAGATAGAAGGTAGAGATAGAAATTGGACAACACAAAGAAGAATGACGTTGTTATGTCATAGTTGTTGCTGTCTCCCAAGCGTGTGAAAGTCCACCCAAATTGTCCTCAGAACGTAAGAGACGAAACTGTACTTCGACATCGGACCCTAACAAACAAAAGAATCCCTATACGGTACGATAATAAATCCTTTGTCTAATACTCCACACGAAATACTTCGGTAGCCGACAGGTATCCTACTCTGAGACCAAACGTGACGAGCTTCCACTACATGGCTGACATCCAATGCATGGCATGCAGACATCCTTGACGCTACACCCAGCAAAACGTGGCCCTCCCTACAACCCTTGGATAAAGAAACTTTATCCAGCCAAAATACATACAGAAAAAAATAATCGGATAAGTACGACATGAAATGATAAAACCTACAGAAAACAAAATGCGGAAAATTGCCCTATAACCAACGGATACTGCTAAACATATCAGCCACTAGAAGTGCTATTTCTCGGCGTCGTCTCGGGGATCTAACTTCAAATCTTTTATGTGCCATTCGCCTTTCGAGTCACCGTTTGAATCCTTCAATTCATACCGGACCGACGACAGTTTCTTTGAAATCCGGAAGGGACCTATAAATTTAGGTGCTAGTTTAGCGGTAAAATAATTAGCTTCATTAGAAAGAACGTAGTTTCGTAACCACGGAGTCACCTACGGCTAATTCTATCGGTCTCCTTCGCAAGTCATAGCGTCGTTTAGCGCGATGATATGCAAGGTCCAAACGTTTACGGACATCTTTGAATAGCGGTTCAAAAGCTTCAGAGCGATTTAGATCTGACGGCTGATCGTCCCGAAGAGGATGGTTGTGTTGGTCTCCCCTTACGATATGTTCTCGGCCAAAATTTATGAAATATGGTGTGTGGCCTGTGGCCTCGTGCTTCTGGGTACGTAAAGCACAACCAACCTTTGGTAGTAGTTTGCACCATTGCCTCTGGTTATCTTGAACATATGACCTTAACATTGTTTTCAACACACCGTGCATTCTCTCGACCGGATTGGCTTGAGGGTGGTACACAGGATTAAAAGAAATCCTACACTTGTAAGCCTCACACAGTTTCGCAAACTCTCTGCTCGTGAATTGAGGTCCATTATCACAAATTAGTACTTCCGGGACACCGAATAGCAGAAAAACGTTCTCCTCGATTTGCTTTTTGATGGTTGTCGCTGTAGCTTGGCGTAGGGGGAACAACAGGGCGAATTTTGAAAAACAATCTGAGACTGTGAGGATATGGGTATAACCCCCAGAAGACCGTGGTAGTGGTCCCACCAGATCACAACTTAAGACTTGAAATGGCCTAGTAATGGGCGGTCGTTGCCCCATAAGTCCAGCTGGTGCTTGTCTCATCGGTTTACAAGAAATACACACAGTACAGTTCCGCACATACCTAGCTACGTCAGCGCGCATCTGTGGCCAATAATACCTTGACTTTAGTCTCTCGTAAGTCTTTTACACGCCTGCATGACCTGAAGTTTCTATGTCGTGATTCTCGCGAATGATCTCCACGCGTTTACTTTTCGGAACGACCACTTTCCATGCTTCGGCTGAACCTGCCAAATCTGGGTAGGCTACAGGAATATGTTTAAGTAGCTGCGAATCTCGAACGCGCCACTGTCGGTAACGTAACGGGTGTTCCTGCACAGAACGTAACATTTTCGAATACCACCTATCTGAAGCGATATGCGGTTGCACCAAAGCGACTTCCACGTACGATTCGTCTTGAGGAACGGCACGGGATAACATGTCTGGTACAACATGCTCCTTGCCTTTACGGTGGACGAGATCAAATTGCTGCAGGCGAACAGCCCAACGTGCTAAACGACCAGTAGGTTCTTTCAAGTTATTCAACCAAAGCAAACTCGCGTGGTCTGTCACGACAGTGAACTTAGACATCTCGAGATATGGGCGCAGCTTCTCGACGGCCCATAAAACCCCTAAGCATTCACGCTCCGTTACGGAATAATTTCTTTCGTTTCGACTGAGGGATCTACTCAAATAACAGATAACTCGCTCACCATCTAGGTGCTGCTGCGAGAGCACAGCCCCGATGGCATGTGATGACGCATCAGTTTGAACCTGAAATGGCAGTGTGAAGTCTGGACAGCTGAGAATGGGTGCAGTCACTAACGAATTCTTAATAGACTGAAACGAATGTTCACACTCATCGGTCCAGTTCCAACGGGTCTTTTTACGCAATAAATTTGTCATAGGCGCGATCACCTCAGAGAAATTTGGTATAAACCTGGAATACCAAGCGGCAGTCCCTATGATCTGTCGAACTTCCGTCACGTTACGAGGCGAAGGCAAATTGAGAATCGCGCTAACTTTGTCCGGATCCACATGTAACCCTTGACTATCCACGCGGTAGCCTAAATATTTAAGCTCCCCCAGACAGAACTTGCATTTGTCTCGCGACAACGTCAACCCTGCCTTGAGAAGACGATCAAAGATTTCCTTCAAAGTTTGCACGTGCGTTTCGAAAGTCGGTGTGGCGACAATTATGTCGTCAAGATATACGAAGACATAAGGTTCAAGCTCTGGGCCTAAAACTCTGTCAATCAAACGCATCCAAGTAGCCGGAGCGTTAGACAAACCGAATGGCATACACTTGAATTGGAACAACCCACGACCGGGAACCGTAAATGCCGTATATTCTCTAGAATCTTCCGCGACTGGAACCTGATGATAAGCAGATTTGATATCTAGAGAGCTGAGATAACGGGCGTTACCTAACTTGCTCAAAATCGCAGAAACATACGGAATAGGATAGGCATCCTTCTTGGTAACCTTATTTAGACGACGGTAATCAATACAAAGGCGAAACGTGTTATCTTTCTTGGGCACCAATAGTACAGGACTCGACCATGCCGATTGAGATCTCTCAATGATATCTTCCTCGAGCATGCGTTGTACTTCTTCGTCTATGTGCTTTTGCACCGCTGGCGATACCGGATAATACCGTTGTTTAATCGGCTCAGAGTCCGTTACAATTTTATGCTCTAGTAGAGTGGTACGTCCCAATTTAGTACCTACTCGGTCAAAATGAGCAGTTACCACTTCGTCGAGTTCCAACCTCTGTTCTTTCGTCAGTGTATCCTCTGCGCAAACCGAATGAACTTGTATAGACGGCGCATCACTAACGAAGGTCCAGCAACTGTGCTTTAAGTTAGGTACGATACCCATCTCAACCCAGAAATCAATGCCAAGAATCAGAGTATGTGGTAGATCTGGTACAACTAATACCTCAATGACCTTGACCTTGTCTAACAATTGCATAGGCACCTGATAGCGACCTACAATTTTACATGTCTGATTATTTGCGACCGTAACTTGGCTAGTACTAGAGGTGTTCATCATCGGTAACCCTAATGTACGTAACAACGTCCAGCCGGGTTGTCCGACCACTGTTTTAGAGGCTCCAAAATCGAGAAGACCCTTGACCTCACAACCTAAAATTTTGACGTCTAAATATGGACGCTGATCATTGTCCACATGGCCTAAAATAAAGTCTAGAACCGGCTTAGTTCGCGCAATGAAGTTTTGTTGTCGATTTTGTTGGACCGAGGCAAATCTGTCCGAGATCACATTTCGGTCTGTCTGTGTCCCGGATGGTCGTTTCCCGAACATTTCGGACAAGTAGGAATAGTGACATTCGCGTGACCACAACGATAGCAATAACGTTGACGTGGCTGGTTACATTCGCGATGAGAATGTCCTGAACCACGACAATTCCAGCACAGGCCTGTAAGTCCCCGCGGCGGCGGTTCTGTAGACGTACTGACCGGACTTAATATCCCAGTAGAATTCCCTATAGTGTCGCTAGTACCAACTTCCATGGATGCGACCCTGTGGGAGAGTCTGGAATAATTGAAGGCCAGCGTAGGCTCTAACATGGCCCGATAGTTAGTTGATGGAGGAGTAACCTGTTGGGTGTGAAGGTATGTTTCCTCGAGATTACGACACGACTCTAGTAAGTTATCGATGGTGAGTATCGGTCTGTCCGCCCATTGTGAAGCTAAATGCATTTGTAAATACGGGAGAAGTCGTTCTCGAATAATCTGAACTCGTTGGCGCTCTTCAGGCTTTTGGGACAACCGGTTGAAATAATTCTCCATCGCGGCAATATATACCATGACGGGTTCCGGATTGCCTTGGGTTCGCTTTTTAAGCTCTTCCCAAATATCCCTCTCATGATGATAAGGCAAAAACGCAGATTTAAGTTTGACCACGAGATCATCCCAAGATCCTATTCTATCCTTAACAAACGACCGATACCAAATTAATGCATCCCCTGTAAAAAGTTCTGCAGCGGCGAAAAACAATTGCTCTTTCGTAGCCCCTCTAGATACACGCAGTTCCTCTACTCTTTCTAGAAAATTAAAAACACTACTCTTCCCATCAAACCTAACATTCCATTTACTGACTGCAATCGGTTTACAAGAGTAAGACGGTTCATAACAATTACCCATATTCGAGGGTCGTGACACATTAACATTCTTAGTATTTGTATTAACCGTTAACGATGAACTTGGAGAACTGGATATAATTTGTGGCATACTACTGAAAGTTACCCGAGGTCTATCTGTTTGCAACCCTATCAAAGCATTCGCAGCTCCCGCAAGCTCCTGCTGATCATTGTCAGTAGTTAAGACCAAAGAAGAAACCCTACGAGCTGAGTCATGTACAATTTCCGGAAGCAAAGGATTGTCCATATCTAGTAACGAGAATTCTGGATTTGTTCTATTACCACTTGTGTCCCTAGTAGCATGTGAAGGCTCCTGCGTTTGAGAATTGAGCTGAGATTCCAACAAATTTCCACCATCATCAATCATTTGCATACAACGTGCCATTAACTTTACTTTATCACGGTTTTGATTTTCAGATAAAGTTATTAACCTTGATAGCCGACCATTAACATGTAGCAACCGTGTGTGAATGCGAGAGTGCTCATTGTTTTTGTTATTCATATCGAAATTTGTTATCTCGGTACCAAGTTGTTGCAGTTTTTTATCACAAATATTTAATTCCGATTCAGTGTCTAAGTCCAAATCTGGAGAATTTGTTGAGAATCCCAACCGTTCACACCGCATTAACCCTCTCAAAGTACTTCGCTTCTCCGCTACTGTACCTTCTGAAGATAACCCTCTTATTGCAAGCTCATAAGTTAACTCGTCTACCAACAAACGATTGATTTCCATCGTGAAAGTAAAAGATATTAAAAGTCCCCAAAAAAAAATGCAAACCCGATATCCCGATAATTTATAGCGTCCTTCTACAGTTAGCACGAATATAAAGCAGATAACCAATTAATATTAAGCAAAAAGAAGTAATCAATATATGCAATAATAAATCAGTAATCAATAAACAGTATAGGGCAATAATAATAAAATAATCAACAATTAATATAAGGCACTAATAATCAGTAATAATAATCAAATCATCAATAAACAGTAATAATAATCAAATCATCAATAATCAATATAGGGCAATAATAGTCAGTAATAATCAATATAATAATATACTAATCTCCCCCCCTCTAAGAGAGAGTGTACCTACACACGAATGAGAAAGAAAAAACACAAAATTTCTAAACACTATACCCTAAAAAAAAATCCCACCTAAAAAGCTACTAAGTATTTCAGTAAAAAAAATATATAAAGAAAGTGTGTAACAGAAATATGTTAAAGCAACAGTACTTAGCAAGTACAATTTTATTGTACTAGTACTTACTCGATATGGCAATGATAAAAAAAAAACTAAGTATGATAATAACGTACCTAGTTTTCACCAGTCGATACAACACCAGAAAACACCCCCAATTACCATCAAGAACGGTTGGGCGCCATTTGTTGCAGGGCTCCCAGATAAAAGGGGAATATGTAAAAAAACTTAACTTTAGAGGCTGATATATCAGCAATACAGCAGGGTAGGGTGGTCACCCTGTGCCCTGAACAAAATTTTTATGTTTTACGTGCAGTCCCCTCTCTGCATTTAATTGGTGGCGAAAGAGGCTCACACATCCGACTAGACAAGTACCTGGGGAGTGGCTTCGACTAAATTGGGGCTTTAAATGTACGCTGGTGAAAACAAATAAGCTTCTTACTATAACAGGTTTAATAATTATACTTAGGCACGATTACAGCCAAATTTCCAGAAATCACATTACACACAATCGATATACTTTAATATTACACACAATCGTTATACTTATGTGTGGCCCACACTTAACCTAACACAAAACATATAACTTAAAACTAATAAAATATTAACTAATAATAGGCAAAATATGACCCCTCCAAAATATATTAGCTTAAACGATTACCTTAAAATACTGAAATTTAACATGAAATGAACAAAATAATGTGAATTGAATAAGTGACGAGAGGTTCAAGCGTGGTGTTCAAAACTATAAAATTTAATTGGTTATAGGCAAGTATGTACTGATAATTTATATTTAATGTGTACGTAAGAAAGCTGACGGGCTCTCTATGCCTCACGTAGAAGGTGGTATGTGTTATAAGGTCCCTCGTTAGGTAATTCAAAGACGCTTACCTCCAGCAGGTTTCAAAATGTAATCACTAGGCCTACCAGGGGAGCGTAGCTTCCAAGGGAGCCAGGCAGGAGAGTCTCACCGCTACACTCAAGCTTCCAAATTTACCAAATATCTTGCCAACCAAGTTTCAGTAAACCAATTCACATACAGATGTACAAATCCAACAGGTAAGATGTGGGGTCAAACATCCCAAGTCCAAGATAAGATGAAACCAAAAGAACAAGAAAACCAAAAAGAACACAAAAATCCAAAAAGTCCAAAAAGTCCAAAAAGAACAAAAAGAACAAAAAGAACAAAAAGAACAAAAAGAACAAAAAGAACAAAAAGAACAAAAAGAACAAAAAGAACAAAAAGCCCTTAGATGTTGAGTGGGCTTTCAGAATTCATTTGCCCCGTGCTTCCAGCAAGTTGATTTATCCGGAAAATTCCGTAGCAGTACTTCCCAACAGAAAATAATCAAAATATCAAAATATACTGCTAATTTGTCACTACAGCACTAAATCCCATTCAAGGAGCAAATTAAGAAAATGCTATCCACGTGCTCAGTGACACAACTCTCTTCGAGCCGGCAAACAGAAAAAATCCCCAAAAATGGCCCAGACGGAAACCTCTGTCAAAATCTGAGAATGACTAAAACTTTGTCCATGGGTACGTTCCGAATGAACACCATACAACATAACCCACAAATCTGATAAATCTCTCTTAATGACGTCTATATTCCACACATAATACAGTATTTCGTAATTCCATTAACGAAACAATAGGTTTAATTGATAATAACGGTCTTGAAAAGGTTATAATCGAGACGTTCGAAACTCGCTTCCTAATTAGGTACAGTTACAGTGCGTTGCTAGCAATGCGTTGCCAGCAACTCGCTGCCAACATCACTGTGCATGGCTCACATGGAGCACGAACGGTAGGCAACCAGTTATACTATATTAACATATTAAGATATTCAAATTTAAATGTACAGATACGAAAATAGACTGTAACAACCCTGATGGATTACTTTTTATGGAAACTTTGAAATCCCTTGTGTATTCTAGGCCAGTAGATAGAGAAGATGAATTAAGGAGACGCATTCAAACTGGAATTGATGCTTTGGGAAATTATGGCGAAATGCTCCATACAGTTCAATTTAATTTTTTACGACGTGTTAATCTTTGTACACACGAAAATGTAAGTCACTTTGAACATTTGTTAATAGCATTTAATTCTAATTAACTTTTTGTTGTTGATAAATCTCTTATTGACTGTTTTTACTAGAGAATAAAATTAATAGCAAATCTACTTGTTTTTGTAATTTTTTAAATCAAAAATTTAAATCCAGATATCTCAAAAACGGCTGCTCAAATCAACTCTTACCAGGTATACCTTTTTTAGGTAAAAGATGTTGGAGAATAAGAATGTTTATTTAAGTTAAATACAATGTGGCTCAAAAAAGTTTTTTCGTTTTAAATGTATGCAAAGGCATCCAAAAGCATCTAGGTACACTAATTTTTCCATTATTCGCGCATGCGCAAAACGTGATATCATTTATCTGACTATTTATTCCTTGTCCTAGTGTTTACCGTCAGCCGGATGGTTGGCGCATAGGTAACGCTCTCGCTTATCTCACTTTTTGCCATCTGTTTGTCTTTTTTGTATTTTTGTCACTCTTGTTGTTATTTCTCTTTTTGTTTAAAAATTCATTTTAGGCCGAGAAACTTTGTAAAAATCTTTCTAAAACTCAAATCTTCATTTCAAAATCAAAACTTCCTAACGGCGCGGCGGGCAGACCTTTGGGGCCCACATTGCCTCGAACGGGTTTTTTCCTTGAGTTCTTTCCCGTATCATCAACCAAAATTCATTCAGTGCCATTCCCCCACAGTTCTTAATTGTTTCAGTTTTTTCATTGTTTTGAAAGCTGTAAACACTTTTAATGTTAATTTGAAGCCCACAGGCGGCAGCAGTCTTAGCTTTTATTTCATTTTATTGAGCCGAACCGGTCGCGAACCGTCCAACCGCACTAACCCCATGGCGCAGCGCGACGTGGTTGTACGGTTGGCTCTGGTTCTCGATCCGGGGAGGAAATGTTTTATACTTTTAATGTTAAATGAATGTATTTCGATTGATTAATCTCGCTTATAGTGCGAAGGGTCCTGGGATCAAACTCCTACGCCCGCTGAATTTTAAAAAAATTTTTATAACGATTAATATATTGTTTCACAAATTATTTTCCATGATTTCTTTAGGTTAGGTTAGCAGGTTTTTATTCTGATATCTAATTATTAATAGTTATTAGCGCCGCAGGCAGTATTAGCGCTGCAGATAAAGAGAGGGGGTGCAGGGGGTCCCACTTTTCTCACAAAATAACACGAAGGCGCGTACATCATGCATATGCAAATAATTGCAAAATTGGTGTACGTAGATCCTTGTTATCCATCCTAGATCGTCCGTCACTCGTGCGTACGTCCCACGTGATCGGGGAGGGGGCGAACTCTTAGGGTTGGAGTGTATGCATGTAATATCCTTAGGAGCTCGAACCAGCTTCTGCAAGTAGTGAGAGATCACGAAAATGAAGATGTGAGTGCGGGATTGTTAAAGGCGGTAAAAAGAGCAACTTATGAACATGGCGAAAGGCGAGGAGGCTGGCGCAATTAATTTTAACCCAGAGTCCGTCACTGAACTACAGCCAACTCGTCTGTCGGCCCAAATAAAAGCTGCCGAGCAGAAACGTCTATTTAAACAGTACGTCGTTAAATCCATGCACAGAACCTAGAAATACTGGGTTTATCGACTAGGTTAACATTTGTTTCTTTAAGGTCAGCTTGACTAAAGTGGAGTCCGAGGGATTCATTATGGGCTGCGGAGATGGTGTAATTAATATATTGGTCTACGTAAGCGACGTAATGGATATAGAGGTTTCTGATATCAACTGTAGGAGTTGCCTTCAGGCGCCAGAATCGCTCGGGCATTTACTTTCTGCATGTCCGATATACAGATTCAGAAAGTATTCGTTTTGGTATGGCAATAATTGGCAATAAGTGGAAGCGAGAGCGAAGCAACTAGGCTATTCTTTTCTATCGTATGTATAACACATATATCGTACAAAGCGCCACCTGCTATCTCCACCACATGCGTGTGGACATCCCTAGAGTTTAAATTTGTTTCCGTCTTACACACGTCAGTTCTCGTTTTGCCCTATACGATAGAAAAGAATAGCCTAGTTGCTTCGCTCTCGCTTGCTCTTATTGCCAAATATTACCATGCCAAAACGAACACTTTCTGAATCTGTATGTGACTTCGGCCTGCATACACCTTCATAATGCGGCGTTATAGGAGCTGTACTACCATCTACAGCACTCAATGAGATAGATCAGATACTAGTGCTGCCTTACGTCCTTGGAGACATCAAGACTGTTGTCCAAATCGAGAAGTGCTCATCACCATCAAAATAAGGTAATGTTTGTAATCGAGATCTCTGAGCTAACCATAGCTTTAAAGGAGGAGGAAAAGCGGACCAAACACCGCTTCGAGCCTCGAATGCTGTAGCCAGGCGGCTCGGCCAAGACGATCGTCCTGGGGGCATGAAGCCTACGCTGCTCTCGGAACTTAAGATCATATCGACCTATCAAAAATCTGATGAGTGGTTGGTAGGCCAAAGTCAGAAAGCAGTTATCTTGGGGCCCCTTCGCCTACGTAGAGCTCACGAATCTGTAGTAGCTGTGGACATTTTGCAGGATCACTTTCCATGCGAATGCTTAGCGGAGGCCATGGAAAGATTATCCGGTGTCAGAAAAATAATAATAATAAAAGTGCTGAGCTCGCAGTTAAAATACTGTAAGCATATTAGTTGCTATTAAGTATTTGATTTAAATTATAAAGAAATAATAGATTACAGTAGCCCCTGCAACTGACATGTATTTCCCTATGAGACTAAAATATTTTGAATAATGATTTTAATTTCACAAGTAAAATATCATGCAATAAACGTTTGGAAATTTGAGTTTTGCAATGGTGATCTCATTGCAAACTCATTTTTCAATGCAGCCGCAGACTTGTATTGTCTCATTTTGAACATGTATTATCTTGAACCTTTCTAATAACGTTTGTATTATTTTCAACAGTTCTTAAATATAGTAAGAGTCAATTTATAACAAAACATAATTTCCTTTTAGATAATGGCAAACAGGAAAAACTTTCAGATCAAAGATATTCATCCTTATGAGAACAGCGATTACATTGTTAACATCCAATTTCGCTCACAATTTTGTATACATCTTTTTTGTCAAAACAAGAGATACGTATTACTCCCCGAAATACTGAAATGCCAGGGTTAACGAGTAACTATTCATGTAGGCTGAATGAGTTTCCGCTCAATCTAAACAGGAAATTTTACTTTGTTAAAAATCTACCAAACAGTATATTCCATATAATAATATATACACAATATTATAATGACTTTCCCATGATCCCGTTTGGCAAACTATCACTATACTATAATTCAGCTCTGATAAATAGACTTAGACAACTCTCTGCTGAATATAATTATTACATAGTTTGACAAATTGATGATACGAGTGTTAAATTCTGAATAGTTCTCGGTAAATAGTTGTAATTCTATTTTGAAATGCCAATCATATCGTTTGACATACCATGATTATTACAATGAACCGTAAAATTGCCGCTGTTAAACGAATGATTTCAAAGGATTACAAAATTTCAGTTTATCAATGTAGAACATAAATAGTAAGTCATTATAATTAAAGATTTAATTAAAAAATACCAACCAAGAGAATGCATATTATCACGAAAATGAGAAATATGTCTTAGAAAAATATCTCCGTTATTTGAAGAGGTACAATGAAAATTCTAAGGGGACACTTTTTTGCAAAACAAAGTATTTCTTTAAGATTATATCCAAATATTTTGAAAACCGCTGCATTTTGAGATTTACTCCTTAGGGTGTTAAAACAATTTCTTTGAAACAGGCAAGAAATGGTGGCATTAAATAGAGTATTTTCCTCCCTTTTCAACGGTATCACATGCCATATTTATTCATTACAACTAAGCAAATAATTATATAAACATTATTTAAACCAGTAAATAAGTTTCTCTAAACCTGTTTAATTACATGGCAAATTATTAGCATTTTTTTGCAAAAAATCGTACTTATAATTCCCTACAGTAAATTATCGATTCATAATTCACTACATCCCGCCAATCACAAATACAAATTCAAAAATCACTGTTTGACTGATTCAATATTTTAAATCGACCGCAATCAACTCTTGCTGCGGCCGACAATCAACTCGCATGACACTGACAACCAAGTTTATGCTCCCATGTGGTTTCTAATAAAACTTAATCCATCATTTAAACATGGAGCAAAGCATATTTTACAAACTATTAAGGTGAGCCGATATTTAAGCCAAGAATTAAAAAGTATTATTGACCCTGTGATCCAGCGCAACTCATATTTTGCACATCCAGAGAACATTTTGTTGTGTATGTTATGCGATGCTCGTCAGTTTGTTAGAGCTTGCTCTTAGATGGATTATCAATGCGAAAAATAAAAAAAAAAACTAATAAAAATAATCAACATAATATTCGGATTTTTACAATATCAAAACTTAATTTTGACGCTGATGATTACATCGATTTGATTAACTGGCAGGAAAATGATATTACCTGTCCTCCGATATTACAAAGGATGAGCGCTGAAGATATCAAGCAGTTCATAAATCATCCTGAGAAAATTTTAGAATTTGACTCATATCCATGTCACACTCAAGCGGTGGAACGATATGTAAAATTAGTGACGGAAGCTTCATGTTCAGTTGTTGGCATAGATAAAAGGGATGGTTTTATTAAAGCAAATATAGATTCATGAAGATCAATGCCACAGTTTGAAACTAAACAATACTTTAACCAATAAATAACTTGAGTTTAGGAAGAGGGATGGTGGGATGGAACTCGCTAAGTAGCTATTTCCCCGCGGTGAGTTCTGGGTTTTTTAATATTTATTATTGGCCTAATACACGTTAAAAAGCGAAGAGCTGCTCCATAAGCATCATTTTTAAGAGTTGGTAATGGATGATAAAGCCAAATGTATAAAAATTCGGAATATAATTCACGCTATTCTTTGGTAAACTCGGAAATTGTTTTTAATTTTTTAACCCCCTGTTGAAGGAGGAAAATGCGTATTACTGAAAACATTAAAGATAGACGTTTTCTTTCTTTCGTCAAAAGGAAACTTTTCCGCCCTATTCCAAGTCAAATTTGCAAATTTCAGTTTTTCAAAATTTTCAAATTTTTAACCCTCGGTAGAGGGTGAAAAAACTAAATTGACAAAAAAATCGAAAATAAACATTTTCTTTGTATTGCCAAAACGCAACTTTCCTTGATTATTCCAAATCGAAATTCCGAAATTGTTAAAATTCGGCCCACCCTAGTAATCATCTCGAAATATTTATTATCTAATTACAGATGTCATTATAATGCCATACATGTACCAAATTTCAAGTACAAATCTCAATTTTAATTTATCAACCCTTTTAGTAATTGAGTATTGTTGGGGGGTCTGAAATATACTATAAAAACTTCTAGTAACTACACCAAATTCCAAGTTTGTGTACTCTTACCGGCTTGCTCTACTTATTTTTCCCTTTTTACCCCTATTTAATCCCCAACCCTTATTATAATTATTTGCTTAGTTGTAATGAATAATATGGTATGTTATATAGCAAAACCGGACAACATAGGGGACACGCGTTTCACCATCTTTCGAAATGAATTTTCAAACCATGTGTCACTTACGTGTCAATACGTGTGAAAAATAAAATTGATGTGATTTAGGAGCTTCTATAAAAATATTATACAGGGTGTCCCAAAACCACCAGATTAGCTGGTGATTACAAATTCTTTACAACATTCTGAGACAAATACTTTAACACAATTATGTCGAGGCTTAAACCATCTACGAGGGGGAGGTGCAAGCGCTGTAGTCAAAATGACATTTTAGACATCACTAAAATAATTTTGGTTATTGAGTTAAATATTCAACGTTGCCCGTCATCCATTTGAAAACAAGAGTGTGTGCTTGTTGGCTTAAATCCAACGCAACTCTTTGAGCCATTTCCGACGTAACTGTCGCTAATACTTCGGTTATTTTGTTATTTAGCTCATCCAGAGTATGAATAATGTCCCACATCTCTAAGCAAATGTCTAAACTGATAATGGGTTTAAGATGGGCAATCGGGCATAACAGCTTATAGGGCTACCACGTCCTATTTACTTATTTGGCTACGTTCTGCTTAAAACTACTCGTACAAGCAATGAACAATGTGGTGGAGCACCATTGAGCCGAAACCACATATTCTTATGTTGCATTAATTGATGGCTCATCGTCCAACATTCCGGCACCTCTTCTCTTAAAAATGTCCAGTAGTATTGTCCTTTCAAGCGAGCAGGAAGTTCAAAGAATTCAATTTGCAAAAACAGTTTTAATAATACCCTACCTTGTTTTCGTAATTATTAATCACTTACTTTTATGCTGAACCTATTCTGAAAACATGTGGATTCTCATTGGCTCAAATATGACAAAGACGACCTGACATTCAAATGGCCTTGAAGATAGTTTTCAAGGTCAAATCCAAGATCGCACTCAGATATCCAGGGAAATTTCCTACAACTTGTGTATTCACAGTTTTTTCTAGGATTCGTATTTTTCAACTTATCCTGCTGTTCCCTTACCTGTTTTGTTATTACAGCAGATGCTCAAATTGTTCGCCATTGACAATTTGACAGTGAGTTGGAAGGGTATAAAAATTATCGATTGTACTTCTTATCATTTCTGGTGCAATTTCAGCGCACACATCTATTATTCGCTGTTGCAAAATTGAACTTCAAGAGTAAAGTAGAGATGACCTTTAGAGGTCAATTTTGTAAATGCCGAAGGTCATATCCGAACGTAACATTTTCCGCTCGATTCATTTCCGGGGTTACAAGTAGGGGGTTACGTTTGAAATAATCGACTTGACCTTCAAATGACCTTGAAGGTCACACCCCCCAAGGTCAAATTCAAGGTCATCATCAGATAGCCATGGAAATTTCCTACAACTCTTGTATTATTTTTTTTCTAAGATTTGTATTTTTCAAGTTATCCTGCTCATCCCTTAATTTTGTGCCACCAGGTATTTTTACAAAATAGAAGACATTGTATACAATTTATTAAATGTATGTTTTATAATTTAGCTTGAATTCGAACTTCGACATTTTTGTTCTAAGTTCGTGTTATTTCCAACATGTAAATGTTCCTTGTACCGCTGGCGTGTGAAGAAAAGAAAATTAACAATTGATTCTTCTGCGTACCGATATGGCGATGCATCAGTACTAAGAAAAGATTTGTTAAAATAATTTATTGCAGACACAGTATAAAAAACCACTTTCTACAACTTATTACCCACTCTGACAAAATTTGAATCAAAATATGCCATTAAAAATTCCTTCCAATTCATAGAAAAAACCAAAAATCTCAAAATTCCCAACAACGCAAAATTAGTATCCTTTGATGTTAAAAGCCTCTTTACATCCATACCATTACAACCATTATTTGAAATAATAGAAATACTTATCAATCAATCTGATATTGACTTAGAATTAAAAAATCAATTAAACATCATAATAAAAACCTGTACGAGTCAAAATTACTTTCAATTTAATAATGAAATTTATAAATTAACAGATGGATTACCTATGGGTTCCCCCATATCACCGTTATTAGCTGAAATATTTATGTCAGACTTTGAAAATAAGTTGTTTAACTGCGAAAATAACCTAATAAGTAATGTATTTTTCTGGACTAGATATGTGGATGACGTGTTTTGTATTTGGCAAGGTACAGAAAGACAACTTAATAAATTCTTAAATCTTCTAAATTCATTTCACGATAAAATTCAATTCACTCTAGAAATAGAAAACGAGGAAGGTTTAAACTTCTTGGACGTTAACTTAAAAAATAGAAACAACAGCTTAGAGTTTGACATTTACCGTAAACCAACTTGCACAGACACAGTCATTCACAAGAACTCTAAGCAATCATCACAAATAAAAATGGCATCTTTCCATTCATTTATCCACCGTCTGCTAACCTTCCCTTTAAATAAGAATAATTTTATGAAAGAAGTGAACACCATTAAAGAAATAGCTAGAAACAACGGTTATAGTGAAAACCTCATAGATAAATTAATAAAACATAAACAAAAGAAAAAGTTACTTAAAGAATTTTATGCTGATACTCCACAAAGAACTGACATATATAAATGTATTCATTATAGGCCTAAGATTAGTGATAAAATTAGTCATAAACTGAAAAAACTAGGATGTAAAACTATTTCTGTTAATAAAAATAATCTAGGGAAAATGTTAGTTAATAATAAAGACAAAAGAGATTTATTAGAAAAAACAGGTGTATATCAATTAAAATGTAATGACTGTGATGCTATATATATCGGTCAAACTGGTCGTAAATTAAAAAATCGTCTCGCTGAACATAAAAAATCAATAACGAATGGTATACATAGCACCGGTATGTCAACACACTGCATAGAAAATAATCATTTTGTTAATTTTAATGAAGTCGAATTACTCCATACAGAAAATAAAGGAAAGAAGTTAGATTTACTAGAACAATTTGAGATCATGAAAGCTGTCAAAAAGCATAAAATGTAACTAATGATCAAACATTATTTATGGGTCATAATATTCTAGAAAAAATAATTTAACATTAAGAACCTATTTGTAGTATATTTACATAGGATAGGAATCATATAATTAGTTGCATGTAATAAATAGATTAAAAGCTTTGAATAATTTATACCTTCCATTAGGTATAAATAAGTAAGGAACACATTTTAAATTTAGTATTATCTTGTACTCTTGATAAAGGCCTAATAAGCCGAAACACGTGTAGAGTTTTAATAAAACTTTTTGAAACATTAAAAAGCATAATTTTCCTGTATATTTAAATTATTGAAGAATGTTTCACAAGGAACCAACCGTAGAATCAACCCAATGTATTACACTTTCTACAGATTCTGCTATTGGTGATTCTTGAGGTATCAGAAGTAAAATGGCCCAAAACTCAAATTTTCAATAACGCTGTATATTTTTTAATGACTTTTTAATATGCCCTATACTCTATAATGCTTTCAATATGTCTTATATTTTTAAATCAGTATCATTTTATTCAAAATTGAGAGCCGTTTACAATACCTATTCATAGTAGCTTAAATGTAGTACATTTTATAATAATTTTTATAGATTTTGAAATAGTTAGTTAATTGTCAATTTTTTGTACCAACTTTCAATCACAAATATTTATTTTATTCCACATACAAAGATGCTAATACATTCAAAAACTTTATGTGCGTAAATATAAATTATTCACCCAGCCGCATCTATTTACTTCTTTTATATATTTTATGTTCGCTACTTATAAATACCTGTTGCTTGGTGATGTAAATGGGTTTATTGAGTATCATCCATGTGACTGTCTCATGGCAGGCTGGCATCGTCGTGGATCCATCGTACGTCATGTAATAGTCAGTTTCTGGGAGAAGTCCTCGAACTGATAACCGCTTTACCTCCACCTCATCTCCTGCCGACAGACAAGACAACTTGATAATACGATGTTACAATATCCCTTTCGTGCACACAAAATATGATTCACTAGTGGTGATGTGGGTAAAATTTGAGCAAGAAGGGATGCGGTAGACACTATGATTTATAGTAAATGTTGATGAAATCATTTAAGGGGTTCAGTTTGAATATATAAGCGCAATAGGGAAATTGTATTATTAGTACGTAAAACCGCATCTTTTGCATGGAAAATATTTTAATAGCTACGTCACGATGAAAGAATAATTAAGACAAAAACAAATTTGCTTGAAAGGTCGGTGTTTATGTTTATTTACAATCACTGAATAAATTTTAATTATTATATCTCGCTTTAAAGTTGTAGGACTCTTCTTTATTGCCTATATTTTTGTCTAAGCTAATCAGAAAAAGTCCAAAAGTATAATTTTTAAAATTACATAGATAAAGCCGTTAACATAAAGAATTTCCATTCAACAAATTTTGAAACTAGATTACTAAGATAACCAATGCAATATTACCATAAATTTTCATCATACTAGTTAATGGTCTCTATTCGTCTTTTATTCAACTAAATATCAGACAACTTGTTAACCTTCTGTTCATGAAGAACCGCCCAAGTGCAAGGATTCCATACCATTAGATGTATTTAAATACAGATCTGATTGAATTATACATATTATGCTGATCTATGCTGTATCTACTAGTAACATTTATATGTTAGAGGTACTTGTTCTTTAATTATTACTGATAATCTATGCGTGCTACAAGTAAATGGTACAAAACCGGAAAACAAATGTAGTCGAGATTTCTTCTTACATACCAAAAAATGTATCCAAGAGAATGCAATCCTGATAATTATCATTCAGTCTGCACCGTATTCCCAATATTCATAACTTTTCTCAGATTTTAAGCATTTTATCGGCAAACAAGCTTTCATTTGACAGGCCACTCGACGACCTTGATTTTTATATATTTTACCCCGCGATACTCACCCCCAAATTCAAAATCAATATTTTTGTGCTACACATCTCTAATTGTGCTACAACTTCCTTCAACTACGCCAAAACACTATCTACATTAAACAGTCTCTGAGAAAAATGACAGTGGACGATGGAGAAACATCTAGGTGATTGCATAACTATCCGTTTTGCCAATTTTGGTATAGTATTTCTATGATTAAAAATTTCTTTTATAAAATGGGTGGTGGAAAAAAGTTTCTCTAACACTATTTCGGAAACTACAAATTCCACAACTAAAAATTGTGTCGGAACAAGTATCATTCCAACACACTGTTATGGTATAATACCGCACGGCTTTCGACGAATCAGAAGCTGTTAGTGGTTTGGTTGCTATGGTTACATCGAACAAAGGGTAGCTTCGCATTTGACGTTTTGAACACTTTTAAAGTTTTTTTTGTATAATCTCTAAAATCTTGTTAGAGAAAGTGTAGTCTACAACACGTTTGGAATGGCATATTCCACACTCACGAACCGTAGTCCTCGCCTTCGGCTCGGCCTACAAACTTTTTGCTCATGTGGAATATAGGCCATTCCATAACTTGTTATAGAATATACTATTCTTGCTCAAATTTAGAATTTCCACGTTTCATGACATTCTAAACATATTTCAAAAAAGAAATTTGTTTTGAAAATTAACCACTATGGTAGAATAGATGAGGGATAAAAAACATTTTTCTTCAATTTTAAAATTTCCACGTTTCATTATATTCTAAGCCTATTTGAACAAAAAAATGTTTTGTAAATTTAAAAAAATGAAAAATTTTTCCCCCACCACTATACAGTGGATGATGGAAAAAAGTTATCAGGTTTTCTCTGTAATAATAGGGCTAACTACATGGCGATTATAATTCTCATATGTCATCTCTTAATTAATAATTTTCTAGAGTGACCGTCTTGTATGAATAAGGAGGGAAGTTCTGTGTAAATACCTTTACCGAATTTTTACCACTACTATAGAATAGATAGAACAATTTTTTTTGATCAAATATAAAATTTCCACGTTTCATGGCATTCTTTTTTTTTACTACTACTATAGAATTGATATAAACGTTTTTTTTTTTTCGCTCAAATTTAAAATTTCCCTGTTTCATGATATTCCAAAAACTTTTCAAAATAAAAAAAAAATAATAAAAAACTTGCAAATTTCTGCCCACTACAAAATACAAAATAAAAAAATTGTTCTCAAATTTAAAATTTTCACGTTCGATGACAATCTAAACATATTTAAATATTTTTTTTTAATTTCATTTAAAAAAAAAATTTTGAAATTTTTGTTAAAACTAGAATACAAGAAAAAAACCGCTGCCTAAGGAATCACTACTTCCACATCCAGATTATTCGTCCAAGTCACTTTAAAGGAAACATCTTGACTATATTTGCACTCCAGTATGTGGAAATTATTGGTCATAGAATTTTAATAATATTTGGGGTAGATGTCATAGAAAAGTTTGAGGAGTTGGTTTCTACCATATACGTTAAAAATGAAGTTTCTAGTTTACCGTAAGTACTTATTTTCCACTATTTACAACCTACCACCTCAATGGAGTCATCTCAATCAGATGTCATTACAATACATACGTGTACTAACTTTCAAGTGAATATCTCAATTTGATGTTATCAATCCCATTAATAATGAAGCGGAGGTGGTAGAGTTTGAAAAATATTAGAAAGAAATCTGAGGCCTTGGTTTCTAGTATATACACCGAATCCCAAATTTCTGTAGTCTTACCAGCTTGCTTTACTGATTTTCCCCTATTTGCCCCTATTTAACCCCCAACCCTTCAACGGCATCATCTCAAATTATGATCTAGTTTCAGACGTCGTTACAATACATACGTGTACCAAATTTCAAATGAATATCTCAATTTTATTTTATCAACCCTTTTCATATTGGAGTAGGGGTGGTTGGGTTGAAAAATATTATAAGAAAATCTGACGCTGTGGCTTCTAGTACATACACCGAATTTCAAGTTTCTGTTGTCTTACCAACTTTTTACTTATATTCCTCTGTTTACCCCAAATTAACCCCAAACCCTTCAACGAAATCATCTCCAAATATAAACTAATTCCAGACGTCGTTATAATACATACGTGTACGAAATTTCAAATGAATATCTCAACTTTATTTTATCAACCCCATTAATGGGGTAGGGGTGGTGGGGGGGGTTGAAAAATATTATAAAAAAATCTGAGGCCTTAACTTCTTGTACATACACCGAATTTCAAGTTTCTGTACTCATACCAGCTTGCTTTACTTATTTCTCCCTATTGACCCCTAAATAACCCCCAACCCTTCAACGGAATCATCTCAAAGTATAATCTAGTTCCAGATGTCGTTATAATTCATACGTCTACCAAATTTCAAATGAATATCTCAATTTTATTTTATCAACCCTTTTAATAATGAAGTAGGGGTGGGGTGGTGGGGGTTGAAAAATATTATAAATAATCTGAGACCTTGGCTTCTAGTACATACACCGAATTTCAAGTTTCTGTAGTCTTACCAGCTTGCTTTATTTATTTTCCCCTATTTACCCCTATTTAACCCCCAACCCTTCAACGGAATTATCTCAAAATATAATCTAGTTCCAGATACATACGTGTAGAAAATTTCAAATGAATATCTCAATTTTATTTTATCAACCCTTTTCAAATTGGAGTAGGGGTGGTGGGGGTTGAAAAATATTATTAAAAAATCTGACGCTTTGGCTTCTAGTACATACACCGAATTTCAAGTTTCTGTACTCTTACCAACTTGTTTTACGTATATTCCTCTATTTACCCCAAATTAACCCCCAACCCTTCAACGGAATCATCCCAAAATATAATCTAATTCTAGACATCGTTATAATACATACGTGTACGAAATTTCAAATGAATGTCTCAATTTTATTTTTTCAACCCCTTTAATGGGGTAGGGGTGGTGGGGGTTGAAAAATATTATTAAAAAATCTGAGGCCTTAACTTCTAGTACATACACCGAATTTCAAGTTTCTGTACTCTTACAAGCTTGCTTTACTTATTTCCCCCTATTTACCCCTGTTTAACCCCCAACCCTTCACCGGATTTCCTCAAAAAACAATCCAGTTCCAGATCTCGTTATAATATATACGTGTACAAAATTTCAAGTCAATATCTTAAACCGTTCCGGAGAAAGCGTGCGGACAAAAAAAGTTACAGACCGACAGACCGACAGACAGAATTTTTTTTTCGCTCAAATTTAAAATCTCGACGTTTCATGACATTCTAAATCTATTTCACGAATAAAAATTTTTGAAAATTTTTTTGCGATTACTATACTTCCAATCCACTACGTGGATGTGGAAGTAAAATTGTGTGCTCCAATTTGAAATTTCCACGTTTCATAACATTCTAAACCTATTTAAAAAAAAATTTAACCACTACTATACTTCCACTCCACTACGTGAATGTGGAACTGAAAATGTGACAGATGGCAATAATATTTGGCATATGCACCTATTACAATTTTATTGAAAAATTTATAGGGTGGTAATCTCAAGAAATAATTCAACCATGGACATTTGTAAAGATACTTGCGCAATCCTTCCATATTTGGCACCTGTTATTTAGTATTGAATTTTTGCTGTTGGATGACCACCCTCTATATATTTATGACCAAAAGTTATCAGGGTTTTTTTTGTAATAATAATAGTGATAACTATAGTCCGATTATTATTATTCTCAATGTCACTTCGTAATTAATATTTTTTTAGAGTGACCGCCATGCACAAATAAAGAGGAAAGTTCTGTGTAAATACCTCTACCGATGTTTTAACAAACTATCCATGCACATGTTTAGCAACGCAGTGCAGTTGAGTCTTGATGTGTAACATATGTGTAAGTAATATATTTTTAGCAATAGGAATTAATCGTTTACCTGATGCAAACTTTTTTTATGTAGCCCGCTCTTAGACTATTATGTTACACTTTTATATTACGCATATAATATTACCGGCTTACATCCCTGGTTACTATAGTATCAGTAATTGTTCTGAATAATCAAAATTATAAAAATATATCACGAAAACTTGTAATTCTCATTGTCGATTTTTGTATATTTCAGCGACGACAAAAGATCAATCTGAGATTTAGATACTATTTGAAAAAGAGTCTATCTATTATAAATACGTAATATGATTTTAAAATTGGAATCTATGAAATGTATAATTTTTGTAAATTAAGAGTTTTAGCAGTAATAAATCCTCTAAGTTATAACACAACGCCGTAGTACTGGCACTGAAAAAATGTCAATGTATCTTTTATAAATAAGATATTGGTTTTCTTATGCTTCGCAGATTAAATATGTAATGCTTAGAGGAAATGATCTGCAATCGCATTATTTTACTCTAATGCATTTTTTTTTAAGATTATTTCAAATCAATATTTTTACTACTTTTTCGTTGAAAGGAGTAGTCATTCTCGACGTGGTGAGATATCCTCAGTATCAGAATTACCAGTAAGCCGACTGCAGAATTATAACCTATGAATGGTAGGTTCCCTTTTTCTAATAAAGTAATTTTAGTAAAAGTATTTACATCAGTATCTACACTGCCACTATCATCATTAATACGTACGAAATAATAGGAATATCGTTATCACTATTATTACAAAGAAAACATGATAACTTTTGTTCAAAAAATATACAGAGTGGTCATCCGACAGCAGAAAATTAATATTAAATACAAGCTGACCTTTATTCTCTTCGCCGATTTACTGCACTCTTTATATAACTGTTGCACGTTCTATGGGATGATCTTCGCAGTTTTTTTGTAAATAATATTAGTTTTAGACATTTTTAGTTTAATTACAAAACATAAAAAATAATGTAATAATTTATCTTTATTTAAAAAATTTATAACTTATTTAATTTTTGATCGATTTTATTAAAAAATAACAGGGTTCGCCCTCCAGCTAACACTAGCTTACTGTCGAAATTTCAATACAATCGGACTTTTCGTTCTTATAAGAAACCTAACGGACGGACGGACAGACAAACTTACAGACAGACGGGCAGATAGACGGACAGACCAACGGACGGCAGACATTTTGAAAGTTGTTCAGAATTCGATCACCAACACATCACAAAATTTCAATTTATTGCAAGGAATTTTAAATTATTAAATAAGACAATTAGAAATATGAGCTATAAAATGTGTCAAACACAGATCATTTCACGTATATCAGTCTTTTCAGGGGATACATATGGAGGTGTCTTACAGCCAGTTCGATATTCAATATCTATGTACTAAGCTATGTAGAGCTGAACGCTCTATATAATCCATGACACTAAATTTAATTCTAATAATTCATTCATCTAAATTTACTTAGCTCCTCTACTCACGTTTATGGAATTATTTCCACAAAATCAATTTAGAATTATTTCATAAATTACTTTTAGTGACAGATTTGCCGTTAGAACGACTTTATTTTGTTGACTGAGTTAGAGCGAGAAAATTAGATCTCAGTTTACTTTTCAGGCAAACTTGGTCTTGCAAATCCTTGGCTTAACACCATGGAAAAGTTATGAGGTATTTTCATAATAATGTAAATACGATTTAATTACCCTGCTTATTTATATTTGTATTAGGTACCGTCTAAAATATGCTAGCCGTGAGACAGAAGACGGTTTAATTTAAATAACTACGAGTAAAAGTAAGGTTTAGCTTGATTATTTTCTTCTAATGCGTGTAAAAAATTGACTTTGAATTTGACTAGTCTGGTAGAAGTGAGGATAAAGAAGTCAATATTTAAAAATACATTGAGAACAAGAATTTAATCAACATTGTAAGATATACAGGGTGTTCCAGCTAAAAGTAGACACCCAGAATAATTTTGGAGGTGAAATTTTCTTGAAAAATTGGTGAAACTTGTTTCCATGTGGGAAAAAAAATACTTATATACATCATTCTTCTACCCTACAGAACCGTCCCCTCAAACTACAAGGGGAATCGAATGACAAATATTTTTACTGGTATTTCAATTCCCTACCTAACTGTATTGTTTCAACTTTCATCGACTCGTTCCTGAAGAATTACTGTTTCATTATTTAAAATGTATAAAGTCGCCTTTGGTGAGGGGAATTTAGGTCAGTTTGTAACATGACATAATAACTCGTCACTGTAAGGGCGAAGGGACGTATCACAAATACTTATACTTTTGACGCTTGTTCCTAATGCGTTTTGTGTGTAAAATTGCTGTATATGGAGACGTATCTGCCTCTTTATATATATTTTTATATCGAAGATATAAAGTAAGAAAAAAAATATATATATATATATATATATATATATATATATATATATATATATATATATCGCCAACTATGTATTTAAGGACTGTATATGATATACTGTGTATATGATATACTGTCCTCAAATACATAGATGTATGTTCAATTTGTATATCATATACTGTCCTCAAACTTCTCGTACTTTTCTAAATTAACAAATACAATGCGCGCCTAAAGTATGGAATAAATTCAGTAAAAGCGAAATAAAATTTCGATTTTATTAATTAAAGTATGGGAGTAGAAAAACCTATTTAGTGGTTGTGGTATGACTGTGGCACAGAAAAACAAACAATCAGAATGGTAACTCTCTCTCTTAAAGTGCGAAGTTCAAGTTTCTTACTCTGGTGACCATTATCTTAGGATAAAACAGGCGTTTACGAAAATTCACTCTGAGCGATTGCAAATATAACTATAAAAATGACAAAGACGGAAAGACGGAGATAGTAATCGATCGGTAATCTGGGCATATTTTCGTAAACCCCTAACAGATAACAATAATTCTATCCTACAGAAATGGCCGCTTACTATGCGCACCGAAATACATATTGCCGTGTAAACACCCGATTACTTCTTTACAACCCTTTTAATGAACAAGCCCCTTTATTAATGTGCTGGAATTAAATTCCCACCCTAAATTATTATTAGACCAAATATACTCTTAATCTTAATGCTCAAAGCATGAATTCTGATCTTCAGTTGACATTTTAACATACACACAAAGAAACAAATTCGAATTCAATTCTAACAGTAATATTGTGTATACTTCCAATCCACATACTTCCAATCCACGTAGTGGATTGGGGGGGATGTGGGGAATCGCAAAAAAAATTTCATTTTTTTTTTCTTGAAATGGGTTTAGAATGTCATGAAACGTCGACATTTTAAATTTGAGCGGAAGAAAAATTTCTGTCTGTCTGTCTGTAACTTTTTGTCCGCACGTTTTCTCCGGAACGGTTTAAGATATTAACTTCAAATTTTGTACACGTATATATTATAACGAGATCCGGAACTGAATTGTTTTTTGAAGATATCCGGTGAAGGGTTGGGGGGTAAATAGGGGGAAATATGTAAAGCAAGCTGGTAAGAGTACAGAAACTTGAAATTTGATGTATCCACTACAAGCCAATGCCTCAAATTTTTTTAGAATGAGCCAAGGCTTCAGATTTTTTGATAATATTTTTCAACCCCCCACCTACTCCATTATTGAAGGGGTTGATAAAATAAAATTGAGATATTCACTTGAAATTTGGTACACGTATGTATTATAACGGCATCTGGACCTATAGATTATATTTTGAGATGTTTCCGTTGAAGGGTTGGGGGTTAAATGGGGGTAATAAATAAAAATAAATAAAACAAGTTGGTAGGAGTAAAGTAACTTGAAATTCGCTGCATATACTAGAAGCCAAAGCCTCAGATTTTTTAATAATATTTTTCAACCCCCTCCATTATTAAAGGGGCTGATAAAATAAAATTGAGATATTCATTTGAAATTTGATACACGTATGTATTATAACGTCATCTGGAACTAGGTTATATTTTGAGATTATTCAGTTCAAGGGTTGGGGGTTAAATAGGAGTAAATGGGGCAAAATAAGTAAAGCAAGCTGGTAAGAGTACAGAAACTTGAAATTCGGTGTATGTACTGGAAGCCAAGATATCAAATTATTTACAATATTTTTCAGCCCCCCACGACCCCTACGCCATTATTAAAGGGGTTGATAAAGTAAAATTGAAATATTCACTTGAAATCTGGTACACGTATATATTATAACTACATCTGGAACTAGATTATATTTTGAGATGATTCCGTTGAAGGGTTGGGGGTTAAATAGTGGTAAATAGGGCAAAATAAGTAGAGCGAGCTGGTAAGAGTACAGAAACTTGAAATTCGGTGTATGTACTAGAAGCCAAGATATCAAATTATTTAAAATATTTTTCAACCCCTCCACGACCCCTACGCCATTATTAAAGGGGTCGATAAAGTAAAATTGAGATATTCACTTGAAATTTGGCACACGTATGTATTATAACGACATCTGGAACTTGATTATATTCTGAGATGATTCCGTTGAAGGGTTGGAGGTTAAATAGGGGTAGATAGGGGAAAATAAGTAAAGCAATCTGGTAAGACTATAGAAATTTGGGACTTGGTATATATACTAGAAGCGAAGGTCAGGTTTTTTATAATAGTTTCCATTCCCCACCATCACCACTCCCTTATTAAAATAGTTGATAAAATTAAATTTAGATTTTCACTTGAAATTTGGTACATACACGTATATATTATAACGATATCTGAAACTAAATTATATTTTAACATGATTACGTTGAAAGAGTGGGGGGTAAGTAAAAGTAAATAGGAAAAAAAGTAAAGCGAGCTGGTAGGAGTACAGAAACTTGATATCCGGTGTATGTCTCAGATTTTTTAATAATATTTTTCAACCGCCCACCACCCTTACTCCATTATTAAAGGGGTTGATAAAATAAAATTGAGATATTAACTTGAAATATGGTAGACGTATATGTTATAACGACATCTGGAACTAGATTATATTTTGAGATGATTCCGTTGAAGTCTTGGGGTTAAATAGGAGTATATAGGGGAAATAAGTAAATCAAGCTGGTAAGAGTACAGAAATTTGGGATTTGGTGTATATACTAGAAACCAAGGCCTCAGATTTCTTTCTAATATTTTTCAAACCCCGCCATCCCCGCTCCATTATTAATGGGATTGATAACATAGAATTGAGAGATTCAATTGAAAGTTAGAACAAATATTATGTATTGTAATGACATCAGATTAAGACGATTCCATTGAAGGGGTTGGAGGTGGCAGGTTGTGAATAGGAGAAAATAATGTTATGAATTACACCCCCTTGGAACAGGAGATCGTACGCCTATGCCTACTGATAGTGACTGGAAAGACTCTAGAAAGAGCCAGGGACTTTTCTGGAATGTGGTTGAAGATTCTTGATTGCTTCTAGATGGATCTAGAGAGTCAAATTCGGAGTATATAAGGCGCGATTACCAGCGCGGAAGGGGAAGTTTATTTGAGAAGTGACACGCTCGGTAAAAAGTGAGGTTAACTATTAAGTAAACAAGTATTGTAGTCAGTAAATTGTTAAATAAAGTGTTAGTAGTGTTTATCTCTTGTTAAAATTATTTAGAACCCACGGATTCATACAGGGTGTTCCCAAAAAGGTGGAAATCCGTAACATTTTGGTGTCGGAAGCGGAATTTTGACAAGAGGATTTTTCGGAAGTGTTGAGAAGACTGGGACAGTATTCTCGGAGTTTGTGCTAACACAAGGAGGACTAATTTACTGGACATTGTTCGAGAATTAATTTCGAACAGGAAAATAGTGTCAAGTGCGTTTTTAGACATTGTAGAACATTTTTGTTGGACATTAGTGGTTAAGTGACAAAGACTCTAGATAAGACTTTTTTTTGGTGCCGTTTTGAGGTTTTTTCTGGACAGTCCCATTACCGATAGTGACGTAATTATTAAATTTTGCTGATAATTATATGCCGGTAACAACCAGAAGCATGGCATCCGAACAACAAATGCAGGACTTTATGGCCCAAATGCAAAAGATGATGATGGATCAGGAAAGAAAACGACAAGAAAAAGAGCAAAAACGTCAAGAAGAATTAAGGCAAATTTTTGAGGATCAAGAACGAAGACGTCAAGAGGAGAAACAAGAAGAGGAGAAACGACGTCAAGAGGAAAAACAAGAAGCGGAGAAACGCCGTCAAAAGGAAAATGACGACTTAAGGAAAGCTATAGAGACGCAACAGAATGCCTTGTTTACAGTCGCTGAAGACCTCAAAAATAAGATCGAAGTAAAAATGGACAAGGTTGAAGAGGAAGTAAGCGAAGTGAAAGAAAAAGTAGGCAAGGTCGAAGAAGAAGTTGGTGAAGTCAAAGTGAAAGTAAACAAGTTCGAAGAAGAAGTCAAAGGAGAAATAGACCAACTTAAACAACAGTTGAGGGATAGAGGAAACCAGCCAGTGGTATCATCAGGCCAGCGATTGAAAATTCCCTCTTTTGATGGTCAAAGTTCCTGGATGACTTACAAGACACAGTTTGAGGCAGCAGCGAGTGCAAACAACTGGAATGACGAAGAGAAGGCTAAAGCATTAATCGTGGCTTTAAGAGGCCAAGCGTTGGAGTTGCTCCAGACAATTCCGGCAGACCAACAACGGAATTTTAGAGTTTTAGAAGCTGCCTTAGATCTACGATATGGAGATCAATACCTTACTCAAGTATACCAGACCCAGCTGAAAGTGCGCGTTCAGAAAGCTGGAGAGAGTCTGCAAGAATTTGAAGCTGTGGTGGAAAGACTGGCACACTTAGCATATCCTAATGCGCCAAAAGAATTTAAAGAGCAATTGGCAGTGGGAGCATTCCTAGACGGGATAAGGGATGAGGAGATCAGGCGAGTCCTCAGGCTATCCCGACATAAAAGTAGTAGTGAAGCCTTGGTGCATGCACTAGAGGTAGAAGCCGTCTATAGGGATACTCCAAAGTCAAGAGTGCGGGCTATGACGCTTGAAGAATCGCAGCCAGAAGAGAGAGACCAAAACCCTATCTTGAATGCGATTCTCAAAACGAATAAAATGATCGGTCAATTACTGGCTCAATCGAATCCTCCAAGAAGACAGGAAAACCAACAAAACAGAGAAAGGCCAAGTGGAGGTATTAAATGCTACAACTGCGGCAGGATGGGACATATGAAACGAGACTGTCGACAGCAGAACTCGGACAGACGAGTAAATGCTGTAAATGTAGAAGAGCAGCAGGAAAACTAAAGATAGCCAGCACCAAGGGGGCTGTGCTGGCTAGGGAACACGGTGTCCCCAGAGAAATAAAGATTTCCCAGCTGCGAAGAATTCCAAGTAGTCTGCTGTTGCAAGGATATGTGAATGGAAGAAAGTGTGTGTTTACTGTTGACACCAGCGCTACGTCATCAATAGTGCGGCCAGGGTTTATATCAGGCTTGCAGATTAAGAAGAAGCAAAATGAAGTAATTATTCGGACAGCCACGGGAGACAGGGCTGCGGTTCATGGAGAGGTCAATTTGGAACTGCAGGTTGGACGATTGAGATTCAATTACAAGGTCATTGTGGCTGACATTACAGATGATTTCATTTTGGGACTGGACATCATGGAAGAGAAGAGATTTATTGTTGACGTAGGGGAGCGAGTCTTGAAAATTGGGAATGAGGAATTTATCCTGGCAACCGCAGATGACCAATCCCGTAAAGCAAGGCTATTGACAACAAAGACGATTAAGATTCCTGCTCATTCGGAACAGATCATCGATGCTACCTTGGAAGGAAATCCTGGAGGCTACCGTGTTGGCCTGGTGGAAGGTGACGAATCGATTAAGTCCCTAACCAATATTGTTGTGGCAAGAACTTTAACCCGGACTAAAGATAAAATCCCAATTAGAGTCGTCAATTTAAATTCCCATGCAGTAACAGTTAAAGAAAGCAAACCGATTGGCTCCTATGAACCGGTTATGTGGGTAGCAAGGTGCGAAGAACAAACAGAGGGAAATTCATCTACAAATATAGACCAGGAAGTTTTGACCTTGCTGAGTTCCCAGTTGGAGCATTTATCTAAGGATGAACGAGAGGAGGCGATCAAGTTCCTGGAAAAGGAAAGTTCAGTATTTGCCAAAAGTACGGAGGCCCTTACAAAAACAGATATAGTCCAGCATCGGATAAATACTGGTGACTCACCTGCTATTCGACAACAACCTAGGGGGCTTCCGCTAGCAAAACAAGAAGAAGCCTCAGCAATGATAGATAAGATGCTACAAGATGGAGTTATTGAGGAGTCAACAAGTCCCTGGTCATCGCCAGTAGTTTTGGTTGCCAAAAAGGACGGAACGTTAAGATTTTGTGTCGATTATCGAAAATTGAACGATGTGACGAAGAAAGACAGTTACCCATTACCCCGGATTGATGACACGTTAAGTACATTGGCAGGCTCACAATGGTTTTCGACGTTAGACCTTAGGAGCGGTTATTGGCAAGTTGGGCTTCATCTTGATGATAAGGAAAAGACAACGTTTTCAGCAGGCAGTGGTCTTTACCAATTTACGGTGATGTCTTTTGGACTTTGCAATGCTCCAGCCACGTTTGAACG
The DNA here is from genome assembly GCA_963583905.1 of Stenurella melanura. Classification (NCBI taxonomy): domain Eukaryota; kingdom Metazoa; phylum Arthropoda; class Insecta; order Coleoptera; family Cerambycidae; genus Stenurella; species Stenurella melanura. The sequence continues at coordinate 90,902,395 of OY757314.1, read as the reverse complement.
ATTGATGGAATTCGTACTACGAGGGCTAACCTGGAAGACGTGCCTGGTTTACCTTGACGACGTGCTGGTTATGGGACGAGACTTTACAGAACATTTGAAAAATCTTCAAGAAGTATTTGGACGAGTAAGGAATGCACACCTGAAGTTGAACCCGAAGAAGTGTTTACTATTTCAGAAAGAAGTTAAATTCCTTGGTCACGTAGTGTCTTCGGAGGGAATACAAACGGATCCCGACAAAATTTCTGCTGTACGAGATTGGCCAAGGCCATCTAACGTTCATGAAGTACGAAGCTTCCTTGGCCTTTGCACTTATTATAGACGCTTTGTGGAAGGGTTTGCAGACATTGCGAAGCCATTACACCGGCTAACAGAGGAGAAAGTTCAGTACCAGTGGACACCGGAGTGTGAAACGGCATGGAGAAAATTGAAGGCAGCTCTATGCACTGGTCCTGTACTAGCATACCCACAACAGAATGGACTTGTTATTTTAGATACAGATGCCAGTAATTCTTCGATTGGTTGTGTGCTGTCCCAAATTCAGAACGGAGAGGAAAGAGTGATCGAGTACTTCAGCAAGGTGCTCTCCAAACCAGAACGAAACTATTGTGTAACCAGGAAAGAGTTATTGGCCATCGTCAAATCAGTGGACCATTTTCATAAGTATCTCTACGGGCGACATTTCAAAATCAGGACCGACCATGCTGCGTTGAAATGGCTGTTGCAGTTGAAAACCCCGGAAGGTCAACTGGCTCGTTGGATAGAACGGCTGCAACAGTACGACTTTAAAATCGAGCATCGACCAGGAAGATCTCATAAGAACGCAGACGCATTATCTAGAAGACCATGCAAGGACGACTGCAAGCACTGCCGCCACGTGGAAAAACAGCAGGGCACGGGAGTAGTCAACACTATTAAAATAGACGTTCCGGATGATTGGACAACTGAAGCCCTGAGACAAGAACAACTGAACGATGCAGAGATTGGGGCTATATTGAGAGCAAAGGAAAAAGGAATTCGACCAGAGTGGAAGGATGTTTCAGACAAAGCAGTTGGATTAAAGGCTTTGTGGGCACAGTGGGACTCACTTAGAGTTATGAACGGGCTGTTAAAAAGAGCTTGGGAGAGCCCGGATGGGAAGCAAGTTGTTATGCGTCTAGTGATTCCCAGGTGTCGAGTACCGAAAGTACTTCAGGAAGTGCATAATGGAGCATCCGGTGGACACTTCGGCGTTAACAAGACCCTGAATAAAGTACGTGAACGATTTTACTGGGTAAATAGTCGTCAAGATGTTGAAGCTTGGTGTCGTAATTGTAAAATTTGTGCAGCCAGTAAGGGACCACAGACTAGAAGTAGGGGTGCAATGAAGCAATATAACGTCGGGGCTCCTTTTGAGAGGATTGCGATCGATATAGCCGGACCATTCCCAGTAACCAAGGACGGTAACAAGTACATACTGGTTGCCATGGACTATTTTAGTAAATGGCCTGAAGCCTACGCAATTCCAAACCAGGAAGCGGTTACTGTCGCCAAAGTCTTGGTAGATAACTTGATATGTCGGTTTGGTGTACCCCTGGAGCTGCATTCAGATCAAGGGAGAAATTTTGAGTCAGGGGTATTTCAGCAAATCTGCAAGTTATTGGGAATACACAAAACACGGACGACAGCACTTCACCCGCAATCAGATGGAATGGTGGAGCGACATAATAAGACTATGAAAGAACATCTCTCTAAAGTCGTTCATAAAAATCAACGTGACTGGGATCTCCACATACCATTTTTCCTCATGGCATATAGAGCTGCTATCCACGAGACTACAAAACAGACTCCGGCTCGTGTAGTATTTGGACATGAGATCAGACTGCCGTGTGATTTGATATTTGGAACGGCTTCCTGTGAACAGCTACGTAGATGAAGTGAGTGAACGGCTAAGGAATGTCCATGAGTTAGTTAGAGACCAAATCACCATAGCCAGTGACAGAATGAAGGCTCGATATGACCGTAAGGGTAGTTCAGAAGGATTCAAGGCGGGAGATCTGGTTTGGCTGTACAACCCACAGCGGAAGAAAGGAAGGTCACCGAAACTTCAACCGCCTTGGGATGGACCGTACACTGTTATTACCCGAATTAATGATGTCGTCTATCGGATTCAACGAAGCAAAAAGTCCAAGATGAAGATCGTGCATTTGGACAGATTGGCGAAATACATCGATGATTCTGGGTTGCCTGATCGGGACGATCAGGCTTAAGGAGGGGGCAGTGTTATGAATTACACCCCCTTGGAACAGGAGATCGTACGCCTATGCCTACTGATAGTGACTGGAAAGACTCTAGAAAGAGCCAGGGACTTTTCTGGAATGTGGTTGAAGATTCTTGATTGCTTCTAGATGGATCTAGAGAGTCAAATTCGGAGTATATAAGGCGCGATTACCAGCGCGGAAGGGGAAGTTTATTTGAGAAGTGACACGCTCGGTAAAAAGTGAGGTTAACTATTAAGTAAACAAGTATTGTAGTCAGTAAATTGTTAAATAAAGTGTTAGTAGTGTTTATCTCTTGTTAAAATTATTTAGAACCCACGGATTCATACAGGGTGTTCCCAAAAAGGTGGAAATCCGTAACAATAAGTAGGGTGAACTAGAGACGTCATTTTTATCGTATATAGTGGAAACCAATGCCTCAAACTTTTCTATAACATTGCCGCAAATATTATGAAAATTCTATGACCAATAATTTCCACGTACTAGAAAATCTAGTCAAGATGTTTCCTTTAAAGTGACTTGAATAAAAAATCTAGATGTGGAAGTAGTGATTCCTTAGGCAGCGGTTTTTCTTTTTGTAATTTAGAAGGGAGTTGTGGACTGTATTTTTTTTATTGGGTTTTTATACATAAATATTCTTGAACAATGTTTGTTGTTACTGTCATTGGCACTTCTCATTCTTAAATACTAATGACAGTTGCTAACTATGATAAAACATAAATAGCTTAACATACCGCCGCCCTTGAAAGGCTGGACTTTCAAAATAAAATGAACATAAAACATGAAAGAAATAATACATCTTTAAAAGTATTAAATAGGAAAAGAGTTATTCATTATTAAATGTCCTTGATGGATAAACTTGTCTCTATTGGAAGAACGCATATTTTTGTTATTGCGCGCTGCACTGTGTTATTCGCAGTTTTTACACTCACCACAAGCACTTTGTTATCAACCCCTGGATGTAATCTTATGATTCTTCCTACGAGCCAACATAATGGCGATACATTTTCTTCCTTCAGCAAAACCATTGCTCCAATCTGTATTATATCATTGGATTGGTTTTGTCTCCACTTGTTTCTTTGTTGAAGGGGTGAGAGATATTCGTTTTTCCAACGATTCCAAAAATGTTGTAATCTTTACTGTAATCTTTTATACAGGGTCAACCTGTTGGGAGCAATTTCTTGCACATTGATTTGTGGAATAGCAGTTAATACATCTCCTATTAGGAAATGACTGGGAGTAAGGCAACTGAGGTCGTTGGGATCTTCCGATAATGGGGTTAAAGGTCTTGAATTCAGAACTGTCTCTATTTGAATTGTATTTTGCAGATTTAACCGCTGCCTCCCAGAGGCCACCAAAATGAGGTGATCTTGCCGGTATAAAATGCCATCGAATACAATTTTGATTTAAAACATTTGAAATGCTACTTTCATCTTTAATATTTGACAATATTTTGTTAATTTCCTTTAAATCATTGTTTGCGCCGTGAAAGTTCGTGCCGTTGTCAGACCATATGTTTTTGCATATACCTCGTCTAGACGTGAATCTCTTTAAAGCATTTAAAAAGGAATCCGATGTCATATCTCCTACTAATTTGAGATGTACAGCTTTAGTAGCAAAACAAATAAAAATACATACACTTTACAATTGTACGATTCCTTGCCTTACCGTCTTTAACATAGAATGGCCCAGCATAGTCTACACCGCAGCTAGAAAATGGTCTTTCAGGTTGGAGACGACATTCAGGCAAGTTTCCCATTAACTGATTTACATTTAAAGATTTGACCTTGAAACAAGTAATGCATTCGCGCAACACTTGCTTTACTGTAAAACGACCCTTTAATGGCCAAAAGTTGTGTCGTATCGAAGCTAAAGTGGCTTGTGTCCCAGCATGTAAATTTCTACAATGCTCATAGTTTATTATCAATTTTGTGAATGGATGCTTGTTAGGTAGCAACATAGGATGCTTTTGGTCATTGGCAATGTTTGATTTTAACAATCTTCCGCCTACCCGAATAATAACCCTTTTCATCTAGGAAAGGATTTAATGACATCAATTTACTGCTTCGCGTGGCGGTATTTGATTTTTTCAAAGATTGTGTGTCATGTTCAAATTCTTCTGATTGAACTAATTTGATGAGAATAGCCATAGATTCGTTTAGCTCATCTATTGATAAATTACCTGTAAGCTTGCAAAGCTTATGAGTGGTAAGATTTTTTTTGAATCTAGTGCAATAAGTTACTACACGATGTAGTTTAGTTAAAGACGAATATTTAGAAAAAAAGGGTTTGGTTAAAGGTATTTATGCAAGAAAAAGTGGTTATTTTAAGTTCCAGTGATTGTTCTTTTTTCGGTAATTGATTTGAATATTGGATATTAATGGCAAATTTTAAACTACAGAGTTGTAGCATTTTTGTGCACGAGTCGTCCGTAATATAATATTCGGAAAGATCTTCTGGATTGTCCTCAGAATTCCTTATTACATTTTTGTTGTTAGAAAGCCATATGCGTAATGGAAAACCCCCACGTCGAAGTATATTACCGATTTCATGTTTGAATTGAGTTATTTCTTCTATTGTGTCCGAACCCGTGATTAAGTCATCCACGCAGTAGTACTGTTTTCTCGTATACCACCATGATGCGGTAAATAATATGTAGAATCGTCAGGAATGTTAATATTCTCGATGCTGATTTTAGACATGTGCCCTAACTGTGTATATTCATTCATGAATTCGATATACCTATGCCTTAATTGCGGATTAGACATAAGTTTTTTTTCAAGTGATGAAAATCGTTTTATAGCTCTTTCTTCAGAATTTCCAAGTTCTGGTGCATTTTTACGAATCGGCAATTGGACCTTGAGTCGTCCCGATTCTAAACGTGTTGTGATTTCAACGAAACATTTCTTACATTCAAGTTCTTCCATTGTAAATTTGCTACTAGTAGAACATTCTTCTATTTTCCAGAATTTCTCTAACTGATTTTGAATGTTTTTTTCAATTGACAAGTTACAGGAAATGTTTTTTACTTGATTTTGTTGAGAACTAATAGGTCCAGATATAACCCAACCCAAATGAGACTTTTGTAAGATAGGGTTACCTTTACCAAGTCGTATCTGACAAACACAAAGTAAACCGAAAAATACTTCTGCCCCGAGTAAAATATCGATTGGTCCAGAATTATTGAAAGTAGGATCAGCTAAAGTTATATTGTCTAGAATTTTGAGATTAGATGAATTAAAACTGAGCATAGGAATGTTATTGGTTATCTCTCCTCTAGCACAAGAAAAGTGAGGTTTATAGATAGGTATGCGCTGTAACATGATCTTATATAAGTTTCAGTCCTTTCAGAAATCTTGATTGGTGCCTGATTTATTCCTGTTACTGGCCAATTCATTTTATTAATTGAAAGCCCCAATTGATTTGAAAGTTGCCTCGTGATAAAATTTGATTGAGACCCTGAATCTAATAAGGCTCTGCATTTGACTAAATCGCCCTTCTTATTTTGAATGTGAATTAAAGCGGTTGACAATAAGATATGTGGTATTTGCTTAAGAGAACAAAGTGTTGTGACCGTTGAATTTAATCGTGATTCATTGTTTGATTGCGATGTGATTGTGCTGAATGAGAGGATGAAGTTTATTGTTGTGACGAATTTGCTTCTGTTGATTGTGAAATCGATGATTGAGATTGTAAAGACGTTTCGTTTGATGTAGGTGAATCCTTGTTTATGTGTAGGAGAGTATTATGTCTCTCATGACACTCTTTGCAAGACAAAGATTTGCAATCAGAATTCGAATGACCCCATCGCAAACAGCTTGTACATAGTTTTAATTTTTTAGCTTCGGCGAGTCTAGATTTTACAGGTAACTTTAAGAAATTCTGGCAACTATAAATTAAATGTGTTCCTTTACAGAAATTACAACGTTTCCAGGATTCATCTGTTGAAACATGTGAGAAAGATTTGAAATCTGCATCTTTCTTAAAATATTGTTTGTTTGGTTGAGATGTTTTATGGTCAAAACTGACAGAACTTAATATTTCTAATAATTGACACCGATTATTAAAAAATGTGACAAATGCATTCATTGTAGGTAAATCTTTTGTTATTATTGATTTTTCCCACTCGCGCTTTGAAATGTTATCTAATTTTCTGGATATTATGTTAATCAATAAGGCGCCCCCAGTGTTCAGTTGGTAATCCCATATTTTTAAGCGCCATGGTATGTTTATGAAATTCATCAACTAGGCAAATGCTTATGCGACTCCTTTACTAAAACTGGTAGATCAATTAAAGCGTTAAGATGTGCGTTTACAATTACTATTTTGTTCAAAGCGTTTGCGTAAAAGCTTCCATGCTAAAGGTATAGTTTGAATCTGAAGCTTCGACCGACCGAGTAATCACTGCAGCTTCACCTTTTAAACATGAATTAGAATATAAAAATTTCTGAATAATAGTTAAAGATGTGTCTTTGTTCACTAAAGCCTCGAATGTATCATGAAATTGTTGCCATTCTTCATACTGACCACTAAAAGTAGGCAAATCTAATGTTGGTAATTTTACTTGTTTGCTACGAAAACTATTAGTTTCAAATGATTTTATTGGCGTGTTGTGTTCGATAATGAAACGTTTAGCCTTTGCGACAATACCAAAATATTTGCTTTCAAAAGATTCACGTTCGATTATTTGAGATTGATTGTCATCTAATATTTCAATGTCAGATTGAATAGTGTTAAATTCACCCCAAAGAATTTCAATATTTTCTAAACGGGCTGTTAACTCGATTAACCATTCATAATTGTCAAAATTATCCACGAAAGTAGTAAATCTGGTTAGCTGTGCTTTAATTTGACCGCGTTTCTTGACAAGGCTATTTAACTTTATTTTACTTTCTTCCATTTCAAAATTATTTGGCAATGTATCTTTAAAAGGAATATAACGTGCCTATAAAGGCGTTATTTAAATGGAATTGACTGAATTTCTAGGTTTGAAATCCTATAAAATACTTGCAATGTTAAGCAAATGATAAATTAATACTAGAAAATGTGACTTAAATATGCATAAAAACCGAGTACCTACTGTGTTCATACAAATATAACGTGAAATAATTTCAATTTGCGTACGAACTGCTTATAATCGGGTTGAGTGCTCCGTCGCCTCAGATGTCAAAGACGTCGTGGTACCAAGACGTGTTCTTTGCCTTCTTCAAATCTGATTGGTTACAACTTTGCTAGCGTTGTGCGTTACATAGAATTGTAAAAATACCTGCGAATTTATGCTGAAAGCTATCCAGGATCGTGGGGCCATATGTTGAGGCCATTGCCTCTTATTTTCTCTTTTTGTAATTTAGAAGGAAGTTGTGGACTGTATTTTTTTATTGGGTTTTTATACATAAATATTCTTGAACAGTGTTTGTTGTTACTGAAATGTCATTGACACTTCTCATTCTCAAATACTAATGACAGCTGCTAACTTGATAAAACATAAATAACTTAACATTGTGTTTTATACAAATGTAAAATATAAAAACAACAACAACTTAACTTGCCTGAGCTAACTTAAAATTAAAAATTTAAAAATGACCATAAATGATTAAAAGAAAATGACTAAAAGTTCAGGATTAAAATAAATAAAAATTCACGAATGTTGTATAAAAAAAGGATATTATAATTTCGAAATAAAAATTCCAAATGCCTGTTTATTCTCTCCAAATTTTCAAAAGTATCAATACCAAATAACTCCACTTTGTTTCCAAATCAATATAAAATTTTCTATTCCAGCTCAGATTGTTTTGATTTTTCTTCTGTCAAATAATAATATTTTTGACACCTTTTGTCAACCTTTCAAATTTTAAGTTAGGTCGATATACGTGTTCAAGTTCGTAGTCTAATTAAAGCTCATTTTCCAGCCATTGCAGCTCTCTATATATTGTCAGTTTGACGTTTACTATTTCCATAGTAATGCAAATGTTACGTTTATACAATTACGTTTTGTCTCAGCGCCGTGCGCTCATACGCAAGTTTCTCGATCGAGATGTGAAGAAAGGCGCAGAGATGCGCCGGTTGCACGGATTATGAAGTGATCGTCGGCGATTTCCGCCTGGCATACGCTATATTTCGTTACGATTAACGTTGAATTAAAGTTTTTATTAGCATATCAAATTCGACTATCTGCTTTATTTGGCAAAATTTATACAAGACGTTTATGCGGGCTCGCCATAGAATCTCCGCCAAACGTGTCGCTTTCATCGACACCAAAAAGCGGTAGACGTCGCGAAATGCCAAATTTCTAATGTTCGTGTCGAACCGAATATTCGATTTGGACCGTGCAATTTACGATGCGGATCTACTATAGAGACCTTCCTCTATCCGTCGATATGCCGTACGGTCCCTTCGGAGGTGTATTTCGAAAAATATGAACGTTATAAGATCGCACGTTTTCTCACTTTTTTCACACTTTTTTCACCTCAAAAAGACATTTTTTATTTTTGACGATATTCGCTTATATCTGGAGAACGGTTGGAGTTATCTCAAAAATATTTTTTCCAGGGGTCGAGATCGTTTCGTCAGGAGTCGTCCGGTTCCATCGGATTTTTCACGCGGTTCTTCATTTCGGAGATATACACTGAAATATGCGGTGTTGCAGGGCGAAAAAATGAAGAAAAACGGGTTATTTTTTCCTTTAAAGCTTCGTAACTTTTAAACCGTTGTGTGTCTCATAATTTAAGAGCACCATAAGAAAAGATCAATTCTAAAGCCTTAATGCCTATGGCGAATACTTCTAGAAATTATGCAAGATCTGTTTTGCCTAAGGCAAACATTTGTCTCGAGATTATAAATGTATGATCAGTTTCGCCTATGGTGAATATGTTCACAGTTTATGCATAGCCTATGGCATGTAAATCTGTGCAAGATCGAGTCCCCCTCCAAGCAACTGTCAGAAGTTCACTCTCCATTTTAAATAAAAAGGTAGGTATTAACGGCCATAGCTCCCATATATTACTTCAACATCCACGTAGTGGATTGGAAGTATAGTATTTTTTATATGTTACTTTACAGAAGCAATTAAATGCTAGTTATCAGCCTTATACCCACATAACAAAATGATATGCAATGTACATACACTGTATCTTCAATCTATGGATATGTATATCCACAAGATGGAGAAAGTATATCTAATGTACATCTAATGAATGTGAAATTAACATTCCCAGCAGATACGTTTGTCGCCGACTTCCATATCTATTTTATATCCAATGAATGTACATAAACATATGCAATGTACATTCACTGGATATGAAACACACATCATATACACAATCGTATATTTTATGAATATACATTACATATCTCTGAAGTAGTTTCCACGGACATCAAAACACTTAGTGAATACTGCACCCGACGCGTGTTGCCCCAGTCATGTTGGCATCATCAGGAGATGATTAAAACGAACAGTTTTAATCATCTCGATGATACCAACACAATTGGAGCAGCACGCATCGAATGAAAGTGTTCGAGTGTTTTGATGTTCGTGGGAACTACTTCAGAGGTATCCAATAGTATCCATATAAGAGGTAATAAAATAGAGATAGCTTAATAAGAAATATATTTTATATAACTATTTTAAACATACACAAACTTTACAAAATAACCTAACATTACACAATATTTAAAATTTTCAATATTAGTTAGTAAGTTATATAATATGAACGTATGCAATTTTTATTCACTATATTTATAAAATACATACCCAATATATGACATAACAGCAAATTTTTAGGCCTCTGTCACTTTCCGCCATCTTAACTAAACACACACCTGCCACAATCAGTTAAATATGAAACTTGCAAATTTTCTAACCCTAAAAGAGTATGTATTTACAAATCTAAAGAATTGCATTATAATAAATATACTCTTGCATCATGGGAGCTTCATGCAAATGTAACAGCATAATATAGCAATAAACAAATATAAAATCCAGAGAATGAGAAAGAGTTAACTTCCATCACACATAAACACTATGCACACAACACTACAGGGCTTAATCGCTTAATGGCTGCTGGCGCCGGCTGTTACGAACTACAATCCGTAAACAAATGATGCCTGTGCGCTGACGTAGTATGCCATAAATTAGTAGCGCATGCGCATCAGATAATGAGATAAAATTCGTGTACGCGTATAATTTAATTATACCTTAATGGAGATGTTATGTGTAAATCATTATGTATATACCTCCAGCAATATACACCGTATATGACGCTGATGGATAGCAGTATCAATAAAATGATACATACTGAACGCATCGTTCAGTATGAAATAATACATTTATTTAAAAAAAGAAATAAAAATTTGGCATTGGTGTTAGTCAAGAGATATTTGGATATAAGCTGCTTAGGTACATTATTATATATAGGTATACAAAACAAAAAAAGAAAAGCCGATTTGTATCCTAGAATTGTTTCACATAGAGTGGGAACTAGAAAATAATGTCTATACTTAATTGTTTATTTGTGGCATAATCAGTTTTTCTTACTTTTTTTATTGCGTATGTTTTACCACTGAAAAATATTTAAAAAACTTCTGTGCCAAACGGATCAAACAGAGGTTGGTTCTTGAATACTTGATTATTACAAATGTCTCGCACATAAAAATATATAAACTAGAACAATGTTTGGACTGAGGATCGATAGGTTATGATGTATCCCCACCTTTTATTTTTATTTTTACTTTACTAATTTTAAAAATATGAAGCAATGTTGTTAACGACAGGGCTGTATAGATATTGTATTGTAGTTGTACCCCATTAGCAGGCACCCGTTGCTTATTAAACTTAGTAGAAAATCCATTCATATTAAGTAAACAACAAAGTTTTAAATACTTTAGATCCGAACATCAATCCGAACATCAATTGGGAATCTACGTTATCTGAGTACAAACTTATGGTTTGTGCCTATATGGCAAAAGCCAGCAATGTACAAGCTTCATTGACAAAGCATTCTAAATTTAATTTCTCATTAAGTTAAAAATTTACTTAATCCCCTTGTCGAGATTCGAAATACAATAAATGCCTTCTGATAGGTGGGTGTATATATAGATAAGCTGAACCTTTAAAATAGGTATATATAATTTTAACAGCAGTAAAATTTGTTCCTAATCTCCAGGAAGAATTAATGCTAAAGCTGTTCTGGGCAAGTTATATGTACCAGATACCGTCTTTAAATAAATTCAAAATAAAATTACCCTTGATACATTCGAGAAATAATTAACATTGGGTACATTTATATTGCTGCGAGTTACCTACCTAAACGGTGTCAAAAAGTTACCATAATTGAGGTTTATTATTTATTAATTAACACTCATTTAAAAACTAATATTTTTTATTCTGTATTTTTTGAAAATAGAAGCACGAAAGATTGCTAGAAGGAAACGAATATCAAAAACATGAAAGAAAGTGAGGTTAAGTTTCAAACTTTCAAAGTTTCACCTCTATGGATTCCCTAAGATTACAAAACTGTCACTACTGTTTATAAGTGGTATATATTGGCGGTATCGCATTGTGCTAGAATGGAAGCTACTGTAGATTAATAATTATATAGCAATATCTGGGTGCTTTCATTTGCAGTGAACATAATAAACAGGATTTCAACGAACAATGATCATATGATACAAGATTGCATGTTGGGACAGAGACAACACATGAAACAGGTTCCTTATGATTACGAATCACTGCCGAACGAAAGTAGCTCATGTTATGCATATCTTCTGGTGCTCCTATTTTATTTTCGGGGCTTGCCTGACGACATCATTTAATTGCAGAGGATGGCATTAAATCTACCTGATACCAGGACGTCATGGGTTGACATTTATTTATGGTACTTTCATCAACTTGCCTGATTAGAAAATCATCATGATAAAATAGAGAGATGATTTGCTATTTAACATTTTAACAACCTGTTATTTTATAACTATTATTTGTAAATACCAATAACAGACTGTTATTTATGTTCGTAAATAACAGATAAGAAATACGGCAGTAAAATTAGTAAAAATGCTGTTTAACTGTTATTCAGAAAACAACAGCAGCAGATGATTGCGTAGACATAGGTATGTGGTTAAATATTGTCATTGCATATGAAAATATTACTTTTTAACAAGGTAGTGACTACGAAACCGCCGCGGCGGATCTTTTGCACGACTTATTGAACCGCCGCGCAGAGAAATTGAAATATTTTGTGCAATTTTCTGAAAAACAAGGCGGGGGGACACCCCCCGCACCCCCCGTTTTTGTCTGCGACGCTAATGCAGCTTGCGGCGCTGATAACTTATTAACAATTATTTAGCAATATAAAATCAATCTAACTAACCCAACTATACCATCACATGAAAGAGATAAATTATTATATGAAAAAAAAGAACATTGTTTCTGTCGTCAAATCCAACCAGAATTTGTGAAAAAGGATATTAATCGTTACAAAATATTTAAAAAAAAAAGTTCAGTTGCCGGCAGTCGAACCCGGGACCTGTTGCTCCACAACGCGACAAATCAAATCAAATCAAAACAATTTATTTTAAATTAATAATACATAATTGTCCTACCTAAGCACTCGTCCGGAGCCAGCCAAACATCCACAGCACTAATCGCCATGGTAATTGAAGGGATGGACAGAGCGAGGCTAGGTAGGATTAAAAGTAAACTTAAATAATAATCACTATCTCCTTTCGCGGGATCGGCGAATTAAAAAGTGTATAAGACAGAACATGTAAAAAAAAATTTTAAACTTAAAACAATTGATATATATGCAATGCAAAAGACGCTGGTGTAGATAAAATATCTGATAATTCGGCACGGGAATAAAATTACTATCCAAAAAACCCGTTCCAAGCAATGCAGCAAGAGCGAGCGGCTATATCAGACCGCATAATTTATAATTTAAAATGTTTGCTTTCTAAAGAATTTAATAATAATAATAATAATAATAATAATAATAATAATAATAATAAAGGAATAAATATTGTTTGGAAGAAATAATTTAGAGCGACAAAACAAACAAAAAATACAAAAAGGAAACGAAGAGAAGAGAAGCATGCGCATTACCTTGTAAATGTGTAATAAATTCGTGCAAGTGGAGAAATTGAAATATTTCCTGTTATTTTGTGGAAAAAGGGCGGGGGCCGCACCCCCCTTTTTTTGTCTGCGACGCTAATACTGCCTGCTGCGCTAATAATTATTAACGATTAGATATCAAAATAAAAACCTACTAACCTAACCTAAAGAAATCACACGAAAGAATGAAATTATTATATAAAAAGAAAGAAATCAGAAAAGAATTTGTAAAAAAATATATTAATCGTTACAGAATTAAAAAAAAAATGTGCTGACATATGAATTTGAACCCGGGACCCTTCGCGTTACTTTTTTTTTTTACTTTAACAGATTTATTAAATATTAAAAGGGTACAAACATATTGCCTCCTCGGACCGCGGTCCGGAGCCAACCAGACAACCACGGCGCCTGACGTCGTGGCGGACGTTAGGTTGGACGGATCACGACCGGTTCGGTTTAATATAATGGAGCAACAAAAAATACAAAAGCTAAAACACCTGCCGTCTGTGACGGCTTAAAATTAACATTAAAATTGAACATTGTTTTAAATTAAACATTACCACACTGCTGATGTTGGCTGTTGATACGGGAAAAACTCAATGAAAAAACCCGTTCGAGACAATTGATTTCCCAACGGTCTGCTCGCCGTTTGGGAGAGTATGGAAGAGTAGAAGTTTATTATTTTTTTAAATGTTTAGATTTCTTAAATTTGTTGGTCTAAAGGGAATTTCTAACAAAAATGACAAGAACAAAAAAGACAAAAACGAAAACAATTAAAGGAAGAGAAGAGGGATCATAAGCTAAAGCGTAACCTATGCGCTAACCATCTCGCTGGAAGTAAACGCTAGAGCAAAGAAGAAATAGTCAAACTAATGATATCACGTGTTGGGCGTATCGAAGCTTTCGCATTTCGGTCTCTCTAGACGCTTATTATCACCTTGCGCATATTTCCTAATGATTTTGGGCATTGTGTTTCTGTAGCCGCGGGAATTTGAAATACTTATATTTAGGTATAGAAATTGCCATATTTATGAGCATTGCCTAGCGCCCTCTATTGGCAGGAGTTGTTATTAGGGGGTTTCATATTAGGTGTAATGAGAGTTAAGGAAAACTAAAAATGCTGTTTTAATTGTGAGAAATTTGTTTAAATTCAAAACACAATAAAACCATATCAAGTCGCTATTTGCAAATCATCTCTATCAACTCCATCAACCTGTATATTATATAACTATCAACTATATATGTAGTATATCTAGAAATATCTATATAGTATGAAACGCGTATCTACCTAATAACGCTAAGGCACGGAATCGCTTGCTTTACGTATTAATACATACGGTCGCAAACAAAAATGGACTCTAAGTAAGTGATGTTATTTATATCGTAAAAAATATATTAGTTTATGGAAAGTTGTGATCACGTCACGCGTTTCTACCAACTTTACTAACAGTCGTTACCTGTGATTTTTTAATATCAGTGAATAAATCACAGTTCACGTTATATCGCCCATCGCTATAGTTGCACGTATATTATTAATAGGATAGAGGGGATAAAGTGGGTGTGTATGTGGTTCCAAGATTAGTTTGTTGTCCCACTAATGAATTTATCGAAAACATGAAGGTATCGCTTCGGTAGTTTCCGACAGTGTGTTCGGAAATTATTGTAATTTCGCCCTTATGTAAATAAACAACGCTAAGCGCCATATTTATTATATGATCAATGATTCATTGATTGTGTTGTCACTTGTATCAATTAGGGATGGCTGATCCGAATATTTTTACGGATCAGTTCGGACCTAGTCCAGTCCAGAGAAGAACCTAGTCCAAAGATCAGTTTTAGTTCCTAGTCCATGCTAACCAACTCGCGCGGCGAACGGCTGAGCGGACTGGAAGACAAACGACTGGACTGAATCCCCCATCATTCACCTAGAACTAATTCCATTTGTTCCCGCCAGCCCTATTTCTACTCATATTTTGGTAAATGTGCAAATTATTTTCCCTGGGAGTCCAGCTGACAATGCCGAAATATACGTAATAATGTAATATGTTGTATAACATAGGTATACCAAATTAATAATAATACATTTATATTAGATAGCGGGCTGTCCAAGATAAGTATTCGGACCTATATGACAATCCTCCGCCCTGCAGCCAGTGAATTTTATAAACCACCAGTCCAGTAAATTTCTAAAGTACCCATTCCATTGTGCCTAAAAACCGAGAAATGAGTTTAGTTCTGTTTTGTTCAGTTCGACCAGTCCATACGTCTAGAAAGTGTACGCACCGCGCCGTCGGATCATATCATCCGGATCTCAAAAAGTTCAGCCGGACTCGGAGTAGTCCGAGTACTCGGACTAATATTCGTACCTATTGTATTTTTTGGTTGAGATCAGTTCCATTAGTCCAACCCACCGGACCTGTTCCAAAGTATCAGTTCCAGTTCTGGTTAGCCAACCCTAGTATCAATGTGTTTAAAAAGGTTATTTAGTCTAGTGTCATATTTATGTTGATTACCACTGTTGATTTCCTTGTGCTATTAATAAATGTCAGTGTTATCCGTAATTTCACCTGCGACAGAACAAATGGGCCAACAGTTTCGCCTTCTCCCCGCAACTCCACATATTCGGTCTTATGTAGCATACAAAACAAATCAAATGAGTCGTAGAGGTGTTTCAAAATCTCATGAGCTGTGACCTTCATATGCGCAGAGACAAAATCCCTCTCGTGGGCTCAGTTACACTTCTTAAAAATATTAGATTTATTGTTTACAATTTATCCCGAGCTCTTGTTTATGTATACAGCAAGGTAGCTGTCAGTGTTTTCAAAATACACTTATAAATCCAGAACAAACTTTGCCTTTCGCGGTTCATAAGATTCTGAAATACCTCTATCATGCATTATATCTCTACAGTGTTCCGAGCAGGTTAATTTTTTTCGTACTAGATGTCGTAGTGAAATTGTAATAGATTCGAAGTTTTGGTAATAGAGTTAGATAACTGCGGGGGTCTGGGGGACAGAAGCCTCCCTTTGTAGGAGTAAGCAAAATTAGTATAAATATTTATTAAATCGACATCATATAATACTACACTACTATTGCCAGTTCCTGAGCTGAAGTTGGGCAACCAAACTCGCCACTTCTGCGCATGCTTTTATTACGGCGACTGTTGAGTTGGCAACAAATTCAAACTTGTTCTGTAGCTTCGAGCATATAGGGCTCGAAGACTCAAAGAATCATTTTTGATAACGCGCCAAAATGAAGGTAAATATTCCTTTCGACATATGCGCAAAGTCCATAAGAAGTTGAGATAGCGATATCTCTGCACCGTAGTGTTTTCTCAACGACTCTACACCATACCAGCACAGTTCTGTGGTACTAGCATGATCGATATGAATATATTTTAACGTTTTAGTGGCTCCATCTGTCACTGAAATGCGAAAATTCTTATTACAATAAGAATTTATTATTTGATAAATAAAAAGAAACAATAATAGCTTAGATCAGTGGTATAAATAAATAACACTTCATCGAAAAAAAGTAATAGATGTTCGTTGCGGCGTAATAGCGTAATAGGGAGCTTTAAATAGTAATAGATCTACTACAAAAATAATAGTCCTCGGAACACTGTATCTCTATCCTATTCCATCTCTTTGGTTAATAGTATTTGTTTGTTTCTAATGCTAAATGCGCATGATCATCAGGGAACTCATATTCTTCTATTCGGCTTAAAATATTTTCGGGCATATCTATTTTAATATACACTGGGGGTTTACGAAAATTCACTGGGCAATTTACAAGTATCATTCTCTTTTTCTAAATCCTTACAAGTAACAAGGACAGAGATAGTGATTTGAGCACTCTGAGTTAATTTTCGTAAACTCCTATTATAATATATCGGTGACTACTGACTATGCGCCATCTAGATACAAGGATTTTTATAATCGTTGGTATTGGTAAGCTTGTCCTCGGTCCTCGAGAGTTATCTACCATTTTGATTGTTTAGTTTTGTGTGATTGAGGAACAGCACGTAAAATAATTATTATTGTCTTGTGATTGTGGTGTGGTCGATTGATCGTTGATCCATCGATTATATTATTTATTTAGGCGGGAGCAACGTTGGTGTTGGTATGCGATGTCGAGCAGATTAAAAAAAATCATGGCACTTGTTAGTGCAAATTCTCCCAATCGTAAGTACCTATACTTTATACATAAGATAAGCTACAGTAGTTAAATTCAATCTTCTTTTAGGAGAAAATAGCTTGTGTGAGAGCGATTCCGAAAAATCGCTGTCTCTGCTGCAGTCTTCTACGTCGTCGTCAACTGGTCCTGGCTATGTCGAAGTTGACCCTATGATTATAAATTCAATGAGTTACGAGGTAAGAAAGCAATGTATATTATTATGTGTATGTATAAGTCTGTCCCATCGGTGTGAGGACAGAAGATAACTCCTCACTGAGACTATACCTTAAAATTCTATTTTTTTTGAGACGATAGGTACTCAGTCCATGTGTGCACATTTTAAAATTATTTTTATTCACACAGGGTGTCCATATACAGAAAGTGTGTTTAATTATAGGGATTAACTAGTAAATTTATTCAGTAATGCTTTATTATTTAAATCACATTAATAATTAGTTGAATTATTTTGTCGATAAGTTATTTTTCACAGTTGAGCAGTATAGTTCCATATTCGCTTTTGTTTTGTTTTAATTATTCTTGTTAATCATCACCATTTGATAAAATATGAGCACACAGTTTTTACGCAGTAGAATTCTGCAGGACACATGTTGAGTAAAATCGTACCATTTAGTCAATTTTGAGAGACGCAGTAGTTTGATAGCGTACTGAAGATCAAGAGGAACTCCACACACCTTTCCACTCATCAATGACAAATACGTGTTTTTTTTTTGGGCTAATTGTAAATTTTCAAATAATTCTTTCATGTAAATAAATTTTGTATGTTATTATTCTTAAAATGTAACAGTCTATAGTCTCAACCTAGAGCAGTTTCATGTTTTCATAACCTAAGGGTTAATTAATTCATTAATTTTTGTCGTAAATATATTTACCAGTGCTGGTAAAAATAATTTAGTTTGGGGGGTTTTATGTAATATTTTTTTTTATAAATTGAATTTAAGTGTAAACTGCGTGTATTGCATTTGGTGACTTCATATTGTACAAGTTATGATATATATATACAGGGTGATTCACGTAGGCCATTCATTAGAAGTTTTTCAACTTGTAGTTGGATTAGAAACTTGAAATTTGGTATACAGCCATAATCGGTCATGCCCGTTCTATCTAAAATAGTAATTATTTCAATACAAATGCTCAATGTGTGCACCGTTTTCACTGACAGAATTTCGTCAACATTGTTCTTGTCCGTTAATAATAATTTGTTGGTGTTGTGTGTAATTAAATAAGAATCCATATTTTTCTTTAAAAATTATTACAACTGTCTTTTGTTTCCACGGCATACTTGATGAAGTAAGGAATCTCTCGGCAAGATAAGGTATTCCTTGATTTTTATTGAATAACTCGATATGGGGTGAAGTTAGGTATAGGGAATGCTTAAGTAACTCACCCTAAAATTCAATTTTCTTTCGAACGGCGCAAAAAAAAATAGTAGGTGCCATTTGAAAAAATTGACTTTTTGACAATTTTTGATTGCGACATTTGAAAATCGACTGCGCCCATATGGTACAAAATGGGACCACCTATGTGACATCAAAAGTTAGCCTGGACTTCCAGCTAACTGCTTCACAAATTTGGTTTCATAATTTTGAAAGGTTTGCGAGATACAAATTTGTTCGTAAACTACTACAGCGGCAATTTTTTTCAAAAAATTGGACATATGTCAAAAATTGTAATAGATAAGTTAACATAACATAGGTTCTCTAAACTCAGAATTAGAAGACCAATCGAACCATGTAAAGAAAAATATAGGTTTCCATTTAAAATAAGAAAGTTGGTACCAATTTTTGGCACACCCTGTATAGTTGGAGAACTGAAAATATTTTAGATAGAACTGGCATGATTGATTATGGCAGCACACCAAATTTCAAGTTTCTAATCCAACTGCAAGTTGAAAAACTTCTAATGAATGACCTACGTGAATCACCCTGTATATATAAATATATACATTATTTGTCTGATTTGGCAAAAACGTTTAGTATTTTCAAGTATTTTAAAGTTTTCAATAAATTGTTATAAGCTTCAGCTGTCTTTTTTTTTTTGTTGTTGCTCTTAGGACTGTGTTAAAATTTTATTTATTTAGGTAACTCATAGGGTTGAGACAGGCAACCAGTTCAATTGTATGAGCTGGGGAGTCCTGTATGAATAAAAATAAATTCAAAATATGCACATGGAGTACCTATTGCCTTGAGAAACAAAGTTTTAAGATGTAGTCTTAGTGAGGAGTTATCTTCCGTCCTCACACTGATGGGACAGGCTGTATACATAGTAGGGTCCCCCTTTTTCTTGAGTTCAATGACCTTTTGGCATAACACTGTCATTTTAACATATACTTTTCAAAAAGTGATCATTTAGCTGCATTTTAGGTCTCTGACACTTTGCAATATCTTGAACGGTTTTGGTAACACTTTGGCACTATTATTTACAATATGATGCATATCGTAATCGCTTACAAGATTATGTATACCTATCATGATGCCAAAGCGCAGTTACTGCAGTTCGTATATTAGTATGACCATTAAAAAATAGAATCATTTCTATAACAGAACATTACTTGAGATGTAAATTAAATTTTAAGTTAACCTCGTTTCCTTCAGGAGGTATTAAGAATAAACCAATAAAGAAAAATTCAATGCCCTGTAACTTCCTTAGGAAGTGAGATAGAGAATATGTTTGAGATTTTGTTTGTTCAATATTAATAATTGATCTACACACATGCAACGTTTGTCGGATTAAAATTGCAATACCACGTATACCTATATCTTTATTTACATTTTCATGTTTCCAGGAAATGTCGAACTCAGTTCAAGAAAATCCTCCAATAAGGTTACATAATCAAACAACAGACGGTAAGAAAATGTTTTTAACAAAAAATTCTAGTTTTTATCATGTAATACAAATACATACAAAAAATGAATGCACCATAATGTAGAGCTCTTCTAGTACTACATGTCCAAAAGTATGGAATTGTCAAGTACCAAACCGATACATACTGCAAATTTATGAAAATTTTTACCTGATTTACTTATATTTTTAGGCACGAATATATCGTTCGAGAGTGACAAGGATGACGATATTCATGATCCAGATTATGAAGTTAGCAGTGAGGAAACCTCCGATGATGATTTAGTACAACGTACTGTTGTAAGAGCAAGAAGTCCAGAACTGCCTTATAAAAAATTAAGAAGTGAAAACGAAAAAACGAAAACCACAGGGTCCCATAAAATGACGCAAAGAGTAAATGTTATAATTCCTGAAATTCCTTCTGAAATCTCAAATAGTCTTGAAAATCAAGGGTTTCAGGGCTCTCAAAACGATGAATTGGATAATACAATAAATGAAAGTCCTGTGTTCAAAGAAATAAGTGTGGACCACAGATCACTAAATGTAGCAAATTCAATGAAAAAAACAAAAAATCATTTTTGCTTATTTTGCAAGAAAATGCAGTCTAAATTTGCAAGACACCTAGAAAATAAGCACTCGGATAAACCACAAGTCAGGTTATTTCTGAGCCTGCCAAAGAAAAGTACAGAAAGATTCCATATTATCGATAAATTAAGGAAGGAAGGTGACTTCATATACAATTCTGATAGCTCCTACAATCAGGGTGATATAATCTTAGTGAGACGCCCACAAGGTGGTAAAAATCGGAATGCTGACCACTATTTACCTTGTGGTAATTGTTCTGCTATGTATTCAAAGTTATCCATAAATATTCACTATCGCATTTGTGTTAAAGACAGAGGAAAGTTCAAGAAAGACGTCTTATGTGCAAGTAGAATAAAGAGTTATGTTAATTTGAAGGCAAATTATTTGATGAAAAACAAGATTTTGCCTCCTATGAGAAACAATGATATAAATGCATTAGTGCGAAGAGAGGAATTGATAATTTTATTTGGAAATCGACTTACACAAAAATATCGTTCCCCCCACTTATTTAAGATGATAAGGTCAAGATTACGTTGTGTTGGAAAATTTTTTTGGTTATTTAAGAAGCAGAGACCTGAAGTAAAAAATTTTGAAACTGTTTTTGATCCAATTTATTATGACGATATGATCAAATCAATTAATAAAATGGCTGATTTAAATGAAGAGACAGGCAAATATATGTCTCCTTCTACTGCTGCATGTATTTGCTCCTATTTAAAAAAGATATGCCTTTATCTTATTAGTGAAATGATAAAAAGGAATGATAAGACTAAATTGGAGAGAGTTCGAGATTTTTATCAACTTATGGAAGATGGTTTTACATATGATATCTACAAAACAGTTTCAGAAAATCAAATGGAAATTAAAAGGCATAAAGTTGTCAAGCTCCCTTGTTCTAATGACATCAATTTGTTGAGAGAATATTTAGATAAATATATTCGTCACAATTTCAAACTTCTAAATGACAAATTTACAGAGGATTGCTGGAAAGAATTGAGCAGTGCAGTCTTGGTGTCTTTACAGTTATTCAATAGGAGGCGTGCTGGCGAAATAGAAAGAGTGAAAATTTCTGATTTCAAGGAGTACGAAGCCGTGAATGTTAATGATGACATACACATCGAACATCAAACTTTGCAAATTCATCAAGACCAAAATTACGTAAGGTTTATGATAAGGGGCAAAAGAGGCAGAGGTGTGCCTGTCCTAGTGGATAAATTTAAACTAAAATGCCTTAAAATGATTTTGAAGTACAGACAGATGGCAAATGTTCCTTCAACAAATCCCTTTCTTTTTGGAATATCAGGCAAAGATGATGTGCAACATTTAGAAGCTAATAGATTAATGTATCGTTTTGCTCGTTGTTGTGGAGCAAAAAACCCCGATACATTGAAAGGAACTGAACTTCGTAAGCATTTTGCAACAAAATGTGGTACAATGGATCTACAGGGTGTGGACATTAAGGATGTAGCCGATTACATGGGTCACCATGAGAGAATTCACCTAGAGCATTATAGAATGCCAAATGCCACTAGGGACATCTTACGGATGTCTAGATTACTTGAAAAGGCTCAAGGAATTGACAATTTTAGTGATCAACAACATTCTATACAGGATGAAAGTTTTGACCAAAACTCAGAACGGGATGAAAGTTTCGACCAAAATTTAGAACGGGATAAAAGTTTGCAACAAAATTCAGAACAGGATCAAAATTTGTCTTCATATGCAGGTTTGTATATTATTTTTCATCTACAGATATAAACGCTTATTCTAATGTAAGAATTTGTGTTAAATAATAAGCCATATTTTATGGCTTGGTAAATTATTGTACTGACTTACTAATTATATTTTTTAATGAACTGAAACTTTAACTTTAGGTGTACAAGGTAAAACTATGGAATTGACTGGCACACCTGATGAAAAGGGAAGAATGTCGTGGAGCAAGGAAGAAAAAAAAATAGTTGAAGATAAAGCAAAGTTTTACTTAGAAAATTTCGAATCACCAACGATAAAATTTTGTGCCTCGTTAGTTAAAGAACCAGTATTAAAAAGAAGAAGTGTTACTACTCTAAAAGCATATATTATGAATGAAATTAAAAGAAGGAAAATTAATGCTCTTACTCCGAAACAAAAAACAAAATGCAAAAGAGGTAAGTTTTCAAAAGTACCTATGCATGAAGTTTGCGACAAAATATTTTGAATATTTAACAATATATATATTAAGTACTTATTCAAGCAAGTCTAGAGATTGTTCCATTATTTACCCATTAGTTGATATCTGAAATGAACAATATGATCTATTAACAGAAATATGACATACACTCTTGGTATTTAGTACTTACCTGGCGGGGAAAATGTCTGCAGTGTGCTAAATGTGTTTTAATTGGTTATTCCGGTAATTTGCTGGTTGTCTTTCCGATCTAACGTTACTTATTTAACATTAGTTTTTAACATATGGCAATTTTTAAAATACTGCAAAAATTACAGTCATATTTTTGTGTTAGGTATCGTTCCAGTTTACATTCTAGTCTTCTAGAAAATATAGGCATTCAAGGTTTAATATTCAATATACAGGATGTCTCTGGTTTTAATTGGGATAAGCGAATTTTATTTTTTTCTCGAAAAGTAAGCAATATATACAAAAAATACAAGAGGCAACAAAATTGTATTTAGAACTACTCGATATAGAAATAATATCAAACTTTTAAAAAACCAGTGGTATACACAAATTTTTCTTTAAAATATCTAGTTTGGATGCCCCAGCGCCGCCCTTGGAATAAGTAAATTAAATCTAATTACAACAAAATAAACCCCTTACTTATCACTAACAGCATGGCAAGTTTTATCAAAATTGACCAATCGGCTATTAAAAATTTTCACGATTAAAACCTGAGACGCCCTGTATATATGTATACTTGGCATTGTTTGGTTTAATTTGGGTTTATTTGTTACAGGTGTAAAGAAATTTTGGACGGAACAAGAAAAGGAAACAGTCTTTGAAATCTTTCAGGAAAACCTAAAATCTAAGAAATTACCAAGCCTAGCAGAATGTAGAAAAGTTATAAGAGAACAAGAAATATTTTCAGAGAGAAGTCCAGCAATGTTAAAAGCATTTATTAACAATATACTAAAAAAAAAATTCTTGCACATACCTAAATAAATAAATTCTTACACTACCTGAGTTAAACCCATTTAAGTCCCCTAAATTAGGCGGTATCCCTTATGACGTAACAAGAGGAATACCTCCTAATGAGCATTTATAGTATCTAAATATAAATTTATATGCCCGGCTATAACTTTTAATTCGTGTGTCATTTATGTCTGTCAACATTATATGTAGGTACGCTGTATGCATAGACAGTGACATAGGATCCTTAGACAGTCAACCATACTGTAAGCATTGAGCCGAAGGGTCCTCCGATTAGAAAGAGTACTTAGTGTCTCACTTTAAGCTGCTTGAGGAGGGGGTGATACATACGGTGTGTCCATAGACAGGTTCAGGTTCCTGTGTCTATGTTTCCCATCCTCCCCGCTCCAGGAGCATAAAGAGATAGAAAGTCATCTTACGTTCTCTTTCTAATAGAAGG
The DNA here is from genome assembly GCA_963583905.1 of Stenurella melanura. NCBI lineage: Eukaryota > Metazoa > Arthropoda > Insecta > Coleoptera > Cerambycidae > Stenurella > Stenurella melanura. Next base: position 90,877,832 of record OY757314.1, on the reverse strand, counting down.
ACACTCTCCGGGACTCGCCGCTCAGTCTATGGTTGCATGTTGAGTTTGACGTTTAACAAACTTTTGACAGTATCCATGTGGTATCCATAGACATCAGAACTATAGACTGCGTCAACCGTACTGTAAGTATTGAGCTGAAGTATTCTCCGATTAGAAAGAGACCGTAAGAGGACTTCGTGTCTCACTTGAAGCTGCTTGAGGAGGGGGTAATACATACATACGTTAGGTTTGTTCGTTTGTGTTTCTAGAATGAAATCAACTGATTTTAAAAAATCACATTTTAGCAGGTTATTTTGACATATGACAGCATTTGCAATCAAAACAATGGGCTTGTTCGGCATTTTTTTTTTATTTCATAAATCGAAAGTGCAGGTATAAATTAATGGATCTGCAAAAAATCAGAATCTGATTCGCACGTTTAGTATCTTAAAAACTACTACAAATTTCCATCTCGCAAAAATGGGGCGTGCCCAGGCGCTACGTCAATATACGCATAGACACGGCGATCTCAATAGACTTGATGCTCTTTATTGGTTATAATTATAAGGGTTTTCGAAGTATTGTTTGTTTTGCTTACTACTTGACAGTAGGGGAGTACAATTTGGTGAAATGTCAAAAAATTACAATTTTCTCTCGCTCCTGCCGGAACGAATTTTCGATTTCGACCCTGCAATTTACGATTAGAATTCATCGCCGACCTTCTCCTTTCCGTAGACACATAGAACGAACTTCCACTCGACGTATTTATTTAGTTACCAGCGTTTAAAAATTCCATGTTTTTCGACTTTTCAGGTTAAATTTGAAAGGTCCCAGAGAGCCATTTTTCTTACGTGACTTGCGTATAGTGACGTCACAAATGAGCGCTCGGTTTTTGCAACTATTACTAATTTCAACTCCTTATATCTCGAGAACGGAAAAAGTTAATAATACGAAATTTTAAGTGTACTTATAATGAGAATATCGAGAACTATATGAAAAAGTATAAAAACCATTTAAAAAGAATATCATGGAACAAGCCCATTCAAAACACAAACGAACACGTGAAAGGTGGTATTTGTTGCAGGATTTCGAATTTTGTAAGGTTATACATTATTGTACCTACCGCTAATTCATAATCACCTTGTAAAAAAATATATATATATCAATAAATATTAATAATGTAAGTAGGCAAAGGTACCTATTTTTACAAATTTCACTCGCCCTCGATTTGCAAAATGTAATAATCATCTTGCACATCCCTTACTATGGCATTTAAAGTAACATCTCCCTGTTCCTTGGACATTTTTAATAAATAAATACATATAATTTATTTTACTCGTCATTTATTGTTTGTTTACCAAGGATTGAGAGGTTATGTTTCCTGCTCTGATTTTATTGCTCAGACTCCGGAGCTCGAGCAAAAAATCGGTGATTTATTTCATCTCAAGCAAGTTGCTCGACACAAATGAACAGAACCAGATCATATGATCTGACACTAATGAACGGCATATTTATGATTTAGTCGCTCAGATCTGCTTCCAGCAACACATGAACAAACCTGTTGTGTCCATAGACATAGGTTCCTATGTTCCAACCACACAGCTTACAAAGAGACAGAAAGCCCTCTTACGTTCTCTTTCTAATAGAAGGACACTTTAATTCCGGGCCTCACCGCTCAGTCTATAGTTCCTTTGTCTAGACCGTATCTGCGTATCTTACTCTTAAAGGCGTTTTTTCTTGTTAACTGTATTCAACGCAGTTTTCGAATCGTATTTATAGCTTGACGTCATCAATTATAATTTCAAGAAAACGGATGTTTTTAAACCGTCCAGTTAATCTCAGATCGGTCTGACTCGTCTGACTACTCTCGAGTTTGTCAGTTTTTACACTATTATGATAGATTAGATTTCAGATTTTGAGTGTATTCAATATAATTCCGTTTTCCAAATTATTGGTTTGTGTTTGGTCAAACCTTGTTATTTTATTTTAGCACAAGGAAAAAAAATAGGTTCACATGTCCAGGATGTTTTTAAAAACGGTTCAACAGGCAGAAATTATGACGTCATTAATTAACAAGAAAATATGTTTTCGAATCGTTTTGAACTGTATTAAGAAGAAAAAACGCCCTTAATTAAACTGTCTTGGCCGCCGAGTTATATATATGTAACCAGAGACACAAGTGTCACAAGTACAGTACAATAAGCCGAAACTTCATCAAATTGAACTCGAGCATATTCCCTAATTGCCAATGTGCATTGCCCAGCGCCCTCTATTGACAGGAGTTGTTATTAGGGGGTTTCATATAATGAGGGAAAAATGTTAAGGAACACTAAAAATGTTGTTTTAATTGTGAGAAATTTGTTTAAACAAATACTATTAACTAATAATACGTACAACTGCATCAGATAGCAGGAATCGCATAAGTAGCGCATATGGCGGCCTGAGTTGATGGAGGTGATTTGCAAATAGCGACTTAACATGGTTTTATTGTAAGTTTTGAATTTAAACAAATTTCTCACAATTAAAACAACATTTTTAGTTAGTCTTTAACATTTTTTTCCTCATTATACCTAATAATAATATGAAACTCCCTAATAACAACTCCTACCAATAAAGGGCGCTAGGCAAGGCGCATAAATATGGCAATTTCTACACCTAATAATTGTAAGTCAAATTCCCGCGGCTATGGAAACACAATGCGCAAAATCATTAGGGAATATGCGCGAGGTTCAATTTGCTGCGAAGCTTTGGGCTTTGGCCCATTGTACTGTGTCTCTATAGTACAGATTATTTAAAAAGTGCTCGACCGCAATAAAACGCGCAACAAAGAAAGCTGCAGCTTTGAATCACCTTTCTCTGTTGTAAACTAATTATAGGCAAGAAATCCGCAATATCCGCCCTTACTTGAGGATTTCTTGTCCATGATTAGTTTACAACAGAGAAAGATGATTCAAAACTGCAGCTTTGTTTGTTGCACGTTTTATTGCCGTCGAGGACTTTTTAAATAATCTCTACTATAGTAATCTTTGCTATAGTTATATGTCTCGGTGCTCCAGCCATATTCAGGTTCAAGGTCGATGTAGGATGTAGGAGTGAAAGGAGAAAACACAAAAAAAAAACTGTAAACATATGTTTCAACTATAATAATTATATTGCCTATTTTAAATATAATACACTAAATAGATGAATGGGAATCAATTAACAATGTCTGATTTGTACTTGGATTTAATTTTATGATTGTCATTGTTTTCTTTATTGAATGTTGGTGTCTTGCAGAATTTTGTTCTCAGCTATCTATAGTCAATCGAGGGAATCTGAAAGTGTTAGTATTTATTTTAGTTAGTACATAAGTAGAAAAATAACTTACCAGATACTCACTGCCTACCATTTGCTCTTATAAGTTCCTATATTTTGTTGATACATAGGTTCCTGAAATAAACAATATGATCTATCAACAGAAATACGACATACTCTCTTGGTGTTTGGCACTTACCTGGCGGGGAAAAAGTCTGCAGTCTGCTAACAGTATGTTGTTCAACGAGCGATAATGTAGGTAATAACACCTTTATAACATATACCTATTAATAACTCATACATATGAATTTGCAGAACGAGCCTCAAGTCGAGTTATATTTTTGAGTTAGGTCAATAATGATTTAAGTACTCCCACTTATTTTTTGTTCCAGTTTATCTTCTGGATTTATAAGATATAGGCATTCCAGTTTTTTAATTTACTCTAATATTCAAAATCTCAGGTTTTAATCGGGAAAATTTCACAGGCGATAGAACTCGCAAAAATTTAAAAAACGTTTATATGAACTTGTATGTTTCAAAGCTTCATTTTCTAAAATTAATAAAAAATACTTACCTGTTTTTTTTTCAAATATCTCAACAACTACTTGACCAATCTTGATAAAACTTGGCACGTTTTTAATAATAAGGAGCTTAATTTGATGCAATTATATTTAATTATTCCAGGGACGGCATTGGGCATCTTCACTAAGTAAATATTTTAAAGACAAATTTGAGCGCCACTGCGCTTTTTTATAAGTTTGTTATTATTTCTAGATTGAGTAATTATGAATACAATTTTTTTGCCTCTAGCATTTTTTGTGCACCTTGCTTACGTTTAGAGAAAAATGTAAAATTCGTTTATCAGCCTGCTTCTGGAAAAGTAAATTTAATATCAATAAAACGCAAAAACAAAGAAAAAGTAAAGATTTATTTAAAATTTATTTTTATTAACATTACAATAATTGTTCGAATTCATAACCTCTAACATTAAAACATTTTCTATAACGTTGAACAACCTATCAAACTGCACTTGAAGTCTGGACTGGATTTTCTTTGACATCTTGAATGCATTTTGGATTTGAGGAATTAGATTTTCCCTGGTGCTAACTGCTGGTTGGTTTATTAATGACATTAATTTTTTTTTTTTCAGTTAGGCAGATAAACGAATTTTACTTTTTCTTGAAAAGTAAGCAAGATATACAAAAAATACAAGAGGCAAAAAAATTGTATTTCTAACTACTCAACTGCAAACCGCCAGAAGCAGTCAGCCAGTTACGTACCAGTATTGATTAATAATGAAATAATTATTTTTGACTCAATTGAGCTGTAAAGGCGCTGGTGAAAAACCTGAACACTCAACGCCTGCTTCTGTCTTATAGCACAGTATAGAAAATGAGGGGGTATTCTGATAGAAAGCTGTGCTGCGCTGAAAGTTTGCACCCGGTTTGCCCGCTGCAGAAACAAACGAGCTTATAAAGGCTGGGGCTGGGAACCTTATTATAGGTGTAACTCTGTTCAAAATTGAATAAGAATTGAATGACCTGAACCGAAAAAAAAATAAATAAAACAGAGTTGTCATACAAATACATTCATATATTTAATTTGTGTTTCGTGTATAAAATGCAATAAACTGACTTTATTAAAGCAAAAGTTTCAAGTTTAGTTTATTTTCGATTCAATCTTATTGTTTTACATACAATTAAAACAATAAATAATTCTATCTGGGAGTCTTTTAACAAGTAACAATGTTACAGTAATTTTAGTACTTCTACTAGTCTCACTGAATTAATCGACAACAAAGGATACACTATTTTATTTCTAAGCATTAAAGCATATTGTATGACACGAACATTATCCAGCATTCAAAATCAGCTTAACACGTTAAGTGCCACAATGATAGGACCAAAATCGTACCCTCTGTGCCAAATTTCACTTTATCGTATTTCGAATTCATTTTACTAGTAAGATCATAAAAATATAATTTACAAAATGTTGCGAAATATTTTTGTACCTTTTTTTGCAAAAATCTTTGTGGCACAACATTTGTGCCTCACAGCACAGACATATTTTCTCTACACTCTCCGCATGCAAAAAGGCATTTTGTGTCGATTGCTTCTTGAAGTACATAAAGCTAATTTTGTATAATTTCAAATAAGTATCTATGAATACATGAATACACATTAATATGTGTCTTTATTTTTCTTTATATTAGGCTTTCTTATTTATCTTTTACATAAATTTTACTTCAATTGACTATAAAATCCGAAACAAAGATAGTTTTCTGGGGGTTTTTACACTATCTGCATCACCTTGCCGAGCATATTTCATTCCCATTTAATAATATGGTATCTGTGGCACTGCTGTTGTGTCACAGCCCAGGAAAGGATAATAGTACGTGAGTACGTACATTTGTGCCTCGAAGCGGGGTGGGATAATTCTGTGAGGCACATCACGTATGCTTCATGGCAGTTAACGTGTTAAATATCTCGTTATGTATAGCTCTAGCGACTTAAACTTTCGGTGATATCTACAAAGAATGATTAATTAATTATCTGATTGTGATAACGAATATTAACTAACCTCTTTTAACAATTAATTGGTGTACACTCATCTCATAGATAGGATTCTTTGTAATAGGTGAAATCTATCGGGCAGCTCACTTCCATGGCGAGGTTAACCTCTAGTATCATTTTAAGGGGCGAAACATCCATCTTCAATTTGGATCAGCTTTCGCCTGGTTAAAATAATTTTTAGGAATCGTAACCTCTTAGCAATATTATTCCTGTATGTGGACTAAGTATAAATTATGTAGCAAGATGTGTTATAATTAGTGGTCACTTACCGTCTTTAATTCATTAGTCAGTCTGTCAGGGTAGTTGTTAATTTACATGTTGTGTATGAGTTGTGATGGTTTCCGCAATTTGACATTTCTTCGTCAGCTGTTCAGGCAGAGAGTGGCGGAAATATATAGAAGTGTGTTCGCTGTTTCCATAATGTAGTAGGCAGAGTGCCATCGAGTAAAGATCCTTTCTTGGATTCGTGAAATAAGAATTGTGGCTGTTTATTTTGCATTTTATATGTAGAACTAATCGAGCTTATGTGTTTATGGTATATTTCCATGTTATTTATATCAGTGGAGATATTAGTAAAGAAAATTATCGGAGTCTTGTCAGCGTGAGTACGAGTGATGTATCGAACACATCGATGCACGTTTTTTATAAAATAGGATTTTGATATCTTTGGTCTTGACGCAGGGAGACTCCAACGAAGTGGAGTTTTTTATATTGCGTAATATTAATATTATATATATTGCAAGAAATTGTATATTGTACGAAGGCGTAGAAGGGACATATTTATTTTTCATTTACTGGCTTCATGATAGTATCACGAAATTGTTTTTACTTCGAGATACTATCACGAAATAAAATATAATTTCGTGTTATTATCACGAAATCGAATTTACTTCGTGATACTATCACGAAGTAAAATATAATTTCGTGTTATTATCACGAAATCGAATTTATTTCGTGATGCTATCACGAAGTAAAATATAATTTCATTAGGCTCCCCTAAAATTACTAAACCGGGATAATAAAGGCTTAGCCTGCGGGCCGCGCCGAAGGCACGGCCCGAAAAAAAAAACGATCCTCTTGGTCCTATCTATCTCAACGCGAGAGTGGAAACTCCGAAAAAGTCCAGGTTTAATTTTTATTAACGATAAAAAGTGAACTATCTCTTTTTTCCTGAGGATAAGAGAGATATAGCATCTCGCTTCCCCATCAACAACGACTACTGGAATCGTACAAGCGGCCATTTTATTTCAAACTTCAAAAATTGTCAACTTTCATACGTTTGTAATGGAATTAATTCCGCAGCGCGAGTGTGGGATTTGGTAAATCATTTACGAGCAGCTTTATCTACAAGTCTTGCTCTTTCCATCATGCCATCGTACGGCTCTCCAGGGGCGACATTTTTGAAAATATGAACGTTTCAAGATTTTATATTTTAAGTAAAAATTTCACATCAAAAACCTTGAGAATTTCGAGGTATTTCGTTAACAATTCGAAAACGGTAAGTGGTGGATTAAAAATATTTCATATGGGAAGAGTTAGGTGTGTTATTAACTGTTCTTTTCCAATGGAATATCCAAACAAAAAATTTGTACGAGATATTATACAGGGTGTCTCACCAGGAACTGAATCGACCGATATAGAGAAAAGTACGCATCAGAAAATTTTGAAAATTTAGATAGATACTAATGTCGGTGTGGCCAATCCAACTAAAATAATTACAAGCAGCTGGCACTTCCGCTTATACCGGAAGTCGATGCCAACTTGCTTATTTCAAATGGAATGGAATGGATGGATCCAGTTTCTTTAGCGTCTACGCGAATAATGGAATAATTCATGTTACTTCTGGAAATTATATTTTACTTCGTGATAGTATCACGAAGTAAATTGGATTTCGTGATAATAACACGAAATTATATTTTACTTCGTGATAGTATCACGAAGTAAATTCGATTTCGTGATAATAACACGAAATTATATTTTATTTCCTGATAGTATCTCGAAGTAACAACAATTTCGTGATACTATCATGAAGCCAGTAAATGAAAAATAAATATGTCCCTTCTACGCCTTCGTAATATTGTCCCAAACGGCGCCTCATAAAAGAGAAACCATGAAATAATTTAATAATAATAACTGATCATTTTCAGGGCAGCACTGCGCACAAATACGTTTTAAACCAACATGAGACCTATACATTTTTATTGTGTTTAATTTCACGTTGAAAAGGATTTGGACTATTAAAAATTCCATCACCTAACTCACTACACGTACTCGCACACAAAATCAATTCCTGAGCAGGTACGAAATGCCTAGCCAGGATTCAAAGTAGTTAGCAGAGTAGCTATAGTCAAAGCCAAGCGAAGTCGTTGTGTGAGAACACCACTTTGACCACTGCCGTTGTATGTGTCCTCAAAGTTTTAGAAAATGTCCTCAAACATGGACTGTCCCCGAAGTTATAGATGTGTATACCTATAAGTTTGGGGACAGTCCCCAAAGTCACAAATTGTCCTCGAAGTTACACTTGTACACATAAACTGTCCTCAAACTTACAGATTGCGATATATATATATATATATATATATATATTGCTGTATCCACACTGTGGAACACTACCTAAGTATCGTGTTTGAAATCATAAATAAAATTCACAAATCTGTATGTATTTTAGGAAATAATCATAACAGTTTTACTTTAACGGATCATACAGAAGCAGGAGTATCTGTGGTTTATTTAATTGATTCAAGTTCACTTATTCTCATCGAGTAGGATGCAGAGAATGAAACTTGGTATTGAATACGAACAAAATATTTAAATAAACATAAAATGAAGTTATTTTAGTTTAACAAGGTTATTCTAAATAGTATATAATAAAACATGAACTGATAGAGAATCACAATCTCATTTAAAATGATTTAGAATGAAATTGGAAAACAAAAAAGTAAATTTTATAAAATCTGACATCTATGTCAAAACTTAGGGCTGAAAATCATATTTTGTGTAGAAACAGTGTAAATCTACACAAAATGAATATTGAATGAAAGACTATTAACAGTAGTTGCATTGCAGCGTGATAAATTCAGAAATAGTAAGTCCATAGATTACAAAACACTGAATGACATTTTAAGTTTTCAGATATTTTCAAATATCATTGCAGAAAGGTGTTTTGTAAATGATATTTCACATCATGCAGAAAGAAAGGACTAATAGTATGATGTTAAATGTTTGTTGGCGTATCAATTTCTTGTTTTAGTTTATAATATCAGTATTCTGTCAGTATGTAAAACTGCACTACGTTTTTAACTACTAGCATTTTGTGTTTATCATTGCTATTCATCTAAATGTATGAATTAGTATTTATTTGAGATTTGAATTGTTAATTGTAGTTATAAGTAGATTTTAAAAGGTATTTGTAATATGTCAATATATTTCGAGTAATTACAATTATTCACTTAATCCTGAAAAGTAGAATAAGAAACTTATCAGGAAAATTAAAGAATTAAAAACAGTATTCACTTAAGGTAAAGAACAAACAAAACTGAATAGTTTAAATTTTAAATTAAAATTAAATTTTGAAATATTAGATCAAAATAGAAAAAAACAATTGAAATATTGGAAATTAACCCATTGAAACGACTAAAAATAACAAATCAGTTGATCATACACCGCTGAACAGCGAGCTGCGAAAAATATTCATCCAAGAATAAATAAATAAATTGAAAAGAAAAGAAAAGTGGTGAATAATTTGAAGGTTAGGATATTACAATCCAGATATATAGGGCGCGTGCAAAATCTGACAGCTAACGAGAGTGGAGGGCATATAACCTCAATGTTCCAAATTAATTATCGTGAAATTTGCTGTTTTCGTTTGCTTTTTTAACTTTCTTGTGCTATCACCTATTGAAATAAACATTTTTAAGTTTAGTTTTCATTATATATAGACAATTACATGTTTTGTACAATAATATTTCCTTTGATTTGGCGAGATGTGCATTGTTTACCTATGTGTTTTTAGTAATTTTCTTCATATTTAAACCACGTATGGGATTGATCTTATTGTTATATATAGAGCATATTTAGATTATTAAAAATTTAAATGCTGTTAATTATTCTGTTACCAGTTTACCACAAAAAGCCATCATATTGTAAGGAATCTGGTTGTCAAAGTTTCACTGAATGCCAATTTAAGCTTTAAAAGGTATGTAATTATTACTTAACATTGGAATTTAAAACTTAGTATGTAACATATTTAATAAATACATAGTAGTATACCTACTGCATGCACGAAAATAAAGTTATAGTTATTTCAAATTGCCATCGAATTGCATCAAAGAAGATAAGTTTGTGGTCAATTAAGAGTTCAAGAGAAAAGTGATTAAATGCTTTAAGGCTGCATAACCCATAAATTTATTTGTTAGTCAATCTTAGATGAGTTACCTTACCTAGTTCAGCAGGTTTTCCTAAAAATTATGGAGTATAAAATTTAAATTAAATTGTTATCCATAAAGATTATCCGTTAAGATAATGTCTGGAACTATGACCATATTTCACCTTTGACTCAGTAAGATCGGATCTCTCTAAGGCTCTTTTCGCTTTGCTCTTTGGATTGAGCACAAACTTTTCTTCTTTTGGTGTAAATCGATGGCATTCTGAAATAATTAATAATTTTATTTTCGTGGATGCAGAAGGTATTTACTACTATGTATTTATTAAATATGTTTTGTTATATAATAAACACTAAACTCTAATGTTAAGTAATAATCACATACCTTTAAAAGCTTAAATTGGCATTCGGTAAGACTTCGACAACCAAATGCCACAGAATATGACGGCTTTTTGTCGTAAACTGACAACAGAATTATTAACAGCATTTAAATCTTAAATAATCTAAATATGCTTCATATATAATAATAAGATCAATCCCATACATTGTTTAATTACGAAAAAAAATACTAAAAACACATAGGTAAACAATGCACATCTCGCCAAATCAAAGGAAATATTATTGTACAAAACACGTAATTGTCTATATATAATGAAAACTAAACTTAAAAATGTTTATTTCAATAGCTGATAGCACAAGAAAGTTAAAAAAGCAAACGAAAACAGCGAATTTCACGTTAATTAATTTGGAACATTGAGGTTATATGCCCTCCACTCTTGTTAGCTGTCAGATTTTGCACGCGCCCTATAAAAGTTGATTAAATATAAGAAGTGAGTATACTTTGAAAGTATTACGAAGTAGATTATCCGGAAAGCAGATTTAGAAGAGGGAAGTATTTGTTAATCCAGTTAGCAAATTTATATGGTGAAGAAATTTCAAACGTCAAGCAAGTGATAGAAATACTTCAAGAAAATCTTGAAAATAAATTGGAGGTTAGAAACAAACGTCAATCCAGTAAAGAAGAAGAAGAAGAAGCCTTGAGAGGTTAAAAAGTCAGTCAAGTGACATAATATTTCAAGGATCATAATAACCAGTTAGAGGTTATAATATAACATTACTCGAGTCGAAAGAAAGACAAGGTAAAGCTTTACTATATCAGAAATCCATGGTACATATTTATTTTAAATAAAGGCCATATTTATCATTTTAGTTAAGTTAGATTTTGTTATTTAAATTTGTTAATTACATTCCAAGTTCAAATTTGTTAATAAATTAATACTTTGTTCGTTCAATACTGAGTTTGATTTATTTAGATTGTTATCTTGATCGATGAGCATTTATTGAACCGACTTCGTTGTACCCTGAGTAAGAGTCATTCTATAGATTGTAGATGGTCATGCTAATGGTGTTCTATAGTCTATAATATTAACAGCTTTTAAGAAACTGTTTGGCGCTCAATAAAATCATTTCAATTTACTTTCAAAAAGTAATTTCGAACGTATAAAAATAAAATAGATAGTAGAATATAGAACATTTATGGCTTGTTAACGTGGAGCGATCAGGAAAGCGATTGAATAAATACAACTTGAGAATAGTTTATCATTTCAAGCATACATTTGAAAGATAATAGAACAAATAACTTATTTTGATAGTTTTGACAACAAGGCATTGTCAAATTAAAAACAAATATAATTTATATGAGGTTAAAGTCAGGTAAGACAACCATGAATCAAGAAGAAACTACACCAGGTACATCCACAATTCCACAAACAAAAGTAGGTGACACAAACACACAACCAGACACAAACATGTTCCAGAAACTCATGGAAATGATGGGTGGAATGAAGGTAGACATGAATCAAAATAACCAGAGACTTGAAGAAAACATTTGCAACATAAATGTACAAATGGTACAAAATAACCAAACTTTGGAAGCAAACATGAAGCAAAATAACCAAACTTTGGAAGCAAACATGAATCAAAATAACCAAACTTTAAAAGAAGACATTAGTCAAAATAACCAGCGACTAGAAGAAAAAATTGGCAACATAAATACACAAATTGGCAACATAAATGTACAAATGGGTCAAAGTATGCAAAAGCTGGAAGAAAGCAATACAGAAGTAAGAAACAAAATTGAAAATTTAGAGAGTAAATGGGAGAGAATGGGAGAATCAATCAATGAAGAAATAAGTGTTAAGGTGAATGAGGCAGCAAAAGAAATAAGAGAGGAAGTAGTAACAATGTTTGAAGATGGAATGATTGCAGTAGATAACAGAATGCAGAAACAAGAAGATAAATACGATAAAAAAATAAAAGAACAGGATAGCAAGATAGAACAGAACACGAAGTTGTTGAAGGATACCACACGTACACAATTAACACAATTACCCACACATACTTACACATGCAACAAAACACCATTTTATTTTTACGGAGATAACCGTATACACCCTAAAATTTTCATTTCATGTTTGAAACAACACATGGAAACACAACACGTAAATGCAAACTTAAAAGCAAACATACAGGACATGTTAAAGGGAGAAGCGGAAATCTGGTATTCAGTTATAATGGACAGGTTTGAGACTATAGAGGAATTTGAAGCTCTAGTCTTAAAACAATATTGGAGTGATTACACTCAGTTGAAAATAAGACAAGACCTATTTAATGGTAACTATGTAGAAAATAAAGGTATTTCTAGGGAAAATTATGTACTTAGAAAAGTATACAATATTAGACATCTAGAACCAAAATTCACAGAAAGTGAAATGGTCAGATATTTAGCTAGGCATTTTTCAGGGGATATCCAGAATGTTATTATTACGCAAAGAATTGCAAAGTTAGATGATTTAATTGATTTGATAGGAAGTCTAGTCAGAATAGGGAAAATAATAGTAGATATTATAATAAGTGGGGTTATGATCAGAATAGGAATGAGAATGATAGAGGAGAAAGACAAGGTTATGGTCAATATGATAGGAAGGAAAAGCAAGGTTATGGTCGTCAATATGACAATGATAGAAAGGAACGAGGGGGTTATGAGAAACGTCAATATGACAATGATAGGAATGAAAAGCAGGGTTATGAGAAACGTCAATATGACAATGATAGAAAGGAACGAGGAGGTTATGGTCAATATAAATATGACAATTATAGGAATGAAAAGCAGGGTTTTGAGAAACGTCATTATGATAATGATTGCAGAGAGAGAGGGGGTTATGTTAAAAATAATGAGTCATATGCACAAGTGGCTAATATCAATATTCAAAGGGGAAATAGAGTAGATGAAAACACGCACTCTAATATAAATAAAATAGAAACAGCACAAGTAAATTATAGAAATAGAAATCAGGATTTTTAGATAAACTTGTTTTAAATGTAGGTAATAATTGTAAAAAATAGGCGACTGTATAGAAAATGATGTTATATTGGGAGACGACATCTTATCAGAAAAAAAGGCAAATATTGTATTAGGAGAAAGAATCCTAAAAATAGAAGATGAAAGAATACCTTTCTGTAGTGTTAATGCATTGAATGGCAAAGGTGCCGAAATAGTTAATGAATTAAATGGCAAATGTGCCGAAATAGTTAATGAATTGAATGGCAAAGGTGCCGAAATAATTAATGAATTGAATGGCAATGATGCCGAAATAATTAATGTATCAAATGGCATAGAGTCCAATAATGATAATGAATTTTGCGGTGAGCATATAGTGGGAACCACATGTGTTCAAATAAATAATGATAAGAAGCCTAAAACCTTTCTGATAAGTCGTTACTCCAGATATGATAAAATTTTTAAAAATTTGTCACAAAAATACAAAAATTCAATTGATTATGAACCTACAATAGCAAAGGGCTATGCGCAACAATTTGAAGTAGATAATATTTTAAATGAAAGCGAAAATGTTTTAAACTATAATAAGGAAGAATCATTACCGGGAAGTTGTCACATGGGAATAAATTATCCATATGATCCAGGATAGATTACTCTTAAGTTATCCAAATGATCCTGAGTAGATCACTTTTAAATTGTAAATAAACTTTGACAGTGTGAATGTCACATCATGTTGTTAAAACTAACAAAATTTTCACATGTCAAAATTCTATTAGTTTAGGGGGTTTTATGCTGTATATCCACACTGTGGAACACTACCTAAGTGTCGTGTTTGAAATCATAAATAAAATTCACAAATTTGTATGTATTTTAGGAATTAATCATAACAGTTTTACTTTAACGGATCATACAGAAGCAGGAGTATCTGTGGTTTATTTAATTGATTCAAGTTCACTTATTCTCATCGAGTAGGATGCAGAGAATGAAACTTGATATTGAATACGAACAAAATATTTAAATAAACATAAAATGAAGTTTTTTTAGTTTAACAAGGTTATTCTAAATAGTATATAATAAAACATGAACTGATAGAGAATCACAATCTCATTTAAAATGATTTAGAATGAAATTGGAAAACAAAAAAGTAAATTTTATAAAATCTGATATGCATGTCAAAACTTAGGGCTGAAAATCATATTTTGTGTAGAAACACTGTAAATTTACACAAAATGAATATTGAATGAAAGACTATTAACAGTAGTTGCAGTGCAGCGTAATTATTTTAGAAATAGTAAGTCCATAGATTACAAAACACTGAATGACATTTTAAGTTTTCAGATATTTTCAAATATCATTGCAGAAAGGTGTTTTGTAAATGATATTTCACATCATGCAGAAAGAAAGGACTAATAGTATGATGTTAAATGTTTGTTGGCGTATCAATTTCTTGTTTTAGTTTATAATATAAGTATTCTGTCAGTATGGAAACTGCAGTACGTTTTTAACTACTAGCATTTTGTGTTTATCATTGCTATTCATCTAAATGTATGAATTAGTATTTATTTGAGATTGGAATTGTTAATTGTAGTTATAAGTAGATTTTAAGAAAGTGTATGTAATATGTCAATATATTTCGAGTAATTATAATTATTCACTTAATCCTGAAAAGTAGAATAAGAAACTTATCAGGAAAAATAAAGAATTAAAAACAGTATTCACTTAAGGTAAAGAACAAACAAAACTGAATAGTTTAAATTTTAAATTAAAATTAAATTTTGAAATATTAGATCAAAATAGAAAAAAACAATTGAAATATTGGAAATTAACCCATTGAAACGACTAAAAATAACAAATCAGTTGATCACACACCGCTGAACAGCGAGCTGCGAAATATATTCATCCAAGAATAAATAATAAATTGAAAATAAAAGTGGTGAATAAGTTGAAGGTTAGGATATTACAATCCAGATATATTGATATCAAGAATAAATTGTAAAAGTTGATTAAATATAAGAAGTGAGTATACTTTGAAAGTATTACGAAGTAGATTATCCGGAAAGCAGATTTAGAAGAGGGAAGTATTTGTTAATCCAGTTAGCAAATTTATATGGTGAAGAAATTTCAAACGTCAA
Source organism: Stenurella melanura (assembly GCA_963583905.1). Classification (NCBI taxonomy): domain Eukaryota; kingdom Metazoa; phylum Arthropoda; class Insecta; order Coleoptera; family Cerambycidae; genus Stenurella; species Stenurella melanura. The sequence goes on along the minus strand of OY757314.1, from coordinate 90,862,133 downwards.
GCAAGTAATAGAAATACTTCAAGAAAATCTTGAAAAAAAATTGGAGGTTAGAAACAAACGTCAATCCAGTAAAGAAGAAGAAGAAGAAGCCTTGAGAGGTTAAAAAGTCAGTCAAGTGACATAATATTTCAAGGATCATAATAACCAGTTAGAGGTTATAATATAACATTACTCGAGTCGAAAGAAAGACAAGGTAAAGCTTTACTATATCAGAAATCCATGGTACATATTTATTTTAAATAAAGGCCATATTTATCATTTTAGTTAAGTTAGATTTTGTTATTTAAATTTGTTAATTACATTCCAAGTTCAAATTTGTTAATAAATTAATACTTTGTTCGTTCAATACTGAGTTTGATTTATTTAGATTGTTATCTTGATCGATGAGCATTTATTGAACCGACTTCGTTGGACCCTGAGTAAGAGTCATTCTATAGATTGTAGATGGTCATGCTAATGGTGTTCTATAGTCTATAATATTAACAGCTTTTAAGAAACTGTTTGGCGCTCAATAAAATCATTTCAATTTACTTTCAAAAAGTAATTTCGAACGTATAAAAAATAAAATAGATATCAGAATATAGAACAATATATATATATATATATATATATATATATATATATATATATATATATATATATATATATATATATATATATATATATATATATATATATATATATATATATATATATATATATATATATATTATTAAAAGGACCTAAAGGAAAACATAGTCTCAAAATTATATCTATTTGTTACAATCAGAGATAATCCGCTTTCATTGACAAGTCGCCCTAAGCATACTTTATACTTTATATCTAGGGCAGCATATGCACTTAAAATTACCAGTGTTAGGTATATTGTTTCAAACTATTATTTTTCACATTTCTACTTTTCTATATCTTCAGAGTTTATAAGATAGACGTGAATTGTGCACTTTCATAACTTTGTAGGATTTTACTCTACATTACAAGTTCACGGTTCCTCTAAGTTTTATACTTTTCATATATTTAAAAATTAATAATCAATTAATTATATAATTACTATTTTTATTGTGTGCCTTTTTTAGAAGAGATTTGCAAAATATGTTAGGAATGTTAGTTACAATATAGTGACTAAACCTTTACTTTTGAAGTTGGTATTTCATTCTCTGTTTGACTAGCATAAACTACCATACATGCAATAATATAGGAATCTGTATCGAAAGTGTGAAATAAGTGTTAGATTACGAAAATTAAAGTCGTTCAATTCCGTCCGTCTGACCGTCTATATGTTTGTCTATCTGCCTACCTGCCTGTCTGTCTGTCGGTCTGTTGCCTGTCTGTCTGTTGGCCTTGTATCTAAAAAACTATTTGACGGAGAACAATAAAATATGGTGGGTAGTTACTGCCAATGAAGAAATGGGTAGACTTCTATTGAAAAATACACAGGGTGGACTCTCTTAAAAGAATAAATAATGAAGAAAATGTGACAAACGGCAATAATATTTGGTACATAGTTAACACAATTGTCAAGGAATGCAATTACCATACTTTTAATGTAAAATATATAGGGTGGTCTTCCTGAAAAAATAACTGAACTATGGTGGATATCTGAAATGTACTTACAAAAAAGATCTCACTTTACACCATACATTTACTATTTATTTACTTCCACACCCACGTAGTGGATTGGTAATCGTAAGTATAGTAATCGCAAAAAAATTTTCAAAAATTTTTATTCGTGAAATAGGTTTAGAATGTCATGAAACGTCGAGATTTTAAATTTGAGCGAAAAAAAAATTCTGTCTGTCGGTCTGTCTGTCTGTCTGTAACTTTTTTTGTCCGCACGTTTTCTCCGGAACGGTTTAAGATATTGACTTGAAATTTTGTACACGTATACATTATAATGAGATCTGAAATAGGATTGTTTTTTGAGGATATCCGGTGAAGGGTTGGGGGTTAAATAGGGGTAAATAGGGGAAAATAAGTAAAGCAAGCTTGTAAGAATACAGAAACTTGAAATTCGGTGTATGTGCTAGAAGTTAAGGCCTCATATTTTTTTATAATATTTTTCAACCCCCCACCACCCCTACCCCATTAATGGGGTTGATAAAATAAAGTTGAGATATTCATTTGAAATTTTGTACACGTATGTATTATAACGACTTCTGGAATTAGATAATATTTTGAGATGATTCCGTTGAAGGGTTGGGGGTTAATTTGGGGTAAATAGGGGAATATATGTAAAACAAGTTGGTAAGAGTACAGAAACTTGAAATGCGGTGTATGTACTAGAAGCCAAAGCGTCAGATTTTTTTAATAATATTTTTCAACCCCCCAACTCAAATATGAAAAGGGTTGATAAAATAAAATTGAGATATTCATTTGAAATTTGGTATACGTGTGTATTATAACGACATCTGGAACTAGAGTATAATTTGAGATGGTTCCGTTGAAGGGTTGGGGGTTAAATAGGGGTAAATAGGGGAAAATAAGTAAAGCAAGCTGGTAATACTACAGAAACTTGAAATTCGATGTATGTGCTAGAAGCCAAAGCGTCAGATATTTTATAATATTTTTTATTCCCCACCACCCCTACTCCAATATGAAAAGGGTTGATAAAATAAAATTGAGATATTCATTTGAAATTTGGTACACGTATGTATTATAACGACATCTGGAATTTGATTATACTTTGAGATGATTCCGTTAAAGGGTTGGAGGGTATTTAGGGTGTCACGCCCTATTTGGCATTAACATCTGGGGTAAGCAGGGAGTTAATTTACGGGGAACCCGGTATATGTGGACACCCGGTATATGTGATTAAAAGAGAAAACATCCGTCATTATTCGTGATAAAATCGACAAGAGCGACCATGGGTTAAACAAGTCGGTACTAATAAGCTTGTGGTTAACCTATCAGGCAATAGATGGCGAACCTGGTAACATAAAATAGAATTTCATGTTAAATGTTTTATTTAATAAATAAGACCTAGTTTACTATACAACACTTTACATAATCATTGTAATAAATGAGTGATTCTCTTTTATAGTGCTAAACACATTAAAATGCATTGATTTCAGCATTAATCCGAAAAGTACAAATGTTTACTCCATATGTCAGTTTTCGCAAAGTCCGAATGCCGATAATAAAGATCTCAGTAAGAAAACTTAAAGGTTGACAACGTGAATCAAACCTCCTACCAAAAATGTTGAATTAAATGTAAAGTGCGCACATGAATTAGTTTTTTTATATTAACTGAAGTTATAAATACCGCAGGACGGAGAGAATCTTCCTCTTTCTATTTCGAAAATTCATTAGACACTTGTTTCCAGTGTAATTAAGTCAAAGGCCACGTTGAGGCAAATCGATCTTGGTATCGGAGTTAAGACTATAATTTCACCAGTTATTTGATAATTTTATATTCTCAATGTATCGATTCTTAAATCGGACATATTTCAACAAGTAATTAACGTCCAGATAATCTGGGTAAGTTGTATTTTCACTTCTTTTAGTTCACAACCATGTGTACATTTTGAGGTTAGCTTTACACTAATTTACATGTTTTTATCGTAGACGGTTTTGGAGAGGATTCATTTTTGGGCAACAAAAAAAGTAGTAGTTCCCTAGATTTTTCTATGGTTTGATAGTACGTGGGCAACCCCACATAATTTAACTTTGGTACAAGTTTTCTGAAGCGAAGTATACCGAGCTGTGTTTTCCTGGAGGACGTTCTGGCATAACACCAGACCCCAGATCCCGAGCACCTGAGATCTACGATTCTTCACGTGGGTTAACAAAAGATAAGTTATTTTTGTACAATTTTAAATTAGTGTGCTCATCCTGTAGTTTTTAGTAATCTTTTTATATTTTATATTTAATCATTTAGTAGTTAACATTTTGCTTATCGTTCCTAGAAGCTAAGGCCTCAGATTTTTTAATAATATATTTCAGCCCCCCACCACCCCTACTCCATTATTCAAGGGGTTGATAAAATGAAATTGGGATATTCACATGAAATTTAGCTCGCATATGTATTATAACGACATCTGGAACTATATTATATTTTGAGATGATTCTGTAGAAGAGTTGGGGGTTAAATAGGGGTAAATAAGGGAAAATAAGTAAAGCAAGCTGGTAAGACTACAGGAACTTGAAATTCGGTGTATGCACTAGAAGCCAAGGTCTCAGATTATTTATAATATTTTTCAACCCCCACCACCCCTACTTCATTATTAAAAGGGTTGATAAAATAAAATTGAGATACTCATTTGAAATTTGGTACACGTATGAATTATAACGACATCTGGAACTAGATTATACTTTGAGATGATTCCGTTCAAGGGTTGGGGGTTATTTAGGGGTAAATAGGGGGAAATAAGTAAAGCAAGCTGGTATGAGTACAGAAACTTGAAATTCGGTGTATGTACTAGAAGCCAAGGCCTCAGATTTTTAAATAATATATTTCAGCCCCCCCACCACCCCTACTCCATTATTCAAGGGGTTGATAAAATAAAATTGAGATATTCACATGAAATTTAGTACGCATATGTATTATAACGACATCTGGAACTAGATTATATTTTGAGATGATTCCGTTGAAGGGTTGGGGGTTAAATAGGGGAAATAAGTAAAGCAAGCTGGTAGAAGTACAGAAATTTGGGATTTGGTGTATATACTAGAAACGAAGGTCTCAGGTTTTTTTATTAGTATTTTCCATATGACATCTGCCCCAAATATTAAAATTCTATGACCAATAATTTCCACATACTAGAGTGCAAATATAGTCAAGATATTTCCTTTAAAGTGACTTGGATGAAGAATCTGGATGAGGAAGTAGTGATTTTTTTCTATCGTGTGACCACCTGGTAAACTTATTTAGTTATCAGATTTTCTTTGTAGCACTAATGACAACTGCATCCTTATTATTACTTTTATCTGTCATTTCTTTAGTACCTAATTACTGTTCAGAGTCTACCCTGTACATGTTTATTAAAAGTATAGATTTATGACACTAACAACAACTACTTTTCAGATTCCTCGTTTCATAACAGTTTTCTTTAAATGACCACTCTGTATAGTTTTTCCAAAAGCAGGTTTCCTCCTTGGCAATTGGATCAATTGTGTGAAAAATATTATTTTTCCCCAGAAGAACTATACACGTGGTCACTCTAAGAAGTATTTAATTAAAAATGGTTTAGGAAAAATAATATTTGGAACAAAGTTGACACTACCATCAATGAGGAAGTCTGACACACTTAAGGAATAGAAAAAATAGTTAAGAAATAAAACTGTCAAATAAAGAGCGAAGTTCTGTGTAAAATAAATAATCTGTCTCAGTATCTAAACTTCAAGATTAAAACACACTTAATGATTATTTGTGAAACCTACACTTTGTCGTAGCTGTACGGGTTGCCATTTTCTTCATTGAAAAAAAAAAAACTATCTTTGACAGACATGTTAGTAAGGTGGATGAAGCTGAAGCTTACTTAAAGTAACAAAATGGCCTCATTATGTATTCAAGATGTAAAATAATTGAGCCTTGCGGAGAATTTAGAAATAAAACTAGGAAAAATGTGCATCTAATTATTCAGTAGATTTTTGTTCCAACTGAATTTAGACTCTCAATAGTTAGTAAATTATAATAAGTAGCCACTCACGTGGCTATTAAAAAGCCTTAAAAGTTTTGAAAACGGAAAGTGTTCAAGAATTTTTACAAAAGTGGCATAATATCCAATATAGAATGAGATTTTACATGCACATAGTATTTTAATGTTAATATTATTTACAGCTCTGGATTTCAAGCACTGATTTACAAAAACTAGTATTAATGATTTAACAGGACTAATGTGTGTTCTGTTGTTTTGGTAATCCCTGTCGTTAAAAAATATCCCGATAATACTCTGTTTGACACGGTTCATGGCACCATTGCTGATGAAAGGATATCGAATAAACATCAAATGAACCGCACCAATCCCTTGCTGAGGGAGCACGGACCGTCCCAAAAGTTTTGGAATATTGAACATCATTTACCGGCTTAATTTTCTAGTTCGAAAATCCATTCGTACATGAAATTACTGATATAGAATTAAATTTCTATTATCTGAAGATACATCAACAGAATGAATTTATGGGGCCATTGAAATACACGGAAAATAGAAATTTTGTCCATCTAGCTTAAAAGATACAAGAATGCAGTTACGAACAGGTGTATTGAAGTTCTTGTTCCTCATAAGCATTAGGAAAGTTAGGAAAGTACGATATAAATTACCTCGCTTGTACTTTCGTACCCCAGGGCAAAATTTAGGATCTTGAATGAAAGTAGTCAGGACCCACAGCTAGAGTTTTGCTCACAAGCTGTAAAATCACTCATTGGGCTACGCTTGCTGATCAGAAACACTTATCTAGAGCTGCATCGTTGCTTTGTATTGGAGTGCATGGAAAATTATCTCACTTTTCTACTTTCAGTGTTTCTAAACTGCAGATAGGACTATCAAGATATTCGTTATTTCTTAGCGTAGATCGTTATATTAATCTGGTTCTTGTTAATTTCATCATCCAAGTTATTATTTTGACTCTTCCATATTAATATTGTATGACACACCTAATATAAAATATGTTATAAAACAATTTTATTTTAAAATACATATGTTACTTGTTTTCTTCCCTCGTTTACCGGAGAGAAGTGTTTGACTTTTGAAGATGTAATATTTCGAAATTTTTTCGTATTTTCATGTTTCAGACTAAGCAGATTATGAAAATTAAGTTATTTTAATACCGTCAGCCAATCAGCATATCTCTCTGTCTGTGTGTCAGTCTGTGGATATGATATCTGTTGGCGCTATATTTACAAAACCATTTGGAATAGAAATACAATATTTGATATATACTAGGTACTATCTCCAATGAAGTGAAATATGCTGCATATGGTGTAATGAAATATAATTAACTTATCGTGGTATCAGCATGTGAATGTTTAAAGTAAATAGAGAATTGGTACATATTGTTAACTCTAATATAAAAAACAATTAGTTTATTTCTTATAATTTGTGGGACTTTCCCTGTGTTGGACAAAAACGTAGAAATTTTAAAAACCGAATAATTGAACATACATTTTTTTTAACCATAAAAAACTCTACTTTTTCTAATCTTCTATTAGAAGAAAAATCCATTTAATGACGATTTTGATATCCTTCACACATCTAGTAAGGAATCAGAGTTGACCTGAGAGCTCAGAAATTAATAGGTATAAAAGAATGTACATAACGTTCAAATGGACTTATGTCTAGATATCTATTTCAATTCCATCTCTTAGTAAAAGTTTGTAGAATTTTAGGTTATCATTAAATAATTAGATTTATGTACAAAATAGCTTTTAGGTAATCAAAATTTCATTTATTTAAGGTCTTATAAGTGGTATAGCAGTACACTCATCTGATGAAGTTGTAGCGAAACAATTGTTATGCTGACGTAATATACGTGTGTAAAAAATGTGGAAAAATGACCGTAACTTTTAAAACATTAGTTGTAAAAAAATCTATGGACCGCTAGTTTTACACAACCTCATTCCCAACCGGCCCAACTTTTTTTTATCAAACAACAACCTACCCTTCATGATACCTCAAAAGAAAGGTATTTTAATAGACTATTCAAAGGCTAAAATCAAATCGAAATCGGTATATGCGATTTGCTTTACCAGCGCATGCAATAAAATTTAAAAGGAATGGTTAATGAACTTTATTAGTGAAAGTAACTAACAAATTGTATTGAAACATTCTTTATAGGATTTTGCAAACAGCAGAAAAGATAACTATCTATAAAAGAAAAACTTTGTGTAGAAATATTAATGAACTCTTTGCATTCTTTCGATAACCTGAATTCTGGTTATGCTAGCAAATTAAAATCCTAAAATGAATTTGTCTAATTTCTTATTTGACAATTCTCATTCTAACACTAGCATCCACACAGTCCCCTACGGCCATGCAGATTAAACTAGTATCCACATAACCCCCTACGATTATGAAGATTCAGTTAAAAATGAGAACAAAGACCTAAAATGAATTTATTTATCTACTTTGTCTTAAAAAATTTTTCATTCCAATGGATTACATTTTCATGAAATCTATCATTCTGTTTCCTGGAAATGCTTAGCCTTTGAAACGTTTTTCGCCCTTATTCTGGAGCTCATCAGAAAGACATAAAGCCATTCGTAACGATGTTTCATGCAAAACCAAGACAATTTCTTTGAATAAGTGTGAAATGATTATATTTGACATTGACTGATAAAAACTACCTCACCTATCTATTAGCTAACTAGTATTGGAGCCTATATACTCTATGCATGTTTAAAAATGAATTATTATTTGTTTGCTTATAATTGTATTGAAACATTCTTTATAGGATTTTGCAAACAGCAGAAAAGATAACTATCTATAAAAGAAAAACTTTGTGTAGAAATATTAATGAAATCTTTGCATTCTTTCGATAACCTGAATTCTGGTTATGCTAGCAAATTAAAATCCTAAAATGAATTTGTCTAATTTCTTATTTGACAATTCTCATTCTAACACTAGCATCCACACAGTCCCCTACGGCCATGCAGATTAAACTAGTATCCACATAACCCCCTACGATTATGAAGATTCAGTTAAAAATGGAATGAAAAATTTTTTAAGACAAAGTAGATAAATAAATTCATTTTAGGTCTTTGTTCTCATTTTTAACTGAATCTTCATAATCGTAGGGGACTGTGTGGATGCTAGTGTTAGAATGAGAATTGTCAAATAAGAAATTAGACAAATTCATTTTAGGATTTTAATTTGCTAGCATAACCAGAATTCAGGTTATCGAAAGAATGCAAAGATTTCATTAATATTTCTACACAAAGTTTTTCTTTTATAGATAGTTATCTTTTCTGCTGTTTGCAAAATCCTATAAAGAATGTTTCAATACAATTATAAGCAAACAAATAATAATTCATTTTTAAACATGCATAGAGTATATAGGCTCCAATACTAGTAAGCTAATAGATAGGTGAGGTAGTTTTTATCAGTCAATGTCAAATATAATCATTTCACACTTATTCAAAGAAATTGTCTTGGTTTTGCATGAAACATCGTTATGAATGGCTTTATGTCTTTCTGATGAGCTCCAGAATAAGGGCGAAAAACGTTTCAAAGGCTAAGCATTTCCAGGAAACAGAATGATAGATTTCATGAAAATGTAATCCATTGGAATGAAAAATTTTTTAAGACAAAGTAGATAAATAAATTCATTTTAGGTCTTTGTTCTCATTTTTAACTGAATCTTCATAATCGTAGGGGGTTATGTGGATACTAGTTTAATCTGCATGGCCGTAGGGGACTGTGTGGATGCTAGTGTTAGAATGAGAATTGTCAAATAAGAAATTAGACAAATTCATTTTAGGATTTTAATTTGCTAGCATAACCAGAATTCAGGTTATCGAAAGAATGCAAAGATTTCATTAATATTTCTACACAAAGTTTTTCTTTTATAGATAGTTATCTTTTCTGCTGTTTGCAAAATCCTATAAAGAATGTTTCAATACAATTATAAGCAAACAAATAATAATTCATTTTTTAACTAACAAATTATCTAATAATATGTTCAAACTGAGCTCCATCATAGTCCGGGAGCACGCGTACAGAATTGCTGACTATCCGGCGAACTTTGACAATGTGTGAAATCGATCGTTCACACATAAGTGAACAATGAATAGACCTTCAACTGGCTGGGTAGCGATTGGAGTGGGTGTGAAATGGTTGAAATCATGTAAAAAAAATGATTCGGCGATTGCTGAGTTCTATATGAAGTGAAGATTATGCTATATTATGAAAGTAGGACATAGTCAGCTGGACGACGGGTGGTGGATTATGCGTCAGCTGATCGATAGAAAGGGTCCAAAAACATGAAAAATTAAAACTATTCGACGAACCTTGAAATTTGTGTATATAATAATATTCATACTAAGATTGACGATAAACGTAGTCAGCTGTGTGTATGTGGGGGGTAAGTGTTCATAATAATGCGAAAATTTGGATAAAAATAGGCGTAGGCAATAAAGAACGACATTTATTCATAAACGACTTGTGTACAGCACTTGGCGAGGACTTGTGTAACGTGCTTTTCACGGTTCCACAGGGTGTGACTATAATCCCGCATTTTTCAAGAAAAACTTTTGCTATTTAAAAAAAAAAGAAGTATTTACCGAAGCATTCAAAAGTTTGAGTAATTTACCAGAGGAGAAACTAAATATTGTCATTAGTATAATAGAGAAGTTTGTTTCACGATGTATGGATTTAAAACTATAAAATAAAAGCTTTAATAACAAACTGAACTAAAAAGTAAAAAATTATTTTTAATTATTAAGATTTGGCTTAACTCACTCAACACAATTAAAAGATTTTTAATAGGTTTAAAATAAGCATAACAAACAGATTTATTTCATTGTAGAAAAAGCGTGGGGTGTTTGATATCAACTAGTATAAATATTTCATTGGTAGCTATTTGTAAAAGTAGAGTTAGTATAAAGGAATATAATAAGCACCCCACGATTTTTTACAATGAAATAATTTTTTTTTGTCTTTTAGTTGTATTGAGTGAGTGGACTTTCTATATAGCTGTTAATGAAAATGTTAATAATTAAAAATTATTTTTTACTCTTTAGTTCGGCTTGCTATTAAAGTGTTTTTTTAGTTTTTTAAAACTATTATTAATTTTTTTATTTTGTAGTCTTAGGACAAACTTAAATGTAATAGTAACCAGTAGTCGCGTCATTTTGGCATTTTACCTCTAAAAAAAGGTACAAAGTCAATTGACATCATTTTTATTGCAAAGAATTCAGAAAGACATTTAGAAAAAAACTGCACCTTTTATATTTTGGCGAAAATGTTCGGTTTAATATTGATGGCCAATTTAATTAAATTAATTGAAAAATTTGTTGTCATACACAATATGCCATAGAATTAGACGAAAATGGTTCCTCGGGAGTTTTTGGGGTCGCTGATCACCAATTTGAAGTCCAATTTGGAAAATTCAAAATGGCGGACCAGAAATCGAGCCATTTTCTATCAGATAAGAGAATGGATATCTTGACCTTGAAAATCTGTGCTTGAGGATTTTCGAGGTTGATGATTACGAATCCGAGGTATGACTTGGTTAATTCAAAATGGCGGACCAGAAATAGAGTCGACTTATCAAGAAGAAAATCGTATCTTTTCGTTTTTGGGCTGAAACTGAGTACTCGGCGGTTTCAGAGGTCGCTAATTACGAATCAGAAGTCTGATTTACAAAATTTAAAACGGCGGACCGGAATAACAGTCCATTTCTCCGGAAAACCCTTATTCTTTTCTTTCTTGGGCTGAAAGTGGGAACTCGGGGGTTCTCGTTATCGCTGATAACGAATCTGATGTCCAATTAGAGAGAATTCAAGATGACGGACCGGAAACAGAGTCAATTTATCAAGAAAAGGTCGTATCTTTTTTGATTTTGGGCTGAATGAGTACTCGGAGGTTTCTGAAGTCGCTAATTACGACAATCCAAATGGCGGACCGGAATAACAGTCCATTTCTCCGGAAAAGTCGTATTCTTTTCTTTTTTGAGCTGAAAATGGGAACTCGGAGGTTCTAGTTATCGCTGATAACGAATCTGATGTCTGATTAGAAATAATTCAAAATGTCGGGCCGGAAGGTGTATATTATTCAGGAAATAATGTATTTTTCATACTTTCAGCCCAAAAAAGGAAAAAATACGAGGTTTTCCGGAGAGATTGACTGTTTTTCCATTGCACTATTTTGAATTTCGTAAATTAAACCTCTGATTCGTAATCAGCGATCTGAAAACCCCTGAGTACTCATTTTCAGCGAAAAAAACGAAAAAAATTCCAGTTTCTCCTGATAAATTGACTCTACTTCCGGTCCACCATTTTGAATTTACCAAATCGGACCTCGGATTCGTAATCAGTGACCTCGAAAAAAAAATAGAACCAAATATTTCCGCCAAAACATAAAAGGTACTGTTTTTTCTAAATGCCTTTCTGAACTCTTTGCAACAAAAATGAAGTCAATTGACCCTGTGTTTTTCTTTTTAGAGGTTTTCAGAGTTTTCATGCTAAATTGACGCGGCTACAGAAGACGGGATTTTTTGTTATTACATGTGTGACAACAGACCTAAAATTATTTCATTCATGACGCCGCCATTTTGAATTTAAAAATTTTGATGACATGTTTGTTTTCTACTGGTCAGGTCCTTTCCTTTGATACCCATATCAAGGGGGTTGTAAAGAAAATGATAATCCGCCATCTTGCGGTGACGGCCATTTTGAACATATTATAATATTGAGTATATTATATGGTATTGTCATCGCAGCTACACATAATTGTCAAGTTTCATCATGATACAATAATTAGAAGTGGGTGAAAATTACGTTGAAAGATTCCGTTACATTGATAGATACAGGTGAAGCTAATTAAAGCGTGTTAAAAACTTCACTGATGGGCGGGTAGCTGTATTCACGAAATTGTACAAATTTACCGAAAATGACAACGAATTACGCTCACCGGTCAAACATTTTGATGCACCGCTCTTGCCACCATCAAAATCGGAGCTTGAACAGCACATTCTAAGAACTCTATATTTACCCACGATTTGAAACAACGCACACAAACAGGTTCCATCGACTTTATATTCCCTTGGTTAAGGGTGGCAGCTCGAGGACAAAAAACTGAATTGCAAGTGGTTTGAGAGAGATCGTTTACCTCCATCAGTGGAAATGATTATCCGAGATGTCGACAATACTGAAGGTACTAATCTCTTGTGTTTTTCATCTTATGTTACCCCAATCAATTTTTTTAAATAATAATAAATTTTTTTAGACTCGAATGATAAAGAGGAAAATTTACTTTCACCCACTGATCATAATGAAGAGAGTGATGAATCAGATGAAGACGAGAATGAAGACCTGTTTTCGGAAGCCGAATGAATTCTTTTTTCTTTTGTTTATTTACAAAATAAATTGTCTGAGGGTATTTTTTTAAATGTATAAAGGATCCAACTTATTTCTTATGGGAAGTGACCCCTGGTGAAATTGACTGGAATGGGTATATGTTGTTCCCCTCGACCTCCGACCTCCTTATGGGCACCAGGTCGGAAAATGGACAGTTTTCCAGATATTGGGGTTGTAAAGTCGTAAATTACTCAAACTTTTGAATGGTTCGATACACTCATCATTTCTTAAAAATAGTAAAGGACATCTTCTTTCTTATCTTAAAATATGCGAGATTATACACACATCCTATGAAGCCGTGGAAAGGCCCATGTTACATAAGTACTTGCCAAGTGCTTTATACAAATCGTTTATGTATAAATATCGTTCTCTATACCTACTCCCATTTTTATCCAAATTTTCACATCATTGAGCTGACTGTGTTTATCGTCAATATTAGTATACATATTTTCATATACCCAAATTTCAAAGTTCGCAGATGGTTCATTCATTGTTCACTTATGTGTGAACAATCGATTTCACACACTATCAAAATTCGCCAGATAGTCAGCACTTTTGTGCGTAGGCTCCCGGACTATTAACAGCTACGCAATGTGTAGGTCGCAACAGTTATAGAATTCCGTTTGGAGTATTCGACCAATCCCCGCCCGTATTCTATCCTTCAGATCCTCCGAATTATTTGGCCTATTATTACAGATGAACTTTCCTGGGCGATCATTTACCTGTAACCGATAGCATGTGATTCCAGCAAGATGCTGCTCCTCCACGCTATAGAGTTCATGTAAGACAGTACTTGAGTGAGATGTTTCCTGGCCTAAAGGCAGAAGAGGGTCAATTGAATGACCAGCTAGATCTCCTGACCTTACACCGCTCGATTATTTGTAACGAATTTTTTTTTTTCGTTTAAACACCCGTGCTAAATAAATTTGAATTACCCACGGAAATACCGACGGGAAGTCAACAAGTGCGCATATGCGGTAGAAGCATCATTTGAAATATCTATGCTACTTTACTTTCGTTTTTGACCTGGGTGAGTTAAGATCGTTTCCTTGTTCTTTAACGGATTTTCACGTTTATTTCTTTAACCCTTTGATATTTTGAATATATTTGATTATTAAATGATGTCATATTATTGAGTTAACATTGCTGTATAGTTATTTTTGGAAATTAAAGGATATTCCGTGTAATAATTAATTTTTATTAACGCACATGTTTGTATGATTTCCGCTTCCATTGCACACATATTAACTCATTAATTATTGCAGAAATTTTGTATTTTGTGGTCGCTTGAGACACAATACCATGGTGCTTGTCATTATTTAGATTATTGTGAACGAGAATTAAACTCGGAAATTATTCAAGGGATAAATTAGAATCTTTGTTTCTTAATCGTGTGTAGACAATCTTATCTCATTAAAAGTCGAAACCTAATGTCATTTTGTCGCATTTAGTTAACCTCGTGTTAGTACAAGAGGTTAAGAGATCATTTTTTATTAGTTAATTTTTTTGGGAGATTAAACCCATAATTTTGTTTGCTATATTTGTTACAGTTTTTTTTTCAGATAGTAATTCAGATATTTTCTCTCTAATTCTAACTAAATTTTGTTACTTTATTCAAATTTTAGTAGAGTTTTCTCATTTATTCATTTCATTTTTTATATTAATCAGTAGCTTATTCATATATTTTCAGAAGTAAAATTTATCAATACTCAGGTTTTTTTGTTAAATTACTAATTGTTTGGTTTTGCAGTGACCTTCGTCACTATAGTTTTTTGTAGATTTCTTGTATCTGTTTTCTCTGACAATTTACATTTTTTATATTATCAACTGGTTCTTTACATTACCCATTTTTCATGTAAAATCCTGGACCAAACCACCATTGAAGCAAGGCATAAATTAAATATTTGGAGTTATCCTAAAAGTTTTGGGTATCATTTCGACGCAGCGTCTCCTGGAAATCAGCGTTGTTAGGACCTGAATATTACGTCCTCCTTCCCGGGTACCCGTGGCCATCTTCAGGATCAGACCTCGTCGGGATTCCACGTCTCCGCTAAGCTAAGTAGCCAAATTTATGTGCAAAATTTAACTTTTGGTCAGAATAAAAATTGTAAACCAGTTGATCGTTTCTTATTGTAATTTTTTTGTTAATCTTAAAATTTAATTGTTTTTTTTTTCAACTAAATGTTTTGTCTGTTAATTAGTTAATTCAAATTGCACTATACTTAAATATTTGTATTCATTTGTAAAGTGTTGTAAAATATTCAGTCTTATACTTATGTTAATATATTATTTGTTTTATATTTGATTTTTATTGTTTTCTCCCCCTGATAAAGTTTGCAAGAGTATTATTTACGGAATACGCTGGCGTCAAATTTTTTTATAGTTTATTAGAGTTCTGTTTGGTTAATATGACAAGCAAATAATTGTTCAAAAAAATATATAACTCTTCTCGCCACCGAGTGACCCTCGACCAGCCCCGAGCTAACCGGTTGCTACTCTTTCATAGCTTTCTCAGCACCCAGCTGAGAAGTTGTGGTTACATATTTACGGGGTCATTTGAAGGCTTGCGTCTATAACAATAGGCCAAATTATTTGGAGGATCTAATAGATAGAATACAGGCGAAAATTGGTCGAATACCCCAAACAGTATTCCATAACTGACACTTTCAACAGCGACGTGCATATTGCACAGCTGTTAACGGAGCTCAGTTTGAACACCATATTAGATAATTTGCCTATTTTGTTTTCAGTAATAAACTTCATTAAGTAATCTTTTATTTTCCTTAAAAGAAATTTTGAATAATTGAAAATAAAAATTGACCTATACAAGAGTTCTCTTTATGCAATCAATATTTTAAAAGTTACGGTCATATTCCAATACTTTTTACACACGCCGTGTTGTGAAAACGAAAATAGAGTTTAGTGTTTCAATTTCTTTATGTAGCAATGGTTCATTAAGCTTATGAAATGAAATTCCATCCAGGTATGTGCTTAATGAACGTTATTGTCTAAAATTTATACTGAAGTCGGTGTAAAAATAAAAATTTAATGTAGCTGAACATATCTTTAATCTAATACTATTTCAAAACTTTGGTTATCTTTTTGTTATCAAAACGGTTCATCTTTTAAATTTATTTATATAAAAATCGCACTTGACACTTTGAGTCAACCACCATTTATACTATCGTTGTTTACCGAGTTAGCACTTGTTCATTTAAGCTGTGCTTGGCGTTAAACAGCATGTGTTCATTGGAATGGAGTGTCGTATTGTAAATTTATATTAAAGAGTACTCACCTCCATATCTAATTTTATCTAACTGATCTGTTAGTATCCTAAGTTCTGGATTAGATAAATCTCCCAACTGCAAAAAAACATATAATTAGAGGAGAATTAACTTTTAGATTTTAGTATACAAATAGTTTCAGTATAAAAATAGAAGTCATAGCGATTAAGTTAATTGAAATGATTTAATACCAATATCACTACCACATCGTGAATTGTTATCATTTTTGGAACATAAATTCGTAGTAATATATCTTGTAAAATATACGAAGTTTGATAAAATGATACGTAGATTGTATACGTAACTCCTAAATTAGAAAGGTGCCAGGGAAATGAGTATAAATATGCTAGTGAGGCAACTTATAACAAACAGTATGTCATTGACAGATGTTTGTTAACTCTTCCTTTAATAACACAGGCACCTAAAAAAAATATTTTGGTTTCTAATCTTTTGGCCAGACTAATCTACCCTTATGTATTTTGAGCCGCTGGATCCAAATCTGGTACCAGAATTGTGCCTATACCTACCAGCTTTTTTTATGGTTAAAGAATAGTCCAAAAATGGGTGAAAAATGGGAAATTTCTAAGAATTTGTCAAAGTACGGTAAAAAATTTCCCAGCAACCGGGTAACTGTAAATAAGCTCATTTTTACACTTAATACCCATGTTGTAGTAAAACAACCCCTTACAGGTTATAACCCCCCCCCCCCCTATATGATAAAATCCCATGTATCACGTTAAAAAATCTGAAATATTTTTTTTTTAATGGGTTTTTTGGACTTTTAATTTGATCACAATCTACCCCTATTCTTGACGGCGAGAGAAAGGAACGTTCCCCGGAGTACAATCCTTTATCGCCTCCTCTCGGAAGATTTAGTTGGTATTCTTGAACACAAGCGAACATGGCGAAACGATAGAGCGTATTAGTAAACGTTGCCAAGTATACCATGAAAATAAGAGCCAATAAAATTATAGAAAATTTTGAAGCCTTAAATTTGAATAATTGTCAAGGATGATTCATGTTTGTTATTTGCATATATTTTGAACTATTCGAGCGGTCGTGTAATATTTTTTTTTTAATGGCGAGAACTATGGCTAAATGGCCACATATTTAAATTCTACAATTTTTTAACGTTAATTTAGTAGAAATAACCGCCAACTACTTGTGGAATGAAAAATATCTGGCAAAAAGTTGAAGATAAATTTTAAAAAAATCGGTAAAGGTATTTACACAGAACTTCCCTCGTTATTTGTGCATGGCGGTCACTCTAAAACAGAGTGCTCATTCAACAGCAAAAGTTCAATACTAAATAACAGGTGCCAAATATGGAAGGCTTGCGCAAATACCTTTACAAATTTAAAAATGAATTATTATTTGTTTGCTTATAATTGTATTGAAACATTCTTTATAGGATTTTGCAAACAGCAGAAAAGATAACTATCTATAAAACAAAAGCTTTGTGTAGAAATATTAATGAAATCTTTGCATTCTTTCGATAACCTGAATTCTGGTTATGCTAGCAAATTAAAACCCTAAAATGAATTTGTCTAATTTCTTATTTGACAATTCTCATTCTAACACTAGCATCAACACAGTCCCCTACGGCCATGCAGATTAAACTAGTATCCACATAACCCCCTACGATTATGAAGATTCAGTTAAAAATGAGAACAAAGACCTAAAATGAATTTATTTATCTACTTTGTCTTAAAAAATTTTTCATTCCAATGGATTACATTTTCATGAAATCTATCATTCTGTTTCCTGGAAATGCTTAGCCTTTGAAACGTTTTTCGCCCTTATTCTGGAGCTCATCAGAAAGACATAAAGCCATTCATAACGATGTTTCTTACAAAACCAAGACAATTTCTTTGAATAAGTGTGAAATGATTATATTTGACATTGACTGATAAAAACAACCTCACCTATGTATTAGCTAACTAGTATTGGAGCCTATATACTCTATGCATGTTTAAAAATGAATTATTATTTGTTTGCTTATAATTGTATTGAAACATTCTTTATAGGATTTTGTTCTCATTTTTAACTGAATCTTCATAATCGTAGGGGGTTATGTGGATACTAGTTTAATCTGCATGGCCGTAGGGGACTGTGTGGATGCTAGTGTTAGAATGAGAATTGTCAAATAAGAAATTAGACAAATTCATTTTAGGATTTTAATTTGCTAGCATAACCAGAATTCAGGTTATCGAAAGAATGCAAAGATTTCATTAATATTTCTACACAAAGTTTTTCTTTTATAGATAGTTATCTTTTCTGCTGTTTGCAAAATCCTATAAAGAATGTTTCAATACAATTATAAGCAAACAAATAATTCATTTTTAAACATGCATAGAGTATATAGGCTCCAATACTAGTTAGCTAATAGATAGGTGAGGTTGTTTTTATCAGTCAATGTCAAATATAATCATTTCACACTTATTCAAAGAAATTGTCTTGGTTTTGCATGAAACATCGTTATGAATGGCTTTATGTCTTTCTGATGAGCACCAGAATAAGGGCGAAAAACGTTTCAAAGGCTAAGCATTTCCAGGAAACAGAATGATTTTTAATTCCACATTCACGTAATGGAGTGGAAATATGGTGTTTTTTTTTTGAAATTTTTCAAAAGCGTCGGTAAAAAAATTTTCAAAATTTTTTTCTTCTGTAATAGGTTTAGAATCTCATGAAATGAAGAAATTTTAAATTTGAGCAAAAAGGAAAGTTTCCTTCTATTCTATAGTAGTGGTAAAAACAGTTTACAAATTTAAAAATTATATATGTTTCTCAAATTCGTTTAGAATGCCATGAAACGTGAAAATTTGAAATTTGAGCAAATAAAAAAAAATTCCGCCTATTTTAGTGGTAAAAATTTTTTCAAAAATTTTCAAAATTTTTTTTTCTGAAATAAGTTTAGAATGTCATGAAACGTGAATATTTCGAATTTGAGCAAAACAATTTTTTTTCCACCTATTCCAGTGTTAAATTTTTTTCCAAAATGGTAAAAAAATGTTGCAAATTTTTTTTTCCGAAATGGGTTTGGAATGTCATGAAACGTGAAAATTTTAAATTTGAGCAAAAAAAAATTTCGTCTATTCTATAGTAGTGATAAATAGATTAAAAACGTTTTCAAAATTTTTTTAAAAGTTCTTCAAAATCATCTTTAAAATTGTTTTAATAGTTTTAGAATGCCACAGAAACGTGGAAATTTTAAATCTCAACCAAGAAAAAGAAATTCCATCCATTTTAGTGGTAATTTTTTTCAAAAATGGTAAATAAATTTTCTAATTGTTTTCATTAAATAGATTTAGAACGCTACGAAACGTGGAAATTTTAAATTTGAAGAAAGAAAAAAAAATTTCCATCTATTTGTGATGAAAAATTTTTCAATTTTTTTTTTTTTTAAATTGATTTAGAATGCCACGAAATGTGGAAATTTTAAATTTGAACAAAGAAAAAAATTTCTTTTATCAATTTTAGTGGTAAGTAACAAATTTTTCAAAAATGTTGGTGAAAAAAATTTTCAAATTTTTTTTCTGAAATAGGTTTAGCGTGTCATAAAACATGGACATTTTAAATTTGAGCAAAACAAATTTTTTTTTTACTATTTATTCCATTTAGACGGTCCACCCTGTATAATTTCCAGTGCATGTTTAACCATTTCTTCGCTGACAGTAGGGTCAACTACCTACCTACCGAATTTGACTGCTCTCCGTCAAGTAGTTTTTTTAGTTAATGCACCAACAGACAGACAGACAGACAGACAGACTGACGGAATTGAAAAATGTACATTTTCGAAATATACGTGATCTGAAACGTCAGAATCCGAAAAAAGCCAGTTGCTCTACCTATCGGGAGAAGCTGTATTCAAGAATATGATTTTCTATTCCCCAAGAGAACCACGCCCACTTTGTCTTGATCGTTCTACTCCCCAGACTTTAAGAATAGTGCCCCTGGTGTGCTGTAAAACTACCCCCAGAAAATATAAGTCATATGGAAAGAAGTAAAAATATAATCCTGCGATTCTCAGCACATTCTGTATATTACTTAAATACATGTTAAGATACTTAACGTAAAACGATAAACCACTCTTAAGGAGGGATATAACCACCCCCAACTAAAGAAAATATATCCATTGTGTTTTAAAGAGTAAAGTAAATTTCTTATTAATTTTCTGGAATATTAAATTTGCGTGCCGACGGTATGAAATATTTACTTTTAACTTGTTCAAAAACAGCCCTTGATTTTTCCAGACAATCGAAAGTAAAAGAAATATTTATTTCAAAAGATTTAATTTTGGTTTTTTTATTTAGTTTCTTCTACTGTAACGAAATCCTTTATTTTAGAAGGACATACGTAGCAGCAGCCTTCGTTTTTGCTGTTTCTAAATCTCTCTTTAGCATGCAAACATAGTCAGCCATCATATTAATGCTCCAGTTTCCCTGATACCTCGTTCCATAACTTATAAATCTTGGTGAAATGTTTCCCTTTGTTCTTCACTGAAATCTCGAAGCTTTTCCGGAAACTCTTGTATGTGGTTATAAAGAAAATGAAGTTTTAAATTCATATTGCACCCCAATTTACCAAAGTTACTGACCATCTTGTTCACTATCTCCTTATACTTTTCACTTTCATTAATCCCTAGAAAATTTTCAACTACTTCTCGGAAATTTTAGTAAAGAACAAGGAGAAAAATTCCACCAAGATCTAAAAGTTATGAAAACAAGGTATTAGAGAAACTGGAGCATTAATATGATGGCTAACCATGTTTGAATATTAAAGAGAGATTTACCGGAAACAGCGAAAAAACGAAGACTACCGATACTTAAAAATAAAAGAATTTGTTACAGTGGAAGCAAGTGAAAAAAATAGTTCCTCAAATAACTTTTGATTTTCTTGAAAAATCAAAGGTTGTTTTGAATAAGTTGAAAGAAAAACTTTTCAAACTATCGGCACGCAAACTTATTATTAGAACAAATTAATAAGAAATTTACTTTACTCTCTTAAAACGCAATGGATATATTTCTTTAATTGGGGGTAGTTATAGCCCCCTTAAGTGTGGTTTATTGTTTTGATGTCTTTTTGTAATCAAACGTCTTAAAATTGATTTAAATAATATACAGAATGTGCTGGGAGTCGCAGAACTTTATTTTTACTAATTTCCGTACTTATTGCTTATTCTTCTCTGGGGGTAGTTTTGCCGCCGATTGTGATGAAATTAAAAGATCGAAAAATTGTACTAAAAAAAAAAAATTTCAGATTTCTTAACATGATACACGGAATTTGATCATTTAGGGGAGATTTATAACCTATAAGGGGTTGTTTTGCTACAATATGGGTACTGAGTGTAAAAAATAAGTTACTTACAGTTACCTGGTTGCTGGGCAATTATTTTCCTTTACTTTGACAAATTCTTAGAAACTTCCTTTTTTGACTCATTTTTGGACTATTTTTGAACAATGAAAAAAGCTGGTGGGTGTAGGCACAATTCTGATGCCAGATTTGTATTCAGCGGCTCAAAATACATAAGAGTTGAGTGGTTTGGTAAAAAAATTAGAAACATTCTTTTTGTACGCTTGTGTAATTTATTAATGTATTACAAATCCGAGATTTCACGGTGCAGTGTGGCCAATTTTAAAAACTACAAAAGCAGAGCATGTTTGAACTGTCGATAAAAGCCAAGGCGATCATTAACCTTCACAAAAGAATGTGAATATTGGTCGAGAACATATTTTAGTTAATCACCCACTGATAATTAGAAAAACAAATGAGCTAAATTGTATGTCATTTGTTCCAATAACAGCCATATCATATTTCTATATTTCTCTTTTCAAAGAAGATTAGTCTCAGGGAGGGCTGGAAGATGTAGTTTCCACGAACACCAAAACTCTCAAACACAACACTCAAGTACCAATTCTTGACGCCCGTTGGTTAACCACATTAGCATCATCAGCAGGTGATTAATATGTTTTCAGTTTTAATCATTTGAGTGACAGAATCGTACAGAAATGTCTTAATTTGTTAACCTATACAGCTGATATGAATACACTGATCCAGTCTTTCGAAAAAATATCACATAGGATAACAACTGGACTTATCGTTATAATGTTGAGATAAAATGGATATTATTCCAACAGAATACCAGTTTCGTCATTTTCGAAAAGAGGAACTAGGCAAATGTAAATTATTAAGGTCATATTAATACTTTTCGTTGAAGTATACCCCGAATATTCACATAGAGATACTTGAAAATTCGGATACTTTAAGGAGAAATTCTTCAATACGTTGGAACACTGTGTCATGGGTATTGCAGCCTTCATCACAACAAGGCGTCAACTGATATTTCCTATTCCGTAATGCCATAGCTTTATCAAATCAGAACCTAGTAATGTTGATTATAGGATGTTACAAACGAAGAGTGGACAAACCAGCACTTCATATTTGAGGACAAATATCCAGTAAAATATATTTTAAAGTAAGTACTATTCCTGTTTCCACAGTAGAATATATGGGTTCGGTCTTTGAGGTATAATTGTCTTACTTTTTGCCAGACGCGCGACTTAAAACTGAATTTACGAATTTAAATATACAGGAAAATTATGCTTTTTAATGTTTCAAAAAGTTTTATTAAAACTCTACACGTGTTTCGGCTTATTAGGCCTTTATCAAGAGTACAAGATAATACTCTTGTACTCTTGATAAAGGCCTAATAAACCGAAACACGTGTAGAGTTTTAATAAAACTTTTTGAAACATTAAAAAGCATAATTTTCCTGTATATTTAAATTATTGAAGAATGTTTCACAAGGAACCAACCGTAGAATCAACCCAATGTATTGAATTTACGAACTTTTGAAGTTTATTTTATTTATTTCATTTCAAATGAACCAATTAACTTAAACTTCGCAATCATCAGATACTAGGTATTCTAAATAACTGCTATCTGTAATTATAAATTTCCAAGTACCCTTTCTTAAAGAACTTTGATGATAATTGAATTTTGCGTAGAAATTTTAACATCATCATGGTGTCTAGACGTCGTCATCTTACCCTAACAAACTTTATTATCACAGACTTCTTAGTTATTAGGTACGTGCAAAGTCAAGAATATCTAATACAATTAAAATATACGCATTTTAATTTGAAATATTTCTTAAGTAAGTCAATTTTATTTTAACGGGCAGAAGAAAATGAACAAAGAAACCATAGTTTTGGAATTTCTAAAATTGTGTTAATGGCTTATTATTGAAAATTGTCGGTATATTAACTTGTGTGATTTATATTGGATTATATGTTAATTAATGAACTGATTTTGGGCAGGTAATACTATCCATAAACAAATAGCGTGAGTCATAATAATTCACATGTGGGTTATTATATATCAGTAGGTATAGCCTCAATCTCCTTTACGATACGGTGCGGTGGTGAAATAGAATGGTCCAATATTATTGATGGGAGGAAGGCGATTTGACTTGTTTGAATAGTTTCGACGAATTTGGTTAGTGAAGATAACTATTTTGTAATGTTATAATCGTAAATAAAGTATAGTATTTAACTTGCGATAAAAGTTCCCCATTAAATTCTAGGTGAAACATGTTATATAGATTATTGAACTATTCCCCTTATTTTCCTTCTATCGGCGTTCAAAGCAGAGGGTAGTTTGAAGCGCTCGGCGAAAATCGGTCCTAAGCCATTTTTCAAAACAAATATCTCTAAATCGGCTATTATCACGTACAAAATGATTAGAACGAAACTTGTAGAGCGGAGTCTCCTCTACCAGATGCATGTACTGCTGTTTTGTTTTGAATCATATTTGTCGAATTTTTCCACATTTTCCACAAACACGCATTTTGTAATTTTACATTATGCGCATTTCCTTTCATTTAACTCTATTCAAACGTCGAGCACTGTTAGAATTCACCATAAAATAAATACATTTTCTTCTTGTCCTTTTTGTTTTATTACTTTAGTTATTTTTGTTTCATTATTTCATTGTTTCATTATTTTTCTATAGTACAGGCAATGAAGGCAAAATGTTGTAAACACCTCGCAAAAATTAATAAAAGAATCATCTCTGGGATTTAAGTAGTTAATAACCTGTAGAATGGAATGATGCATTCTTTGCACATCCAAGCTCTGGGAAAATTTTAAAAAAATTGGAAAAACTTTCTGATATTCGGTTTTTTTGCTCTAACAGCTAAAATAATGAAAATACAGAAAAAAGGTCTTTACCAATTTTTGTCTCACTTAAGCCGTTTAGGAGATAAATCCAGTTTTGAACCGCTTCGATATGCGCGGAAAATGAGAATTCTCTGGGAGTTTCGTACGACCGGACATATCGATCGATAATTTTTACTATTCAGAGCCGCTAAAAAAATGAAAGGAACGTAAAATGTAGAGAAAGGTCTCGGCTTTAATGTGGAACTAATAAAAAAATTCATACATCTTTTTATCATTGAGAAAAAAGTGTTAGAAGATGGCTTAGTAAATTTTATACAGTTGATTTATTCATATCTTTGAGATTTATGCATTCTGCCTATTTCTTCCGTAACAATGGGTGCTTTTCACTGCTTGGATTCGATTCCACGCACTTTATTTTATATTTCGTTGAAGTATGTTAAGAAATAAATAAGTTGTATACGGTTTACTGTATAATTGTGCATTTTCTGAACGTGTATGTATGAATAATGTAGACAAATTGAAAAAGTAGTGCGCGCATTTAAAAACTCTTAAGTCATTCAAAGGAATATGTTTCATTGTACTTATAATCCAAAATTTAAGACTGTGTTATTATTATTAAGACATAGCGAATTGAACTCCAAAATTTGGAGGTGATTGATCGATGAGAAATATACCTTCTACTTTGATCGCAAGGCATATTTTTCCAATAAAAGTAATTGCAATAAAATGTTAATTGGATTAATATATCATTATATAAGAACATATAAGCAAAATGAATTATCATTCTAACGACTCCCGGCAAAGACATGAATAAATCTGTGGATCAACTGTACAAAGTTCACTAAGCCATCTTCTGACACTTTCTCTGCTTGACAAATTTTTTTAATGAATTTTGTGATTGGTTCCACATTAAAGCTGAGACTTTTCTCTACATTTTTTGTTATTTCCATTTTTTTAAGGGTCCTGAATAGTAAGAACTATCGATCGATGAGCCCGGTCGTACGAAACTCCAGGAGAATTCTTATTTTTCGCGCATTTGGAAGTGGCTTAAAGTTGTAAGTGGAAAATTTATCTTCTAAACGGCTTAAGTAGGACAAACATTTGTAATGACCTTTTTTGTAGAGAAAAAGACGGGCTACAACTTTTTTTGGGAACTTCTTTCTCTATTTTCATTATTTTGACCGTTAGAGCAAAAAAACGAAAATCAAAAAGTTTGGAACATTCTCCAGGTTATTACCTACTTAAATCCCAGAGATGATCCTTTTATTAATTTTTGTTACCCTAAATTGTTAATTTGCCTGTACCATTATGTTTTGTATTGTAATTATTTTTCAGTAGATTCTATTTGTTAATTATTTTTTTATTGTCTTGTTTAATTATTTTTTCAGTAGATGTATTGTGGAAACCTTCAGAAAAAATAACACTGCTGTATGGGGTCGCCCCGGCAGGCGCGATTGGTTCGTAGATATTTCACTACCGCTTGCACCTGTTTAAATAAATAAAACGTTGTTAGAATTGACCATAAAATAAATATATTTTTTGGATAGTTATTATTTTTTGTCATTTGCATGTTGTATTTTATACATTTTGTAGAGCTATTTTTGTTTAATTATTTAATTATTGTTTTGTATTATAGTTATTTTTTCAGTAGGTTATTTTTGTTAATCATTTTTTTATTCTTATTTGTTTAATTATGTGCTCTATCTGTAACATACCAAGTTGTCTGAATTCACCAACTGAAGACGAGGTCATGGAAAAAGACCCTACTGACGAGTGCAACCGTCCAATATGGTAATGGAGTAGGCCTACAGGGGAAACAATTTTTATAAAGGCGCCGAGGGCTCTATCTCACGAGTGGTGTGAAAATGATCTCTAATTGCAAAATGCGTGTTTGCGGAAAATGTGAAAAAAAATCGACAAAATGAATCAAAGCAAAAAAAATAATACATAAGTCTGGTAGAGAAGATTCCGCTCTGTACGCCACAGTAGCTGTTTTAGAGATATTCGCTGTGAAAAATGGCGTAGGACTGTTTTTCGCCTAGCGCTCCAAACTATCCCCTGCTTTAATCGTCGATAGGAAACTGGAATAATCTATGTAATATCTTTACGTAGAATTTAATGAAGAACATATTTTTTCTATATCTTTTCCCCATCAGAGTGACGGTTTCGAAGAAAAGTGCGAAAACCTTTAGTTGAGTCCCGTCCGGGAGTAGTTTTTTGCGAACAACGGGTGGTTTCATTCATGGATAGGGTAGGAACCTTTCGGGGCCTTATTTCTACTCCTATAAACTATTCCTGGACGAAATATCATTTGCATATCAATTTTTTCTCCTAAAAAGTGTAATTAGCATGGACTAACATCATTTTAATGTAAGAATTGAGAAAAATAGGCCTATCCTAAATGTTATAAATTAATTTAAAATATCAAATGGAGAGATGCTGCTATACTATATTCGGTTTAAGAATGAAACGTTTTCTTTACTTAAGATGCTATTTTTCATGTTTTTATTGGTCATAGTTCGACGTAACTTCGCACTACAATCGGCCCTTGGCTTCAAATTATAATTGTAGCACATGTGGCTGTGTAAACTAGCGTTAAAATTACTTCATTCTTAAACTGAATAAATTATAGACACTATATACACTGCTGGCCATGGTATCCTTTCAAAAGTGTTCATAATGTTTAAGACAAAAACAAAACTATATCTAATGATGTTAGATAAAGAAGCAGTATCACCAGTGATGCCATGCCAAGAGATCTACCCATGAATAACAAAGTAGCGTCTCTCATCTCTAATTGTGCTCCGTGATATGTTATCGTCCTATGAGTCGTGAGAATCCAACACACGAATAAGCGAAAAAAGAAAATTTGTCGATGTGATATCCGCGGAGATGTTACTTCTCTCTCTAATATCATTAAAAATAGTTTTATCTACGATCGTATATAAAGTAACAGTTCTTTTACATCACTTCCAGTGTAAAAAGTGGCTTTGTATTAGAAACTGGGCAATACAAATTTTTATTGCACGCTTTTATTGCACGATTTCTAAAAAATGTATCAGTAAGAACAACAGTATTTTATTCCTTATTAATTTTTAACAATATTTACTTCTACTTTGCAATTAGCATAAATTTCAATATGAATCTAGGCAACTCGTGATTCCTCGGTGTAGCACGCAGTATATCATTAGCGTCAACGGCATTGTTTGAGCATGCTTCCTCAGATAGTTCTTGTTGCAAAATTTGATGTGATATCTCAATTTCGTTTTTAATTCATTCTTCAACGTAAGATTCTACCACCATCAATGACTTACAGCCACCGTGCCTCTTCAGCTGTAAAACATCCCCTTCTGCATCTGCAAGCATGGTGGCAGATGACCTTCTGAAACTCTCACCAGTATACTCATCTGCATTGGGCCACCCAAGATATCTCTCAATTTCGTTTGGTATTATCCCAAAGGTATTAATACCTATCGGCTGAACCGAGCACTTTCCATTACAGTAGTTCACAAACAGTCGATGTTTTGCTGGTGACCTAAGAGTGGAGTATTTTCTGTACATTTTAACCATATTTTCCAAGTCTTTCGTTTTACGGTCAATAATCAAAGTTCGAGGTTTATTTGTTTTTGATGTTGGAATTCTCACTATCAACATATTACCAACGCTTTATAAAACTAGTCTCTTCTGCATGCACCGGCAATGCCAAAAATTGCTACAACCTTCATCATTAAATATCTATCATTAGGTGCTTCGTTTACAAATGTGTATATTTCATCTTTACTAAACACTTTAGATTTCTTGGAACGGTATCTTACAGACTGCCGCTTCATATAAGCGGTTAACTTAGAAAACTGTTTAAGATCGACGTCCTTTCCAGCTATCAGTAAAGCTTTCACCACTTAATATTCCGACCAAAGACTTGATGGTTTTATATGCTTTGCTCTTTCTGAAAAATACGCAAAGAACACATTTTCCATAAGATTCATCACTATCTTCAAAACACACCAATTGTTGAATCGTTTATACACCAACTCATATTGGTTTCGTGACTTCTCAGGTATTAAAGTTGACTTTAAAATCAATGTTAAAAATGTTTCATATTTTAATAAGTGTAGGATATTTGTTGTATGGTATAAATTGCTGTACTATAAAATCTCAAATTCGATAGAGCTTTTTGGGGACTATTGATTTTAAATATTACCAAACATAGAAGAAATCCAGGTGGTCTTTGTGAAGTAATGTAAATGTAATTCCCGTATCAGATACAGTAAATGCAGAAACGCTAACTCTCTAGCGTATCTTGATTTTTTTTGCTATTAACAAATAGTGTGTGTTTAAACATTTTAATAAGCAATACCACTGTATATTACACTATTGATAGATTTTACCTGAGGTACTTTTTTGTAATCTTCAATAGACGTTTCCTCTAAAAAATACAAAAATACAAAATAGAGTTGGAAATAATAAAACTGCTTGAGTACGTTTCTATGGAAATAAATTTGAAATTTGCACTGTATTTCCTCAAAAGCAGTACACGTCAAATGCTTCCAAATAACCTTAAAACTTTCTTTATTTCGTCCCATTTTCAATGGTGTGTTAGTGCTTGCGATTTTATATTTCTTTTTATGTTTTATGTCATTATTAAATAATATTTTTTGGTCTGATAAGTCGGATTCCTCTCGTGAAGGTACTGCTAATTTCCAGAACCTACATTACTGGGCTAATGCTGACCACAACCTATATATGAAAAAACAGATTCCATTATAATACAAACTAAGAGTAAATAAATTCAGTTGTCATCGGTAGAATTATCGTTCACTTGTATAATCTTCAAAATTTAAATGTGCATGTTTGTAGTTGCCTGACATTATAGATGGCTTACTTTTAAATGTAAGAGTGAGATTTCACATTGACGGATATTTCACTCATCATCCGCTTACTGTGAGGGACTATTGGAATGAGAGATTTCCTTATCATTGGATTTGAAGAAAAGGACCAATATTGTGTTCAGCGAAGTCCCCAGACTTAACACCTCTAAACTATCACATCTGCGAAAGAATAAAAGAACTTGTTTGCGAAGTTCAAATTACTGATCGCGACAATCTCGTCGGGAGAATTAATGAAGCAAGTGTAAGAATTAGGACCGAAATGAAATTGAGCACCAAAATATTAAAATGTTCTTAATTGTATCTTTGTTTTTTATGTCTGAACATTATAATAGACATAGATCCAAACTCTGTACTTAGTTTCCTAACTAATTAAATTTTACCGGTTACAAGATATGTTATTTTATTGAACGTATTAATATTCCATCATAACTTGTTACTACATTTAAAAGGTTATAAAACTATGTACTTTTGTGTGGAATTTTTGACTAAATACGATATAAATTTCAAACTTAATTCTACAGAAACGCATCCAAACACTTTTTTTCAAAGGAAATAGCTTTGGGAACGTAACCTGTATAGTCACGCCAAAGTGTAGGTATTGCGAAAGCCATTGTGTCTATTATAATATTGTCGAACGCGAGGAAAAAATCAGAAGAAAAAGAACATGACACACTCTTCACGCACAGGGATTTTTCAAGACGACTAAACACACAATATTGGAGATCACGGTTGATAGATGTTCACAACTATGCCGATAATAAAAATGATCCAGGAGAGAAGAAAGAAAATAAAGGAAAAACGGAACCTAAAAATCATAAAGTGCTAATATTGTGTGATGAAGTAGGACGGGGGCTCGGAATGAAGATTAAAGAAAGTCTAAGATGTCAGGTAGAGACAATCATCAAACCAGGAGCACTATTTGAGAATGTAATAGAGGCAATAAAAAAACTGACAGAAGGATATACAATAAGAGATCATGTAATAATAATTGCTGGTTTAAATAACTTTAAAAATAATATGTATCCTAAAATAGGTGAAATAGACAAAAAGGTAAAAACTTGTACTCATACTAATATTCCATTCTGTAAAATGCCTCAATTTGGACTGCGTAAAAAAATAAAATATTTTGTAAAAAAGTTTAATAGCAGATTTCGTGAATATGTAATGAAGTTAGATAAATATGCAGAAGGGAACGTTAAATTAATAGATATATTGGACTCTAGAGGATATCTACTTAGTATGAAGAAAATTACTGAAAAAGTTATTAAAGAAATTAAATTTGGAGAGAAAATAGGTAACTTGATATTTGTAGATACTACTGATAATATTAATAGATCTAATGAAGATGTCACTGATAATTGTAATGAATTGAATACAGATGTAAGTAGGAAAGAACAGAATAGGGATATAGAAGATTTAAACGAAAGCAGTTCTTTTTTATTGAGTCTAATGTTCTCAGAAGTAGAAGAACCATAACTCAAAAGAAAAGTAACAGCTGTTTTTTGTTGTATCTTAATGCGCAGAGTTTGCCAGCACACTATGAAATCTATAAACTGGTTCTTGAAACAAATCCTATAGTAGTATGTTTATCGGAAACACATTTGACAGAGGATATATATCAGAGTGAAATCATGATTCCGGGATATAATATATATAGAGTAGATAGTTCAAGTCGTCACACAGGCGGTGCTTTAGTTTATAGTCAGAAGGCATATGAAGTGTTCAATGTTAAAACATATTCACTGGAAAAAGTGTACTGACTAATATCTGTGCGAATTAGGATGCAGAAAACAACATTTAACATTGTATGTCTATATAGGTCGCCATCTAGTAGTATTGCTACATTTTTAGATTTTTTTGAGACATGGTGTGATGTAAATGTGGTAGACAAAAAGGTTAAAAGTCTTATCACAGGTGACTTTAACATAGACTGGACTGATGGCAATAACATGTACAGTAAGAGATTAAAAAATTATGTCACAGAAATTGGTTTTGAAAACATTGTAGGAGAGTTTACTCATCCAAATAATTCTGGTGGAACATTAATTGATTTGGTACTTACTAATATTAAAGTAACTGCTACAGTTTTGAAAGAACATCGTATTGGTTCACATTTTAATATAGTTTTAACTTTAGATCAATTCAGTCATAGGAGCAGTAATTCTCAGTATATAGTAAGTAGGGGTAGAAACATTGATTACGGAAAAATTAATGTTGAATTGTCACTGGTGTCGTGGGACTACAGAGTGAAGAATGTAGACATTGTGTACCAGCATTTGCTGGGTGCAATAATAAGAGCTTATGATAAAGTAGCTCCAAAAAAAGAAATAAAAACTAAAAATTACTATCAGGAATGGTGGAGTAAGACGGTAAAAGAGGCAACACAAATTAGGGATAAATGTTATAAAGAATTTGTGCTTCTGAGAAATTATGTAAGTTGGGAACGATATAAACAGGCCAGAAATAATGTTGTCAGAGTAATAAAAAATGAGAAAAAGAAGTTCTACGATAAAAAAATTGAATTGAATAAAGGCAACCCTCATGAAATGTGGAATACGTTAAAAAGACTTGTACCACAAAATAAAACCAACAACATTGTCTCACAAATAGAATTTGGTACTAACAACATAGTTAGTTAATGATCCAACAGAAATTCCTAGTTTACTAAATGTGTATTATGTCAAAAGCATAGAAAGTATTAGGGATAACATTGATGTTACAGGTGACTTACCAATCGAGAACAGGACAGTTGTGGAGAAGTTTGATAACTTTTTCCCTGGTAAGTGCTGATGAACTGAAAGCTCTTATATTTGCTATGCCTAACAAAAACAGTCCCGATGATGTCAGCATAACATTAATTAAAAATTGTTATGAAACTTTATCGGCTCCCTTATTAAATATGATAAACCTGTCACTTTTAACGGGTCAAGTACCGGTGGATATTAAGGTTGCTACTATTATACCTGTTCCAAAGGTACCGAATTCAATAAAGGCTTGTGATCTACATCCAATCAACATGATTAATTCCATGGGAAAAGTTCTTGAAAAGGTAGTTTATGAACAAATAGCATCTTTCATGGAAAGAAATGAAATATTAACGAGATACCAGTCGGGATTCCGTAGCCAACATAGTTGTGAGACCGCTATACAATGTGTATTGCACGACTGGAAGCTAAATTTAGACAAAAACCAAATTACACTTGCGGTATTTTTAGATTTACAACGTGCATTTGAAACGATAGATAGAGCAAGGTTATTGATGAAATTAAAAAAATAGGTATTGATGGAGTTGCATTACTATGGTTGACTAATTATTTGAATAATAGATCACAAAAATTGAAATTAAATAATATAACATCTTCCGAAATAAGTAATGACAATGGAATACCACAAGGTAGTGTATTAGGCCCACTATTGTTTTTGGTATACATAAATGACATTGTGGAGGTTGTGGACAATTGTAAAATACATTTATTCGCTGATGATACCCTAATTTATATTAGTGGTTTCAATATTGGAAATTGTTTCACAATGATAAATAATACCTTACAAAATGTTTACAGGTACTGCTGTACTAACTTATTAAAGGTTAATAGTAAGAAAACTAAGTGGATGGCTATTGGAAAAGGTATTAGTTTAGATTCGATAAGTAGAGAAGAAAAAATTTATGTAGGTAGCAATGAAATTGAGAGAGTTGAAAAAATAAAATATCTTGGGGTAATGATAGATAAACAATTATCATTTAAAGATCATGCTAGCTATATATGTAAAATTATAGGTTTTAAAATAAATTTTTTAAGTAGAAGTAGTGGGTACCTGGGTCAATGGGCCAAACTTGTGGTATATAATACATGAATACTGCCCCATTTCAACTATTGTTGCTCAATAATATACCTATTAAATAAAAATGAGTTAGATAGACTTCAAAAGTTACAAAATAGGGGTATGAGAATCATTTTGGGATGTTCTAGACTGACTCCTATTCGGGGCATGCTGAGTACGTTAAAGTGGCTTTCGGTAAAAAAATATGTTACATTCTTCACCCTGGTCTTTATATATAAAATTAAGAATAACTTAGCTCCCAAATATCTGCAGGATATGTTAGTCTATAATATAAATGTACATAATTATAATGCTAGAGCTAATTTAGACTTTCATATACAAAGATACAGGAAAAAGTCAACTCAAAACAGTTTATTTTTTAAGGGATTAGGTGAGTATAATGAGCTACCTGAAAATATTAAAAGCAGTACCACTTTAAATACATTCAAGAATAGGCTTAAAAAGTATTTATTGGATGAGTAGACATTCGTATTGTCTGTTGAAAATGTCCAGCCTAAATTTAATTTTAAGTACTTGTTTTTAAAGTCATGTAATTACTACTGATTGTTATATGTTCTATGACTGTTTTATTTATTTAAGTGAAATTTTATAGTGTGACAAATTGACTATACTTGTTTGGTATATACATTATACAATTCTTGTCTTTTTTCATTGTCTATTTACTACTTATGTATATTTTTGTATATTATTAGTCTTTGGCTAAAATAAAGGATTTATATATACAACAAAGGGTTAAACAATAAGAAACAACTTCAAACCTACGCCAATCTATAGCTCAATTCCTATCAAATATAGGAAGTCCAGTAAAATTTTACCTAATGACGGGTTTTTATTAATTAGAGTTACCATCTTTGATATATTTGTTTGAGGCCCGATTTATTTCTACAACATGAGTTCCACACTCGAAGAATATGTGATTTAAATCACATATCGATATATTTTCACACGTGCATAAGGCGGAATATGCAATGTGCATTTTGTAAATACGTTATTCAAAATTACCATGGTTAAATGCTACTCTAACAAAGGAAACATGGGCCGTCCTGGATAGCTTAATTGTTTTGTATAAGGATAGTTTTCTTACATTGGGACAAATCAAACCATATTTGTATATTTTCGTTTTAACAATATTAGTACAGTGAGTTTGACATTTTTCATAAATCCTCTTTTTTCAGCTAACAAGTCGTCGTAGAATACTTCCTTTTTTTTTCTTCTTCGTGTCTTTAGGACTTCCTGCCACATGTATTTTTTCCTTAAAAAGAAAAAATGCATGTGGCAGGAAGTCCCAAATAATTGAAGAAGAAAAAAAAATTTAAGATAATGCCACAAATAACATTTAGACAATACTTTCTTCACTCTTGCGAACACGTTCACATTGGATGCTTCTTTGGCAAGTAGATCGGATTTGTCTTTCCCTTATATACCAAAGTGCGATTTGACCCATAGAAATTTGACAGATTTATTTCTGGATGACAAAAACATGTGTTTATTTATAATGTTGACTTCTGCAGTGTATACTATTTAGTATCCAAAGGCCATGTTCCTTTTTCAACTTCTATAGTTGCACTTTTATTTGAATGTATAATTTTTTCAATTATGCCTCGATTGTTTTTATATTGTTTAGATAAAATGGCTATCATTGAAGCTTAGAGAAAAATATTTAACTGACCGGCTCAGTGGTGCAGTAATAAGGCGTTTGGCTTGCTACCGCGGAGTCCCGGGTTCGAATCCTGGCGAGGGTATCGATACTTAGTGGCGATTTCAATGTTTTATCGAGATGGTAGCAGTGAACTGGACCGCTGTTGGGTGGCACAAGATGTCTAGTAGCTGTTATCTCTCCTGAGCTCGAATCTCAGCTGCGGTAGATGGCAATATCGCAGGGAATGGTTGTTGTGTTGATGTCTATGTGTGCGTGTCCTGGTTGAGTGGTGAAATAGCATCAGCTAGGACGTTAATATAAAAAAGACGATTAAATATAAAAATAGTGTAATAATAAAAACAAAAATATTTAAGAAGTATCTATAAATGTCTCAAAATCTGAGACACTTTTTATTATCTGCGGTTGTATAGGAGACTCAATAGGTGACTCAATGACTCCATCTAGCACCCTTAATACTTTATATTGTATATGTACCAAACACCCTGTATGTGTATCTGCAGCAAATTCGTTATTTTTGATTTGTTTATTAATTTTCATAATTGGTTACTTAACCAGGTTAAGTATCTAAATTAAGGTTAATTAAAATTCAGTAGATAAGTGTTGTTTACACCGACTGAATATAGATAATACATTATAAGTAATAGGTTATAAATATGCATCAATTTAACGGAAATCTGTTCTCGCTTGTATTTTTAAAAGGCAGTAAATATACATGGACTAATTTGTAATCTGCTTTCAGCCAAAAATCGCCATAAAATTACGATACAATTTGCCATATCTCTGGAACAGTGGAAGTGGCTAGAGAGACATAAAGGAAAGTGGCTGAAGGCTGAAGGTGGAACGAGTACACCCTCCTTGTTATGCAAATTGTATTGTAGTCCAACTTTTAAAACACTCTTTAAGCCACCGAGTAATCATGCAAATTTTGTCGTGTACCTTTATTATAATTGCATTTTTCATTACAGCAGCCGTCGAGTTAGCCTATCTGCTATCTCATGTATGATACATGGCATTTCCTGAATTTAAATTAATCCTGAGCTGCTTTACTCACGATAACACATTTCTTAGGTTATTACATTCATAAAATGTGATTTATTAAAATATAAAGGACGTGAACTGCAATTAAAATAATTTTGTAAGAAAGGAAATGTAAATATCTCAGCTGCAGGTACATTCTTGGCATCAAATTAAAATTTTATAATACAAGGTGGTGATTTAACACGAGATCGGATTGTTAAGTCGTGAAGTTAATAATTTGAAAAAATGTATTTAGTCGAGGAAATGAAGTAGCAAAAAGGCCTAAACCACAACATGCTTTTTCGATTTCCGGTCGTAAACTGGACAAAATTTCGCTATTTCCTGTCACCAACAATTCTTTTTTTTTTTTTTTAATGGAAAAAGAACCATTGGATTTTATATTCTGGACCTGGAACTGGATTTTGAACATATCCGGTGAAGGGTTGGGGGGTAAATAGGAGGAAGTAAGTAAAGCAGGCTGGTAAGAGTACATAAACTTAAAATTTGGTGTATGTACTAAAAGCCAAGACCTCAAATTTTTTTATTGTATCTTCGATCCCCCCACCAACCACCACTCCATTAATAAAGGGGTTGATAAAATAGAATTGTGATATTCACTTGAAACTTGGTATACATATATATTATAATGACATCTGGAACCAGATTGTATTTTGGGATTATTCCGATGAAGGGTTGGGGGTTAAATAGTGGTAAATAGGGAAAAATAAGTAAAGTAAGCTGGTAAGAATACAGAAATCTGAAAGTCTGTGTATGCATTAGAAGCCAAGTCCTCAGATTTTCTTATAATATTTTTCAACCCGGACCAACCCTGCTCCATTATTAAAGGGGTTTCTAAAATAAAATTGAGATATTTACATGAAATTTGGCACAAGTATACATTATAACAACATCTGGAACTAGATTATATTTTCAAATAGTTCCGTTGAAGGGTTGGGTGTTAAATAGGGGTAAATAGGGGAAAATAAGTAAAGTAAGCTGACATGAATACAGAAATTTGGGATTTGGTGTATATACTGAAAGCAAAAGCCTCAGGTTGTTTTAATAATATTTTCCATCCCCCCACCACCTCCACCCCCTTATTAAAAAAGTTGATAAAATTAAACTGAGATTTTCACTTGAAATTTGGTACACATATGTATTATAACGACATCTGAAATTAGATTATATTTTAACATGATTCCATTGAAGGGGTGGGGGGAAAGTAGAGGTATATAGGGAAAAATAAGTAAAGTAAGCTGTTAAGAGTACAGAAACTTGGAATTTGGTGTATATACTAGAAACCAAGGACTCAGATTTCTTTCCAATATTTTTCAACTTCCCCACCCCACCACCTCTACTTCATTATTAAAGGAATTGATAATACGAAATTGACATATTTAATTTAAACATACTGGAAATTATGCTTTTTAATGTTTCAAAAAGTTTTATTAAAACTCGACACGTGTTTTGGCTTATTAGGTCTTTATCAAAAGTGCAAGTACAGTAATATCTTGTACTCTTGATAATAAGCCAAAAACACGTGTAGAGTTTTAATAAAACTTTTTGAAACATTAAAAAGCATAATTTCCTGTATATTTAAATTATTGAAGAATGTTTCACAAGGAACCAACCGCAGAATCAACCCAATGTGTGAGATATTTACTTGAAAGTTAGTACATATATGTATAGTAATGCCATCTGATGGAGGTGATTCCGCTGAAGGATTGCGAATAGCGCAAAATGAGTAGACCAAGCTAGAAGCTTCATTTTTAACGTATATTGTAGAAGCCAACGCCTCAAATTTTTCTACGATATTTGCCCCAAATATTATTAAAATTCTGTGACTAATAATTTCCACATACTAGAGTGCAAATATAGTCAAGATGTTTCCTTTAAAGTGACTTGTACAAGAAGTCTGGATGTGGAAGTAGTGATTACTTAGGTAGCGGTTATTTTATAGGTGTTGAGATTAATAAAATATATGCACTCTAAAAAACAATAACACGATTTCATATTGGTCTTACTGCTAATCCTAAAAATCGGATACGCAGACATCTTAGTCATAGATCAATCCGACCATAAACGTATCAGATCCATAACAACGACGTGCATAACATTTTCCGTACTGAACAAAAATTCAACGCCATTTTGTGCTGCTAGAGGTGGGAAATTAAAAAAAAGATTATAACAATTTGTAGATAATAGTAGACAATGTTTATTTGTAAATTCTTTTTTGAAAATGAACTTTTTTCAAACAAATTGACAAATATTGAATTTTGACCACTATTCTGCAGGTGTCAGGAGCACCACTTCTTTTGCGGAAGTGTGTATAATTTCAGAAAGTTAGAAAAAATGTCAAATTCTCTTCCTTACAAGATTTTCTCCTTAATTTTTTAACATGTTATACTATTGCTGAAGGAAATTATAATACAGCTATTAATATTCTTATCAAATGTTTATGGTTTTATGCAATACTAACAATATTAGTGAGGTAATATCAAAGGCTTAACGAAACATTTATTTAATTTCAATCAGAGTTACTGAACTCTCCTTTATTGTATTGGGCCGATCAATATCATACAACTTATAGAAATCGTCACTGTGGTTGGTACGAAATACTTAGTACCTGCCTGTTACGAAATATTTGATGTAATTAACTTTATAATTAATCAGCATACTGAAACTAATTAATTATATAATTTCAGTAATAAGAGTCTATTGTACTTTAAACGTTACGTCATACATGAAAATTGTACTTATCTAAAAATAATGTGAACTAAATCGTTTAAATTATGCAACACAAAGGAGCTTTTTATAAATCATTACGTGTAAGAGAGATCCCTACTTAAATGCTGAAAAATCTCCACCTATTAAATTAGATTATGCGACCTCTGTGGATCTGGTGTGGCGCACAGTGATAGGAAATAGCAAGAAACAGTTAGTGTGCTACCCCTCTGCTCAATAAGTACAATTCAGATGCCACACAAGATTATTTACTAATTACTCCAAGACTTCACTTTACAAAACTAATAACAAACACTGCTTACGATCTGTATTCTACGAATGCCTATACGCTACTAACCCCATTACAAATAACATATCACAATGCTTGAATCATCATTATTTCTCCTTTCTTACAGGTCTAGACAGTAAGAAAAATACAATTTTTGTTTTTTGACGATAGAGAAAAATTATAACTTGGTGGGGCAAAACTGACACCGAATTCGACGAATTCGGTAAACCAGAATACATTCAAAATTATTGATCTGGTCTGCGGAATCGACTTGCTTTTTGTATGCCTCGTAATTAGTTTCAATTTGAATTTACATGTTGTAATCAAGAGCTGGGCGTGTGACGAGAAAAACACAAGGGACTGTTTCATTATAACTGACCAGGCTAATCAGGAAAAGCATCCACATGGAAAAATGTCAGTGGAGTACCACTTTTTTGGTAAAAAATGTCAGAGGACAAGTTCGCAGGGACACCACTGCTGGAGTGATAATATAACTTTTCTAATGAAAATATGTGATTTTATATCCTATTAACACGTACCAAGATTGAGAATAATATCTAAAATAATTTCTGAGATATTAAAAAATTACTGTTAAAAAGGAAAATTTCAACACCCTCTAGCAAGAAATTTAAGCCATGACGGGCATATGCTCATAGGAACTTTCCTACACAAAATTACCTAAGCAATCACACTCTGAAATATTAGCACATCGTGAAGGAATACCCGTACATTTGACTAAAATTTTTCCGTTTTTCTAATGAAAATCCATTTTTACTAAAAACTATACAAAGAAATAAAATAACTTGCACATACATTTTGAAGTACTATTTCTTACGAGCATTTAAAAAAATATTACAAAACGATAAAAATTGGAGGGCAGAAAGAATTTTGTCCACGTTAGTAGCACTTCCTGTCACTGTGTGGCACTCCTGTTAGAAATCCTTAACCAGTTTGGTTCTTTATGCTAGACTACGCAGCCATGAGGAGGACTCCACAGTATCACACCTTGGTTTGTCTTCGCCAAGTAGTTGGAACTTCAGTCTAGCTAGACTTACCTACAGAATGGCACAGTGCATGGACTGAGATTACCTCTGGTTCTTGGCAGCAGTGCCGAACCCATTAGACTATTATGTGGGCAGTGTACCGTTAGAAGACCCTTTATGGCTCCACCAAGCTAGCATCATCTGACTCAGGAGATTGCAGTGATATAGTTCACTACATAAATTTAAGGCACATAAAAAAACCATAAAAACCAACTGTAAATCACCGTCTCGCTAGAATAAGGGATATCCCACAAACCACAATCACAATTTTTGTGCACAATAAGAGTAGAAATTTAGTATTGTCTTTGGTAAATAAATATCTATTTGATACAGTGATAAATTTAAAAAAAATGTTACTCTGGTTTGCTTGTGTGAAGATAGAAATAATATCTTACATATTTGTGGAGTATTGACAAATTCGATATTCCATGATACACTAACAATATCAAGTTCGACTCTGTCGTGGGTAGGGTTTACATACCTGCTGTAAACCGTTACATCCTAAAATAATTTCGGTAGGAGGGAGTCGGCTAATTATATCAAATTAATTTGAAATTATAATTGAGACAGGTGTGTTTCCGTTAATTTCTTATTTTAATCATGCCAGAACAAACCTTACATGAGAACAATGTTGCTCTATGTATTAAGTAAAACATAATATTTATGATTTTCATTCTCTACGAATATATAGCATGCCCCACTCTCGCATCTATACGTAAGCGGCAAAACTTTGAGGTTTCTTATGTGCCTTAAATATATGTAGGGAACTATATACTTACAGCGTTGTTTGTAGAACGATGCTTTTACTTTTTTATACGAGACGATTTTGTTTTTGGTTGGAAGAGACATCAAATAGTGCAATAACATTGATAACTCATTCCTAATACAACAATTTTGGTTAAATGGAGTAAACGTATATGTGCGGAATATAATGATAATAATAATACTAACAATAAATGTCTCTATTTAGAACAACAGTCTTTGAAATGAAACTGAGCAAATACATAATTTAATACTAATTTTAAAAAATTGTGGCATAAGAGGGTTTAGTTCAGTTTCAGCAATAAGGGTACTGCAGAAACTGCTCTATATGCACCTTAGGTGTCCTTTTACTACTTATCAACTAAATATGTACTATTTTTGTTTCTATTTTTTATTTTCTCAAAGGTTTTACTCAGAGTTGTATAAAATATGACAAAGTGTATAAACTTATATTCATTCATTAATCGATTTTAAACAAGAAAATATAAAAAATAAAATTTTATTACACATTTTATGTATGTAATTTATTAAATTGTATATTAACTGTAATTCTATTGTATACTAATAAATTTCAGGTCCCTATCATCCTTCTTTCCTAGAGAAATCTTCGGTTTTAACACTTGAAACCGCCGGCAAGAGAACTTTCTCCGCGAATTCTTCAATTGCCCCTAACCAGAGATCTAACTAATATTTTCGGCTCATACCACGTACTTTCAAATTCTCTTCAACTTTGAATTGGACTTTTTACTTCCCTCGCATACCGAAAGGAAGTATTGTATTCGAAAAAAAATCACCCTCCGAGATTTTTTCGGATCTTCACGTTTCAAATCACGTAGATTACGAAAATATAGGTTTCTCATTACCGTCAGTCTGTCTGTCTGTCTGTTGGTGCATTAACTAAAAAAAACAGTCAAATTTGGTAGGTAGCTCACGTTACTGTCAGCGAAGAAATGGTTAAACTTTCACTAGAAAATATACAGGGTGGATCGTCTAAAGAGAATAAATAATTTTTTTTTTTCCTCAAATTAAAAATTTCCATGTTTCATGACATTCTACACCTATTTCAGAAAAAAAAAGTAATTTATTTACCACAATTTTTGAAAAAAATGTTACCACTAAAATAGATGAAGTTTCCACGTTTCATTCCATTCTAAACCTATTAAAAAAAAATTTGAAAATTTTTTTGAAAAAATTTTTAATCTTTTTCGATCACTACTATAGAATAGATGAAAAAATGTTTTGATCAAATTTAAAATTTCCACGTTTCATGATATTCTTAACCTCTTTCGGAAAAAAAAATTTGAACCTTATTTTACCATTTTGGAAAAATTTTTTACCACTAGAATAGATGGAAAAAAATCTATTTTTGGTCAAATTTAAAATTTTCACCTTTCATGGCATTCTAAACCTATTTCAAAAAAAAAAATTTCAACATTTTTTTACCATTTTGGAAAAAAAATTTACCACTAGAATAGATTAAAAATTTTTTTTTTTTTGCTCAAATTTAAAATTTCCACCTTTCATTTCATTCTAAATCTATTTAACCACTACTAATACCTTTCACTCCACTACGTGAATGTAGAATTAAAAATGTGACAGATGGTAATAATATTTGGCATATGCAACTATTATACTTTTATTGAAAAATGTACAATGTGGTCATCCCAAGAAATAATTCAAGCATTCTATATTCTTTTGACCAAAAGTTATCAGGTTTTCTTTGTAATAATAGTGATAACTATATTCCGATTATTATTCTCAATGTCATTTTGTAATTAATAATTTTTTAGAGTGACCGTCATGCACAAGTAAAGAGGGAAGTTCTGTGTAAATACCTTTACCGATTTTTTTCATACAGGCGTTATCCCGGAAAAAGGAGATTTTTCAAACGTTGTGTGCAAATATCCCCCTCCTCCCTTGAGTATGAGGCTGGTGATGTTCAGAGAATAATTTAATGCCTCAATCTTAAAGAATGGCAAAAAAAAAATCATATTCCATTCTCGGCTTGCAAATCCAGATTCGCTCTATTATAATTACTAATTTCATTTTCCTCGAAAACTGTTTGTCTTGCAAAAAATCTATCATGGGTCCTTCTTTTTTTTTAAATCTCCTCTTACCTAAAAAAGAATTTAATCTTTTCTAGCTCGATTAACATCTGTTGAGATATTTAGGTAAAACGAAATTTTCAAAACGTAACCTCAATTTTTTCATTGAAGTGCCCCAATAGAAATACAAAATTTGTATTTTTAAGTAATATGCTTTATTTACTCTTAATAGATTATTATAGGTACATTAATTACTCAACTGCTTTCGAACAAATAATAGTACCCATAAACAAATAGCGTGATTTATAATAACACTCAAGTGCTTTATTACAAGTCACTGCGTACATCCAATCACCTTTAACTTCATATCTAGTCTGTCCAATCGACGTAACGCACTATATAAAATAGAATGGTCCATTATTTTTGAGAGGAGGAAGGTGACATGTTTGAATAGTTTGGACGTTGTCTCGAGTTAAGTGATAATTGTGCCAAAAATGATAAATTCGGTTAGTGTAGATGAACTATGTGTTAATATTTATTGTTATAATCGTAGATAAAGTATACGATTCAATTTTCCAAAATGGTAATAACACACTTGATGATTTAATAGCACTCGCCTACTAGTATTACTTTATTACCTACATTACTGATCGATAAATAATATACAATTAAAAATAACTATGTGCTGAGTTTCAGATATTCCAGTACTTTTCCAAAATTCGAGCTTTTTTTCATCTTTGTAAGTGGCCTATGCATGGGAAGGCTCCTGCTAAGGCATGCTCTTACTTATATGAACATAGAAATTATTGCTAGAAGACAAGGATTAAGCAAATCTATTTTTTTTTGGAATGAAGTCTGTCTAGTTATTTAAAAATTATGGTGGTTAGAATTTGGTGTTTTATCAGAGTGATCTACTTCTAATAAGATTGAGTGGATATGGTCAAAGTCTATTTGAATAATAAGAATCATTAAATATCTAAATCAGGAAAAACGTTGTACCTGTAATCTGTGTTTAGAGAATAATATAAACTAATAAATACCATATTATGAAAACAGTCGCATCTCATGAATGTTCATATCTCCAAAACGCCAAAGGTATTTTGCTTTATAGCGTATAAATACTTAAATAGTGATTATACTCGTAAAAACAAAAGGCTGATGAAATATAAACTCGAGATAAAGTACACTGGTGAAAATGCCATTAGTTTGAGCTGACAACAGTTAAAACGCTATAAAAAAAACTCATTTCAGAATTAATTACGCAATTTTAATTAGTTTCACCTCCGTCGTTCTGATGAATCTGTAACGACGACAAAGTTCATTATAAATACGCGACACTTGAACTTCCACTTCTCTTGTGTTAACTACCACTGAAATACACCTAAGTTATAATTAAATCCACTGATACCTACCCATAATTTATGGTAAGACTTTGCAATGTATACAGAAATTTCCAAAATGAATAATAGTCTTGCGCAAATCATATTACCAAAGAAACATCATTAGCACTTGGCATACTTTAATTAAATCGGAAACTTATTACATATACTTTAGCAGTAGCAAAAATATAGCTGCATCGTTAATTACATGAGAAGCAATAAGAAATTATTTTCAGAGTTAGAGTTAGAGTAATATACAGGTTGTCTATTTTATCAGGGCCATCGAGAATATGTCACTTAATAGCTCGTGCAAAAAAATGTTTTTACGAAAATTGTGTCGAATTGTATAAGCTACAAAATAATTTAAAGACTTTGAAATCCTTAGCCTACTTTCAGAGTTATGACGAAAAATATCGAAAATGAGGAATATGTCTAAGTAAAATATCTCCGTTATTTGAAGAGATACGACGAAAATTCTAAGACGAAATTTGTTTGCAAAATAGAGTATTTTAACGGGGTTTTGTGTATTTTTTTTTCAAAACTGCTGTATTTTGAGATTTACTCTTCAGGGTATTATTTTTTTTTTTGAAACGGGCGAGAAATAAGTGGCATTAAATAGAGTATCCTTCTTTCTTTTGAACAAT
Organism: Stenurella melanura; assembly: GCA_963583905.1. Lineage (NCBI taxonomy): Eukaryota > Metazoa > Arthropoda > Insecta > Coleoptera > Cerambycidae > Stenurella > Stenurella melanura. The sequence goes on along the minus strand of OY757314.1, from coordinate 90,817,365 downwards.
ATATCACATGCCTTATTTATTCATTGGAACTAAGCAAGTAATTATAAAAACATTTTTTAAATCAACAATATTTTCCTTACTATACTCCGTTCGCCCAAGAGATTCAGCTAAGCCGCTCCCACAAATGTGCGCTAAATTTTAATATATTTCTATTGGTTGAATTTTTAAAACCCATATTACAACCAACTATGTTGAAAATGCTAATATATGAGGTATTTGTTCTCCACCAAAAATCGTTTTCAGCCTCAAATCTGACGCATGGTTTTTAGAAATAACTGTTGTTACTTGCTGTTATTCCTATTCATCTAATAAAATAGTGTTTTTCATACTGTGGTGCATATTTGTGTATATCAACGTACGCAATAAAAACGATTTATAATATTGATTAAATGTCAGAACCACTTTTTCTTTTTTAGGTTAAAGTTTCATTCTTGTCAAATTAATTATGAATCAAGCTCAAGCCCTTTCTCCGCCAAAAAAAAAACGAAAAAGCAAACATTTTTCAGTTAAAGAGAAGGAAAATATTATGAATATTTTTAAGGCTTCTGCTCCAGAGAACGGAGTATAGCATCGTACCTGCCTTGGAGAAGTTTAAATTAAACGATTAAGAAATTCAAAATATTCTTCAAATCTTACTATAATCAAACATTAACACAATTAAAACGAATGACGTAGATATTTGTCAGATCATGCGCCGGCAAGACTATTTTTTAAACTTGTATTTTCCACTATTTTAGTAAGTCTAACGAAGCAAAGGGGATCTGCTAGATCATTGTTCTTCTATATTATCCATTTTTCAGAGATTTTTTAAATAATTTTGTGCACGACTGCTTTATAATATACCAAATATACTTGTGCATGCTCAATCATAATTATTATATATATTATTGCAATACTACCAGTGATTAATCATTAATCACTAATATCATTATCAAGTCAATATCTTATTTCATTAGTCTTGCTGATGTAGTTTTTGAAAAAAAAAAACGAGTTTAAAAACAGCCTTATCAGCGCATATTGTGTCAATTACCTCAAGTATCAATGGAGGTCGGTGGCTGAAACCTTGCCAATCGTGTTCATATGAATATATTCGTCGAATATAATCGTGTGACTAATCCTATACCATTGTAATTGGTCTTTTGGATAATGAAGTATAATTATTATTATTATTTGATGATAAATTATTTCAAAAAGCGCTTTCGGAGGCCGTTTTACCTTGTTTAACCGGTTAGACCCGTTGAATATTTCCCTGCGCATTCGCCAAATTATGGATTAATTTTTTTTTTTTTTTGTCCCATTTTTACTTATCTTATACAAGACATAGAGTTCTTCCTTACCATTTCTAGTTTTTTACAAAACAAATATTTAGTACCATAATATTATCAAAATTATTATGCAGGCACTCAGACAAAAGTGGTCTGCTTCTGGCACTTCATGGGTAGGTAACCTATTTCGACGCACTAAACTTGAATGCGGTGGCGTTTTAGATTATTTTCACGATTTACTAAAAATTGGTGGGTGATGGAGTTAAGGACACTGGATTCGTGGTCAACGTATCTAAATGCATAGGGGTTACCCAATGAAGTCCAAAAAACACAGCACTTTCTATGGCGTGCGTGTACAAAAAAATGTAGTCTGCTTGTTTTAGTAAATCGCGAAAGTAATCAAAATTTATTTCTCATACTGCATAAGTTAAGCAAATATTATATTGACATCTGTAATTGGATTTATAAATATATTTGTTTATTATTGTTATTTCAAAGTTACTACTTTATTTTTCTTTTCCAACTTATATAATTACTTCCACATCCACGTAGTGGATTGGATGTATAGTAATCGTAAAAAAATTTTCAATTTTTTTTTTCTTGAAATCGGTTTAGAATGTCATGAAACGTCGAGATTCTAAATTTGAGTGAAAAAAAAAAAGTTCTGTCTGTCGGTCTGTCGGCCTGTCTTTAACTTTTTTTGCCCGCACGCTTTCTCCGGAACGGTTTAAGATATTGACTTTAAATTTTGTATACGTATATATTATAACGAGATCTGGAACTGGATTGTTTTTTGAAGATATCCCGTGAAGGGTTGGGGGTAAATAGGAGGAAATATGTAAAGCAAGCTGGTAAGAGTACAGGAACTTGAAATTTGATATACTTACTTACTACAAGCCAAGGCCTAAAAATTTTTTATAATATTTTTCATCCCTCCACTCCCTCCAATTCATTATTAAAGCGGTCGATAAAATAAAATTGAGATATTCACTTGAAATTTGGTACACTTATATATAATAATGACATCAGGAACTGGATTATATTTTGGGATTATTCTGAACGGTTGGGGGTTAAATAGGGGTAAATAAGGAAAAATAGGTTTAAATAGGAGTTTCCAAGATGGCGACCGATGACGAGTCGACATCGGGTGCATGCGGAAAAATCGAGTGCAAGTATTGTAAAAGAACTGTTATAAACTTTGTAAAGTGCATTAAATGTGAAGAAACATTCCATCCAACGTGTTTAACACAGGCTGCAAGCTTAAAAAACGCCAGTTGTCGGCACATGATTAAAAATGAAGTAGAAACCGACTCTCAAGATGGCCCTAAAAATCCATTAGAGGTTGAAAACGAATTGTTAAGAAAATTGGTTAACGAAATGGAAGCAAAACACGTAATTTTAAATGAAAATTGTGTCTTACTTAAAGAAAATATCAAGTTTTTAGAATACAAATTAAATAAATCATTAAACTCGTATAAATACGCCCAAGGTGATAGCATGACAAAAAACGATGGGTTAGAAATCGAAAAAAACTCGGAATCTCAAGGTCAGTCAGTATCTTCATCTCTTGCTACCGAAAATGGAAATACCGCCACGTACGCGATAAATCAGAAAATAGTCCCATTTCAAACCCAAATAATAAAACCCCCAGTTCATCCAACCGTGCGGGAACAAAACATATGTCAAATGTCAGTCAAATTGTACCATCCAAAGCAGAAAATGCGGCGGCGCTCTTGGCCGAAACTAGTGCAAAAATTCAAGAAATTCAGAAATTGTGTGAGGAATCAAAAAATTTAAATAACTCTGGGGGAAAATACAAAAAGCATACAAATTACAGAGCAAATGCAGGTCAGTTTATACAGTCTAAAGAAGTTAATGCAGCAGTACTCCAGGCCCAAACTGCAACGAAAATGCAAGAAATTCAGAACCTGTGCGACGACACAAATGAATCAAGTAGCACCTGGAATAGAGTCACCCACTCTCGCCGAAATAGAAAATTCATGATAGGTGGAAATAGCGACGAAAATCTTGGAGTGCAAACTGTGCCAAAATATGTTTCACTTCACGTTACTAGATTGAAGCCTGGCACCAGACCAGAAGATCTAAAAAATATTTTAACCAAACATCTTCCTGAGGTTGTTTGCGAAAATCACGCATCAAAATATCCAGAATTGTATGCTTCAATGAAAGTAACGGTAAACCAAAATAACTTTAGAAATGCATGGCGAAAAGAAATCTGGCCAAATGGAGCAGTTGTATCGCAGTTTTTAACAAAAAAGAGGATGCCGTTGACAACATCAAGACAGATGGATCCTCCAGTTGTACAAATTACACCACAACTTCCTGCCTAAAAACTCGTGACAAAAATAGAGCTAGCGATAAAGTAAATATAGTTTTCAGCAATATACGAAGCCTAAAACACAAAGTTCTAGAGTTAGAAGTTTTTCTAGACCGTTATAAACCTGAGGTATTCTATGTCTGTGAGCACTGGTTGAAAAAGGAAGAAATTGAAAACATACGTCTCAGTGGTTATGAACTGATAGGCTATTCCTGTAGATCGTCCTTCAGAGGTGGGGGTACTGCAATCTATGCCCGCAAGGGAATGAAAGCAGCATCTTTATTCATAGATATTTTGCAAGTTGAAAAACATTTTGAATATTCATGTATTAAATTAAAAATTAACGATAAGGTTTTTAACATTGTTTCTTTATACAGGTCGCCAACAGGAGACTTGAGTGCTTTTATTGATAAACTTACGGAGGTCCTGGATGCGGTATCCAGAATGTCAAGTTACGTCATAGCAGGGGGCGATTCAACGTAAATTTTCGAGAGGGGGCAGAGGATGCTGTGGCGGTCTCACAACTGCTTTAATCATATAATTTATCATCTGAAATCCAGGGCATAACTAGACCGTTATCGGTAAATTCAGGTACAGAAATAGATAACATTTACTGTAACATCCCAGACCACTTGGTAAATACCAGTATACTAGAATCTCTAATTTCAGATCACTTTAGTCTAATCCTATCAGTCCAAATTAAAACAAAAAATAAAGAAGTAAACTACTCACAAAAAAGATTCTTTACTGAAGCAAACATCGCAAGATTCAGGCAATATGTAGCGTCAGAATCTTGGAATGAGGTATATAGTAAAAAAACGTTCACCTTAAATATAAATGTTTTTATGAAACCCTTTATTATTACTTTGATTCTGCATTTCCAGTCTGTACTACTAGAATAAAATCAAATGAGGAAAAATGGGTAAATACTGAAATAAAATTGTATGAAAATTATGTAGATGATTTGTTCAGACTATATAGACAAACAAATTGTAGAAATATTCTTCTATTGTATAGGCAGGAAAGGAAAAATTATAAAAAATACTTGCGCAGTTACAAAAGAGACATAAATGACACAAAAATATTATCATCATCTAATAAAACAAAAACTGTGTGGATCATTCTCAACACTACCACAAACAAGCAAAAATCAGACAAACGCATAAAGTTAAAAAGGAACAACAACCATGAGGGGGAAATTAGTGATCCTGTCGAAGTAGCTAACATGTTTAGTAGACAATTTACATTACCAGAGCAAAAACCCTCAATACCCAACGCTCCTACAGCTCGGCTGGCACCAAGTATTTTCTTATCTCCAGTAAATCGAGATGAAATTCATACTATAATTTTAAACCTGCCAAGTAAATACTCGTCTGAAATTGATAACATTCCAGTGATGATTTTAAAAACTGTAAATGAGTATATTTGTGACCCACTCGTGAACTTAATAAATGAATGCCTTTTGTCTGGTGAGTTTCCCGATGATTTAAAGATAGGCAAAGTTATACCGGTTTACAAAAGGGGGGCAAAAAATGACATGTGCAATTATAGACCCATCTCACTGCTCCCGGCTGTGTCAAAAGTTATCGAACGAGTAATATATAATCGAATACTATCCTTTCTAAGTAAACATGCCATCTTAGTGAAACACCAATATGGATTCCGGGAAAAAATGTCCACCGAACTTGCAATCTTCAATGCATTAAAACAAATTCATGACGCGTTAGACAAAAGAAACAAAATTACTGGGCTGTACTTTGATATGTCGAAGGCATTCGACACCATAAACCACAAGATTCTTTACCTAAAATTAGCAAGCTATGGTATCAGAGGCAAATGTTTGGATCTTATAAAGTCGTATTTAACAAATAGGTATCAAGTTGTAAGTGTCAGTTAACACTACTCCTCAGGTAAAAACAAAATAATGCAAGGCATGCCACAAGGATCCGTATTGGGCCCTTTGATTTTTTAAATTTATGTAAATGATGTAAGTGATAAACTAGGAGCAGACTCGGTCTTTCAGTTTGCTGATGATACATCGGTTATCCTAGCTAGCCCTGACTATCCGACACTATCGCGTAAATCCTCACTTGTTATCAATAATATGACACAGTGGTGTAATGAAAATGGTCTTAAGCTAAATACTGATAAAACTTCACTGGTTACATTTTCAAAAACCAAAAATACAACTGAATCTTTATATGTTAAACTTGACTTAAAATCTATACCAAATGCTGACGTAACAAAATTTTTGGGAGTCACGATAGACACTACCCTATGTTGGGACTATGATGCACACCAGTTAAATTCTAAACTAAGTGCAGCTTGTGGAGTTTTGAGAATGCTCAGAGACCAGTTGTCCATCGAGTCGCTAAGAATATTCTATTTTTCCTACATACAGTCTATCATTTCATATGGTATCATATTCTGGGCATCTTCTGCTATCGCCAACAAAATATTTGTCACTCAAAAACGTATCCTAAGGTGCATGTATAATTTTAGAGGAAACACCTCTTGCAAGCCTTTATTTAAAGAGCAGAACTTCCTGACTATTCCATCATTGTATTACTTGAACCTTGTAATGTTTGTTAAAAGATATCAGAATGTATTTACAACAAACAAAAACAGTTACTCAGAGAATATGAATGTTGTGACAAGAAATGCTGACAGATTGAGGCCGCCTCAGCATAACTCTGCCTTCTACGAGAAGGGACCTTATTATAGGGCTCTCACTGCTTACAATCAATTACCACTTGAAATACAGAACATAAACAGTGAACATAAGTTCAGGGCCTCCGTAAGTATTTATCTACAGGATAAATGTTTTTACAATTTCCACTGTTGGAAAAATGTAAATTTATAGTTTTATTGTACTTCTCTTCGTCTCAATTCCTATGTTTTTAGTGTGTAAACCCTAGGCAATTAAGTTTTAATTCATAAATTTTGTAATTTGTACCTGACGATGCCCCATCCATTTGGATGTAAATTATGGCAATAAAAGATTGATTGATTGAAGTAAAGCAAGCTGATAAGAGTACAGAAACTTGAAATTCGGTATATGTACTAGAAGTCAAGGCCTCAGATTTTTTATAATATTTTTCAATCCCCCACCACCCCTACTCCATTATTAAAGGGGTTGATGAAATGAAATTGAGATATTCACTTGAAATTTGGTATATGTATGTGTTATAACGACATTTATTTGGAACTAGATTATAATTTGAGATAATTCCGTTGAATGATTGGGGGTTAAATAGAAATAAATAGGGGAAAATAAGTGATGCAAACTGGTAAGAGTACAGAAATTTGGAATTTGGTGTATATACTAGAAATCAAGGCCTCAGGATTCTTTCTAATATTTTTAAGCGCCACCACCTCCGTTCCATTATTAATGAGATTGATAACGTAAAATTGAGATGTTCACTTGAAAGTTAGTACACGTATGTATTGTAATGACATCTGATTAAAATGATTCCATTGCAGGCGTGGGAGGTGGCAGTTTGTGAATAGGGGAAACAAGTAGGGTAAACTAGAAACTTCATTTTTAACGTATATGGTAGAAACCAATGCCTCAAACTTTTTTATGATATCTGCACCAAATATTACTAAAATTCCATGACCAATAATTTCCACAGACTAGAGTCAAAATCTAATCAAGATGTTTCCTTCAAAGTGACGGATGAAAAATATATCTGCGACTAGTCCCACTCGTTTTGGCTTTCGTCGATGATGGTTGGATCCAAAAGATGCACAGCCACAGTAGGTACTGCAGACCCCAGAATGGGATCCCCGTAGGGCTACATGGTTGCCCGCGCGGCTTCGCTGGGCCCATTTCGCCCCCATAATGGGGTCCATATAGGCATCTAGTGCCGTGAATTCAGACTTCAACATCAGCGTGTCACTTGAAAAGTGGTTGATGAAATTCTGAGTGGACCCTGGTATAGCTTTATTTATTTGCTAAACTGTGACATATAATCAAGAGACACGGTAGTGTATCGCTTCAAGTTCACTTTAACATCATCCACGCTCACAAAAATAATAAGCGGACACTCGTGTATCTTTACAGGTATAATATTTACCAAAAGTAATGAAATACTCACAAAAACAGATTCTCTATAAAAATAGGAGCGAACTCTTTCTAAAACAATATGTTTCCTCTCTACAAAAACATAAAATGAGAAAATGTGATCTCTCCGAAAATATTTGAAATCAATTAAAGTCGGTATTTATTTATAAAAAGAAAAACATGAGAGAATTTTTTTTTAATACAAAAAACTTGGCTTGTTTCACTAGGAGGCAAAAGGCTGTTTGGATTCACCAGTGCCACACACTCAATCTTATATAAAGTTCCCCATCAAGTTGACAAAATCTCTGACTAATATTATATATTACTTCCGATTATCAATATACAGGGTGCGCCAAAGTTCTGATTTTGGTCGATTACGGCTGTATTTGAAATGGTGGAAATATATTGTCTATAGATTATTTTCTTGATTTTCAATTCTGAATAACCAGAAAATATGTACAATTATACAGGGTACTCCGTTTTCGTTGTCCGAGCAACAACTTCGTTATTTTAAATGGAACACCCTATATTTTTTTCCTTTATCGAGTTACCCATCTAATTATATTCATAATTCTATTAAGGTGGTAGGTACTTAAAATGAACCGTTTACGATATAAAAAAGATTTTTTGACAAAAAGTGAGGTTTGGGGATAAGTTTTTGAGTACCTCTGATTTCATAGACAAGAGAGTTTTCAAAATTCTGCTTATACTGTTATGTTGAGCATATTAAGGGCTAGTAGGGCAGAAACATTATTAATATTAATCTTATACAGAGTGCTGAAAAAAATTGAGTTTAATGTTTCGCTAATAAAAAAGGCCGTAATTCAATTTTTTCAAATGGGACGTACTATTTTCAGTTCTGTCATCTAATGAAGTGTTAAATTATCTTTCCATTGATATATCATAGTAGGTATTTATCTTTAGGAGTTGCATAGATATTAAGGTTAATTGTCTGGATCAGTCATTTTTCTTGCTGGAACTTCATGAGGTTTGTACTGCACTTCACCAGTTTCGATAAATCTGTCTCTAAGATTACTAAATGCAGGTTCTAAAGGGTGTCTCCTTTCAGGATATCTGGTTTTATAGACTCGGGATGCTAAGAGGCTGTTCCTTGAGCACTCCCCCAGAATAAAAATCATGTCAACCATTTCTTCCCGCGAATAATTCATATTTAATATAATTATATGCAAATGCAACTTCCTGGAACTGTAAAAGCTACTAGTATTTTATTAAAGACAATCAAAACAAAAGCACTTACCGATATAGCAGTAACACAAAACTTTAGAACATCCACAGACACGTGTTTTGACATCTATGTCTCTTCGGTGCGGCTTTTTCTAAAGTTCACAATCAACTGAAATATGTAAGCAAATACTCGTGTTATAACTATCAAAGGATTACCAGAACAGGATATTAAAAATTAAAATTAGATTATAGGATATTCCCCGTAAAGGGATAGTTATCAATATAATTATATGCAAATGCAACTTCCTGGAACTGTAAAAGCTACTAGTATTTTATTAGCTAATAAAATACTAGTAGCTTTTACAGTTCCAGGAAGTTGCATTTGCATATAATTATATTGATAATAAAATATAAAAATAATTAATAAAATACTAGTAGCTTTTACAGTTCCAGGAAGTTGCATTTGCATATAATTATATTGATAATTATCCCTTTACGGGGAATTTCCTATAATCTAATTTTAATTTTTAATATCCTGTTCTGGTAATCCTTTGATAGTTATAACACGAGTATTTGCTTACATATTTCAGTTGATTGTGAACTTTAGAAAAAGCCGCACCGAAGAGACATAGATGTCAAAACACGTGTCTGTGGATGTTCTAAAGTTTTGTGTTACTGCTATATCGGTAAGTGCTTTTGTTTTGATTGTCTTTAATAAAATACTAGTAGCTTTTACAGTTCCAGGAAGTTGCATTTGCATATAATTATATTAAATATGAATTATTCGCGGGAAGAAATGGTTGACATGATTTTTATTCTGGGGGAGTGCTCAAGGAACAGCCTCTTAGCATCCCGAGTCTATAAAACCAGATATCCTGAAAGGAGACACCCTTTAGAACCTGCATTTAGTAATCTTAGAGACAGATTTATCGAAACTGGTGAAGTGCAGTACAAACCTCATGAAGTTCCAGCAAGAAAAATGACTGATCCAGACAATTAACCTTAATATCTATGCAACTCCTAAAGATAAATACCTACTATGATATATCAATGGAAAGATAATTTAACACTTCATTAGATGGCAGAACTGAAAATAGTACGTCCCATTTGAAAAAATTGAATTACGGCCTTTTTTATTAGCGAAACATTAAACTCAATTTTTTTCAGCACTCTGTATAAGATTAATATTAATAATGTTTCTGCCCTACTAGCCCTTAATATGCTCAACATAACAGTATAAGCAGAATTTTGAAAACTCTCTTGTCTATGAAATCAGAGGTACTCAAAAACTTATCCGCAAACCTCACTTTTTGTCAAAAAATCTTTTTTATATCGTAAACGGTTCATTTTAAGTACCTACCACCTTAATAGAATTATGAATATAATTAGATGGGTAACTCGATAAAGGAAAAAAATATAGGGTGTTCTATTTAAAATAACGAAGTTGTTGCTCGGACAACGAAAACGGAGTACCCTGTATAATTGTACATATTTTCTGGTTATTCAGAATTGAAAATCAAGAAAATAATCTATAGACAATATATTTCCACCATTTCAAATACAGCCGTAATCGACCAAAATCAGAACTTTGGCGCACCCTGTATACAGGGTTTGCGGAAACGTGGAAACTGAAACGTGCCAAGTTTTTTGTATTTGAAAAATAATTTTTTCATAATATTTTTTTGAAATAAATTCCGGAATTGACGATTTTAATTGATTTCAAATATTTTTCTAGAGATCACATTTCCTCATTTTATGTTTTTGTAGACAGTAAAGATATCTTTTTGGACAGAGTGTACTTGACGCTATTAATTTTTAGGACATAGTATTTTCCCAGAATAGAAATTTAGTACCATAATATTAACAAACCATTATAATTATTATTACTGCTTGTCCCTGGTAAACACAATAAAATATGCTTTTTGCGTAGGAGTGTGATGTTATCGTAAATAGAATTGTATTGTAAATTAAAGTGCTTACAAAAGATACAAGGATTATATTATGATGATTACTTTATACTTTGCATTTGCGTTTTCACCAAATAATGTCGCAAGGAATCATTGCTTTCAGATTTTTACATAGATAATGACAACGTATTTTATTTTATCATTAAATGTTAAAAAACAAAAGTTGATACTGAAATATTACATTAATAAAATATATTTTCGCGATTACAAAAATAGATTACAACTGACAGTTTTAAAGCTCAAAACAGTTAAATGAAGCTATTTCTATATCAAGCCATTACCGTAACCGCGATGAAATGAATTATTGAATCAGTTCGTCAATATATTATTGCGATTGCAGAATTTAGAAGCTTTTAACATATAGTAAGGTCTGGGGATATATTGTTTAATCTAACAGACATGACCTCTAATAGTTTTCCTCTATATACATCCACTATGGTAAAGTCCCATAGTATGTTCTTCTATGTTTTTATATAATTGAAATGATCTGGATTGGATAAGACGTTGAACGATACAATATTGTCTTAGGATTTGTTCTATATAACTAGTCGCTTGTATTTTTCTGTTGGCTCAACAGCTTTTAGAATGTGGGAAAAGTAGTGGGAATAAATAATGAAACAGGTTACGGATAAGTGTCACATACAAGTAGCAACATTTTAAATGGAGTGAGAAGAATGCGAATAACTTTATTGGTGTTAAGTCGTTTACAGAGTACACAAGAATAGAAAATTTAGCCACAAATTTCTAGAGAAAGTACTACGTTATCGCAGTCATATTTTCAACTAATTATTAAGTCAGTAACACATCAGATACCAAAGGTTTGTTACAATGTAGTAGAACAGTTTTTAATATTAAAGTAAGGCAAATAAAATAACACAAAGTACATTCCTACAATGAAATAATGCAAAGTGTTATATAATTTCTTAATTCTGCAAATCAGAGTTACAAATAATAGGAATATTAGATAAATATAATAATATGCACAAAAATCTGATACCAGATAAGTATAAAAAACCGCTGCCTAGGGAATCACTACTTCCACATACAGATTTTTCATTTAAGTCACTTTAAAGGAAACATCTTGACTAGATTTGCACTCTAGTACGTGGAAATTATTGGTCACAGAATTTTAATAATATCTCACTTCTATGTTATCAATCCCATTAATAATGGAGTTTTGAAAATTATTGGAAAGAAATCTGAGGCCTTGGTTTCTAGTACATACACCAAATCCCGAATTTTTGTACTCTTACCAGCTTGGTTTACTTATTTTCCCCTATACACTCCTATTTAACCCCCAACACTTCAACGGAATCATCTCAAAATATAATCTAGTTCTAGATGTCGTTATAATATATCCGTCTACCATATTTCAAGTTAATATCTCAATTTTATTTTATCAACCCCTTTAATATTGGAGTAAGGGTGGTGGGTGGTTGAAAAATATTATTAAAAAATCTGAGTCTTCTAGGACATACACCGAATATCAAGTTTCTGTACTCTTACCAGCTCGCTTTACTTTTTTCCCTATTTACCTTTACTTACTACCCACTCGTTCAACGCAATCATGTCAAAATATTATTTAGTTTCAGATATCGTTATAATACATACGTGTACCAAATTTTAAGTGAAAATCTAAATTTAATTTTATCAACTATTTTAATAAGGGAGTGGTGATGGTGGGGGATGGAAACTATTATAAAAAACCTGAGACCTTTGCTTCTCGTATATACACCAAGACCTAAATTTCTGTAGTCTTACCAGCTTGCTTTACTTATTTTCCCCTATTTAACTCCAGCCCTTCAACGAAAATATCTCCAAATATAATCTAGTTCCAGATGTCATTATGGTACACACGTGTACCAAATTTCAAGGGAATATCTCAATTTTCTTTTATCAACCTCTTTAATAATGGAGTAGGGGTGGTGGAGGGGTTGAAAAATATTTTAAATAATTTGATATCTTGGCTTCTAGTACATATACTGAATTTTAAGTTTCTGTACTCTTACCAGCTTGCTCTACTTATTTTGCCGCATTTAACCTTATTTAACCCCCAACCCTTCAACGGAATCATCTCAAAATATAATCTTGTTCCATATGTCGCTAAAATACATACGTGTATCAAATTTCAAATAAATGTCTGAATATTACTTCATCAATCCCTTTAATAATGGCGTAGGGGTCGTGGGGGGTTGAAAAATATTATAAATAATTTGATATCTTGGCTTCTAGTACATGCACCGAATTTTAAGTTTCTGTACACTTACCAGTTTGCTTTATTTATTTTCTCCTATTTAACCCCCAACCCTTCAACGGAAACAGCTCAAAATATAATCTAGTTCCAGACGTCGTTATAATACACACGTGAACCAAATTTCAAGTGAATACCTCAATTTTATTTTACCAACCCCTTCAATAATGGAGTAGGGGTGGTGGGGTGTTGAAAAATATTACTAAAAAATCTGAAGCATTGGCTTCTAGTACATACACCGAATTTCAAGTTTCTGTACTCTTGCCAGCTTGCTTTAATTATTTTTCCCTATTTACCCCTATTTATCCCCCAGCCCTTCATCAGAATAATCCCAAAATATAATCTAGTTCCTGATGTCATTATTATATATACGTGTACCAAATGTCAAGTGAATATCTCAATTTTATTATATCAACCCCTTTAATAATGAATTGGAGGGGGTGGGGGGGGGGGTGAAAACTATTATAAAAAATTTTGAGGCCTTGGCTTATAGTAGATACATCAAATTTCAAGTTTCTGTACTCTTACCAGCTTGCTTTACATATTTCCCCTTATTTACCCCTATTTACCCCCCCCCCAACCCTTCACCGGATACCTTAAAAAACAATCCAGTTCCAGATCTCCAGGTATATATTATACCTGTACAAAATTTGAAATTAATATCTTGAACCGTTCCGGAGAAAACCTGCGGACAAAAAAAAGTTACAGACAGACAGACAGACAGAAAAATTTTTTTCGCTCAAATTTAAAATCTCGACGTTTCATGACATTCTAAACCCATTTCAAGAAAAAAAATGTTTGAAAGTTTTTTTGCGATTAATACTATACTTCCAATCCACTACGTGGATATGGAAGTAATAATAGTTATTTACGTAATCAGTTATGAAAGACTAATTTTACTTGACGAATGTATTTGCCAGCGAGCGAAGCGAGTGAGTTTTGCAAATTATGTGCAAATTATGTGAGTCAAGTAAAATTACTCTTTCATGACGTGGTAAGTACAAAATTTATCTAATCCCGCTCTAAAATAGAAAAGAAGTTGCAATTTATTTTGATATGTACCTATTTTACGGTTCCAAACATAGCTACGCATGCAGTCGTACAGTTAAATTTTGTGATTATCGCTTTACCTGAGCATTACTAAAGGTTGACAATTGTGTAAACAAATTTCAGTGGTCAATCTACTAAATTTTTTTAAGCAAATAAAGTCAATAATGCCTGATTCAGATGTGGATATTCCATCTGATATAAAAGAATCGGCTAATATAGCAGTTCATTCTTTAATACTTGGTAAAGTAAAAGCATATATGAAGAAATACATAGGTACGAAATTTGAAAATTGGCGTCAACAAAAAGGAATAAAAAGATGTTTGTGAAAAGATTCTCTTAGAGTACTTCGAAACGATGAAAAACAATAAAACATCTACAATATGAACAGCCAACTCAATATTAAAGGCAGAATTATATGTAAAAAGAAACACTGACATAAAAAATATATCATATTAATAGCATCTTTGAAGAGAAGATATGCAGGTTATCACGCTAAAAAATCTATCATGTTAACAAGAGAAAACTTTGAAAGTTTTATTAGAAATGCCGATAACGGGAAGTTTTATTTGCATTTTATTCATAACGTATTTTTTGTGTCTTAGTCTTAAAGTTCTTTCTCTAAATGATGCTTTTAATAATAATCAGTTACGTAAAAATTCATTACATCACAAGTTATGTAATTACACTGACAGTTATGAAAAATGTGACGTTTCGTAACGTCAAAAATGCATTTAAAATTTGACAGTTCATAACGGGATTAGATGAAAAATTGTATTTGAATTTTCAATTCACATTTTGAGTTATTTCTGTATCACACGATGCTGCTATTGAATAAACCTAAGCTAAGCATCAGGAAGCCATTTGTAAATTTATTAAAAATAGGTCATAGAAGAAATATATTTTATATCTCTAATATTATATCAATGCTCAAGAAGACTTACGGAATTCTTATGTTTATAATAATAAATTATATGTCAAATATTTACAACTCTCTTAAAGTGACAACATTGAAATTGAGAAACCAGATTTCAGTTGTGTAATGCAGAATGGTTTTAATAATTTTTGACAGATAAATACTTTATCGAAATTAGTGTAATAAGTTCCACTCCAGGACAGCACGTCATACGTCAACAATGGCTGTACCAGAGCATAGTAATAATTTCTTATCAGCTTATCAGTAAATATACCGCTTAAATTCTTAAATACGAACAGGCATCATTTTGTCAAACAGTTAATATGTTCGTGCCATCTGAGTGACTGATCAATTATTACACCGAGGTATTTGATGTTGTAAGTTTGTTCTACATACGAGGTACAATCACATAGCATTCTCCTGTATACATCCTGATGCAAAGAAACTACTATTCAACCCTACTTTTATAGGTTGTAATAGTCTAAGAGCTGGCTACGAAAATTAAAAATGATAAGACGCAGTGAAAATTTTTATGTAAAAACCCTCCTTATTAGCTGATAAGCACGTAGCTCTGAAGCTAGAAGTCGTTACCGGGGAGGTAAATTAGGGAGCCTAAAATTTCCCCATTCTTCCAGGTTTTCCGATTATTGTACCAGTGACGTTAATGAAACAAAATACAAATCGAATTCGTGAAATGTCAATGAATGTTATTTCTCGATCACTTCTGTCGGCTCGAATTTTCGATTTCACCCATGCAATCAACGATACTGTGAAAATACCAATTTCAATCTTTTAATATCAACCTTTGGGAGCCATCCTGCTGATGTATTTATTTAGTTATGAACATTTAAACATTTCATTTTTTTGATTTTTCCGACGAGACAAATTGAAATTTCAAGTCCACTCCGACCGTAGCACATAGCGTTAAGCGACGAATTTCACAGCGGATTTCTCAGTTCGAATTCTGTATGGGTGTACTTTTTAATTTGTTTTCAACTTTCTGGCTGATACTACTTTTTCCAAAATTACGTCACATTTGTTTTTACCGTCAATAGTTAAAGATGTTATACAAAATAATGAAGAATCTGAAGTATTCAAGTATTGCATGAATATAACTTTCGTTGTACAACAGTTTTTATAAAATTTTTAAATTATGTTTTAGATGATGAAGCAGATACTGATTATACAAGTGACGATGATGTAGATGATCAGTACCCTGTAGTGAGAATAAACTATTTTTTAAGTAATTTATAAAAACAAGTTAACACAAGATTCTAATTCATGTAATTATTTATAATTCTCTGTTATTTATATTTATCCTTCGTGTTGTCTACTCGTATTATTCATAATTCATTGAAAGTTTGAATAATACAAAGACAAATTGACAAAATTGCATAAAATTATTTGAAATTAAAAAAAACTTGTTTTACCGCTTCAGCAACTTCTGGCGATACTATCATTTTTTACACACTTAGCCATCATTTTGCCTTCTGACTATTTATGTGCAGCTTTTTCAAGCCATAAATAATTTAAAAACGAAATCGCCAGAACTGCACCTTGACATTAAAATTTGAACAATTTTCTTAAAACTTTACCGACTTCTGCCAACGTTTAATCCCCGACCTAGACTTCTGGCAATAATTTTACTCAATTTCTACAGTGAAAAACTATGACTACACAAAATTTCAGAGCTGCACAGAAAGATTTTATTTTCATTAAAAATTAACGCGTTTGACCGCCCACCCACACTTCCCTTCTCGGAGCGACTTCTGACTGCAGAGCTATATACTTCTCAGCTAGTAAGGAAGGTTTTTATATAAAAATGTTACACCTTATCATTTTTTATTTTCGTAGCCAGCTCTCGGTCTATAATACACGGTACCATCACCATAAGCAAATATACTAACACTGTTATTATCAGTAATTATAAATTACATTAATTATAGAAAGTACCGGGCCAAGAATTGTGCCGTGTGGTAATCCATGTTGCTGTTGATTATCTGCTCTTTTCATTATTTCTTGTTACAGTATATTGTTCTCTATTACTGAAATAACGTTTTATTAAGTTATGGGAACAGCCCTTCATCCGTTCATTTCTAATTGTTCAAAAAGCTTTACATGGCTAATGGTGCAACAATTCAATCAATCTGTATACAAACCCGGTCGAAAAATGCACACTGAATTTTTTTTTTAAGTTTTGGATGTGCTAAGTAGAATGGCATTAGACAAAAGTTGCAGAGAATTTTATACTGTACAAGATTAATATAACTATTTTCGTCATAGGGTTCGCCGGAAACGCATAAAATACAATATGGCGGCTGCCATTTTTGGGGGCAAAACATGAATTCCGTTTTAGAGAACCTTCCAAACAGCCTCCACAAATACATACAGACACAGACAATTTTTATTTGATAGTTCAGAGCACAGAATAATAAAACAATCAGAAGGGAAACTCTGAGCATTGCCCATATACAATTTAACTCCAGAATCGGCCATCTTGTTGGGATTAAAATCAGGGGCGTAGAATACACTTTTCAGCTTTTCTCAAGAAACTCTATAAAATAATTGCCTCTGAATTTTCTAAAAGTTCCCTTTGTACGTTAGTGCTGAACTTCTCATTTTATCGTACTAATTTTGTAAAAAACAGTGGATCACACTAGCGCCATGTTAAAAACAAATTTTAACATCTTTACACAGCATTTAAATAATAATAACTATTATGATACGAAGGGCGTGAATGACTTGCAATATGAACCTTATAAGAACAGCCCATTTTATTAAAATGCATTATTTTACAGTAAATATATAAATTGTCATATATGTCAAACAATGCCATTTCAATTCAACAATTCTTTAATATAATCTGAAAGCATACGCATATGTCATTAAAAATTGTTTGTAAGTATTCTGTAGAGGATTTTTTAAATGCCTAACCATATTACAATATTTTTCTACAAAACTGTTGAAGATTTTAACTCAATGTCATGGGACAATAAATGTCTACTTTTATTCTATACGATTGACTTTATCCCTGTGTAATAATTACACGTATATTTTGTTTTATTAATAAATCTAAATAGTAGTAAATACACCGTCCTGAAATTTTCAATATAAAATTGTTTCTAAAATACAATACAATAACGAATAAATACCCTATACTGAAATAAGGTCATATGAGAAATGTGTATAAATTGTTTCATTATGCGTGTAAAGGAATATATGTATTGACTATGTTATATTATAATTTTAGTGCAAAACATTACTGACGGGATTGATTAGGCACACAAAAATGTGAAGATGTACGAGATCGACGTGGAAACATTATAGTATACCTACGCCTGTGTATCCAGGCTCGAACGAATTATAAGTGGATTAGACGATATGTCAATATTGCTTTAAAATATTGAGTTATTTTAATTGAGAGTATTATGCAAAACAAATGCAGTCAGGCATTGATCAATGTAAATAAACAGTAAAACAAACGAAAAAATAAATAATATCTGTCAACTCATGACCAATAGGTTATACGTAATGTTGCCAGATGAGTTTTTGAAATTACTATAAGGTTCATGAAAACATGAAACCATCTTATTTCTCAAGAAATTGAATTTGAACACATTCGATTACTGCAAAATGTACCACATGAATATTAATGCTTTTGTGACAAAACTATACAATTATTTATTCCTAGTTCATCAGAAATTATTGTACATCTGGCAACTCTGTATAGAGCACACGATTATCTCTGTATAGAGCATTCATTATCTCATTGTATACGACGTTAGTAATTAGTGGTGCTCTACAATTTTACAAGTAAATGCTAGTAAATATCAAATTATTTTAAATTAGTTTATGTACAACTTAAGTATTAGTGCATTGTGATAAGTATTTGTGGACTGTTTACCCTTTTTTTTAAATGACATATGAATAATTAATAATAATCAAAGGTAGTGCTGTGATAGAAAAACAGGGACACAACTGATAAATTAACTGTGGCTAATAAAAACTCAGAGACTTTTTACTAAGTGGATCATTCAGTGGCGTACAAAATTTAATTTGAAATCAATGAATACATTTAAATATGCCTGATATAGAGGCAAAATGTGGCAAATGTAAGCTTTTAATGAACGCTAACGAAAGCGTAATAATATGTAGTGGAACCTGTGGAAATAAGTATCATTGTAAATGTTCAGGCATAACGATCAAAGATATTTCTTTGATAGAAAACTGCAAAGGACTAAAATGGTTTTGTGATAACTGCTGGGCACAATTTGAACATATTGTCAACATTACTACTCAATTTAATAAGTTTAAACTAGATATTGCTGAACAGCTGTCGGAATTTCGAAATATTATTAATAATAATTGCTCTCTGAAAGAATCCGAAAAATTTGTTTCAAACAATAGAAGTTTTGCCAAGGTTGCAGCTGGGGAAGTTGTTATTGTAAAACCTAAAAATAAGCAAGAATCGAAAAAAACCAAAGAAGTCATTCAAAAAAGTCTCAAACCAGCAGCTCTTGAAGTAGGTATAACTCAGATCAAAGATATAAAAGAAGGGGGAGTAGTGATAAAGTGCAAAAATAAAGAAGAACAAGAAAAACTGAAAAAAGCAGTGGAAAAGAAGTAAACAAAAAATTATTAGATTTCAGCTCCGGAATTAAAAAATCCGTGTATAAAAATTGTCGACATAGAGGAAGAGTGTGAAAATGAAGATTTACTAAATTATATAAAAAAGCAAAACTTAAATTTACAACATGATTCTTTACATATGGAAATTAAGGTGTTTAAAAAAATGAAGAAAAATTATATGGCGATTGTGGAGTGTGATCCAGTCACGCAAAAAATGATTTTGGATGAAAAATTCGTGTATATAAACTGGTCAAGATGCAGAGTCTTTGAATATATTAGTGTGTTTAGGTGCTTCAGATGCGGAGGCTTTAATCATCATGCCGAAAAATGTGAAATTTAAGAAAGGTGTTTAAAATGTTGCGACAGTAACCATAAAAGCGAAAATTGTGAAAATGATGAAATGAAGTGCCCAAATTGTTTAGAAGTAAATACCAAATTTAAACTGGATTTAAATGTACATCACTATGTCTTTGATAACTCATGTCCCGTGTATCTAAAAAAAGTAGCATTGGAGAGGCAGAAAATCAAACAGTTTTCCGAATAGCAACTACAGGCATGTAATAGTAAGAATAACAACCATAATCTTTTCTCTTCATCGAATAATCTTTGTAACCTAAAAATAAAAATTCTGCATTTAAATATTCAATGTATAAAGAACAAAATTGAAGAATTGGAAATTTACTTAGCTTTACATGACATTGACATTGTATGTTTAACCGAGCATTGGCTAAAACCTACAGAAGTAGAAACTGTTAAAATAGATGGATATAAAAGAATTGCTGTTTTTTGTAGAGATGTGCATAAAAATGGAGGTGTTGTAATTTTCTGCCGGAATAATAAACAATTTAAAGTAAGAGAACTCATACACGTAACTGAATCTTCTATTGAAAAGTCAATAGAAATTACCGGTGTTGAAATAAAATTTTCTCAATATGTTTTAAAACTTTTGGCAATATATAGACCACCACAAGGAAATATGAATGAATTTATAACTACTTTAGATAGGGTTTTACACAGAACTGTAAAAAAATGTGACATGATAATTTGTGGTGATCTAAATATTGACCACCTTTCTAATTCTACTAACAAAAATGAGTTGTGCGATTTACTCCAAACATACAATTTAGACATGGTAATAAATGAACCGACAAGAATATCTGTGAGAAACAAAAGCTGTATTGATTACATTTGTACAAATGTCAGAATTACTTCTAAAGTTACTTGTAAAGTTTTAAATGATGGTTTGTCGGATCACACCTCTCAAATATTAGAGTGCAAATATATAACAAAAGAATCTGTTGAGAAAAATGAGCCTTATGCAAGAACCTATAGTGAGGCAAATTATAAAACTTATTATCATCAGTTACGCAATGAACACTGGGATGATGTTTTTAATGCATTGACGGTCGATGAGGGTTTTAATAATTTTATAAATATTTTGACGTATCACCATAATTCAAGTTTTCCCTATAAAAAAATAAATATTAAACATGCAAAAAATGCTTGGGTAACACCAGGCATTAAGAAATCATCAGAAAGGTTGAAGTTCTTGTATCAAATTAAATCATCAACAAATAGCCAAAATGACATAAGTTATTACAATAAGTATAAAAAAATTTATAAAAAGGTTATTGTTGATGCAAAGAAAATATATAACGATTCCTTTTATAGTAAAGCCAGTAATAAGACAAAAGCAATATGGTCAATAATAAATAAAAATACATGTGACAGAAAAATAAATGATATAAGTAAAATAAAAATTGATAATAAAACAATAACTGAATCATCTATCATTTCAGAACAATTTAACAAATATTTTACAGATCTACCCTCCAAGTTAAATGACGAACTTGGTGTCACTCCCGAATTAAACCTAAATTCTATATCAGTATACCCCTCAATTTTTTTAGAACCTGTGACAGGAAATGAAATTTTTAATATCATCATGGCATTAAAAAATAGTAACGCATCAGGAGTAGACAATTTAAGTGCTAATTTAATTAAAAAATCAGTCAAATTTTTAGTGGCTCCACTTACATATTTAATAAATCTATCTCTAACTGAAGGAACATTTCCATCTATCTTAAAAATAGCTAAAGTTCTTCCTCTACACAAAAAAGGAGATAATACCTTGCCTGAGAATTATAGACCGGTGGCACTTTTGTCGACTATTTCCAAAATAGTAGAACGTGTTATTTTTAACAGAATTGTAATTTTTTCAGAAAAAAATAAAATATTGTCAAATGCTCAACAGGGTTTTCGTAAAAAATATTCTACTCAGACTGCAATACTAGCATTTTTAGAGAAACTTTATGAAAATTTAAATCAAAATAATAAATGTTCTGGACCCTTTATGGATCTGAGCAAAGCTTTCGACCTAATAAATCATTCGATCCTTATCATGAAACTAGAAAAATATGGCCTTAGAGGCAAAGCAAAAGACTGGTTGACATCATACCTTACAAATAGATTTCAATTAGTAGAAGTTAATGGTACTCAATCGAGTAAACTAAAAATAGAATTTGGCGTACCACAAGGGTCCGTTTTAGGGCCTTTATTGTTTTTATTATATATTAATGACTTACCGAGTTTCTTTGATGAGTATTTAATCATGTTTGCTGACGATAATTCCTATTTGTGTTGCGGAAAAACTATGCAAAATGCTTTAGCTTCCTTACAGGACAACATAGTAAGATATGCTGAATATTTTAAAATAAACAGATTGTTCTTGAACATTACTAAAACAGTATTTATTATATTTTCTCCTAGAAATTCCACATATATTAATAGTCATCTAATCAAATTAGAGGGTAAATCTATACAACAAACACATTCTACAAAATTTTTAGGAATACATATTGATAATGCCCTAAATTGGGATACGCACATAATGTCTGTTGCTAAGAAAATCTCTTCCACCTGTTATGCATTGTACAGATTATCAAAATTAGCCAGTAGACAAACACTGTTAACCTACTATTATGCACACTTTCTATCAAGAATATCATATGGTATTATTTTCTGGGGTTCAACTCACAAATCTGAAAGATTATTCAGATTACAAAAAAGAGCAATTCGTTATATTTTAGGAACATCAAAATTTGAATCGTGTAAAAAGATATTTAAAGATCTACAATTATTAACCTTGCCCTGTATCTATATTTTAGAAGTACTCGTTTACGTACAAAATAATTTTAATTCATTTTTGCCAAGTAATTATAATCATAATTATAGTACAAGAGAAGGTCACAATTTGTTAATCCCTATACATAGCTTATCAAAGTATGAGGAAAATCCAAGGTATATGGGAATAATCTTATATAACAAGCTACCTCAACAATTTAAAAATATTAGCAATGCCAGAACTTTCAAGAAAGATGTTAAAACATTTTTAATTAATAACTGTTTCTACTCAGTTGAAGAATTTTTAGACATGTGAATTTTGTACTTGTTGATCTACGTATTTATTTTATTTTATTTTAATTGAAAATTCGACGCATATTCATATTAAATGTAAAAGTTATTTGTGACAATGTAATTTTATATATGTAAGTTGTCTTTGTTTTTAGAATATTTGTTAGTGTTATAGTTTCTATTATTTTAACCTCTTAATTATGTCATAATCAGGGGGCACTAGCGTGGTGGTGTCTAATCGTGTGACTAATCCTATACCGTTGTAATTGGTCTTTTGGATAATAAAGTATTATTATTATTATTATTATTATTATCATGAATGAGATCTCCACTAGTAGTGGGCGCACAAACAAGTATCGGCCGCAGCAAGATACTTGTGATTACAGGGGTGAATTTAGAAATGAACGGACTATTGTAGTAGTCGACAAGATCACTGCTTTCTGGATGGCTGCAATCTTGTCGGCAATTTCAAGCTTTGTTAAATTGGCAACAAGAGTTTTGGGGATTACTCCGGTGGTAGATATTATTAATGGAATTACAGTCACCCTTTCTTGATGCCATATTTGCTGGATCTCTTGCCCAAGCCGCTGATATTTGCCTTCTTTTTCAGCAAAATAGTTCTGAATGTTGTGGTCGTTCGGAATTCCTACATCGATCAGGCAAACCTCCTTTTTGACTTTGTCTATCAAGATAATATCAGGCCTGTTGTGGACGACTGTTCGATCCGTCAATACAGAACGGTCCCAGTAGAGCTTGTGGGTGTCAGATTCCAAGACTGCATTATTATTATTATTATTATTATTATTATTATTATTATTATTATTATCAGTGGTTTTAGCTCAGGAACATGGCGAATTGGATGCGCGCCTAGAAATGCGCGAAACTTCCCCTTCCCTGAAAGATTCCATTCTGATTGTTTTATTATTCTGTGGTTCAGAGTGTTATGAAGAGTGTTCTAAGAATTTCCTTTTCTGTGATTATTAAAAGTTTGTCCAGTTATAATATACCTATTTGATTAAATCACATAGCTATAGCAGTAATTAACTAGATACTGGATTTATAAAATAACAATTTCCGAACAGTATTTAGGAAATATAATGACACACATGTGCTTTATCAATATATGGTTTATATTTTAATTAACTCCTCATCAAATCAAAATCCATATTACTCGATGTAAGTTCAGCAAGGTAGTTTATTTTCTATATTAACTAAACTTAAATGAATAAAGTTTATATACATCTCAGCACATTATGTAAGTTATTAAGTTTCCAAAGTTATTGTTTGATGTGTATTGTTAAATAATAAATCACGGTCTAATACCGAAACACTACATTTCAGTTTAAACAATTGAAATGGGGGCCCACAGTGGTAGTTTACAAACAAATTCGTGTTTGCTGTGCGACTCGTAAATGTTTACCGAGTAAACGTTAAGGACTGCAAAAGCCCGTTGTTTAAACAGAAAAACGTTTAATTTAAGACCTCCTAGTGACAGTGTCAATATTGTTTCCTTATGTTCATTTTATTAAATAATGTATTGAACCGCATCTCGAAATGGCTTTGAACAAAAAGTTGATTAGCCCTAGAGAACGACACAGACTGTTCAAAGCTCTCAACCGATAAAGATCTAAAATTATGATCATTCTATTCGTGAGAGATTAATTTATTAAAATAGTCTTACCTATCCAAATTAGAAAAATACACAGGGTGTTGGTAACTTATAACTCATGTTATCTAGAAACTGAAATCTATACAAAATAAGTCTTAGGTGTGAAATTAAATTTAAATTAAGGATTCTTGACATGTTTAGAAACACATTAAATATTTTTCTCTTTCAAAATTCCTGGTATAATTTTCCTCTTATTTAAACAATAGCGATACAAATATTCTGGAACTGCTTGCTTGCTTGTTTAGTATATTTTAGGTGTTGTCACGTTATATTCATTTTGATAATATAAGTATAATACATAGCCATATTTGTATAATTACCTACCTAAAAACCGCTGCCTATATAATCACTACTTTCACATCTAGAGTCTCCATCCAAGTCATTGTAAAGGAAAACATCTTGACTATATTTGCACTCTAGTATGTGGAAATTATTGGTAATAAAATTTTAGTAATATTTGGAGCAGATGTTTTAGAAACATTTGAGGCGTCGCACGTCGGTTTGCGGCATTTACGTCAAAAATTAAATTTCTGGACTCTTGCTGGCTTGCTCTACTTGCCTTCTCCCATGCACAACCCCTCCACCCCCACCTCTTCAATGGAATCAATTGAATCAGATATCATTACATAACATACGCGTACTAACTTTCAAATGAATATCTTTATTTTATTTTATCAACTCCTTTAATAATGGAGATAAGGCGGTGATGACGATGAGGGCGGGATGAAAAAATTAGAAAGAAATCTGAGACCATCTGGCTTCTAGTATACAGGGTGGGGCAATAGTGCGTCGGACCTCGATTTCTCAAGACGAAATTACAGGACCAAGTGCCTTTTCTTTAAATGAAATGCTATGTATATCAGTATATTTTTTGAAGCCTCTGTCTAGGCTTTATTCACGACACATGAATGTAATGAGTTTTTTTGTTGAAATATTGCAATCTGCAGATGGGTATTAAGAAAATCACCAGCCATAATTATGAGTTTTAAGAAAAACTTATGTGAATACCAGTTACGACATATCTCATTAAGATATAGTAGCAGCGATATTGCCATCTACCGTAGCTGAGATTCGAACTCAGAAGAGATAACAGCGACTAAACGTGTTTTTCCACTTAACAGCGTTTTTTTTCAATATTTTTCTTGCACTGTCTTTTTTTATGCGACAGTTTCTCTGAATTTGTCTCAAAGAGGTTTCCTCATTTTGGTTAACATAATTCATTACTCTATTTACTTTTCTTACATTATCCGCAACATGCGCTCGCCTTACTACTTTTTTTGAAAATGAACCGTGCGTTTTTAGATTTTGAACTAACTTTCTAAACATAGTTCGATTTGGCTGCGGAGCATCTGGAAATCTATCTCCGTAAACCGTGACTGCCATCTCAGCGTCAAAATTGCACTGACAATAAATGCTAATCATATCGAATTTGTTATTATTGGTGTACACCATAATTACTGATATAAAATTTGTCTTAGAACTCGACAACGCAACATACAACATACAACAGTGACAATCTGTCAAATTTATTAATAACTGTATACATTGTTTTTCACTAATTATGGCACAGCTGATTGTTACGATTCAATTATATGAATTGTGGTATTCGTAAAATATTAAATATTGACACTATCGGTTAAAATTTCTGTGACATCTTTTATATCGTTGGAGTGAGAAAAAAATAACGGAATTAATGGCGTCATGGCCTACTTTGAGATATGTATTTTTCATTTTTGCACAATAGCGTATGTCAAAGCCAACTGCATTTTTCGATTTTTTTGTTACACGTTATTATTCTTATTGTCTTTGCCGTCAACTTTCATTCCTTTAACTTTTTTCGTATCTCCTCAAATAAGGAAGCTATAACCGTTTGTTGTTTTCCTATTTTTCAGGTTTTTGTAATATATCTCATAAAGTAGGCTATGGATTTCAAATTTCTTTTTACTGAAATATAGCTCACAAAAAATAGGATAACTGTTTCTAAAACTTTATTCTTCTACGATAGATATTAAGCGAGATATTTGGTGTGGCCCTCGTAAAATAGACAGTCTGTATATTTAGCCACTAACAAACAGATTTGCCACTACGACCTTTTTTTTTCTTAGATTATTGTTTCCTTATGGAAGATGAAATCTAAATCGAAGAACTTTAAAAACTACTAAGGTTATTAGTTCAGCCAATGAAGAGGATGTAGGGTACATAATCGGGAACAGAATTTTTGACTTCAGGGCTTTGTTTGGAGTAGTTAGGAGGTAATTCAAAAGTCCCTAGACCTATGAGGTGAGCGTTGTCTACTACTGCCATACTCGCTGTAATCAAGAATCACGAAGAAGCGGTGGCGAGGCCGCAAACTTAGTTAACAAAATCAACAACTGGACTAAGCAATCGCGAATCAAATTGAATAAAAGTAAATCTGTCCATGCCAAGTTCATGAGCAAAGAAGATCAACACCTGCCTGTTAGCATAAATTATAACCATATGCTGATACACCGAAGTATCTGGGTATGACTTTGGACGCTGAGCTACGCCGGAGAGTTCATGTGAACAAGAAAACAGAAGAATTGAATAGCAAATTTAGAAAAATGTATTGGCTGCTTGGACGGAATTCCACCCTTCACTCTATAACAAAGTACTACTATACAAGCAAATTCTTAAGCCCGTATGGACATATGGCACATAGCTGTAGGGTTATGCGAAAAAGAGCAACTTGTAAATAATCCAACGATTCCAAAGCAAGATACTAAGGAGCATTGTTAATGCTCCTTGGTATTTCAGAAACAGTGTCCTCCACAGAGACTTGAAAATGGACATTGTTAACCAGACCATTATCAAATTCGCCAGGAGTCATGAACACCGACTCCATCACCTTGTTGAGGCCATCCAGATCCTTGATTAGACGAATTTGATTAGATGACTCAAGACGACCAAACCTCTCGAGCTAGCTTACCTTAGTGCAAAAACAAAGTGTAATGCCAGTGTTACGATAATATATGTGACATTAAATTATTAGAATCTAATGGAAACTAGTAAGTCCTTAGTTTTGTTTTATAGTATTAATTTAGGTTGACACAATATTACTCATTGATCAATTCTTGATCAGACTGTAATGCAAGTAAACATCCTTGAGAGTGCTCTATTAAAAAGTAAAATAATGATAATAATAATAATGTTCGCTTTCTTAAAGTTGGTCAGTTTGTTACCATTTTGTATTTATTAAATCTATGAGCCAACGGATTTGTCAGTACCAACTTCTTTTTCTTAAATTGTTGTTTCCATATGTAAAGTGAAATACAGAATGGAACTTTAAAACTACTAATGTTATTATATAGAATATTTAACTATTATATAAAACTTCAGCAAACATGAGAACATCTAGTTCATTAATAGTTTTCTATATTGCTTTCTGCAGATATGTCTGAGAATATTTCCTGTGAAGTTGTATAATAATTACGTGCAAATAAAATTTTAATAGACTTTGTTCCTAACAGTGTTATTTATGCCATTCGAATTTCCGCAGAAGGAAATTTTGCAAGGACGCTTAAAATAAGGAGTACATAAATATCGATCTACTAAATTGTTTACTGTCTGTAAGTTCTTTTCTCTGGGGATTCTAAGTAATTAAATGCGGTTCTAAAGCAGATATAAAGCTGGAAACCACATTACATCTCTATCGGCCCGAGGGTTATTTGTGTTAGAAAATCAATTTTATTCAAATTCGTAAAAGGAGTGTTCCATTTTTATTGGTAAATGGATGATATTAAATGGATTATTAGTGGTTATATGATTAAGTGAGAAAATTATTTATTTATTACAAATAGGCCAAGCATATTAGATGTTTGCGTATGACATTTACTCTTTACAAATTACTGTCATAAATAATAGAATTGCTTTAATGTGCCATGTTCTTAGTGAGGTCTGTATCACACCTTTTTTCCGGATAACACTGATAAAAGTTTAGTACTTCTGATGCTCAATCGTCAGTCTCTGAAAAACTATGCGACATAGTGTAAAATACTATACA
Organism: Stenurella melanura; assembly: GCA_963583905.1. Lineage (NCBI taxonomy): Eukaryota > Metazoa > Arthropoda > Insecta > Coleoptera > Cerambycidae > Stenurella > Stenurella melanura. The sequence goes on along the minus strand of OY757314.1, from coordinate 90,788,597 downwards.
TATACATACCTCTCTGTTAGAGCATAGGATTCTCTAAAATACTGGTTACTACAAGAATAACGGTGCAGATGATGGTTAAGTTTGTATACAGTTATTAATTATATTTTGACCCCCTCTATTCTTCCGTTATTGGAGGTAGAAAAAGTCTCGTATTAAATTTTTAGGGTTGTAGGTGTGGGGTAAAACCCCACAATAATTATGTATTGTAAATAACAATATGTGTTGTAAATAACAAATAACAAATAATATTAACCTACTAATTGTATTTCAAAATTATTATTTTTTTAAATGACATTTATTTATTTCAATAGCTTGTGTTGCTTTTTTCTTTCCTATTCTCGCCACCTCTGCATAAATTACCCCGGTGGCGATGTAGCGTTGACTACATATGAGAGAGCATGCCACAATACTCTCCCGGTAAGAAAAAAAAACTCAGCCTGTCAAACAATCAATATTAAATCTAACATTTTTTTTGGTAGTGGCGACAGGCGAATCAACAGAATCCCCTAAAACATACACAGGTTTAACGCGATCTAAACTGAGAGTGACATTTTGATCACGAATCAACAGAGTAATGACTTTGTCAGTTCTAGAAATTATACGAAAGGGCCCTTGAAACAGTGGGGTGAAACATTTTTTAATCCGATCTTGTCTAACAAAAACATAATCACAAGTAGACAAGTCAGGACCAACGAAAATTCTTCGGAGATCACTATGCCTGGGATTTCGAAACGTCAAGTTATCAAAATGTGAGTGAATTTTTGGTAGCAAAATCACGAGTATTCACGTCAAAATTGGGTCGTAAAAAGAATGAGCCTGGTAAACGTAAATTTTTGGGGTAAATTTGTCCGTAAACCAATGTGTGGGGTATTGATCCACAATATTCATATCAATAGATTGTGCTGTTTTTTCTTTTCTATTCTCGCCACCTCTGCATGAATTAACTCGGTGGCGATGTAGTGTTGACTACATATGAGAGAGCATCCCACATAAAACATATTCTTTATAGGATTTTGCAAACAGTGGAAAGAAAAGCTATCTATGAGAACTAAAGGAAAAACTATATATAAAAATATTAATGAAATCTATGCATTCTTTCGATAACCTGACTTCTGGTTATGCTAACAAGTAAAAATTCTCATTTGCCATTGTCATTTTAACACTAGCATCCAACCTAGTCCCCTACGGCTAAGCAGGCTAAACTAGTATCTACATGATCCCCTACGATATGTAAATTCAGTTAAAAGTGAGGACAAAGGCCTGAAATTAATTTATTTACGTACCTTGTCTTTAAAAATTTTTTCATTCTAATGAATTACATTTTCATAAAATCTCATTCAGTTTCTTGGAAATAGCTTAGCCTTTGAAACGTTTTTCGTTCCTATTGTGGACTCCTCAGAAAAGCCTATAGCCACTCATAATGATGTTCCATGCAAAACTAAGATAATATCCATGAACAAGTATAAAATAATTATAACTGACATTGACTGATAAAAAACAAAAGATCTTCACCTATCTATTAGCTAACTAGTATTGGAGCCTATATACTAGTTAGCTAATAGATAGGTGAAGATCTGTTGTTTTTTATCAGTCAATGTCAGTTATAATTATTTTATACTTGTTCATGGATATTATCTTGGTTTTGCATGGAACATCGTTATGAGTGGCTTTAGGCTTTTCTGATGAGTCCACAATAAGGACGAAAAACGTTTCAAAGGCTAAGCATTTCCAAGAAACTGAATGGGATTTTATGAACATGTAATTCATTAGAATGAAAAATTTTTTAAAGACAAGGTACGTAAAAAAATTAATTTCAGGCCTTTGTTCTCATTTTTAACTGAATTTACATATCGTAGGGGATCATGTAGATACTAGTTTAGCCTGCTTAGCCGTAGGGGACTAGGTTGGATGCTAGTGTTAAAATGACAATGGCAAATGAGAATTTTTACTTGTTAGCATAACCAGAAGTCAGGTTATCGAAAGAATGCATAGATTTCATTAATATTTTTATATATAGGTTTTCATTTAGTTCTCATAGATAGCTCTTCTTTCCACTGTTTGCAAAATCCTATAAAGAATATGTTTCATTACTATAAGCAAACAAATAATAAATAATTCACTTTTAAACATCCCTCATAGGTACACCGGGTGTTTCATGAGGAACTGTCTATACTTCCATGGGCGATAGAGCACCACTTGGGTATTCAAGAACGGCCATTGAAATTTTCCTGTCGCTCTTAATTTCTGAGATACAGGGTGATAAACTGATTTTGGTCTAAATTTATTTTTTCGAGAACGTCCTTACTATTGATCGGATTTTGTTTAAATTTTAAACACTTTGTAAACCTAACACAGTTAATAGATTGCTACTATAATTCTTTTTTAAATTCCAGTGCCGGACCTTTTCAATTTAATTTTTCCGATTCATGTAAAAATGATTACCCTGTAATATTTTTTTTAACATTCAGGTGCTAATTATAAAACTGCATACATCACTAAACATAAACATGCAATTAGATTTATTGTCGCATCTTTGTTGATTTTTTTACAAGCTATTGAATTTGGCAAACAGGGAATTTGAAGAAACAACTTTATTTGCTTACATTAATTGTCCAAATAATTAAAAATGGTCAATTCAAACTCGGTTAATAATGTTAATTATTGACAAAAAATTTAGAACCAAGATATTTTTTTAATTCCAAAGAAAGATATAATAATGGGAATCATTAAACGGCTTTCTTTTTATAATTACATAATTATAAGTAGGCCTAGATAGTTTGACATTGCTTGTTTGTTATCATAAACAGTAGAACTAGTGTAGGTACTTGGTTAACTTGGTCTGCAAATAATCATTCCTTATAAATTTACAAATGAGGAATATGCTGATATTTTTTTTGTTTATGGATTCTGTGATGATAATGGTAGACAAACCGCACAGGAATACAATATTCGTTTTCCTAACAGAAGAACATGAGATTGTCAGACATTCTCAACTGTGTATCGCTGTGCAAGGGAGCACGGCAGTTTCCCATCATCAAAAGTGGGACGAAATATTGTTTAAAACGTTGAGGATCAAGAAAATATCATTAATGTTGTTCAAGAACACCCTCAAGTAAGTGCCCGACGAAGAAGTGCCCAATTAGGAGTTCCTCATGTGCGGGTTTGGGGAACTTTCAATAAAAAAAGATTACATCCGTATCATATTCAGCAAGTGCAAAGGCTTCAACAGGGTAACAACATAAATAGGTTAAAATTTTGCCAGTGGATTATTGTTCACCGACCGTCTACATATCGATCTTTATTCACAGACGAGGCCCGATTTACACGAGATGGCGTATTTAATTCAAGAAATTCGCATAACTGGGCCGAAAACAATCCTAATTGGCAAGACTAACTACAGAGGTTTATTTAGATTTCTTACAAAATATTTTACTTGGTTTAATGCAAGGTAAGAGGACAATACTTTCAGCATGACGGAGCTCCTCCTCATTTTGGTGTTAAAGTTAGAAGGCGTTTGGATATAGAGTATCCAATCAGAAGGATTGGACGTGGGGGAACTCATTTTTGGCCGAATGGACCACCAGATTTCAATCCCATCGATTTTTTTCTATGGGGATATCTTAAAACTGAAATCTGCAGTGTCGCAATAAATACTTGAGCGAATGTTCCTCTGTAGAGACCAAATTAAAAGCAATCCTGCACAAATTAGAAAATAATAATAATAATGATGATAATATGTCTTTATTTATTTAATGCCTATTGGCGATTTAAATAAACGCCAACAAAAATGTATGGAAGCTGGAGGTTCTCATTTTAAACATTTGCTTTAAGTATATGTAATATTTTTGAGTAATTTTTGTAAATAATTAATGTGACCACTTGGACAATTAATGTAAGGAAATAAAACTGTTTTTATTCTAATTTCTTTCTTGCCAAATTCAATCGCTTGTAAGAAAATCAACGAAAAATCTAGTTACATGTTTATGTTTAGTCATGTATGGACTTTTATAATTGGCACCTGAATGATAAAAAAATAATACAGTGTGATTATATTTATAGGAATCGGAAAAATTAAATTAAAATAGTCTGACTGGAATTTAAACAAAATTATAATAGCAATCTATTAACTGTAATAAGCATATAAAGAGTTTAAAATTTAAGCCAAATTCGATCAATAGTAAGGACGTTCTGGACAAAATAAATTTAGACCAAAATCAGTTTTTCATCCTGTATCCCAGAAATTAAGAGCGACAGGAAAATTTCAATGGCCGTTCATGAATACCCAAATGATTCTTTACCGTTTCTGAAAGAATCTACAGTTCCTCATGGTCACATAGGTCACGTGATATAGGAATGTTTTTAAATTGAAAACCCTGTAAATTTTTACATATTCTTTTAGATCTCTTTTCCCTGTTTTTAAATATATCAGGGTTGATAGGTTTTTTGACATATCGGACATTAATATGCTCCAAACGTGCATATAGGTAGTTCATGGTTATCGTAGAAAGCGCAGTAATTACTCTTACACAGTAGGCTATGAGTGACGATACTGTGACAACATTGTCACTGTCTGACATTTCTTGTTATTATTTGATCATAGTGGGTTACACATAAAAAGAGAAGTTTGAGATATTATAAGAATAAAAATAAAATCCTGAGGCGAACTAGTATATTATTCAACGAACCTATAATGATGGCTATTATTCACGAGGGTGAAGTTTAAGACACGAGCCGCAGGCGAGTGAATAATAGCCATTATACGCGAGTAGAATATTATAATTTGTCCACGACTATTAAATATTTAATATTTATTTAATTCATCTTCATTCCATTTATCCTATTTAAGAAAGATTCATATGTATATATAATTATTTAGATTATTATTAGATGACTTCTGAAGCTTTATTTATCTCTGGCGATGTCAAAGAAATCTCGTTTTCACTGTCAGTATCCATTTATTTAATTATATTACTCTTTTTGAGTACCTAATATATAAAATTTTTGTAAATAACGTTGGCGTTGAAATCGCACAAATTTTGACGTTTCAAATCAATTACAGAATATACGCTTTGACACATTGTCATGGCTTACTATAAAGAAAATACAGTTTGCAGGCACCTGGGTAAATGGTTTCAATAACAATGTTGGGGATTGCCGCGTGTTGATAATAGATGATGCTTTGAAAAAAACTTACTGATGTACCTTTTGAGTGTTCGTTAAAGTACCTCCTCGACATGTACCATTTGAGTGCTTCCTAGAAAACTTAGAGAAACAACACTTGTCTTTTGGTTGCTGCAATTTTGACATTTTAAATTTTGAGTAAAAAGTCACTAATGCCATTTCTTATAAACAACTGACTGTCCTCATTATTTACTGCAACCTGTTAATAATGAAATAATTATTCACTGCGGGGAATAATGGATAGCATTATCCTTGAGGAAACACATACATAATAAGTACATTATTTAATAAACGTGGATAAAATATTTTATAACATAAAATAACAAGGAAAATTTTATAACAGCGTCAGCATTAGGTTTATCATCTACATAGTTGTTCAAAATGGCTTCCATTATTTAAAATACAAAGCTCATACCTTTTTCTTAAATTATTTAAACAATTAGAAGTAGAGCTTCCCTGTTTAATTTCTAAATTGTTTCCCTAATTTTATTTTTAATTATTTTAATATTCTGATTCAATTCATAACTCACTTTGTCCTTTAAATACCCCAACAAAAATGCATCCGAAGGTGTTAAATCAGGGCCATGGAATTGGCCTGCCATTACCAATCCAAATGTCAAATTGACCATTAAAATGCTTCCCAACTTCCAGAACACTCCTAATTACTTCGTTCAGTTCCTCATAATTTTTTCTCTAAAAGCTTTGCGACCCCAAGTAGCACATAGTCCTAATAGAGTTTCTATAATTATGATAAACCGTTTAAGGTTAGTTGTATAGTAGTTATAAGGAAAGTATTTGAAATAGTACTACGTTTTCTAACAGTCTTACAGACTTGTAAAGGTTATTTTACAAGTATTATGTAATCAGTAAATTATTAAATAAAGCGTTAGTGGTTACCCATTGTTAAAATTATTTAAAACCTACGAATTTTTACAGGGTGTTTCCTAGGGGCGGAAACACGTAGCAATATAAACGTTTATAGAACGTTGAGATACCTATGTTTTGGTTTTATTTGAGTTTTAGTAATAGTTAAGCAATTTTCATGAAAGTTTTATTAACGTTTATTAAACCATTATATAGCTAGTTTGTGCTACTTGGGACCTCAGACAGAATTATTTCCAGGATAAAATTGAAAAGAATTTGCCTTACAATTTTATCTCTAAGAATTCCACACCAAATTTTAACCAATGCTCTACCAGATTTTTTAATTTCAACAACGTTTATTTTGTTTCTCCCATCAACGTCTATTTTTGTTGAGTAAAAATAAATAAATTTGCCCCTGTTTCCCAAATACTTTTCCAATAAAATCGTTTGAATGAAATCTTCACGTTAGGTAAATAAAATGTAGATGAATTATGTATATTTAAAATATATCAAGCTGTATAACATTTTCCTATGTGATTGTGTAAAAAGGTGCAAAATGACCTTTCAACACCCAATTAGCATTTTCATATTCCTACGATATACTATACATATTCCAAAATAAAATTAGTATATTGCATAAATATTTGAAACTAATTCAAAATAAGTTGTATACTGGTTGTTTTGTCACAGGTTTTCACATTGTATACATACTCCTACAATATTCATATGTATGTTGCTGACACGTTGTAAACATATTCTGAAATGTACATTCATTCTACAATATAGTTACAATATACACAAACCTTTTCCGTACATACATGCAACATTATCCATGTATACTTTCAATATACAATGTATATTGCAAAACAACAATGGTATATTGAATAAATATTTAATACTGATTCAAAATAAGTTGTATACTGGTTGTTTTGTCACAGGTTTTCACATACTATACATATTTCTGCAATATACGCACACATGTTGGTGACACATTGTAAACATATTCTGAAATAAACATTTATTTTACAATATAGTTATAATATACACAAATGTGTTCCCTACATATAGGCAATGTTATCCATGTATACTTTCAATATTGCAAAGCAACAATAGTATATTGAATAAATGTTTAATACTTATTCAAAATAGATTATACAGAGTGTCCCAATAAAAACTCCCATGCTGGATATCTTCTAGATGAATAGAGATATTTTAATTCTGTAAAAGTCAGTTTGTAGTACATAAAGAGTGCTTCAGTATTAAATATAAATCATTTTTTAATACATATATGACACTGAGCAAGAAATATTTCGACGAGAGGAACTTTGAAATGTGGTTTGTGTAAAGGGAAATGCATTTCTAAGTAAATATTGTTAAAAAAAATCGCAAATCCAACTGTTTTTGAGATATTTGTATCCAAACGTTGGTATTTGCTTCTGTTAAATAATTATTTCCGAAACATTTCACTATTTAAGTGATTTAAAAAAAAATCACATTTAAGGCATTTTCATATAAATCAAAATTTCAAAGTTTATGATATACAGATTGTCCCCCTTAAAGACTAAATAAATCTTTCAGAGATTACAACTACAGGGTTCAGACTTTGCAAAGCGGAAAAAATTCCCTGAATTTTCCAGGTTTTCCATAACCAAAAATAATAATTTCCATATATTTTTTAGTGAAGTAATTTCTTATTTGACATAAAATAATTTCTTGAATTGACTTGGATCAGTGAAAATTCTTAAAAACTCTTATGGTTTTCCCTATCGAGACGCAGAATTCCCTGATTTTTTATACAATTTATAAAATTCCCTGATATTTCCAGTTTTTTTTTAAGATTTTTAAATTCCCTGATTTTTCCAGGTTCTCCAGGTTTTCCATACAACGGCTAGATTTGCTTTTTTTCTTAAGAACAAAATCTACTTAGAAATCTATTTCCCTTCCACAGAAACCAGGTTTTAAAGTTTCTCCCAAAGAAATAAGATTTATTTAGAGCCCAGCACCATCTACACATTGATATATTCAAAAACCAATCATTTATATTCAAAATTGAAGCACTATTTATGTGCTACAAACTGGCTTTTACAGAATTAAAACGTCTCTATTTGTTTAGAAGATATCCAGCCTGAGACTTTTTACTGGAAAATCCTGTATACTAATGGTTGTTCTCATCCCACAGCATATCGTACACATACGTCCTGTAGATCTGCATGTATGCTGAAAAAATATTGTAAAGATATTTCGAAATATATATTTATTGCTTCTCACAATGTAGGTACACTGCATGGAAAATTTGTTTTTTCCATTACTTTTCAGTTAAACTCAAACATGTTTTATTGATCAAATTTTGTTGAATGGAGCACACAAATGCTAAATAAACCTACCAATAAAACTGCATTTGTCATAACAATACTTTACAAAGGCCCAAGAATATCATAGCAAAAAAAAAATACTTTTACGTTAATAATAAAATCTGTTAGAAACCATTTTAAAATGCATCACACATTTATCACTCTGAAAACTTCAGCTTTAATAGTCATATTTAACATGTTATTTACGAAAGTCTGATAATCATATTACGTTACCTTAAAGTTTTTCTAATTCAAATCATGTTTTAAATTGTTCAGAGCAAAATATGACTTTATTCTATTAAGTACTTTACATCGTCGTAACAATTATGTATCTTAAATTATAAAATAGGAAGAGTTATAATTAAAACAGTTGTGTTAGGTACTTTAAATATATTTTTATTTTTTGTTACAAAATGAATTGCAGTAATAAATAACAGTTGTGCCAAGAATTTAAATCGACATTTTTTAAACAAAAAAATGTGCTTTGCAACTTATGAACTGATTGATATTTTTTTAACAAAAAAATGTTGTTTGCAACTTATAAACTGTCATATTTTACTATAAGAAATATTTGGCCAGTAAGTAAAAAATAGTCAAAACTGGAGGGCTTACATTTTCAAAACCAGTATCCGGGTGTTGCCGATGGTGCTATTACTTGTAATTGCGAAACTCCACTTGGCATTCTGAACACATCACCTGTGATTACTCCTATTGGCTGAATACTTTCTTTTGGCTTTTCCAATTTTTGGGAGAAGGTATTTTTTTCCTGAGTAGAGAAGAGGTGGGGATACACGAGCTATATAGTTCCAACTATAAAAGAAAAAACAATTAATTATATTTGAATAGGTATTTTAATTTAAAAACTGTCCTTGATGAAGTTAATAAATAAAATAATAAACACATCTTACAGAAAAAAATAAAAATAATCAAAAATAAATTAAACAAATTGATATTATCATAAAACAAAACATAGGTATAGGTATTTTTTTGAAATTCGGAAATGTTTGTGTTTGTGATTTTAAATGCCTACCAGAGTTATTAGAAGAACACATATTCTCTTTCAACTTCTAGTAAAGACAACATTTCTTTCACTTTGGGAAATCGACGGCTTCCAATACGTTCTTCGATATCACTATGTTCATCTGACAATAATAATATTTTCGGAGGGCTAATATGCTTTTTGTACATATAGTTACCATAGTCCCTTGATTTGTTTCTGTTCACTCTGAACATCAGATGTGATTTCTGATTTTTTCCATTTACCTAACTGCAGCTTTTTATAATCCTCTGAAATAGATATAAAGCAAATTAATACGAATAAATATAACTCGTATGTTGTAATTAAAACCAATGGCTGTGATTTAAATAAACAAAAGCACCTTAATATTGAAATAGATCGAACCTACCTTCTTAAAAATAAGATTTAAACACCCTGTAAAGTGTCAAAGTTTCATCTGGGATTTCTCCTGTTTTTCAATGATTTATCCTTTTCGCAGAGTGTTACCATTCCGAATTAGACTACCTCCGTTTCTTTTCAAAAAATTGGTGCCTACAAACGCCGCCATTATTATAACAGGTAAGTACAAAGGGATACATTAAACTTTAGTATCTGAATATAAAATATCTGCAAATAGCAAATGACAACAAAGGGGGCCATCCTTAGAACTATGTGGTAGGTAGTTGTATTGTGTACAATTGTAAAATACTTACTGCAATGCAATTAATGTACCCACACATGGACTAATAATTAATAATCACGGGAAAACAAAACACAAACGAATTGAAATCGACATTTGACAGCCTGTGCCCTGTGGTGGCAAAGAGCATGCGCTAATCTAAGGACGTGGCGCGCATTTAAAAAATTCGACAAGGGGACGATTGTAACTACATGGAAAGCGGAAATCTAATTATAACGATAAAATGTAATTAAATAATCATTTCTCAAGTCCGAACTACCTGCTTAAGAAATGCCGATAGCTATTAATTAATTAAATACAGTAGGGAAATTGAAAAAGGGATGAATGAGTTATCATTTTTATTATTCATTATTATTTAATAAACGATCACAAGTCCAAAGTCTGGATTCAAAATTTAAATCATATTTCATATCTACAATTTTAACCAACGATTTATAATTTATAAAACGTATATGCCATTCACCACAGGGGATGATTATAAATGCACTTAAACCAAGCCTAGATAGAGAAATATCGATTTGTTTTTGTTATGAGGTAGATAGGTACTATATACCGACACTGGCGTAGAATTAATCTTTAACTTACCATAATTTTTATGTAATATAGCCCAAATGCATGCAGCATTACGCTGTCAAAATCAGTCAAAAACTGCATAAATCTTGTTGGTACTTTGCAAAATGTAACTAGTGCAATATTACTAGAGCTATATTGTTTCAAGTTTCGGTTGCAATGTTGCTAAAACTGCTTTGTCGGTGGGTATACATAATTTACGTGTGCCAACGATTGGCTCAATATGTTTACACCCCATTCTAAAATTTAATTTGTGTTTTATTGCATACAGCTGTACTGTACATGTGTTCAACTTTTGAATGTCATATTTTGAATATTAAAAATACAAACATGAATTCTATGTTGCAGAAATGTTCCACTGGTACATTATCAGGATATATATGATGATACACATATATTATCCATTAAATGTTTATGTGATATTTATTAAAGATTTCAAAATTAATATAGCTTTTTGTATATGTTTACAGTATACGAAAATATCATGTTGTAAAAATATTCCATTTGTAAATTGTAAAGAGATTGAATTAAGTACGTAGCATAAATATTGCCTATTGTATATCTATATAATATTTGACACATCAGTAAATTTTTGAGAAGATTCGTACAATATTCTGTGTATATCGCAGAATCAACATTATTTCATGTATATTATAGGTATATATAGGAATATCGTACAACGTACTGGCAATATCTTTCCTATATTGATATAAGTACGTCGCAAAATGTATATTACGGCTATATGTAAAAGAAGTTCTGAATATTGTTTGAATGTAGACAATGAGTTTTGAATGTTCATTCCATATCGCGTGCTATGTGGGCAACGTTGCGCAAGTATCAAAGCGATTTCTCTCAGTGTAGTAATCCGTTAGTCAATTTAGGTATTCATATATTTAGATCCAAAGTGTAAAAATGAAATCAGAAATCAAAGTTTCTCTGAAGTGTATTTGAATATAAACGCCCTATAAAATAAAATCGCTTGACTAGTTATAAGCGCAAACATGTCTTTGGCGCAAGATTACAAAAACTTACCTGCAAAAGGAGAGAAATAACTACAATCCCTTGAGCTTTGTGCAGTGCTTCCGAGAAGTTCGAGTAGAGTTGTGAGTTGAAGCCGAAAATCTGTATCTGAAACAAAACGGAATGTGTAGAATGCGTCTTTTCATTTTCACCGACTGGCCCAATCATCACTTTATTGCTTTGCCGCTCATCGAATTTTCCACCCCTGTCTCTTTCGTCGCCACCAGTGATTTCGTTTTATCATTTTCCACCCTCTCTTTCTCTTAGATATCTGATCGCTAATAAAATAATAAAAAATAACAGTCGATTCCTGTTTTATTTTCGCAATATTATTTAAAAAGAAAATATCTATGTAAAATTTACCCCATATCTAACTTTACTGATGATTTATATTCATATGGAAACAAAAATATAATATCAATAGAATCAATAGAATTGACTGTTCGTTATAAGCGAAGTTGAAAGAAATATACATTTATGACTGTGATAATTCCCAACACTATACAGTTATCACGAAAAGGTTGGAATAAATTCATTGAAATAGTTACAAAACAAATGACAAAAATTCGCTTAGACCCGTCGATTTTTAAATACATTTCTCAATCTGTTTATTTAAAAAAAAGTGCTGCAAATATTTTTTTTAAAGTTATGACGTTATCGCCATATTTTTTTAATGGCAACCCCCATTTTTTAAAATAACATTTGAAAGAGCACATTTTTCTGCATACAGTACATTAAATTCTAGGGAATATTATCGAGAAAAAAACATTTTTCGTTAATAGAACACATTCATTACTTATCGTCGAACCTTTTTACAACTTACATTTTTTTTGCGTTTACGCTTTTTTTCATTTACTTAGCAACGCGGACCTGGCTCTAACACATTAGTTGGTTACGCGCCTTGTAGTATTATACCTAGAAAAATATATGTTTTGAATTGTTCATGGTAATACTAAGAAGCTTTTTCTTAGCTAATTTTTTTAATGCCGTGTGGATCGAGCGCGACCCGCATAGAGACAGTAGTATGATTTTAAGTAAGACAATAGTCACTTACGCCGCAGAACGCTATAGTTATTTATCAGTGATAAGTGAATTATAATTGTCCTTTCTTAAATTAATTTAATAATTGTTACGTTAATTGTGTGTGTCGGAGATTTGTTCCTTTTCCTTTTGGCCCCCCTTTGTCCCTTCTATTGCCTGGGCCGACAACGATGACGGAGAATCCATCAAACCTACTGTGTAAGTTTCCGACAAATTCTTTTTTTTCTATTATACCTAAATACAGTTCACTAAATTATATTAGCCTCACCACGCTGAAAGCTGTAGGCCCATTCAACTAATATTTACTTGTGATATCGTATTGAAAGTGCTGATAATGCAAAGTTTAAGTGAGATAGAACGAATTGAAATTTTGATAATAATTGGCTACGGAGACAAGTCTCGAACACAAACTATGGTTTGTGAATTATTTAATGGTAAATACCCTAATCGACCTATTACAAAATCAACTGTTAGCAAAATAGAAAAGAAGTTTCGAGATTGTGGTCATGTAAGAGATGATTTCACGAAAGGTCGTCCTACAATTTCAGAAAATAAACAGTTAGGTCTTTTACTGACAATGGAGGAGAATCCTCACAATCCAAGTCGCGAAGTCGCAGCAGAACAGTCAATTAGTCAGTCGACTGTTTAAAATATTTTAAGAAGAATAAATGGCACCCATATAAAGTGAATGTAGTTCAAGAGCTTAACGGAGATGATTTCGACCGCAGAGTAGATTTTTGCGAAAGCATGATGGAACGATGTAATTAATATCAATCCACATTTCCTAAGTCGAGTACTTTTCTCTGACGAGGCCACCTTCTGTTTAAATGGCACGTGAATAGGCAAAATTGTCGATATTGGTCACGTGAAAATCCACACTGGATGGTGGAGGCCCATACTCAGATTCCACAGAAAGTTAACGCGTTGGCTGGAATTATTGGGATTACAATAATATTGGGTCCATTTTTTATTCAAGGTTCATTAGATGGCGAAAAATATTTGGAGTTGCTTCAACAAATCATAATTCCAGAACTTGTCGCACTATAACCAAATGGTGAAAACCCTAATGTACCGGAAAACTCCATATGGTTTCAACAGGATGGCGCACCGCCACATTATTCGGTAATTGTGCGTAATTATTTAAACGAAATTTTCCCACGCAGATGGATTGGTAGACGCGGATCAATAGAATGGCTAGCTAGATCTCCGGACCTAACCCCATTGGTTAATTTTTTATGGGGTTACTTTAAATCCAAAGTTTATTTTAATAGACCGAACAATATTGAGGACAGAATTACTTACGAAATTGAAAGAATTGGATCCGAAACAATTGTTAACGTGTTGCTAGAATTTCAGTTTCGACTTGGACATTGTCAAGAAGCAAATGGCGCGCAATTTGAACATTTAATCCAATTACTCTTTGCTGTATTCTTAAATTCTTGTATTTTTGTTTTGTTACATTGTTATAAGTACCTAGTTAAGATTTTTTTCTCGATAAACTCGTCATGAATTTAACGTACTGTTTGCAGAAAAATGTTCTCTTTTAAATGACATTTAAAAAAATGGGGGTTGTCATTTAAAAAATATGGCGATGACGTCATAACTTTAAAAAATATTTGCAGCACTTTTTTTTAATAAACAGATTGAGAAATGTAATTAAAAATCGACGGGTCTGAGAAAATTTTTGTCACTTGTTTTATAACTATTTTAATGAATTTATTCCAACCTTTACATGCTCACTGTATAAGATGATTCAATATTTTGTATATATTCGTGAGTCAATAAATTTCATTTGCATCATCGTCTTTTATCAACAGTTAGAGCAGAAAATAAGTTTTCCTAAAATATTGAAAAAACCATCGGCCGTAGAGGAAAGTGAAGAATGGGTGATTTGCGCCTATTAAAATCCCCACAATATGAGAATTTCCAAATTAAAACCGCTCCAGCGGTAAAGAAGTCAATGCAAAAAATTTGGATTGTGCCTGAATTAAATTTTATGAAGGCTCAGACTTAAATAGTATGTAGTTATCACCGTTACTGCAAAGAAAATCTGATAACTTTTGGTCCACAAAATATACAGAGTGGTCACCAGACAGTAAAAATTAAATTAAAGATGTCAAATATGGAAGGCTTACCTAAATACCTTTACTGTCCACCGTGGTTGAATTATTTCTTAGGATAACCGACGTGTATATTTTTTAATACAACTACTATAATATATCTTCCTTGCCAATATTGTTAACTATCTACCATAATAATTTTCCAACCAATCATGATGTTAGTTATAATTTCCGCAAATGTGATTTCTTCGAATTGCATGAAAACCTTCTTAACATTGACTGGTCCTCCCTCTCGTCTTTTAATGACGTCAATGGTGCATGCACTCATTTTTACAACAAACTTGACTCTGTATTTGAATCTTGTGTACCTAAGAAATCGACTTCTCGTAGCGGCAGTTATCCTCCGTGGTTTAATGGCAGTATCATAAAAAAAATTAGCCTTAAAGAACGTCTTAGGAGACAGTATGCAAGAACCAGTGATCCACTTATACACAATAACCTCAAAAACATCAGAAGGGAAATAAAATATGATACCAATTTAGCCTACAGAAATTTCGTGCAGAACTCTGAAGACAATATAAAAAATGATCCCAATAAATTTTGGGCTTTCATCAAAAGTAGAAAAGGTTCGGCCAGTGTATCTGAAGAGATGTTCTTTGAGGGATCTTCGCTAAACAATCCCTCTGATATACTAAATGCATTTGCCAATTATTTCGGTCAATCTTATAATGAGTCTTCATTAGATATCGAGGAACATCACATTGAGACCGATATACCTAACAATAACCCTATTGTTAGCATACATTCTTTCGGTGAAGATGCGGTTATTGGGGCTCTAAAACGAATTATACCCAAAATGACGACCGGTCCTGATTCCATTCCAGCTTTTATATTAAAGGATTGCGCAATCATCTTTGCATATCCTCTAACTCTAATTTTTAACCTAATCTTAAAAAACTGCCTATTTCCTGACCTATGGAAATATTCCAAAGTATGTCCCATCTTCAAAAAGTGAGACAAACTAGATATTGAGAACTTTAGACCAATCTCTGTAATTTGTAACTTCTGTAAAGTCTTAGAAATATTACTTCATGATAGAATATATCATTCAATTAACACCAAAATCTCTATTAATCAACATGGATTTATGAAAGGGCGATCAACAACAACAAATTTATTCTGTGTAACTCAATATATTTCTGAATCCTTAGATGAACGTAGGCAGGTAGATGTCATATATACCGATTTCTCCAAAGCGTTTGACAGACTTGATCACCGGTTGTTACTTAAAAAATTAGGAAAAATCGGTTTCTCATATTCTTTGCTCCTTTTGTTTAAATCTTATTTAATGAATAGGAGTCAGTACGTTGCATTAAATGGGTTCAAATCGATCGAATTTGCTGCCACACCTGGAGTTTCCCAGGGATCTATTCTGGGGCGCTTATTTTTTAACATATTTATTAACGACATAGTGAACGAAATTAATTAGCCTCACCTTTTATATGCCGACGATCTATAAAATTTTCACAGTAATTGATGAAATCGATGACTGTTTTCAACTTCAGACTTCTCTTGACAAAATAAACACCTGGTGTATAGTAAATTAATTATTCATGAATCCTAGTAAATGTAACGTAATATCATTTTATTTAAAAACATCACCTGTTATTTTTGATTACAGGTTAGATAAGGTCATACTTCAAAGACCTATAACATTTCGCGACCTCGGCGTAACTTTTGATAGTAAATTATCCTTCACTGATCATATCGATACCATTGTGTCTGAAGCCTCCAAAGCCCTTGGATTTATCGTTCGTACTAGTCGAGAGTTCACTAATACTGATACTCTGAAAATTCTTTATCAATCCTTCGTCAGATCGAAACTTGAGTACGCATCGCTAATTTGGAGTTCCAGTCATGATGTTCACAAGAATAACTTGGAGGCTGTTCAACGTAGATTTCTTAAATTACTGTGGTTCAAATCCGACGGTACCTATCCAGTGATTGGTTTTCCGCAAAGTAACTTGCTTGAAAGATATTCTATGGCTACTCTTGAGGATAGGCGTACGTACTTCTCTCAAATATTTTTATTTAAATTACTACACAATGATTTTGATGCACCCGAAATAATTAGCAAGCTTAATTTTCACGTTCCTAGATTAACCTCTCGTAATCACCAAGTTTTCTATTTACCTACGCCGCGTACCAACGTACTAAATAATTCACCTTTATATACTATTTGCAGTACTTCTAACAAATTATGTAGCGACTTCGATATTTTTAATTGCAGCCTTAGTGACATATAACAAATTGTTCTAAATTAAATAACCAGTGAGTGTCTTTGTTTTTCTTAATTTGCTATGAATCATATATGTGTATATATGTATATATAGTTTTTATATGTAAACATTTCCCATGTCATTTTTTTCTCTTTCTTCGTATCATTAGTTATTCATAGTTTGTACATTTAAGTAAATTTTTTCTTAATTTTACTTTCTTTCTATGTTGTATATTATGTAATTAATGCTTTGTATGCCTTTATTCCTGTTCTGTAATTGGGTATCTTACCTGTTGAACAGTGTATGCAATAAATAAATAAATAAATAAATAAAATAAATATTATTGCCAGAAGTATTATAGTAGTTGTAAAAAAAATGTTAAAAACATTTTTTTTTAAATAGGTTTAAAATTGAAACATATTCTTTAGAGGATTTTGCAAACAGCAGAAAAAAATAACTATCTATAATTAAAAGAAAAACTCTGTGTAAAAATGTTAATGAAATCTTTGCATACTTTCAATAACCTGAATTCTGGTTATGCTAGCAAATTATAGATTTAGTTATAAATAGTTATTCTTTTCTGTTATTCGCAAAATCCTGTAAAGAATATGTATCAATACAATTATAAGCAAACAAATAATAATTCATTTTTATACGAGCATAGGTTTAAAATGTCATGAAATGTGAAAAATCTAAAATTTGAGCTACGAAAATTTCTATCATTATCTATTCCAATTGCTCTCTAGGACGGTGATTTTTTTATCGAATAGAATACTTCCCTTCGGTATGCCAGGGATGTAAAGAATAATGTATACAACTTTGTTACTAAACAATGTTTTTTCAATGCTTTGTTTTTTTTATAAAATATATTTCTACTTCTTATTTTGGTATATTTTATATTCTGCTCTAGTAGTAATAAATAAATAATTTATAATGCTGTACTCTTGGCCAATTGCCAAAAAATTATTAAGTACATCACTTTTTAAAATTAAATCAATTTATGCTTTTAAACTGTTATAGAAATGTATTATGTACACATACAGGATGTAATTGGTTTCATGTCATTAAAAAAAACTCGTGGTAGGGAACGACAAGACAAACAAAAAAACCTTATATAACATGGGGTCTAAAGCTCATAGTTTTGGAGAAAAGAAAAATAAACAAAAATTTCGCACATTTTCAATAAAATCTTTTGAGAACTGCTGGAATATTGAGGTAGGTTTAGATCGTCGCGCGTGTCTTTGTCTATGATACTCAGTATTTGTGTAGATAGCTATAAAATGTCGGCGGTCTTTAGCGGTGTGGTAAATAAGATGAAAGACGTCGACGCTTTCTGAGTGTTCAGTAGATCTGATCTGCAGAAAACTATACTATGACTCTCCCTTGTGCAATATTTTAGTTTCTGTGTGCGTCTCGTTATGTTCACACGTCCAACCCGCCGTTCTTTGTTTTTGTTATTTTTGAATTTCGGGTCGCTGTGTATTTATAGTGAAGATTTATTTTATTGACTTTGCCGTTCAAGTCGTTAAATTCTTGATTACGTACAGACACAACTTACTTGTTCGTTCTTTTTGTATTCCGGTTTGGATTTTGGACCAAATTTTTCTTTTATTTTTCTTTATTGACAACGTTAGTTGATAGTTTATTGTTCAGCGTTGAACGGAGTACGTATGTCCTTAATTAGACGTACCGTACTGTGTATTGATGCAGATGCAGATTTTGAATAATTTACTTAGGTGGTAAGCTTTTAACCCAGGACACTCATTTATGTTACAAACGTTAATAAATCACATTTAAATATTCTAAATTATAAACATTAATCCAATATTTTGTTCCAAATTAAAAGACACACTGTAAAGAAATGCTTCTACGGCCATTATTTGCTTTCAGTTATGCAGGAAAAGATAACGACTTATTTACCTCTTTATAATTGCCTCAGTTCGGTTGAGGTGGTCCATCAAGGGCGGTCGATGATCCAAGGCCTTTGCACTTTTTATGACAATTTAAAAGTTGTATAATTGGGAACTACAAGTTCATTGACGAAGAAAATCAGTGGTTCTCAATTATTTTCTACATTAATATTAAAGAAAAATATATTAAAAAGGTTGACCTAGGTCAGTTTTTTTCAAGTGCCCCTAGAGGGAAAAGTCATAAAGGTTTTTTGTTTGTCTGGTCGGTCCCCATTACCAGTTTTTTTAATGACATGAAACTGATTACACCCTGTATTAGGAAAATCATTATCTTGACAATACGCTTGAAGAACTCGGTTCCAAATTCGGCTACACTTCGTTAGAAAAGTTCGCACCCGTAACATCCTTTATTTCCATACTAGTAGCATAAATCCTCCTCTTTTGCACGGGGTTCAATAATATCTTTAAATTTCGCGGTAGACAAAAAAGTCAACTAAGGCCTGTAATTGTGTTAAAATGGAATAATATTTGTCAGAAAAATAATTCGATAAAAAAGTAAAATAACGATAATGTTAGTTGAGTCTTAATCGTAAATATTCGCAGAACATAGATAAAAATACTTGCAATTATTGTGACAAATATTTGTGAACGTGATTTTGTCGGAGAAGAGTTGATACTACCGCTACTCGTTCCGATTCACAGTTTGGGGGAGTTTTCACCCTTGCTGCTGTTCACACGTCGAACAAATATTATGATTACTTTAGCCTGACTCAATATTCGATTTCATATTTGACGACTTTTCCGCTTCTGCAGGTCAAAATCAAATGTCTATGGCGTTCGGAAGAACAAATCTTGTATATTACGATTGATTGGATAGAAGAGGATTTTCCAGCTTTGATCCTTTCATTCGTATACGGAGCAAGTAAAACTTTAGAAAACAAATAATATGTCTATATAGAGTTTAGTTTGTTTATTTTTATTTTGGGTATTTGACCTACAAAATTGAATAAATGCAGATCAATGGATTACGGTTGGATCGTTACTATAATATACAGGCTGTTAGTAGGATAATGATTATGATTTTAACTAGTAACATCAGTAAAAATGTTTTATATATACGTGTCGAAAATTAAAGGATTTTTCCAAAATAATGTTTTAAAGTTAATATCTCAATTGGATCATATTATGCAAGAATGAGTTATCCCACATTTTAAGTAAAATTGAGTTAATCAGGTAGAAACTTGTAAAAGCAATCATATGACAGCAGGCAAAAGTGATTCAAGGTAAAGTTAGTAATAATATGTCAATCCACAAAATATGTGTTGGAGTTTAGCAGCAAAGAGCCAGTGTTTAACACCTTGTTTAACAAAAAATTAAGCGTATTTTCCTTAGATCGAGCTAATCTTGGCATCTCGCTTGAATTTTTTTCATTTAAAGCCTATTATAATTCGAAATTGATATTAATGGGATCGGTGTAGCAGTCAACTTTGAATTTGAAAGTAAAAGCAACATGACAGTTTCGCTTGAAAAAAGAATCAACTATAATAGATAGATAGATAGATCTTTGTTGAGTTGTAAAGAATAAATTGTTATAACCATGTCATTAGTGATTAAAGAATAGTTGCATTAATAACATACACTTAACTATCAATATTCATATATATATATAAACATACCCCAAATATATACACATATACGTGTAAGTACATATAACATATCGTTGTATACGTACATACATATACATAAATGACATTTAGTAGCTGACAAGTGTAAGAATTAACAACTCAATAAATTAAAATACTCTCATAGTGAGACATAATATACGCACATAATGAGAAACAGCTATACATTGGTATTAGTTGTCCATATTGTCCATTTCTTCAACGTTAGTATCAAAATATTCATTGAAGCTGTAAAATTCTTTTTTTGTTAAGAATCTTATTACGACTGACTTGAACTTTTCCAGCTGTAAGTTTTTAATACGACGGGAAAGCGTATTATGAAATAGTGGACCAAAATAGTTACAAGCATTCCGACTGTGCAGCAATCTTGTGTATTCTATTCTTATATTGTTCATTTGCCTAGTAGGATAGTTGTGAATTTCATCCTGAATTTTGTATGTATCTCTGTTGCTTTGTATGTGGACTAAGCATTCCAGTATGTATATGCAAGGTGAAGTAAGTATTGCGTGTTCAGAAAATTTTGGTCTCACATCCTCTCTATAATCTAGTCCAGACAGTGCCCTGATTGCTTGCCTTTGAATTCTAAAAATTCTATGACTGTTGGGTGAATGTCCCCAGGATAATATACAATATTTTAACACTGAGTGGAAAACAGAAAAATAGCATGTTTTCATTGTATTAAGAACTAATAAGATGCATAGTTTCCTTAATAGATACAAGTTTTTATTTAATTTCTTACTTATGAAATTCACATGTTCATCCCACTTTAAACCAGTATCTAAATAGACTCCTAGTAATTTCACATGCTCTAAATTTTGATACCCATGTAGATTTCTATTAGTAAATAACATTATGTTGGTATTTGCATCATTTAGTAGCAGTTAGTTTGCAGAAAACCACTGAATTGCAAGACGTCTACTTTCGGTCATATCAGTAAGGAGTAAATTAAAATTTTTGTTTTCATTTGTGGCAGTTGTATCATCTGCAAAAAGCATGAAATCAGTACTGGTAATTGCAATAGGAAGATCATTATTTATGTAAATAAGAAAGAGTATAGGTCCCAGAACTGAACCTTGCGAAACACCATGTTTTACAGTTTGCCTGTCAGAGTATGTCTGATTATAGTATCAGCTTTGCTGTCTGCCTTTCAGATAGGTATCTGGAGTTTGGAGTTTGGAATTTGTGGGAGGGCAGTCACATTAAGGTGACCGCAGCACCTAGGCCCCATTGGGCCCCTTGTACGTCCTCCCGAGGGATACAGGATTCCACCTAGGCCTCCAACCATCCTAATCTTGTGAAGAAGGTGGTGATGCTGCCTAGGGGAATATCCCTCAAGTCGGCCAGTGTAGGCCAACGTTCTCCCAAAATGGATTCTCTGCTAGAGGAGACTGCCGGGCACTCACAGAGTACGTGTTGGACAGTCTCGTCTTCTTGTTCACAACCTCTGCATAGGGGTGTGTCATTTAACTTCATGTTATAAAGGTGCTTCCTCAGCTGGCAATGACCAGTAAGAATTCCTGTCGCGAAGCGCAGGTTCTTCCTGGACATTCCCAGGTAGATCATCGTTGTATCCTTGTCAGGGTATCTAAGCAGATCCCTGGCCAACTGACAACTATGAGTTTCATCCCACAGTTTTTTAAATTTTCTGTGGGTGTCTTCTTTAATCATTAGCATTATTGCTGAGGTCGGCAGTATGTTGGAAGGGCCAGGTCCAAGTATACTTAGACTGGCTGCCTTCTTAGCCAGACTGTCAGCTTCCTTGTTGCCTCTGCACTGTGCATGCCCTTTGACCCAGCATAGAATGACACTGTTCATGCTGGAGGCACCCACGAGTGCCTGATGGCATTCCCATACTGACCCTGTTGTTATTTTGTGTCTCTGTAGGGCCAGTAGTGATTGTCTACTATCAGTGTAGATTCTTATTGTTTTTCCCGTTATTTGTCTACGGGAAATTTCTTTTGCGGCTATGGTTATTCCCGCCAGTTCTGTTTGTATTATACTGGCTTGTTTGTCCATAGCCCATTTAATTTGAATTTGCAGGTTCCTGGAGTATACCCCACAACCTGTTCCTTCTTTCTTTTTCGATCCGTCTGTGAAGATGTTAACTGTTCCTTCACTGACGGCCTCATTGCTACTGTTGGTGTGTATTTCATAGGGTCTATCAAAGATGAACTGTGGAGAAATACCATCTGCACGTACCTGCAGAAGTGGCATTTGTTTAATTGCCTCATTCCACAGCCGGCATCTGGTCACTCCACATCCTATGTTTGGCTGTATGCCAACGGATTTGAGACGTGCCATAGTAGTTGGAGCCACCTCTTCTAGATATATGTCTAGTGATGGCAGGCACAGCATCACTTCCATTGCTCTTGTTGGTGTTGTTCTCATAGCTCCAATTGTGTTTAAACAGGCTACTCGTTGTACCTGGCTGAGCTTACGTTTAGCTACAGTCTGCTGACTCTTAGGCCACCAGACGATGGCTCCATAGGCTATCATTGGTCTTATTATAGCAGTGTAAATCCACATAGCCACTTTGGGTTTCATTCCCCAGGTTTTCCCTATGGTTCTGCGGCACTGCTCAAAAGAGATGTAAGCCTTCTTTAGTCTTCTGTCTAAATGAAGATTCCATGTTAGTTTGGCATCAAAAGTTACTCCAAGGTATTTTACTTCTGATGCGAAATTTAGTGTGGTATTTAGGAGAACGGGGGCCGTCATTGGCCCCAATTTCCTTTTCCTTGTAAAGAGGACCAGCTCTGTCTTCCTGGGGTTGACCGACAGAGAGTGTTCTCTGCACCATCTTTCGATTATTCTCAGGGCCATCTGCATTCGATCACAGAGGACTCCTTCGAATTTACCACTAAGCAGTATCGTTAGATCATCTGCGTATGCAATTGTGTGGAATCCCTCGGCGTTGAGGCGGCGCAGGAGGCTGTCAAGAACTAAGTTCCATAGAAGAGGTGATAAGACACCCCCCTGAGGACAGCCTCTTGCGACCATTCCTCTAACAGCGATGTCTCCCATGTTAATCTGTACCGCTCTTTTTGAGAGCATGTTGGATATCCAGCCACTTACGATCGGAGAAACGTTCCTGCTCGTGAGGGCTGCTGTAATTTTTGGAAAGGTGGTTTTATCAAAAGCGCCTTCTATGTCTATGAAGACACCCAGGGTGGACTCTTTATTGTCCAAAGACTTTTCAATCCGACCACTAACCGCATGAAGGGCGGTGTCGGTGGATCTGCTCGGGGTGTATGCATGCTGATTGGGATGTGTGGGATTAGCAGTGATCGCGACATCCCTCAAGTATCGCTCACATAGCTTTTCCATCGCCTTGAGAAGGAACGAGGTCAAGCTAATGGGTCGGTATGCTTTGGGGGTAGTATAGTCTATTCTTCCCGCCTTTGGTATGAACACTACTTTGACTTCTCTCCACACCTTCGGAATATAAAGGTGTGCTAGGCACGTCCTGGATATTGCTGATAGGTATCTATCAGTTCAATGCTTCTGTTTTGAAAATCGTATTTGGTAAGTTTACTTATGTGATATGCAATCAAAGGCTTTACTCAAATCGTAAAACCGACATATTCTTTGATTTCAAAGCCTTTGACGATCTTGTCTACCAGAGCTATAACGGCCTTTTTTGTAGACTTATATTTACGAAATCCAAATTGTGTATTGCTTAGTAAACTGTTATCTTCAAAATAATCAGTAATTTGGTTTTTTTAAAGTATTTCTAATATTTTTTATACTACACTTAGTAGTGCAATTGGCCTGTAGTGTACTAGTTCAGTTAAGTCTCCTGTTTTAAATATTGGTATAATTTTTGTAATTTTGAAGATTTCTGGATAGGTGGATGTCATTATGATACTATCAAAAAGTTTTGTCAATGGTATAATTAATAGATTTTTGATAACTTTTAACATCTTATAATTTAGGCCAAATATATCAGTAGAATGTTTGTTTTTTAACTGGTTAATAGCATCTCGTATCTCATTATAAGTTACTTCCCTAAAGTTAAATGAATGTTGACAATTTATGTTATTTAAATATGTGGTGGGATCTCTTTAATGATTTATGGTAGATTTTAACTTTGCTGTATTTTGTTCAACATTTTTTCGTCTCTTCCATATTAAAGGAAAGAAATGTGTCACATGTTATGTTGGAATTTTTGTCATTATAGTTGAACCTAACGTTAAAGTCTCCATTGAAAATGAGCTTTTTCTTAGTTTTATTTAGTATTTCCAGTATTGTATTCAAGCACTGAGCAAATATGTTTATGTCACCTTGTGACGATATATATAAAGTAACAATTACTATATTAAAATCCACTAATTCAAGAGGTGCTAGTTCACAATGATATTCGGGGGAATTTATCATTATATTATATCTAGGTTTGTATTTAACATCATTTTTTAGTAGTATAACTACGCCACCATGTTGCAGCGTTTTTCTACAATACCATGATGCAGTTGTAAAATTACTTATGTTTAAGTATGTCATTTCGGAATCAGTTAAAAAATGTTCAGTAAAGCATAGCACATCATATTCTTTATTACGGACGTGTAAATGTGATTCTATTTCTAATGTTTTATTTCCAACAGATTGAGTATTTAAATGGAAAACGGATAAATCGCAAGGTTCATTTACTATACTCGAGTTTCCTGAGAGTGTAAAAAATCCTGTCCTAGGCTTGATTTAAAATTTTCTTCTTCAGGCGGTGCCTTATCTTCATTTAAGGCAGGTGGCCTTTTTTCATTGTTGTCTTCGCTCACAATGGATTGTACTTCATTCTCGATAGCTATAACACTTATACATAGATTTGTATCTAGACCCCTGTATGGTTCATTATTTATGAGAACGTGTATTAGATTGTCATTAGTATTTTTTGTGTGTTCTATTTTTTTAATGTATTTATTCACTAGAAATTGCTTATTTATTGTACGGTATGTCATGGTGTTGATTTCCATAAATGTGACGCAATTTACTGACAGCTTATTCATCCTATTTTTGAACTCTAGTAGCTGTGAATTATATTTAGGGATATATTTATCTAATTTTTTATTTCTGGCAAATGGTGCTGCTGTCATAATTACGTTAGTATGTGAACACAGTTTTAAATTATCACATATGACACAAAAAGATGGATATCGATAATTTTGTAAATCATTTGTTCCCGCGATGACAATTACAATGTCATCCTTAGTAAAACCATTTGTTAGCTGTTCGATACCTTCCATAACAATTTTAAGTGGTGCTTCAGGTAATATATGTTATAACAAAAAGTATAGTTAAACCATTTTTGCTGTTTTGATACATTCGAAAAATGCGTTAAGCAAAAAAGAGTTGACCTTTGTTTTTTTCTTATTCTCAGTCCTTAGACATAGCAATGAAGTAAAAACATATGTCAAGTATAAGATTAATAGGTCAGTTTTCATATGGCTAATTGTTGAAAAGCAAATTAGAATTCAAATGATTTATCAAAGCTGGTTAAACTAAATAGACAAATTATCTCAAAGCAATACATCTGGGCTCATTATGGCATAATACCATGCAAATATGGTCTCCAAAGTTTCAAAGCGTAGCAATTGGAAGAGGCAAATAAAAACGACAAATATACAAATTGTTGTCAGGGATTATGTGAAAAAAATGTTTTGCATATTTCTTAACTAACCATTAATAGACATTTGAGAACGTCGCATCATCAGTATACATTAGTCCTAATCAACTGTTCAAATTATTATCATTCTATGCTTATAATCGTCTTTCATCAGTGACGACGTCTTTTCACAATGGGGCAAGTTATAAAACTGAGTGCCATTTAATTTAAGCGGTATATTATACATTCCTTGTTTATGGAGAAGTCCACCATTATTCCGATATTGCATCTTTATGGAGAACATTTTATGAGCCTATGGAATGCTACTGCATAACTTGCACGCATTTTGTGACTTATGTCATAATTGTCGCTGGCATGTCTAATAGCATCACACCCTATGATGCGTTATCTATTGGATCCACAACCTCGTCAAAGCTATTTCCCGTCAGCTCCTTGGTGGAATCAGTTCAATGTTGTGGAGCGTTCTTCTTTGTTCCTGTTAACTGGCTTTCCCTAAGTCATCAACCGTTATGTATTATCCTCTCTTCAGTTGTTGATTCGGCTGACAAATGAATTAGTGACGTAAAGACAGATGGCGGGAACTAGTGCGATAGAAAGTCTGATGTTTATATGTTAAGCGATATTTCTGTTTTGTCAAATATTGCACAATTGGAAAACTTACCGATCTTACCTTCTGTACTTACTCTTGGTCAAATTTCATATTTACACTTGTCGGTATTATCTATTAGGGCTCCAAGTTATACCATATTGATTACTATAGTCGGGTAAAATTTAAAAAGACCGTTGTATGAATTAATATTGCACATACGTTTTCACTATCTCTTGCACACAAACTTAAAGCCATAGCCTAAAGACATTGTCAATGTATGTCTACAAAGATTCTTTCCCACTTCTTTTGAGACGGAAATATGAAATGCACACTGAGGAGTGAGAAACATAGTTATAAGCTCAGCGATTCTCAAACTGTGTGATTTGACGACGAATATTATTTATTTCCGTGAACTAACACCACTCTAAATAAGAAAAACGTCTTTATATGAAATATTTAAGTTATTTTTAGTGGTAAATAGTGGATATTCATCCGTTAAACGAACAATATCAAATCACTAAGTCTTTCAATTTTCTATTACGTACATATTACACGTCTTAGAGCGGAACACAGTAGCCAGCTTAGCTCAATCGGTAAGATGCTCGAGACAACAAATATAAATGGGGTTGGCGCGGGATCGATCCCCAACGCTAGTCTACTTTTTTTTTTATTCAAGATCTATTAAAAGTTAATAATTTTCGTTCTATAATTTTTATTTTATTAAACTGCGCCTCGAGTTTTGTTGAAACTATATTTTCCCCAAAAACGTGTCTTTTTATTTTGTCAACTAGAATTTTTATTTATTACCGCTAAAAGAAAAATAATTTATTTTCGTTATTCTCATAGAGATTTCAGATTTTGTTTTGTTATATGAAATATTTTATTTTTACTGACATCGTTTCCCCTACTAATACTACGATCCTATCCTTTCCTGGCAAGAAATGCCCAAACCTTCCCGTGTCTCTTGCTGGACTGTAGCAATATTAGTCTTTGATTTCTTTTTCTGATTACTCATTGTGATTGACTGAATTGGGCAATTCATTTTTTGTTATCAGTTTCATTTGTGCCCGAACCTATATACCTACAGTGTCCGTCGTAAAGTTGGCTACATATCGGAAAAATTTGTATTATTGAGATTTCTAAAAAATACTATATTGGGGGTTCGTTTCTTTTTTTACATGCAAATACCTTTATTCAACTAAAATACATACAGTTTTTGTTGAAACTAGTCAAATATTTGTGAAATAGACACAAGAGTTTATGATTTTTCATATAGTAATTAATGGTAGGGGTAAAATTTGCACTTTTTTATTTTCCTCATATCTGCTTCAAAATAGATTTTATTTTTTAGCGGAAATATTTGGTTTAAATTTTGGACCAATAATTGGACAATATTAATGGCCAATTTAATTTAATTAATTGAAAAATTTGTTATCATACACAATATGCCATAGAATTAGACGAAAATGGTTACTCTGGGGTTTTTGAAGTCGCTGATCACCAATCTGAAATCCGATTTGGGGAATTCAAAATGGCGGACCGGAAATCGGGCCATTTTCCATAAGAAATGACAATGGATATCTTGGCCTTGAAAATCTGTGCTAGGAGGTTTTCGAGGTTGCTGATCGATTACGAATCTGAGGTCTGACTTGGTAAATTCAAAATGGCGGACCGGAAGTAGAGTTCATTTATCAAGAAAAACTCGTATCTTTTTCGCTTTTGGACTGAAAATGAGTACTCGGGGGTTTCTGAGGTCTCTGATAACGAATCAAAGGCCTAATTCACGAAATACAAAATGCCGGATCGGAATAACACTCTATTTCTCCTGAAAACTCGTATTATTTTCTTTTTTGGGCTGAACGTGGGGGGGGGGGGACTCGGAGATTCTCGTTATCGCTGATAACGAATCTGATGTCCAGTTAGGGAGAATTCAAAATGGCGGACCGGAAGTAGTATATTTTTCAGGAAATACTTTTTTATTTTTCATACTTTCAGCCCGAAAAAATAAATAATACGAGGTTTTCCGAAGAGATTGACTGTTCCTCCCGTGTCCGCCATTTTGAATTTCGTAAATTGGACCTGTGATCCGTAATCAGCGACCTTAAAAACCTCTGAGTAGTCATTTTCAGCCCAAGAACGAAAAAATATGAATTTTTCCTGATAAATTGACTCTACTTCCGGTCCGCCATTTTGAATTTACCAAATCAGGCTTCGCATTCGTAATCAGAGACCCCGAAAACTCCCGAGTACAGATTTTCAAGGCCAAGATATCCATTCTCATTCCTCTTCTGGAAGATGGCCCGATTTCCGGTCCGCCATTTTGAATTTCCCAAATTGGACTTCAAATTGGTGATCAGCGACCCCAGAAACCCCCGAGTAACCATTTTCATTTAATTATATGGCATATTGTGTATGATAACAAATTTTTCAATTAATTTAATTAAATTGGCCAATTATCGGAAAAGAAATGAAACCAAAACATTTCCGCCAAAAATAAAAGGTAGGTACTTTTTTTTTAAATGCCTTTCTGAACTCTTTGCAACAAGAATTAAGTCAATTGACCCTGTACCTTTTTTTTGAGGTTTTCAGATTTTTCATGCTAAAATGACGCGACTATACGGAGTCCTTGTATTCTATATGCACTTTTTCTTCATCAAATTTTTCGATATCTTAACAATTTGACCCATTTTTCGGTACCACCGTCAACTATTTTTTACAGTCCTGCCAAACCGGTGATCGCATGACATGTGTCATGTGTCATGCATAAACAAACCCCCCAATAGAGTTTTTTAGAAATGTAAAAAATACAATTTTTTCCCATATGTAGCCAACTTTATGGACACTGTATAATCAGAATTCCACTAAAATTATGAAGTTACTAAATTAATAATCTTAACATTTTATGATAGTATCTTTTATATATTTTTAAAATTATTTAGCGATATCATTGCTGAGAACTGTTTGAGAACTACTGGTATTTCTTATGCTTTAAATAAAATCTTAGTTCAGACGTTTTAGCGGCCATGACACACGTCAGTTTGAATTGTACCCGACTCTACATTAAACTTATTTATCTTTAATATGTTGATTGATTTTGATTTTCTCAGTCCACAATTGCAGTATTTACCGTGTTGTAGCTTATACCGAAACCATAGTAAGAGCTTATTTTTGAAAGTTTCTAGTAGTGTCCTCACTTGCTACAACTATGGTGGCATTGTCTCCAAATTTCAAGTTACGCACACGTACTGCCACCATCTACCCTGTCAGCCTTTCAGCACACATTCTATCACGTATTGATTATAGATATTAGAGAGGACTGATAACAGAACATAGCCTGATGCATTTAACAACTTAATATTTGCGTGAGTTAATGTCGTCGACTGTCACCAAGGAAGACTTTTCCTGATACATTTTCTTGTTGGCGAATAATGAAGACCAGACGCCTGTGCGCTCCCACCTTCAGTAATGCAGTTCACAGTTTGTCCTATTCCACACTGTCAAAAGCTTTACTGTAGTATACGAAGCAAAGATATCTATCTGTGCAATATTAATTCCAGCTATCTGTAGTTCCCACTTAATATAGAGGTAGGAAGACTCCGATCGTCACACCAGATTCCTGTTTATTATTTTTTGGCATATTCTGTAAAGGAGCCTCAGTCTGTAGTGATTAACTAACTTAAACGCTCCTGCTATGCCATTGCAGGCCTCAGCTGCTTGACTAGTTTTAATATTGCACGTTTGCAATTAAAGAAAAATTATAACACCATTTTTGTGTATATGGGATGTCGAAGAATGTTTTTGGGGGGCAGCAAATAAAATATTGGCTCTTGCCGTGATAGTTGAAGGGCAGGATGAAGCGGGATCTGATCAACTTAAACAATTTTGCATTTAACCTAAACTCTATTGTCAGAGGGCAAATTAAGAGATGTTATCCATTTTTCATTTCCAGGAAATGGATATGTTAAAAATTAATATACAAAAATGAAAGCTATGCGTACTGTTATTATGTATGTCAAAATGTATACTCATGTATATATGTATATTGTATTAATTTCCATTTGCTTGCATATTAAATTAATTTGTTATTTATTATTAGTAATTTTTACTATTATTATTGCTAATGCTATTTGAAAAATTTTTATTAAATTCATTTAAATGTCTACCTAAAACAAGCGTTATTATTACTGTGTTTTCTAGAGAACAAATATTAAAATAGTTGTTGGATTAAACTTCAACCCTTGAATTAAGGTAATTGTGATTCTTTTCTCTAACAAATACGATTTATTACCCCAATGAAACATACATACCATGTATAGATTCCTACTACCATCAACCAGTCAGTAATCGAAGAGACCATGTAAGTACCAAACTATTTTCTCTCTGGAAATTGTTGGTATGGTAGTGGCAGACATATAGATCGGTTGGTTTTGAAAAATTTGCCATTAAATACAGTGATTGCTCAGGGTTTTTGATTTTTCAAATTATCCGTCGAACGCTGCGCTTCAATCCTCAGGCAGACAGTACTACAATGCGCGGCTAGCCCCCACCACCACTACCGGCAGTCTTGTTAAGCTGTTACTTCATTTCATGTTTTCAATAATGATAATAGCAATAATAACAATTGTTTTTACTATCATTATTATTATTGAAAACATGTACGATGTTTAATGAACGTAACAGCGTAGCGAGACTGCTGCTAGTGGCGGAGGGGAGGCAAGTCGTGCAGTGTCTGCTTGAGGCTGAAAGCTCGACTGCTGATTTGAAAGATCAAGAACTTTAATAAATCATTGAAATAAAAAGAAAATGAAACTTGCATATTCTTCTGCATTCTTCCATCCATTAATAATTTTTATGAACCAAAAAGTGACAGTACGATTATAGCAAAGCATGTTTGAAAGAAGTTGGTTCCTGGTTAACAACTTTATTAATAATTGTGAACGGATGAAGATGAACCAAAGCTCAAATTTTTCGTATTTCCTGATGTAATACCATATACCAAAGTAGCATTTTTAAACACACTTTCCAAACAAATTTGGTAGTGGGAAACAGTTCTGTAACTATTATACTTATGTGAGATACAATGGACATTTTTCTGAAATGGTTGGAAATTATTTAACTTTCACATAGAGCACAACAATATTACTCAACAGTTTAGTAATTGTTTCTACCATTAAGTACAACTTTCTTCAGAACAACTGTTCGAAACAATTTCGAAACATGCTGCAGCATCTGTTACTTTTGAATAAAATAACTAGGGACATTTATTTACATAACGTTTCTAGGATTTAAGTTGGCAATATTTATTTACAGAAATTATAGATGATTGTCAAGTTCATCACAAGTGGAGGTTACATGTTTACTTTGTAATAAAATAACAGTGTGGAAAGCTGTCTAGAAGTTGAATTGTGTCCATCTTTACTCCTCATTCAACAGTATTCCTAACAGCTAACTTATTTATAACTGTAATCTAGTGTTTCTCGTGTCACCACTGAAAGTGTTTAAAACTCGTTCTTATTTGCAGCACAAAATAGATTATTAATAGAAACTGGAAACTTTTTTACAAACTATAACAATTTAACAAATTTTGGAACTATTATCAGTAACGTGGATAAAGTAGAAAAGTGTCCTATTTGGATAGAAAATATTGAGGAAGGTAAAAAAGTTGAAATGAAAAATATGCAAGAGGAATAAGATAGATAGATTTATATACATATTGCTAACATTTCCGAAACAATTCAGAAACACAGAAGAAATAGTTTCGAAACATGTTCCTCTTTTAAAATATGATCTAAATTTCTAAAACACACAGAGAACTGTTTCCGTGTCCATTTTGGTTTTAAATTAAACTGTTGGCTTGATGACGTTTGTAATTCGGCGGCCATTATATGCAATTTTCTTTCGAGGGAATTATGAAAAATAAACATTATTTAATGTTTTGATACGTTACTAATTATTAACATCAAAATAATCATAAAAAAAATATATACATATATTTTTTATTAAAAATGTAAATTATAAATGGTGATATTTGTAAGGCGCATTTAACATATCAAAGGATTTCCCGAAAATAATCGATACAATTTTCATCGCATAAATTTATTCTGACCAGATATCCGCTAAGAACTAATTATAAGTTTTCATAATTTCAGCATGTAAGTACCTACAATATTATTTTATACCTGTTTTCATATTGAATATATTCTATAATATTATTATAGATAATAAGACTTTTCGAAGCTGATTACGTACATTTCATTCCCAATAATATTAGTTATAAAAACATTGATATATTAGCGAAACTATTTAAAAAGCTGTGAGCTACAAATTAGAAACATGTTTCTCTTTATTTTCCAACCTAGCAAGGAAACGCGGAGTACCGTCAAAATAGAAACACATACTACACTACCATAAGAAATTCTGTATGCGTCGAAAATGTATCGCAAACAGTTGCAATCAGTTCCCATTTCGTACATGGGAACAGGCACACTTGTTGGAAACGTTTCCGAAAATGTATCTTAAAATGTTACTTGAGTCCAAATGACGTTTCTTCATATTTATAAGAAAAATATAGACAAGAAAAACTGAAAGAAAAAATTTTTAACTTTTAAGGCGTGGTTTGGGGGGTTAAATTTGGCTAAAATGTCTGCCAGCAAAGGTTAATGTCCTTTAGTATCATGTGGACCATATGATGCCTGGGCAGGCATCTTTTTCAATAGTAACTATTTTTTGTCGAAATTTGAGGCTTTGGTCCATTTCTCGTCATATTGATGGAAAATTGCTCAAAAACCGACCGATAGAAATGTCTGCCACTATAGCACAGTACTGTACACGCCAAAACAAACAGTTTGCGCTAGGATTGGTCCAGTGACTAAAAATAGTGTTTTAAATTTCCGGTTACCATGCACCAACCGGAAGATTCGTCTGCCAGCGCAATTGGGGTATGTGAAGTACATATACTAACCACCTGTGAGGACAGACATCTGTAACCATTCGTTAGAAAAAATGTCCCTCCCCCTCCCTGTCCGCCCAAAATTTACAGAGAGAAAACATGTTTGGTACTTATATGGTCTCTTCGATTTACCGACGGGCAGAAAGCAACATTTCATCGTCGAAATTGCACTCTATTTCCCTTTCCCCCCTAATGCCTATTATCTAGGCAATTCGAAATTACTGGTACTGTGCCGTTATTTAAACAAACATTTATTGTTGACCCTCCTACATAATACATCTCTAGACCCTCATTACCACAAAGGTGTACTACATTTCGTGCCATCCTATCGAATCATAAATATACTGACAGGCAAACATTCCGATATATTTGGTTGGTATTTTGAACTTTCGTTTTAGGCACTGCTGTAACAAACTATTGATGTAACAATTACAATGGTTGGAATCTTATCCGCTCTTTTCATCGTAAGAAAAACATTTTACTAGAATTTGCTTGAATGAACAAAGGTAAGTACTAAGTTTTATACAGATCTAATAGATTATAAATTTAAATTTGAGTAAGGGTGCGGTTAGCCCAACAATTGGATAGTTGTGTTTATCGAAGGGAATTGGCCTGGAGATCGAACTGTATAAAGAGAATAACAGCATTGCTAAGTATTTGTGGCTACACCTAAAGTTAAATATCGCGATTAACTGTAATCTGCTTGGAGGGATAGTTAGTAGCGTACAACACTAATGGCTCTCCGTGGCTTCTAACAACAAACAGCAACTGTTGTACCAACTTAATGCATTTGTATCTATTTACATCTAACAGATGTGTTTGTGAAACATATTACTCGTTCGCACCCTCTGGACGATTTATTTTATTCCTCTGTACCGTGCTAATAAACAAAATTAATACTGAAATGGTGAAAATATTGCGAGCATGGATTATTCGAATTACTCTCTATTGCTTTCAGTGATGCATGTGATTTTGTCCATTGTTATGTATACTAGTTGAGAGGAAAATATTTATATCGAAATACCTAAAAATATTCTTTTAATTATTTCTAGTATTTTATGGTAATTAAAATACAGATACAGAAATTAAAGCAACCTACTAAAGACTATATGCGCCATAAGTTACATACAAAATTAAGAGTTAATATCGCAAAATATTTACAATTTTATACATTGAAACCATAATATTATGATAAAAACTGCTGCCTAAGGAATCAATACTTCCACATCCAGATTTTTTATCCAAGTCACTTTAAAGAAAAAATTTAATAATGTTTGGAGCAGATGTCATAGAAAAGTTTGAGGCGCTGGTTTCTACCATATACGTAAAAAGTGAAGTTTCTAGTGTACCCTACTTATTTTCTCCTATTCACAACCTACCACCTCCCACCCCTTCAATAGAGTCATCTCAATCAGATGTCACTACAATATATACGTGTACTAACTTTCAAGGGAATATCTCAATTTTATATTATCAATCCCATTAATAATGGAGCTAAGGTGATGGGGTTTGGAAAATATTAGCAAGAAATCTGAAGCCTTGGTTTCTAGTATATACACCAAATCCCAAAGCTCTGTACTCTTACCAGACCGATTTACTTATCTTCCCCTACTTACTCCTATTTAACCACAACGCTTCAACAGAATCGTCTCAAAATATAATCTAGTTCCAGATGTTGTTGTAATACATACGTGTACCAAATTTCAAGTGAATATCTCAATTTTATTTTATCAGCCCTTTCAATAATGGAGTAAAGGTGGTGGGGGGTTAAAAAATATTATTAAAAAATCTGAAGAAATATACCGAATTTCAAGTTTCTGTACTCTTATCAGCTGGCTTTACTTATTTTTCCATATTTTTCACAATTTACCCGCCCACACTGACTCAACGCATGTCAGAATATAATCTAGTTTCAGATATCGTTAAAATACATGTGTGTACCAAATTTCAACTGAAAATCTAAATTTAACTTTATCAACTCTTTTAATAAGGGAGTGGGGGTGGTGGGGAGATGGAAAACATTATAAAAAAACCTGAGGCATTCAATTCTAGTATATACAAGAAATCCAAAGTTTCCGTACTCTTACCAGCTTGCTTTAGTTATTTCCCCATATCTACACCTATTTAACACCCAACCCTTCAACGGAATTATCTCAAAATATAATCTAGTTCCAGATGTTGTTATAATACATACGTGTACCAAATTTCAAGTGAATATCTCTTTTTGAAAAATATTATAAATAATCTGAGACCTTGACTTCTAGTACATACACCGAATTTCAAGTTTCTGTATTCTTACCAGCTTGCTTTACTTATTTTGCACTACTTACTACTATTTAACCCCACCCCTTCAATGGAATCATCTCAAAATATAATCCAGTTCAAGATGTCGTTATAATACATACGTGTGCCAAATTTCAAATGAATATCTCAATTCTATTTAAGAAACTGAGGCCTTGGCTTCTAGTACATACACCGAATTTCAAGTTTCTATACTCTTACCAGCTTGCTTTACTTATTTTCCCAATTTACCCCTATTTCACCCCCAACCCTTAATCAGAATAATACTAAAATATAATCTAGTTCCTGATGTCATTATATATATACGCGTACCAAATTTCAAGTGAATATCTCAATTCTATTTAACAGCTCCTTTCATAATGGAGGGGGGGGGGGGGTTGGTGTGGGGATGAAAAATATTATAAAAAATTTCGAGGCCTTGGCTTGTAGTACATACATCAAATTTCAAGTTTCTGTACTGTTACCAGCTTGCTTTACATGTTTCCTCCTATTTACCGCCCCAACCCAGCACCGGATATCTTAGAAAAACAATCCAGTTCCAGATCTCGTTATAATATATACGTGTACAAAATTTCAAGTCAATATCTTAAACTGTTCCGGAGAAAACGTGCGGACAAAAAAAGTTACACACAGGCCGACAGACAGAGAGACAGAATTTTTTTTTTCACTCAAATTTAAAATCTCGACGTTTCATGATCTTCTAAACCTATTTCAAGAAAAAAAAAATTTGAAAATTTTTTTACGATTACTATACTTCTAATCCACTACGTGATTGTGTGATTGTGGAAGTAAAAAGGTGCTCCGCGTGGTAAGAATTCTAGCTTTAACTGGATACGCGTATGACCTCACTCGGTAGACATTTTAAAATCGAGGTTACGACAAACGCTTAAAGCAGTATAATAGTTGATATTTAATTATTGATAATGTCGATCAATACTATATTAGTAGTGTGTAATATACTACTTTGTTGCATTTAATTTCAATACGATTAAATAACGTTATTTAGAGATCAGGAAAATGGACATTAATAATGGCAAACATTTACATAATCATTTGTTAATTTTAATGATTTCCTTTCCAGCTAATTACTTAATATTTCTATTGCTAAAACACATTTCGCTACAAAAACCCTAATCAGAAAAATCAATACCTCAGAACACAATGATATGTCCTCTCAAGTAACCATTGCAAATCTTTATTACTATTATTGATCTTCAAAATCGTATTAACATGTAGTTATTTTTGTATTATAACTCTATACTGCTATGAGCCATCACTCATGATTCTAGTGTTTCACTAAATCAATCAGTCAAGACTTTTTCTTAATCTTGTCTTGAAATCAAAAAAGAAACAAGACAAAAATAGTCAAGACAAGTCAAGAGTAACTGTCAAAACTTTATTACAAGATTTCTTGATAATTCGTGGAGGAAAAAAATCATGTGATGTTAAACTGCGTTTACTAAAAAGAAAACAAAATGAATTCATAGGAAAATACCAAAATAGTAATAAAATCATAAAAAAATATAAATTCAAAAATTGTCTGTAAAGAATCATGGCTAATCCCAGAGTTCAGACCGAGTGGGCTTCTGGAGACTTTCGAAAACAACCTTTCAGGTGAAACTTATGTCACGTCGCCAGAATAGATAGGATATCTCTACCACTTTTGAAAGACCTGTAGTCAGAGAGCGGATTTGACTGTTCGAGGTCATTACGGATAACGTCACACATACGTTTAGGTACTATGAACAATGTGTTATTATCCACAATAATAAAATAGTAACAACAGAAATATTGTAGCAAAGTGATATCTTGCCATATTTACCCCTGTTTAACCCCAACCCTTCAACGGAATCATCTCAAAATATAATCTAGTTCCAGATGTCGTTATGATATATACGTGTACCAAATTTCAAGTGAATATCTCAATTTAATTTTACCAACCCCTTCAATAATGGAGTACGGTGGTGGGAGGTTGAACAACATTATTAAAAAATCCGAAGTTTTGGCTTCTAGTACATACACCGTGTTTCAAGTTTCTGTACTCTTACCAGCTTGCTTTACTTATTTTTCAATATTTACCTACCCCTATTTAACCCTAACCCTTCATCAGGCTAATCCCAAAATATAATCTAGTTCCTGATGTCATTATTATATATACGTGTACCAAATTTCAAGTGAATATCTCAATTTTATTTTATCAACCTCTTTAATAATGAATTGGTGGGGGAGGGACGAAAAATATAAAAAATGTTGAGGCCCTGGCTTGTAGTAAATACATCAAATTTCAAGTTCCTGTACTCTTACAAGCTTTCTTTACATATTTCCCCCTATTTACCCCCCAACCCTTTACTGGATATCTTCAAAAAACAATCCAGTTGCAGATCTCTTTATAATATGTACGTGTACAAAATTTCAAGTCAAGATCTTAAACCATCCCGGAGAAAACGTGCGGGCAAAAAAGTTACAGTCAGACAGACACAAGTCTTTTTTCTCAAATTTAAAATCTCGACGTTTCATGGCATTCTAAATCCATTTCACGACAAAAAAAATTTGAAAATTTTTTTTACGATTGCTCCACCATCCAGTACGTGGATGTGGAAGTAAGAATAGAAGCATAAGTGAGCAAAGGAGATTAATCATAATTTCACATCCACATCCACGGAGTGGAGTGGAAGTATTTTAGATTTGGTTCGATTTGTATTGTAAAGCCTATATTGAAAATTTCGATGGCATATAAAATGGCAATTTTTTTACTTTTACCTACTAATAATTTTTGACGTACACTTTTTTTGTAAAAGTTGTATTCGGCTTTAATTTTTTTTTTCTCGGAATACGCTAAATTAGTTTATCCTTCTGCTGTAATGTATATGTTAGATGCTTTGTAAATATATATTGATATCGCCCTAACAGCAAACGGAATTAATTTAATAGTTTTTAAGGTACAAAGGGAAATTAATCCAAGAGAACGTCTAGATAGAACTGACGCAGGACGCGAAGCATATTTGGGCAAAGAGCAAGCCAAGCATATACATAATAAACGCAAAATGCAACCAATCTTGGAGTAAGTGAAACAGTAATGTGAATTATGACCGGGTTCGTGCATCCTTAATTGATATTTGTGGCCTTATGGCCGCAATTGGAATCTTGCAGATAACCACATTTAATTAATGTACGTTGAGTATGCACTCCATGTGAATAGCAGTATTAGAATGCAAGCTGCCTCAGTCTTTCTGAAATTACTGACGTGAAAGTTCTTTGTTATTTTGTCATTGTTTAAAGTTTAAATCGCATTTATAAGGCTTATTATTTTGGCTTTGAGAGATGTTGCTTTGTTTTTAGGCATACGTTTTCATTTGCAGCCAACAGATAACTAATATCAATTCATAACGGGGCTTGGGTATAGAAAATAAATGTCGGCGTATTTCCTATGTATGTACAAAGAACATTGACAATTAATAACAATGGTTCTCGTTTTGATATATCCTTTGATTTTTATTGTTGAATGACCATAATCGTGACCATATGGTTAGTAGTACAGGAAAATTAGCCATTTAGGGTAACAAAAATGAATCAAAGGATCATCTCTGGTATTTAACTAGGTAATAACCTGGAGATTGAGATGATGCATTCTTTTCACTTCCAAGTTCCGGGAAAATTCAATAAAATTTGGAAAAACTTTCTGATTTTCGGTTCTCTTGCTCTAGCGGCCAAAGAAATGAAAATAGGAAAAGTTCCAAAAGAAATTTGTCGCTCGTCTCTTTCTCTACAAAAAACGTATTTACAAATTTTTGTCTTACTTAAGCCGTTTAGAAGATAAAGTTTTCCACTTATAGTTTTAAGCCGCATCGAAATGCGCGAAAAATGAGAATTCTCCAGTAGTTTCGTTTTACAGCTCCTAAAAAAATGAAAATAACATGAAATGTAGAGAAAAGTCTCAGCTTTAATGTGGAACTAATCACAAAATTCATAAAAAAATTTATCATAGAAAAAAAGTGTCAGAAGACGGCTTAGTAAACTTTGTACAGTTGGTCCACAGATTATTCATATCTTTGCCGAGAGTCGTTAGAATGATAATTAATTTTTTCTACTTCCATCTTTAAAATGCCGTTTGTCGTATACGTTTCCATGACGCTAAATAATCCTTTAAACATGCTTTCGACAAACCGTGACCGTGCATTTTAGTCACAAGCTGAACTTAGCAACGAGATATTAGTCACGGCTGAGGTTAATTCTAGATATTTTAATGGCAAAAATCAAGTTAGTTTTCCGTAATTCTTGTCATCAATCTGTCAAAATAAATCGACGCGTTATGACAAGAGACAAGTAATTTTGTATTTTTTGGAAAAAAATGAGCCTAAACGATAGTGAAAGTGAAGAAGATGTTTTCATTGGTACTCCTCCCGAAATTACTCAAGCAGCGGCATCGGCAACTGCTAGTTTGCTGCCAGAAAAATCTAAAAGTCAATACGAACGTGCATATAAACTTTTTACTGTTACCATGTTATTGATACGTTAATAAATGAAATATTAAAATAACTTCCAAATTTTTTATTTAGATATTTGCTGTCGCAGAAAAAGTATAGTATGCAACACGTTTTATAAACTTGTTAGTCACTCATTTTATTAAACACTCGCTCCGCTACGCGTCGCTCGCTATTAATAAAACTCGTGACTAAAATGACGTTTATAAAACTTGTTACATAATATACTATTGCTGATATATTCATATATAATGATATATTAATCCAATTAACATTTTATTCCAATTACTTTTGTTGGAAGAATATGCCTTGCGATCAAAGTAGAGGGTATATTTCTCTTCGATCAATCACCTCCAAATTTAGGAGTTCAAGTCGCTATATCTTAATTAATAATAATAACACAGTCTTAATTTTTGGACTATAATTACAATAAAACATATTCCTTCGAACGACTTTAGAGTTTTTTAAATGCGTGCAGTACTTTTTGAATTTGTCTACATTGTTTATACACGTTCAAAATATGCACAATTATATAGTAAAATATACACAACGTATTTGTTTCTTAACATTCTTCAATAAAATTTTTACGAAATATAGAAAAAAGTGCGTGGAATCGAATCCATGTAGTGAAAAAGCACCCATTGTTACGGAAGAAATAGGCAGAATGCATAAAACTTAAAGATATGAATAAATCAACTGTATAAAGTTTACCAAGCCATCTTCTAACACTTTTTTCTCTATGATAAACATTGGTATGATTTTTGTGATTAGTTCCACATTAAAGCTGAGACTTTTCTCTACATTTTATGTTGTTTTCATTTTTTTAGCGGCTCTGAATAGTAAGAATTATCGATCGATGTGTCCGGTCGTACGAAACTCCCAGAGAATTCTCATTTTCCGCGTATTTCGGAGGGGCTCAAAACTATAAGTGGAAAACTGAATTTATCTCCTAAATGTCTTAAGTAAGACAAAAATTTGTAAAGACCTTTTTTGTAGAGAAAGAGATGAGCTACAAATTTTGTTGAAAACTTTTTTCTGCATTTTCATTATTTTAGCCGCTAGAGCAAAGAAATCAAAAATCAAAAAGTTTTTCCAAATTTTTTTAAATTTTTCCGGAACTTGAAAATGCAAAGAATGTATCATTTCATTCTACAGGTTATTACCTACTTTAATCCCGGAGATGATCCTTTTATTAATTTTTGCGAGGTTTTTACAAACTGTTGCCTTCATTGCCTGCACTATAGTATGGGTTATAGCAAACACTTAGAAATCCAAATATTTTTCAGACACCAAAAAAGTTTGAAAATACTAGTTGATAATTATAAGATTGGGAATTTAGATAAGTATGACACACATAACATAACTTGATATAATTTAAAATGTAATGCTGCAACTCTGATATTGATCGATAATGGGATTATTCCGTTTATGACATTCTTCGCAACTACGAAGACTAAGAGCATATTAGGCCAGTGCACATACCTTTTAAAAATGCAAAAAATCATAAAAATTGATAACAGCATGAAAACTCTTGAAGAAGGAAGGAAATATAGCGGAACCAATGAGAAAAATAAATTAAAGTTGGCCCGAGTTAGGAGGGTGAAATGGGGTGAACTTGTAGGGGTGGAAAATGGTCGTTCACGATTTTCAGCGAAACTACACCTTCTATCGAAAAAAGTTAAACATAAAAGTTGTAGGTAATAAAAAGGTCCATAATTTTTGTACGAACCATTTTTTCACATAACCTAAAATTTTCCGAGAAAAATCGAAAAAACCAGTTCTTTCGTTTTTGATTTTTATCTCCCACAAAAAAAATTCTTTTCCCGAAATTTGGTGGAAACTTACCTTTTTAAGTCCCAAATAAGCTGTTATTTTTATGAATCAAAATATTTATTTTTACATATTATCGTGATTCTAAATAAAAAATTTCAGAGATTTCTCGGTTGCGACACCATTGTATTTCGACCTTAAATGAAAACTGGTAACTTGACCCCCTGTGATATATGCAACCCATAATACATTTGCATATATCAGTCTCATTTGACATTCAAAATTACCTGAATGCCATTTGTTGATTTTTATTTTAATAACAATGAGTTTTTGTAGTCTTAAACCACGCACCATTAAACTTATTAATTAATTTTTCAGTTCAATCCCGAAGCCGTCCCTGTCTCACTGAATCTCGAAGAATTCGTTATTCCACGAACTTCCCAAATTAGAAAAATAGCATACTAGCACCATCTGTTACTTCTCTTGCTATACACCTACAAAACTCACCTGGTACAACAAATAGTAAAAACAAATCTGTGTGGTGAATAAAATCCTAAAAATCAATAAACAAAATTATTAATCGATAATTCTGATTAAATTAAAACTCATGAATTCATGGAAATAATATGGTAGAGTGATTATGTAGATTTGTATTTAAAGAATTATATACGGTACCGGTAGTAGTTTGGTCAGTCAGTGGCATCTCGCGTAATTATGTGGTGGCTAGATTTTTAGATCTTACACGAGGCTCAAAGAGATACATCTTCCTGCCAAGCTCGTAGCAATATGGATGTAGTTCTGGCCGTTTAACGCCTCATCTGGTTTTGGTACGTTAAAGAAACTTTACAATATGTATATGATTATCATCTGTAGTAATTGTTGTAAATGTATTTGTAATTTAATTGTTGAATTTATCATAATTAATCGCGATGTTTGTTGATCATAAATAACTTCATTCTAGGCGTGGCATGTAAGATGGGCACCACGTGGTCATGTTAATTTACAAACTGGTTATTACAAGGACTGTGTTTAACTCGGTATTAATAGATATTTAGAGGTAAATTTTATTAATAAATAATTGAGGTTTAATAGGGGTTTAAAGACAGTTTGAATTTAGTAAATTATGTTTTCGTAACCCTATCGAATAATTAAAACTCAAAGAAATTTAACTCGATATATTACTAGGAGCGAGAAGGGCATTTTAAGATAATTTATTTAGAGAGATACAAGTAATGTAAGGGGGGATTTTTTAAAACGCACTAAGAGTGCCCACTAGTAAGCAAAGTAATTTCAAGTGAAGTAACAGATAATACTCTTGTAGGAATGAGATGTTAATTTAACCCTTAAAATTGGACTCGTAAGGTAACCCTTAATTTTACCTGGAAGTTTGGCTTAACTTTGTGCCGGAAAAATTGGGCTGTTGCTGATCTGGTAGATAAAACTGCTACTAATCCATGGGAACCCGACTATTTGCCAAGAGGGAGTCTTTGTCATCCTAATTGTTGAAGTGTCTTGATTTGGAATAGACCCCGCTGGATAAGAGCTATTGAATTTTTGGACTTTTGGTAACCCTTCACGAGCGAATGAGTTCTGAGAAGTCTAGAGATAGGTATCTGCTAAATATCAATAATCGAGTGGTGGTGAACAAAGAGGAGATACGGTGAGCCAAGGACCAGGGTTGGTTACTGCAGAACGCAACCGGTGGTGAGAGTATCATCTGAATTTCACTA
Source organism: Stenurella melanura (assembly GCA_963583905.1). NCBI lineage: Eukaryota > Metazoa > Arthropoda > Insecta > Coleoptera > Cerambycidae > Stenurella > Stenurella melanura. The sequence goes on along the minus strand of OY757314.1, from coordinate 90,744,508 downwards.
CATTATTCAACTTTCTACATTATTCAACTTTCTATAAATTTTATATATTTCCAAATTATTACATTTGTTATGTGTTATATATTGCCTTCAGATATTTGTTATTTTTTTACATTTAATTATTTACTTTAATCACAGCTTACGATAAACTCTTCATATTTTGTATTACTTCCACATCCACGTAGTGGATTGGAAGTATAGTAATCGCTAAAAAATTTTCAAAAATTTTTATTCGTGAAATAGGTTTAGAATGTCATGAAACGTCAAGATTTTAAATTTGAGCAAAAAAAAATTTTCTGTCTGTCTGTCGGTCTGTCTGTCTGTCTGTCGGTCTGTCTGTCTGTAACTTTTTTTTTTTTGTCCGCACGCTTTCTCCGGAACGGTTTAAGATATTGACTTGATATTTTGTACACCTATATATTATAACGAGATCTGGAACTGGATTGATTTTTGAGGAAATCCGGTGAAGGGTTGGGGGTTAAATAGGGGTAAATAGGGGGAAATAAGTAGAGCAAGCTTGTAAGAGTACAGAAACTTGAAATTCGGTGTATGTACTAGAAGTTAAGGCCTCAGATTTTTTTATAATATTTTTCAACCCCCCACCACCCCTACCCCATTAAAGGGGTTGAAAAAATAAAGTTGAGATATGCATTTGAAATTTCGTACACGTATGTATTATAACGATGTCTAGAATTAGATTATATTTTGGGATGATTCCGTTGAAGGGTTGGGGGTTAATTTGGGGTAAATAGAGGAATATAGGTAAAACAAGTTGGTAAGAGTACAGAAACTTGAAATTCGGTGTATGTACTAGAAGCCAAAGCGTCAGATTTTTTAATAATATTTTTCAACCCCCACCACCCCTACTCCAATTTGAAAAGGGTTGATAAAATAAAATTAAGATATTCATTTGAAATTTTCTACACGTATGTATCTGGAACTAGATTATATTTTGAGATAATTCCGTTGAAGGGTTGGGGGTTAAATAGGGGAAAATAAATAAAGCAAGCTGGTAAGACTACAGAAACTTGAAATTCGGTGTATGTACTAGAAGCCAAGGTCTCAGATTATTTATAATATTTTTCAACCCCCACCACCCCTACTTCATTATTAAAAAGGTTGATAAAATAAAATCGAGATATTCATTTGAAATTTGGTACACGTATGAATTATAACTACATCTGGAACTAGATTATACTTTGAGATGATTCCGTTGAAGGGTTGGGGGTTATTTAGGGGTCAATAGGGGTAAATAAGTAAAGCAAGCTGGTATGAGTACAGAAACTTGAAATTCGGTGTATGTACAAGAAGTTAAGGCCTCAGATTTTTTTATAATATTTTTCAAAACTTTTCTATGACATCTACCCCAAATATTATTAAAATTCTATGACCAATAATTTCCACATACTAGAGTGCAAATATAGTCAACATGTTTCCTTTAAAGTGACTTGGACGAATAATCTGGATGTGGAAGTAGTGATTCCTTAGGCAGCGGTTTTTTTCCTTGGTATTGAACCTTGCACATATTGATAATTTACATATAAACTTTCTGTAAGGAAGTAGCTACATCCAAACGAAAAGGTGTAACATTTCAAATCAAATTCAAATAACTTACGTTACTTCAATTGTAAATTAGGATCAATAGACCATATATATTTAACAGAGTAATGTTTTTCTATGATAGTATTTTTTTTATGAGCATCTATAACATTTTTTATTATCTCTGAGTAGTCACAGTCGTACAGTTAAACAAGTACGTTGTAGATGCTTTTTATATGACTACTGGCGACTAACCTAAAAAATTATATTTTTCTGAATAATCTCCAAAAACAATACGAGAACCGGGCAACCTGAACTTCCTAACCTGCTGGGGGCAGAAGTTGGTGGTGCAACATTTCCAATGTTAAAAGAGACCTCATTTTCACCCGAAAATACCCATTTGCTGGAAACATTTTTTTCAAAAAAACAGTGGTATTTATTTTTGTTGAAATGTCTACTTTTAGATGGTGTAAAAAATAAACATTACTAGGCGAAAATTTTCCAGGAAATGCGAAAAACTGAAAAAACTAGATTTTAAAAAGTTATTTTTCAATCATTGTTTACCTTGGAAAATGGAAAAGAAACAATAGTAAAATTATTAGTAGCCGATAAAAATTTGTTTGGCCAATATATTTTATAAAAAAGATGCAGATAAAAAGGATATCGCTGAAAATGAATTGCAATTAATAAAGTCGATTTATAAATGTAAAAATAAAAATACGACTTTGAATCAATTAAGATTCCAGAAGTATCAAGTAGCAACAATAAAATCGTCTTTTAAATTGGAAAAACTTTCACCAACTGAAGACGCAGCAGAACAACATTCTTGCAGCTTCAACAAACGAACAGCAACGGATTGAGGCTTGAAGTAACACCAACATGGAATTATGCCCAAATTGACAGATAAAGAATTGATTCCTGAAATATTGTTTAAAACTATTTGTTGCAGCTGTGAAAGGGTGTATAACAGTCAAAACTGCGGCTGTCGAAAACACGGTTTGAAATGCACAAATTTATGTTCAAACTGCCATGATTCTGAAAAATACTCTAATATTTAAAAATAAATCTACGAGGAAGTAATTGATTCAGAAGAAATCATTGACGATGAACCGATAAATATTAGGCAAAATATTGGATTTGAAGACGGCGGTATAGAAGATTTAAAAGATCCGCCAGAATCCGAAAGTTTTATCGAATCTGACGATGAAGAACTGCCATAAAAGAGGCAAAGACTAATGAACAATTGATTGTATTTCTAATTAGTGTGATAAATGTAAATAAAAATATTGTGAAAATGATAGCAGTAATGTTCATGAATATTTAATTTGTATAGTTTAAAATCCTAGGTATAAATTTTTATGTAAATTTAAATGTAAATACTGTATAAATACAATTTTTGTTATAAGATCTTATATTCCATACTTAAATGTCAATTGAGTCTAATTAATCAACCTATTTATATTTCACACCTAATATTTAATATTTGGAAAATTAAATATTTTGCTTTCTAGCACATGCACCAAAAATGAAGTTTCTGGGCTCTTACTAGATTGCTTTACTGATCTTTCCCAATTACACACCCTCCTCTACCCCTTCAACAAAAAATACAAACATGTACCAAACTTCAAGTGAATATTTCAAGTTTATTTCATCAACCCCTTTATTAATGCAGTGGTGGTGGTGGGGGGTTGAAAAATACTATAAAGAAATCTGAGGGCTTGGGTTCTAGTATTTGCACCAAACCTCAAGTTTTTGTACTCTACACAGCTTGCTTAACTCCCCTATTTTACCTATAATTACATCCCCACCCCTTCAACGGAATCATCTCAAAATCTAATCCAGTTCCAGATGTCGTTATAATACATAGGTGTACCAAGTGATTATCTTGATTTAGTTTTATTAATAATGGAGTGGAGTTGGTGGAAGGATTAAAAATGTTATAAAAGTCTGAGGCCTTTGCTTCTAGTATGTACACCAAATCCCAAGTTTCTGTACTCTTAGAAGCTGGCTTAATTATTTTCCCCTACTTACCCCAATTTAACCCCCAACCCTTCAACGGAATCAAAATATGATCTTGTTTCAGATGTCGTTATATACCAAATTTCAAGTGAAAATCTCAATTTAATTTTATGAACTCTTTTCATAAGGGAGTGGGGGTGATGAGGGGAAGGAAAATATTACTAAAAATCCTGAGGCCTTTGCTTCTAGTACATACACTAAATCCCAAATTTCTGTACTCTTACCAACTTGCTTCAAATATTTTATCTTTTTTCGCTCAAATTTAAAATCCCGACGTTTCATGACATTCTAAACCTGTTTCAAGAAAGAAAATTTTGAGGTAAAATTGGTGAGAGATGCAGTTTAACGGACATCGGATTCGTGTTCAGCACGTCGAAATACATAGGGATTACTATGTCGGGTCTCGGGTTCAGATCACTTTTTTATTTTTGTGTGCCTGTGTAATTATTGTTTTGTTGTAATTTACACTCAAACTGTACTCAAAGCGTATTGTTTGTATGTTGTAAAACAGGTGTGTGACCTCATCCTAGTTCCAGAGGTACAATTCCGGTATAAACGGAAATACTACCAACTCCTTATTTCAAATGACTTTAAATACTGTTTCAGAAATGAAGTAGAAAAATTCAATTGTATATAATTATTATCATCATAATTACTTAATAATAATACGTAACGACATAACCACAGTATTTAACCAAAAGGTATTTTTAAATGTATTCACCCAAAATAAATGACTGTTTGGGCAATTTCATTAATTTCTTAAATAATATTTCATAAATAATAGACAGCAGAATTTTTTTTTCAAATAATATTTTTTACACGCATTTTGTAGAGCATCAATTATTAGCTTTCCAAATTTATTTCAAAATTCATAGATATATATCAAACTACAGTTTAAATTTGGAGATAACACAATGAAGATTTGAAGAATTTAAAAAGTCCATAAGTTAATTCAATTGACAAGAGTCAGTAGGCGTGGACGAAAAATAATACCTTTCGGTTCAGTACTGTGGCTATTGGCTAAGGTACTACAAACATAATTATAATTCTTATGACCGCTAAATAATTACATAAAATTTAATATTTAAGGTAATTTCTCGTATGATTTTGATTTTGAGAAGAACCGTTGTAAAGAAAATCAAGTCCCTATAAGACCAAATCAAAACAATGTATAGAATGTTATTTAAAACAAAATGTTAGTGCATGCACTTCCCGTTAAACCGGATAAATCGGAAGTATTATTTTCTAACGCTACTGTATTTTTGGACCTCATTAGATCAAACATTTATTTGGATGCCAAATATCTTGTAGTGCAAAATGGTGCTCATTAGAGAGTCTCAGTGTCAATCCAAGCAAGGAAGTTATTGTTCCGTTTACCAAAAGGAGTTTAAGAGCTCCTATGTCAAGTGGATCACTGCTGAACATTTTCAGTGAAGTTAAATCGGCTGTCCCAAACAGAAACACAGTAATTGACAAATTTATAAAAATTGAGTTTTCTAAATTATGGGGCTTACTGTGTCCCAACACGTCTTGTGGAACACTTATAATTGATTAAATAATGAACATTTAAGAGTTATTATGTGCACAAAACACAGTAAGTGACACTGAATGAGTAGCTGTACCGGAACAAAACACAGTGTTAGCCAAATACCATTGGAAAACACAGTAAGTACTTTGACATTAATGTGTTTTTGCATGGTCTGAGTAGTTACTTTGTTTTGAAAATGGTGGTTAGATCATCCCTTCCATAATTACCACCACTTACTGTGCCAAGTGCAATGATGGGCAGCATCCGATTCAGTTGTTTAAGAGACCTTCATTTCTATTTAAATACCTACGTGTGTCTCAATTGTCAATTTCCTACACCCAAACACACTTACTGTATATCTAATGTTTACTTTTTGAGTATCTACCAGTTACAAATACAGTAAATGCAGTTACTGTGTTTTGCATATAAATAAGTATGTATGTACAGATTGCGAAGCTACTTAAAAACAAAGTATATGTTGCTAATCAAACATTTTTAAATATATTTTTACTCTGATAATGGAGAATGACAAATCAAGTCATTTACGAAACTTCTGTGAAAATATATGACAATATCTCTTCAAATGTTGTGAGGCTAACATAATTCATTAAAAATCAATGTTCCCGATATTTAGCCCGACTACAATTACTGTGTTTCTACTTGGGACAGCCGAAATATCTAGGAATAATTCTGAATGAAGACATTACCTAGAACTCAGATTTAAAAACAACACTTACCAAAGGCACTGCAGCGATTTGGACGTGCCGCAGGCTGTTTGGTAAAATTTATGGTCTAAAACTGAAAATGATGAACTGGTCTAATCTTTCTGTTATGAGACTCTTGAAAACTTCTGCATCATGTGTGTAGTGGCCAAAAAATGAAGAAAACTAACATAAGGAAAGTTGCAGAAGTTTCAACGCCTTGTCTGCTTAGGAATTGCTCTTATCCAACAGCAGCTATGGAGGCAATGCTAGACATACTTCCTCTACATCTACATGTCGGGAAGAAGGCAGTACTTAGTACCTTAAGACTATAGCAGGTATTCTCTTTCAAACCAGGCGATCTGGTTGGTCACTTAAGGATTCTAGGGTTAATTTAATTGAAATCTACGATCAATCCCACTGACTCGATGCCAATCAAGGGAATAGAAGGAAATGAGTTAGCCGACGCTCTTGCAAAAAAAGGTGCTGAGCCCGAACCGTTTGCTGACTTATCCAAAGGACACACAACGGATCCTAAAATGGAGAATGTAACAGAAAGAGTCCTATGGAGGATACTCCATTCCAAAGACGAGCGAAAAAACTCTTTACTTATTCGACAAATAATTCCACACGGCTTGTCGAACTCGGAAAGTCCAACATAAGGCTGATAACAGGTCATTGGCCCTTGAGATATCATCTTAGGAATATGGGCAAGACAGACAGTGATATGTGCGGATACCGTGATCTCCAATAGAAACTGTGGAACATATTCTTTACGAATGCAAGATGCTAGGCGCACTGAGCTAAAGTACATATAAAAAAAACACCTGAACGTCTGAAGACCTTAGAAAAGTGGCAAAAGCCTTGTAAAAGCTTGTGAGTCCTGGGCAATAACTAATTGTGTGGTAATTTTAGGTCGATGCGAGGAAGGGCTGAAAGAACCGAGCGACTTACTAAACAATCTACAATGTAACGCAATTTTAATTTTTTTTTCTAGAAAAGTGAGGAAGAAAGCAAGGGTGCACCTGGCTTCATGAGCACCCGGTATAATGTGACATGATGTGTAGGTTTTTAAAAATAATATTTATAGTATTAAAAATGGTTTGTATCTGATAAAGTTTTTGCAAAATAATTATATGTTCTTGGAAAATCAATATATTTTTATGAAATTCTTCTAATATCGCTATATTTGGAATAGATTCATGAGTTAACATGCAAGTTGCCTATTCTTAATACAAATTCTCTAAATTCCTACTTTATTGAGTAAAGACCGTTCAAAGTGAGGAACAGTAAATTAAATTTTCTGTTGATTTTGCTCATTTATTTAGTTTAAAAAGTAGCATAAAGAGGCAATACCTACAACAAAGTTTTCCTCTTGGTTCAGGCCACGTCAGGAATGACGTGAGTTACTGTAGTGGTTTGCGAAGCTTTAAACTTTTTGGCGTTAAACATCACCTCTCTACCTTACCCTAATTGCATTTTGAGAACTTTCATTAATTATACTTCACCTAAAACACTTAAAAATAATTCAAATATTATTTAGTTATTCAGCATAATGCTTTGATATTTTCCATTCAAGTTGAAAACTTTGTATGAACAAACATGAAGTTTAGTTTACTATCATTAAAATATTTGTTAAGGGGAATGTGCTAGGGAATGGTTTTGGATGAAACCTTGTGCAGTGTGTTTGTAATGAAATTAATAAAAGTTGAAAAAAATATTAGAGCAGGAAATGCCCGGAAGGAGTAGAAAACACCCGTTATATCACGGGTACCGTAACTTGTAGAATTAGGTAAAAAATAAAAACAATATGTTTACCTTTTTTGGCCTAAAATAAGATGCTTTTATTCTGGAGAGTTTTTTCGAGAAATGCTTATTTTTTCGAGATACGGCCATTCGAAAATTCCTAGAAGTGGGGGAAGGGAAATGTAAAAGTTGAAAAGAAATCTGAAAAAATTCAGGTCTATCACTGAAATACAAGACTTTCTTTTTTCAACTTCTCTGTATAGTGCGTTTTCACCGAGTTATTCCGGAAGAACCTGAAAAACTACCCCTTTCTTTGAAATTGTAGCAGGTCAAAAATATGTAATTTAAAAATTGAGAGGCCTTCTAAACATTTTTTGTCGCTTGAAACTTTCTTGCAACTTGTTAACTTTCCGAGTTGCAGTCAGTTTTTCACGATGAATAATGTACTACATTTTATACAAATTTTCAAAAATTACATGAAACTTATAAAAATGAGCGTGATTTATTTATGATATAAAAAAACAATAAACCTAATATAGTTATATCATTTCTAAAGGTTCAATGTAATTGTTAAATTGAAAATGTGCGAAAATGTAGTACATTATTGTGAAAAACTGTCTGTAATTTGAAAAATTAGAAAGTTACAAAAAAAATTCCAGGGACAAAAAAAGAAAAAAGGCAATAAATAAGATTTATGTTTATCAAGGTAATTGAGATTTATGGCCCGTACGATCACTTGAACTTAACTTCACCAGAATTATTTATGTGGTTATATCTGAAACATAAATTTTATGAAAATACAATGACTTTGAAAAACATAAGTCGTATTTTTGGCATTATTGGAATTCTCAATTATTACTGCCATTATACATTGGATATTTACAATAACTCCTAAATTACTTTTCCATAAAATGTTTTGTTTCCCAGTTACAGAGGTGTGCTACTTCCACGTTCAATGCTTAATTACTCACAAACAGCGAGACCAAATATAAAAATAGTAGAAAGAACAGTTGTTTATTTTTTACAGCAGAATATGATTCTGTAAAAAAATGTTACTAAAAAGGTACAATGAATGATCTTGAAGTCCTTCACCAAACTTTAAAAAAACCCGCTGCCCAAGGAATACCTACTTCCACATCCAGATTTTCCTTACAAGTCTCTTTAAAGGTAAACTTCTTGACTATATTTGCACTTTGGTATGCGGAAATAATTGGTCGTAGAATTTTATTAACATTAGGGGCAGATGTCATAAAATTTTTTACAGAAGTTGCAATTTAGCAAGCTTCGTTAAGACATTGAAAATGAACTTGGCTAACTTTCAAGCCTGACATGATTTTTACAAAATCTGTAAAATGTAGAGGGGATAGAAATAAAGAAAATTTTGATATTATATTAACATTAATATTCCACAGAAAACGGGTTTCGTAAAAATGCGAGAACATTAATCTAGGTATCAAAATTTATCAAACACACAAGTTTTACAACAACGACGTAAGGCGTCGGTCGGCGTCGAGACGTAAAAATGCAAGAACATGAATTTAGATATCAAAATTAATCAAATCCAAGTTTTACTGAAACGACGCAAGGTGTCTGTCGGCGTCGAAACGTGAAGATAAAAAAATGTGAATCTAGATATCAGAATTTGTCAAATTCGGAAGTTTTATCAAAACGACGCTAGGCATCGATCAGCGTCGAGACGTAAAAATGCAAAAATAAGAATCTCGGAATCAAAATTTACCAAATATACGAGTTTTACAACAACGACGCTAGGCGTCGGTCGGCGTCTAGACATAAAAATGCAAGAAGGTATATTTATATACCAAAGTTTATTAAATACATAAGTTATACAAAAACGACGCTGGGCGTCGGTCGATGTCAAGACGAAAAAATGCAAGAATATGAATCTAGGAATCAACACTTATCAAATACACGAGTTTTACAAAAACGACGCCAGTCGTCGGTCGGCGTGGAGACGTAAAAGTGCAAGAACATAGATTTAGATATAAAAATTTACCAAATACACCAGTTTTACAAAAACGGCGCTAGGTGCCGGTCAGCGTCGAGACGTAAGAATGCATGAATGTGATTCTAGGTATCAGAATTTATTAAATTCAAAATCTAATTTGGATCTTTCAAAAAATGCGATGTAGCAGCACCAAACGCTTTCGTGCCCAAAAAAAAAACAACCGAATCTCCAAGCGTTACACAAACCGCTACTGGACATATCGTTACATCTTCAATGTGTTAAACATTTTCAATGCTAAAAATTAATGCATTGGTTTCTAGTACATACGCCAAGAATGAAGTTGTGGACTCTTACTAGCTTGCTCTACTGATTTTTCCCAATTACACACCCCCCTCCACCCCTATAACAAAAAATACACACGTGTATCAAATTTCAAGTGAATATCTCAAGTCTACTTCATCAACCCCTTTGTTAATGGAGTGGTGGTGGTGGGGAGGGGTTGAAAAATATTATAACGAAATCTGAGGGCTTGGCTTCTAGTATAGGTACGCACCAAACCTCAAGTATTTGTACTTCACACAGCTTGCTTTAGTCGTATTCTCCCATTTACCTACACTTACATCCCGACCCCTTCAACGGAATTACCTCAAAATATAATCTAGTTCCAAATGTCGTTATAATACATATACGTACCAGAATTCAAGTGAATATCTTAATTTTATGCCTTCAACCTCTTTAGTAATGAAGTAGCGGTGCGGGTGTTGAATACTAATATAAAAAAGAGTCTGAGGCGTTGGTTTCAGGTACATATACCGAATTTCAAGTTTCAGTACTCTTATCAGCTTGCTTTACTTATTTTCCCCTATTTACACCTATTTAACCCCCTACCCTTCAACGGAATAATCCAAAAATATAATCTAGTTCCAGATGTCATTATAATAAATACGTATACCAAATTTCAAGTGAATATCTTAATTCAATTTTATCAACCCCTTTAATAATGAAGTCGGGTGGTGGTGGGGCGATGGAAAATATACAAATTTTGAGGCCTTGACTTCTAGTACATACAGAGTGAAGTCAAAAATTTCGACAAAATTAAAAAAATACAAATCACTTGACAACTGCCTGGAAGCTTACGTTTAATTTCAAACAAAATTGTCATTTCGAAATCGGATATTGTTTTAAACAAAATTCAATATTTTTTAATATTGCCGAAATTTTGGACTCTAGATTTTTGGACAATTCTGAACAACTTTCATGAATAAAGTTTTTCGATAAAAAAAATGCCTTACATGATTTTTTTATTTTTTCCATTTATTTTGCTATCGTAGGTGGCTTTGAATTTGTAAGACGCGAATGTTTTTTAGGTCATAAGTAGATCCTAATTTGTTCTATCTTTTGGTAAAATTTGGTTCAAGTCGGACAAAAAAGAAAAAAGTTATACAGGTGTTCAAATGGGTCACCCTGTATACACCAAATTTCAAATTTCTGCACTCTTACCAGCTTGCTTTACTTATTTTCCCCTACATACCACTATTTAACTCCCAACCCTTCAACGGAATCGTCTCAAAATATAATCTAGTTCCAGATGTCGTTGTAATACCTACGTGTACCGAATTTCAGGTGAATATCTCAATTTTATTTTGTCAACTTAATTTAATTTAATAATAGAGTAGGGGTGGTGGGGGTTTGAAAATATTATGAAAAAATCTGAAGCCTCGGTTTCGAGTACATAAACCGAATTTCAAGTGTCTGTAGTCTTACCAGCTTGCTTTACATATGTTTCCCTATTTACCCCTATTTAAACCCCAACCCTCCAACGGAATAGTCCCAGGATATAATCTAGTTCCTGATGTCATTACATTATTTACGCATACCAAATTTCAAGTAAATATCTCAAATTTACTTTATCACCCCTGTAGTAATGGAGTAGGGGGGCGGTGGGAGGATGGCAAATATTGTAAAAAATGTGGAGGCCTTGGCTTCTAGTACATACACCAAACTTCAAGTTTCTGTACTCTTATCAGCTTGCTTTACTTATTTCCTCCTATTTACCCCACTTTTCCCCCCAACCCTTCATCGGTTATGTTTAAAAAATAATGCAATTCCAGATCTCGTTATAATATATACGTGTACAAAATTTCAAGTCACTGCCTTCAACCGTTTCGGAAAAAACGTGCGGACAAAATAAGTTACAGACAGAAAAATTTTTTCGCTCAAATTTAAAATCTCGACGTTTCATGAGATTCTAAACCCATTTGAAGGAAGGATTACTATACTTCCAATCCACTACTTGGATGTGGAAGTAATATGGCCATTAGATCCCACTTTTCAAATGATAAATCTTTCATCTGATACATGAAAACTCTTTATTTCCAAGTTATTCGCGTTTATCTACTTAAATGCCCCACCCGGTAGCATGTACGTAATCTTCAGACGCATAAGGCATAGCTGACCGATTCAGGTTTTTAAGAAAAACAGGACCAATGAAAACGTAAATAAAGTGCAGACGTAGTTATCCTAGTACGTCTGCAGTTTCCTACATTTGCAGGCGAATGGGCTGTGTTCATTTTATTTTGCAACAGTTTTAAACACCTCTAGATTTTACTATTAGAGATAAAAATATGAATTAAAATACGATTCTCATAGTATTTCATGTGTTTTTTATATTGACATAACTGGAAAAAGAAACCGCTGCCTAAGGAATCGCTACTTCCACATCCAGATTTTTCATTCAAGTCACTTTAAAGGTAACATCTTGACTAGATTTGCATCCACTACGTGGATCTGGAAGTAACAGGCTATAAATCTGGCCACTAATAACCAAACAATCCGTTTAAAAATAGGATTAGATTAATACCATTAAACATTTGAAGTTTTTTATCTTCGTTGGTTAAGTCACAGTAAACTAGGGAAAATATTATGAAAAACACATTTTAATTCATAATTTTATCTTTGAAAGTGAAACATCAACAGCTGTTTAAAACGGTTGTAAAATAAAATGAACGCACGGTAAAAAAGTCTCACTGGTTTTGAAAATTAAATTTTATTGATAAAATAATAAACCGCTGCCTAAGGAATCACTACTTCCACATCCAGATTCTTCATCCAAGTCGTTTTAAAGGAAACATCTTGACTATATTTGCACTCTAGTATGTGGAAATTATTGGTCATAGAATTTTGATAATATTTGGGGCAGATGTCATAGAAAAGTTTGAGGAGTTGGTTTCTACCATATACGTTAAAAATGAAGTTTTTAGTTCACCCTACTTATTTTCTACTATTCACCTCCCACCCCTTCAATGGAGGCATCTCAATCAGATGTCACTAGAATACATACGTGTACTAATCTCAAGTGAATATCTCAATTTGATGTTATAAATCCCATTAATAATGAAGCGGAGGTGGTGGAGTTTGAAAAATATTAGAAAGAACTCTGAGGCCTTGGTTTCTAGTATATACACCGAATCCCAAATTTCTGTACACTTATCACCTTGATTTACTTATTTTCCCCTAGTCACTCCTATTAACCCTAACCCTTCTACGGAATCATCCCAAAATATAATCTAGTTCCAGATGTCGTTATAATACATACGTCTACCAAATTACAAGTGAATATCTCAATTTTATTTTATCAACCCCTTTAATAATGTAGTAAGGGTAGTGGAAGGGTTGAAACATTGTTAAAAAATTTGAGGTCTTGGCTTCTAGGACATACACCGAATTTCAAGTTGCAATACTCTTACCAGCTTGCTTTACTTATTTTTCCCTATTTACCTCTACTTACCCCCACTCCTTCAACGCAATCATGTCAAAATATAATCTAGTTTCAGATATAATTATAATATATAAATTTATCAAATTTCAAGTGAAAATTTAAATTTAATTGTATCAACTCTTAATAAGGGAGTGGGGATGGTGGGGAGAAATAGAAAATACTAATAAGAAAACCTGAGACCTTCGCTTCTAGTACATACACCGAATTTCAAGTTTCTGTAGTCTTACCAGCCTGCTTTACTTATTTTCCCCTATTTACCCCTATTTAACCTCCAACCCTTCAACGGAATCATCTCAAAATATAATCTAGTTCCAGATGTCGTTATGATACATATGCGTACTAAATTTCATTTGAATACCTCAATTTTATTTTATCAACCCCTTGAATAATGGAGTAGGGGTGGTGGGGGCTGAAATAAATTATCAAAAAATCTGGGGCCTTTGCCTCTTGTACATACACCGAATTTCAAGTTTCTGTAGTCATACCTGCTTGCTTTACTTATTTCCCCCTATTTACCCATAAATAACCCCGAACCCTTCAAAGGAATCATCTCAAAGAATAATCTAGTTCCAGATGTCGTTATAGTTCATACGTGTATCAAATTTCAAATGAATATCTCAATTTTATTTTATCAACCCTTGTAATAATGAAGTAGGGGTGGTGGGGGTTGAAAAATATTATAAATAATCTGAGCCCTTGGCTTCTAGTATATGCACCGAATTTAAAGTTTCTGTAGTCTTACCAGCTTGCTTTACTTATTTTCCCCTATTTACCCCTATTTAACCCCCAACCCTTCAACGGAATCATCTCAAATTATAATCTAGTTCCAGATGTCGTTATAATACATACGTGTACCAAATTTCAAATGAATATCTCAATTTTATTCAATCAACCCTTTTCATATTGGAGTAGGGGTGGTGGGGGTTGAAAAATATTATAAAAAAAATCTGACTCCTTGGCTTCTAGTACGTATACCGAATTTCAAGTTTCTGTACTCTTACCAACTTGTTTTACTTATATTCCCCTATTTACCCCAAATTAACCGCCAACCCTTCAACGGAATCATCTCAAAATATAATCTAATTTCAGACGTCGTTATAATACATACGTGTCCGAAATTTCAAATGAAAATCTCAACTTTATTTTATCAACCCCATTAATGGGGTAGGGGTGGTGGGGGGTTGAAAGATGTTATAAAAAAATCTTAGGCCTTAACTTCTAGTACATATACCAAATTTCAAGTGTCTGTTCTCTTACAAGCTTGCTTTACTTATTTTTCCCTATTTTCCCCTATTTAACCCCCAACCCTTCACCGGATTTCCTCAAAAAACAATCCAGTTCCAGATCTCGTCATAGTATATACGTGTACAAAATTTCAAGTCAATATCTCAAACCGTTCCGGAGAAAACGTGCGGACAAAAAAGTTACAGACAGACCGACAGACCGACAGACAGACAGACAGAAATTTTTTTTTCGCTCAAATTTAAAATCTCGACGTTTCATGACATTCTAAACCTATTTCACGAATAAAAATTTTTGAAAATTTTTTTGCGATTACTATACTTCCAATCCACTACGTGGATGTGGAAGTAATATTAAATCACAATTATTAAGAACATCAGAAAACACAAAAGTGGGATTACAGTTTTGTTCTGAAACTGTGTTTGTTTATAAAGTTATATTCGTAGCCCTCTGGAAGTATGTCTTCCATTATTAAGGGGGTATTTATCAGTTTTCAAATCGTTTTACAACTGAAAAAACACTGAAAAACAAACAAACTTCAAAAAACTATCAGTTAATTGCAGACGCTTGAGGCTTTTCTGTGCACATTCCACGTTCCCATTTTACCAATAACCATTGAGATATATATACCGGCGGCGACGTTTGTGTACGAATATTACCAAATAATTTTGTCTATACCTTATGCCACCCGGTATATCACTGTGTGACGGATATTATGCAGATTCAATAGGACGTAGGTATTACTTCCACATCCACGTAATGGATCGGAAGCATAGTAATCGTAAAAAAATTTTCAATTTTTTTTTCTTGAAATAGGCTAGAATGTCATGAAACGTCGAGATTTAAAATTTGAGCGAAAAAAAAAAAATTCCGTCTGCCTGTCTGTCTGTCTGTCTGTAGGTCTGTCTGTAACTTTTTTTTGTCCGCATGTTTCCTTACGAACGGCTTAAGATATTGACTTGAAATTTTGTACACGTATATATTATAACGAGATCTGGAACTGGATTGTCTTTGGGAGATATCTGGTGAAGGATTGGTGGGTAAATAGGGGTAAATAGGGGGAAATATGTAAAGATAGCTGGTAAGAGTGCAGAAACTTGAAATTTGATGTATGTACTACAAGCCAAGGCCTTAAAATTTTTTGCAATATTTTTTAATCCCCCCACCACCCCCATACCATTATTAACGGGGATGATAAAATAAAATTGAGACATTCACTTGAAATTTGGTACACGCATATATTATAATGAAATCAGGAACTAGATTATATTTTGGGATTATTCTGATGAAGGATTGGGGGTTAAATAGGGGCAAATAGGGGAAAATAAGTAAAGTAAGGTGTTAAGAGTACAGAAACTTAAAATTCGGTGTATGTACTAGAAGCCAAGGCCTCAGATTTCTTATAATATTTTTCAACCCCCCACCACCCCTACTCCATTATGGAAGGGGTTGGTAAAATAAAATTAAGACATTCACTTGAAATTTGGTACACGTATGTATTAGAATGTCATCTATAACCAAATCATATTTTGAGATGATCTCGTTGAAGGGTTGGGGGTTAAATAGGGGTAAAGACGGGAAAATAAATAAAGCAAGTTGGTAAGAGTACAGTAACTTGAAGTTCGGTGTATGTACTAGAAGTGAAAACCTCAATTTTTTTAATAATATATTTCAACCCCCCACCACCCCTACTCCATTATTAAAGGGGTTAATAGAATAAAATGGAGATATTCACTTGAAATTTCATACACGTTATGATACATAATCATAACGACGTTTGGAACTGGATCATATTTTGAGATGATTCCATTGAAGGGTTTTGGGTATTTAGGGGTAAATAGGGGAATATAAGTAAAGCAAGTTGGTAACAGTACAGAAACTTGAAATTCGGTGTATGTACTAGAACCCAAAGCCTCAAATGTTTTATAATATATTTCACCCCCCATCACACCCCTACTCCATTATTAAAGGGGTTGATAAAATTGAAATCGTTTGAAATTTGATACACGTTTGTATTATAACGACATCTGGAACTAGATTGTATTTTGAGATGATTCCGTTGAAGGATTGGGGGTTAAATAGGAGTAAATAGGGCAAGATCAGTAAAGTAAGCTGGTAAGAGTACGGAAGCTTGAAATTCGCTGTATGTACTCGAAGCCAAGGTCTCAGATTATTTATAATATTTTTCTAACCCCCACCTCCCCTACTCCATTATTAAAGGGGTTGATAAAATAAAATTGAGACATTCACTTGAAAGGTACACGTATGTATTATAACGACATCTGGAACTAGATTATATTTTGAGATGATTTCGTTGAAGGGTCGATACACGTATGTATCATAACGACATCTGGAACTAGATTATATTTTTAGATGATTCTGTTGAAGGGTTGAGGGTTAAATAGAAGTAAATACTGAAAAATAAGTACAGCAAGCTCGTAAGAGTACAGAAATTTGCGATTTTATGTATATACCAGAAACTAAAGCCTTATTTTTCAAACCCCACCACCACCGCTCCATTATTAATGGGATTGGTAACATAAAATTGAGATATTCACTTGAAAGTTAGTACACGTATGTATCGTAATTACATCTGATTAAGATGATCCCATTGATGGGGTGGGAGGTGGTAGTTTGTGATTAGGGGAAACAAGTAGTGTAAACCAGAAACTGCATTTTTAACATATATGGTAGAAACCAACGCCTCAAACTTTTCTATGGCATCAGCCCTAAATATTATTAAAATTCTATGACCAATGGTTTCCACATATTAGAGTGCAAATCTGATCGAGATGTTTCCTTTAAAGTGACTTCGATGGAAGATCTGGATGTGGAAGTAGTTGGCAGCGGTTTTTTATATATGTGTCAAATTTGAAACAAAAATTGTGAGCATAACTGAAGGTACTTACTCTGTTTAAAGATATTCGCAATCGGAAATACTGCAACTTTAATTCGTTTTCTAGTAGAACTCTCGAGAATATTTGAAGCGAAAATTGATAAATCACCTGATTTGACTAATTAAATATAGTTTCTGAGAGGGCACAAACCAAGTTTAACTCAAAGTGTCTGTCACTCTGGATTTTTTTTCTTTTCATACTTTTGGATTTCTATGAAAATTAAAATCGCATAATTTTTTTTTAAACGTGTATTACTATTTTTGTTTAATTAATTTAAATAGAAAATTTGAAGTAAATTAACAAAAGCAAAATAAATTTTTACTTTTACTTTTGTAAAAAACGTGTTCTTGATCATTAAAAACTGTTAAAAACTCGGAAAATACCTGTTACAAAAAATCATAAGAGACCAACATTTTAAAGAATAACTCAACCTGTACGTCTGAATTTATTCAGATTTTTAAATTTCATAGTTTACGAAATTTTCCTTTTATCGATAAGGGTATTTTTTCGTTTTTCCGGAAAAATTTGGACAGAATGCACTTCATGAAAATGTCATAGAGGAAAATAAGTCTTATATTTTAATAGTAAGTAGTACATTCACCAGAATTTTCCTGGGTTTTTTTTCGTCATTTTCCATCCCCCCCACCCCTCTTTTTGTAAAATTTCGAACCACTATATCTCGGAAAATACGCATTTTTTTGGAAATTTTACAAGAGTAAAAAGTTGTTATTTTCGTCACATTATCTAAAAAGACATCTCGATTTATTTTTATTTTACCTCAATTTTGCTAGTTATAATTAATGAAACAAAAAAGTAAAATACATTAAAAAAAATCTGCGATGGGTGATTTTAATTTTCATGGAAATGGGCTCTACACACCTCCACAAATATTAAAAAAAAAAATTCCGAGTGACAGACACTTAAACTTGCTTCGTGCCCACCGTGTAGGCTATCTCTAACAGTACAAAATTAGGTTATTTTCGATAGGACATATTAAGTTTATTAAGTCCATCCGTTTTTATTGCGCAAAAATGAGAAGAGAATCATACTTCAGGTAATCTGTTACAGTTTATTCATCATATTATGACATTTTCTGATAGCTCGCGTATCCTTTGGATCCTTGCATACCCCGCACTACTCGAATCATAGACCGAGGTGTACTCTATTATCGCTTAACGCGTTAGAGTCGAGCTATCTCGATAAAACTAGATTTCCTGCATACATTATACAAGAAACGCATATTAAATACATGTTGACAAAGAGGAAACTACATTATAGTCTAGTTTAAACAAGCAGTTTTTAGATTGATAGAAAGTTTCCAAGCGTTAAAATTTGCCAAGCCCCGTTGTGCGAAGTAATGTACGCGTAGACGAAACACTCAACAGGTGACAATCCGTGATAAAATTGATTTCTTTTATTTTCGTCCTCTATTATTAGAATGAAACCCTAATTGATTTGCTCTTCACTATTGTCAACCTTTTAATTTTAATCTTTGTAAGTAATTATTTAACAAAACACGAAATCTTAAGTCCGCCATTTTGGCTCTTTACATTACATAATTGCAAATTTTGTCCCATATCACCGCACGAAATTCGAAAATAATCTATCATTTCATTCAAAAGTTATAACAGTGTCCCTATTGGCTGTGTCACCCTATATATGTAAAGAAATGTCTACCTATCGAAAAGAAGCTATATGAACGTTAAAAAGTATGGTATCAACTTTTAAGAAGGTAAGGTGGTCTATTAAAACAATATATTTCGTTCGTAGAGAAAAAAAAATTCATGTCACTGCACAATGGGCCAAAATCCAAAATCTGTGGCAAAAATTCTGAAACTCTCCAAATGTACTTATTGTTCATAGGTCATTAAGGAGAAGATAGTAAAACAAAAAATTGGCATCCTCTTGGAGTGAGAGCTAGAGGTTGAAAATATAAACAACCTTCGATATTTCTGAAACTCAGCTTACGTACTTTTAATATCTTTTCCTTTATAAGGGTTGAAAATATAAATAACGCATATATATTTTCATGTTATATATACATATGAGACATTAACTGAGTCTAAGCATATAGATAACATAAGTATGTAGTTGATTCTATTGAAGATTGTGTGTTATAATTTAAATTTCTGTTGAGCCATAAACATTTCCAGGCCAGACCCGGCTTGAACCAAATAACTAAAAGATAGCTTGAACATACGCTAATAACATACTAAAATTTGATAGGTGCGTTCAAGTGCCTTTTTAAGATATTTCGATTTCGCTTAGGTCTTATTCATGAATATGCACCAACCGTAACGAACGCATGCATTTTGAAACCGTAACTGCACATTTTATTTCACAATTGATATTAAATATACTCTATTTAGTAATACGTAACATGTTTTATTGGGATTAAATTATTTTTGTTAGTAATTTCTTTGTTTATAAATAGTTTATTGCACAATGATCAAAAAGTCTAGTAAATTCAGTTAATAACGTTATACCCCCTAAAAGATACCCCCAGATAACTTAATTTTTTTAAAATAATTTTGTCCATGTAAAGTCTAGGATTTTAAAGACCTTTAGCCCAGTTCAGATTTTTGGCCGCTTTTCGAATTTTCGCAAAGGTGGCGTGGAAACGATTACAACTCTTCCAACTTTTTGAATTGTCATATCTCAGAAACGGTGGCTCTTAGGGAAAAAAGTATTGACATATTTTTTATAGATAATTATCTAGTCTACAATTTTCGTCTGAGCTAATTTTATGATAAAACTTACCGTTTTGCTGAAAATCGCGAAAAACCCATTTTTGTGACCTTTGACCCCGCGTACAATCCTACCAACTTTCAGCTGGGTGTGAATACCTTCACTCCTATTTTTTGGTCTAATTTGACCGGATTATAACAACTGCCACGTTCATCTTGTTTAAATAAAACAAAAATTTGTTATTAATTTTTTATACTTTTTTGCGAATTCCTTGAAACGTATAACTATAAAAAAAATCACAAAATTGAGCAATAGTAAAATCAACACTAAGAAGAAATAGTAAATAATTATATTAGGTAAGGTAAAAATAAGTTGATACATTATGCAATATTTTGCTTGTTATTTTAATGTAATTTATGTTTTTTACAAGTTGTTTCAGAATTAGCACTATCATTAAAAGTATAGACAATATCATTAATCGCATCCTCAACAATACTATTTCCCATACAATTAACGATTGATTGATACCACTACATCATTGTTTTCTCACGTCTCGCCGTGACAAGCAGAGTACTGCCTAGAGCATTTTAGACTGTGCTTTCGATATCTGTATCAATTACCCCCGCAGCTTTCTTCATACGAGCTCGTTATTTTTTTCAAAATATTTTCGGGATATAGTGGCTCCAAAGTTTGAACTGATTGCAAACCATAATTACTTTTTTGCCAACCAAAATCAACAACATTTAACGATGTATTACCTAACTACAGCTGAAGTTGATAGTACACTCGTAATATATGTTGATTGGCTGCTCCGCTCGTGGGAGGTAAACTTATGATGGTAATTTTTTTGTTGTTGTACAGCGCTTATACTGCGATATTCGCAATTCGTGCAAACTTATGTTGCTACCATTTTTCGCCAACCATGATATACAAATGTTTTATTTCCTTCGCATATGTATTATATAAGCTCCTGGCCATTTGCAAATAATTTCGAAATGTTAGGGTGTGTTTGTAAAAATGTTATCAACAACAACAAAGTTATCAGTTTATTTCCAAAATTTTGCTGTTGCCCTGGTTGCAGAAATATGATGTTGTATCGCACCCCGTAGAAATATATAATAAGCCAATATATTTACTCAAATTTGCATATTTGAAACTGTCAATACTGTATCAATCTTTTTGCCAAAGTTTTGATTTTCCTTTAGCTGTTAATAATAGTAAAAGTATTTATACCCTGTAAACCGGGGCCGGGGGTACAATTGAATATATAACTAATTATCTAATTTATTACGTAAACTACGTGATGTTGAATTAAGTTTTGATGCTAAAAGATATTCTTGCAATTTTGAAATGTCAAACATATTTATAAATTAATGTATTTATGATCCTGTATAGGATATAATTGTTTCATGTCTATTTTAATAACTTCGGCGACTCATTACTCTCTCCAGCGATTATGGTTAATTTATAGGCAGATATTCGCAAAAAGCATACCAGAAGAAAATAATACATTTCCGAGACACTTTGGAGATCTAAAATATAAAAGAATGATACCCCACAATAGTTTCATAAAAAATAAGTCTAGACAAAAAATATAAGCCTCTGATGAGCCATTTTGATTGACGGGAATAGGGTCAAATTGCATTACACATTTAAAATTTTTTTAATAAAAAAATTGATTTTCTCGATATCGAATAAATATTTTTTCGCGAAATTTTTATGGCAAGTTGTGGTCTACAGGAGACATGTTTTCTGAAAGATGCAAGGGTGTAAGAGTATTCTTCACGAATTGAAAATACTGTTATGAATTACACCCCCTTGGAACTGGAGATGATACGCCTATGCCTACTAATAGTGACTGGAAAGACTCTAGAAAAAGCCATGGACTTTTCTAGAGTGTGGTGGAAGAACATTCTGGTCCAATCTAGAGGTAATTTCAGAGTATATAAGGCGCGATTACCGGCGCAGAAGGAGAAGTTTATTAAGAAGGCAGTTTATAAAAGTGAACAAGTTGAAAAGTGAAAAAAGTGAGGTTAAATAGAAAGTGAACAAAGTGTAAAGGTTATTTAAGAAGTATTGTATAGTCAGTAAATTGTTAAATAAAGTGTTAGTGGTGTTTATCTCTTGTTGAAATTATTTTAGAACCCACTTATTCATACAGGGTGTTTCCTAAAAGGTGGAAAACACGCAACAATACTTTAAAATTTCGAAAATTTTGACAGTATTTTGTCATTATCTAAACAAATGATTAACCAATTTGGATCAATCTGGTCTTAAATTAACCATTTCCTTATTACATATATACCAGAAAAAAACGGATACTTCTCTTGACAATAGTCTTGGAGCTACTTTAAAAAAAACCCACTTTTCATGATTTTTGCACAATTAAATATCAATTTAACAATGCTCCCACTATTTAAAATGGGATCAAATTCAAGGCTATGTTCCTTACGAGTAAATCTACCCATTATACCATGTGGTTTCCTAAATTGAATTAGGGCCAATTACTGTCCAATTTTATCTAATTCCACTGGCCTAAATCGATTTCTGGGCTCTTACTATCTTGTTTTATTTGTTTTTCTCTATTTACTCCTATAAGCTCCTCAAGTCTTCAATGGAATGAGCTCAAAATATAATGTAGTTACAGATATCGCTACAGTACATACAGTGGAGTAAATAAGCCGGAAAACGTGGAAAAGTGGTAGAACAGCACCGATTTGAAAAATTCCTTTCTTCACGTGTTCCCTAGACCCCCAGGAACATTCATCAGCATTACCTCCGAAAATGAGAATGTTAGGGGGGTTCGAGTGTCCGAAAAAGTAGCTATCATAAGAAAATTTATAAATTTAATATTTCGCCTCGGAAAAGGGCTCTAGGACGTTTTTTGGGAATTTGAGGAATTCCGTATTCCAGTATGGAGTTCGTTCGTTTTTTGATGAAAGTTCCACTTTTTCTGGCGGACATTTAAATATGAATATTTTGCTACGGAAGTGTACTCTAGGGAGTTTTTTGCTCGCTGATCATGATTCTGAGGTTCAAATTTAAGAATTCCATATTCCAGTATGGAATACGTGCCATGGAAAATTCCACTTATTTCGAGAAATGTTAATTTTATATTCTTTTTTTATGACAGTTACTTCTTGGGGCACTCAAACCCCCCTAACTTTCTCATTTTCGGAGAAAATGCAGGGGTCAATGATGATGAATGTTCCTGTTCCACGTTTTCACATTTTACAATTTTTTTCGGCTTATTTACTGGAATAATACGTGTACCGAATGTCAAATGAATATCTCAGTTTTATTTTGTTAACATCTTCAAGAATGCAGAGGGGGTGATGGTGGAGATGGCTGATGTCATAAAAAAATGATCTAGGTTATACACAAAATCCCAAGTTGCTTGCTTTACTTAATTTGCTCCATTTAGCCCTATTTAATCTCCATCCCACCTCTTCGCCGGAATATGCTCAAAATATAATTATATAGTTCCGAATTTTATTATGTTACTTATCTACACAAAATTTCAAGTCAATATCTTAAATTGTTCCAAAGAAAACGTGCTCACAAAAAAAGTTACAGGCATACTGACCAATTTGAATTTATTTTTCTCAAATTAAAAATCTCGACATACCATGAAATTCTAAACTTGTTTCAACAAAACAAAACATATTATTTTACTATTACTATGCCTCTAGTCCACTACGTGGACGTAAAAGTAATATAGATGATAATAATTAGGCATAAGAACACTGACCAAGAAGAATTGAGATTTCTGAGCTAAGGCCCTTAGTATAGATGAAAGATAGAAGAAAATCTCATATTAATATCGTAATTAATTAATGGTAATTAAAATCGTATTTATGTATCTAACATTAACTTTCGCTATATTTTATTTTATATGTAAACAAAGAAAATTAAGGTAAAATATATAGGAACACATTTTCATGTATTCCGGAAAGTCTTGAACTTACTCACATAACAAATAATGGCAAAGGATACGCGAAAGAAAATCGTAATTGATTTTAATTATTCAAAGTCGCTGGGGTGATATAAAATGAAAAATATATTTCTTGTTTCAGATTTCAGCCCTTTAGAATGCAGGAAAGTTCATTCTCTCTTAAATGTTTCAATACTTCATTCGGTAAAACTCTAAAAAGCAGAAAAAGTTTGAAGTTAAGACATCTTTCATGATCTATTTTAATGTAAAAATGGGATTTCGATGTTTTCTGGTTACAAGATAATGCAGATGTGAAGAGTTCCGCTATGAGATTTAATAAAAACGTTTTCCAGTTGACATATGTTGATATAAAGCTAAAAGCTTTCATCTTATTTCCTAACACACTTCGACTTATAAGTTTATTGAATTTGCTCAAAAGGTTAGATCCAATTTGGGTGCGAAGAAATGACACACAATAGCAGATGTTTTCAATGAGAACCAGTTATTTTTTTTCTTTGTATGAGAGATTCTTAACGTAATTGAAATGTTTGCAATAGACTGTGATTTGTAAGAAAAAATATGTCACGATGGAAACCACATAATTTTATTTATTTTTATAATTTTTCCAGTTAATAGAAGAGAAAATGGCAGTTATTTCTATTGTAACTATTGAATTTAAATAAATAGATTTATTTTACTCTACAAAATCTTTTAATAACCATCGAAGTAAAAAAAATACATAGAAATTAATCTTGTAACATATAGCCTAGGCAAAAGGGGGTTCTAGAAAAAAATGCCAACCGGCGTGTTTCACCAGAAATATGTACCTCTCAGTATGTATATCTATCTATTGTACCTAAAATCCAACAGCTGAAAATTAGTGCGTCTCTATTTAATTAACAAACAAAGTTACGGAAAGCAAGTCTTCTGTAGAGGAAGTTGTAGGTATTAAAAATATCTACAAAATGAGCCCAACTTCATTAAAATCGGTTACTTTGTTTTTAAACAAAATGCAAAATACTGCTAAATAAAGCTGTTTCGTTTCGTAATTAATTTTTAACTTTAAAAATTATTAACGTAGACGTAACAAACTTTGATAGATTATATGTTTTGCAGTGTAGAATAAGCGTTTTCGTTTTTTTGGAAATGTGTGCTTGTACAATTATTAAGAAAGAAAACGCATTTGTTTATTAAAAAGGCACTTTCTTGAAAATTAATTTATACAGCGTAGGGATGTCGTAAAATACCATTGTCGGGCTTATTTTCTTTCAAAACAGTTGTCTATTAAATAGTTTTTAATCTGGTTTTAAATAAATAATAATAAAATATCTGAATAAAAATTATACAAAACCAAAATAAAACAGTAATAGAATTAGTTTGTGGTCTGGTGTTGGCGACTATATAATCCTATGGAATACGATAACATTTATTTTACTTCCACATCCACGTAGTGGATTGAAAGTATAGTAATCGTAAAAGAAATTTCAATTTTTTTTTTATCTTGAAATAGGTTTAGAATGTCATGAGAGGTCGAGATTTTAAACTGAGTAAAAAAAAATTTCCGGCCTATCTGTCTGTCGGTCTGTAACTTTTTTTTTGTCCGCATGATTTCTCCGGAACGGTTTAAGATATTAACTTGAAATTTTGTAGACGTTTATATTGTAACGAGATCTGGAGATAAATGATATTTTTGGATTATTCCGTTGAAGGGTTGGGGGTGAAATAGCAGTAAATCCGGGAAAATAAGTAAAGCAAGCTGGTAAGAGTACGGAAACTTGACATTCGGTGTATGTACTAGAAGCAAAGGCCTAAGATTTTTCACATTATTTTTTCAGAGCCCCCACCACCCTACTCCATCTTAGAGGGCTTGATAAAATAAAATTGAGATACCTATTTACTTGAAATTTGGTACTGGATTATATTTTGAGATGATTCCGTTGGAGATGTAAGTATGGGTAAATAGGGGAAAATGAGTAAAACGAGCTGTGTAGAGTACGAAACCTTGAGGTTTGGTGCATATACTAGAAGCAAAGCCCTCTGATTTCTTTATAATATTTTTCAACCTCCCACCACCACCACGACCACTCCATTAATAAAGGGTTTGATGAAATAAACTGGAGATATTCACTTGAAATTTGGTACACGTATGAACTTTTTGTTGAAGTGGTGGAGGGGGGGGTGTGTAATTGGGAGAAATCAGTAGGGTAAGCTAGAAGTCAATAGGGGTAAATATTTAACATTAAAAATGTTTAACAAATCAAAGATGTAACGGTAATACGGGAGTCCAGTAGCGATTTGCGTAACACTTGGAAACTCGGCTGTTTTTTTCGACACGATAGCGTTCTGTTACATCGCATACTTTTTAAAACATTCAAATTTAATTTTGAATTTGATCAATTTTGATACCTAGAATCATATTCTTGCATTTTTACATCCCACCGCCGGCGTTTTTGTAAAGTTTGTATATTTAATAAATTTTAAGACCTAGATTCATATACTTGCATTTCTACGTCTCGACGCTGACCGACACCTAGCGTTGTTTTTGTAAAACTTATGTATTTGATATATATTGATATTTAAATTTATGTTCTTGCATTTTTACGTCTCGACACCGACCGACGCCCATCGCCGTTTTTTTATAACTTGTGTATTTGATAAACTTAATCTAAATTTATGTTCTTGCATTTTTACATCTCGATACCGACCGACGCCTATCGTCGTTTTTGTAAAACTAAAGTATTTGATAAATGTTAATATCTAGATTCATATTCTTGCATTTTTACGTCTCGGCGCCGATCAACGCCTAGCGTCGTTTTTCTAAAACTTGTATATTTGATAAATTTTGATACCTGGATTGATATTCTTGTATCTTTACGTCTCGACACTGACCGACGCCTTGCGTCGTTTTTGTAAAACTTGTATTTGATTGATTTTGATGTCTAAATTCATGTTCTTGAATTTATAAGTCTCGACGCTGTCCAACGCCTAGGGTCGTTTTTTTTAAAACTTGTGTCTTTGATAAATTTTGATATCTAAACTTATCTTTTTGCATCTTTAGGTCTCGACGCCGACCGACACCTAGCGTCGTTTTTATAAAACTAGAGTATTCGATAAATATTGATATCTGCATTTCTATTCTTGCAGTTTTACGTCTCGACGTCGATCGACGCCTAGCGTCGTTTTTCTTAAACTGGTTTATTTGATAAATTTTGATACCTGGATTCATATTCTTGTATCTTTACGTCTCGACGCCGACCAACGCCTTACGTCGTTTTGATAATACTCCTATTTGATTAATTTTGATATCTTCTTCCATATATACGACTGTAATGAAATTTTCTTTGGTTTGTTATCGGCGTTAAGTGTATTTGGAGCCCTCATACCCTTACGCCCTTCAGTGCTCCGTACTAAAATTGAAAAAGCTCTTTCGAGACCACAACCGAGGATGAGATTCTGAAAGTGATACAGGGCACAAAGACCAGAGCATTTGGGTGCGATAAATTAAATATAACATTGATATTATTATGCTGTCCATTCATTGGGAAGCATATTACACATATCATTAATGAATGCATAACCAGTTCTTACTTTCAGAAGGTTTGGAAGCATGCTTACGTGATTCCTATTCCAAAAATAAGCCAACCTACCGAATTAGAACACTTTAGGTCTGTAAACATTCTTCCAATATTATCAAAAATCATAGAAAAAATTTTAGAAACACAAATAAGATCTCATATAAACAAGTTTAAAATATTACCTAGTAATCAGTCAGGGTTTAGATCAGGTTATTCTTGTACTACAGCTCTAGCCTCTATAACAGATGATATTATTCGTTCTATTGATAACCATGATTTATGCGCACTTATCCTTTTAGACTATTCTAAAGCGTTTGATTTATTGAATCATGAAATACTTCTGGCAATTCTGCACTTTATAGGGTTCGACGACAAAGCCTGTTCTTTAATGGCTTCCTATCTTTCAGAAAGATACCAACAAGTTTCATTGAATAATCATTTATCCAATATAGAGATGGTTAACCAAGGTGTCCCCCAGGGGAGTATTTTGGGGCCTCTGATGTACACAATTTATACATGCAACTTTCACAGCTTTTTAGAATACTGTAGCTACCATCTTTATGCGGACGACACTCAGTTGTATTACTCATTTAAAACCTCGGATGGATACAATTTTAAATGTCTCTACCAATCACCTGCTAAAAATTAATGCTAAGAAATCCTGTGCTGTTTTATTTGGCAGTGACGTTTTAAGAAGGAATGCTCTAAATAATTTGAAGCTTCAATTGGGACCGGACGTGATACCTTTTAGTGAATCCTGTAAAAGTTTAGGGCTAATCATTGACTTTAAACTCCGCTTTAAAGAACACGTAACTCACATGTTAAGAAAAGGCTATACCTCACTGAAACTTATATATAATCAAAGACACTATTTAAATAGAGATACCAAAAAGTTATTGTGTGATTCATTGATTCTCTCACATTTTAATCATTGTGACAGTATATACGGCCCTTGCCTTGATTACGTAGATACGCGCAGGATACAAAAGGTCCAGAATAGCTGCTTAAGACTTATCTACAGTATCAGATGCACAGAACGCATATCTCATAAATTAAAAGACGCTCACTGGCTCAACATGCACAATCGGAGGAAACTGCATATGACATGTTTCTTTTTCAAAATTTTAAAATATAAAACACCTTCTTATCTTCACAGAAGAGTGTCATATAGAACAGATGTACACAACTTGAACTTGCGTCATCCAAATGCACTTACCATACCGCGTCACAAAAAAGAAATTTTCAAGAGGTCCTTTTCTTATAATATTGCGATTTGCAGTGATGTCATTGATGCTCTTAGTTTATCGAAATCATTTGTTATCTCTCAAAGAAGTAAAAAACAATGTGCAAAGTAAGTTACCTACTTGACTTTCTGTATGTGTTATGGTATTAAATATGTGTGGTGTTGTTTGTTGCTCGGAGTCTATCCGATATATTATAAAATTAAACAGTATTAGTGATTTGTTAACAATGTATTATATTTGTATATTTGTATCATATCTACTCGTAAGATTAATGTATATTTAAGTTTTGGTGTTTTTATTTATGTAGATGTTTTTTCTCAGGCCTATGTGGCAGAATTGGTAATATACCTAACATTTGGCCTTTTGTTTGCCCTTTATTATGGTTAAAAACACTTGTAAAATTTGTTTTTGGGTAAGCAATAAACGTATTAGTATTATTATTATTAAAATACTTATGAAACGACCTTGGTATATGTTCTTCCGCAATCCGCCGCGCCGGCCCGTCAGTCTATTACAGGCCTTTTTTCTCAGAGACAGTGTGACGCAGAAAGTTACAATTTGGCATAGCGGTAAGAAGTTTTCGCCTAGTTATAAACGTGAAACACAAACGGTAGAATTAGTTGATACTGTAGGTTAATTTTGGGGGCAAGGGGGGGGGATGAGAAGTCAAGAAAATTTCTAGGTTATCGCGTGTGGTGCTAAATTAAAGCTTGTTGAAGCATACGCTCAAAAATATATACTCTTTTTTCTTCGTGTATTTTTTAAATATTTATAAGAAATGCGCTTAGAAATTGCTGTCGACCCCACCCTATCCCCAAAAGTATCACTAAGTAAATAATCGGCAGCTACTGGAAGCGGCTGGAACCTCCCCACCCGGTGGTTGAAATTAGTGATGGGTTGCTAAGCAGTCTGCTACTTTTTAACTGTAATTTGATTCGTAATAGTAGCAAATGCCGCGAGCTCTGATAGTCAATTCAAATCAGCCGTCATGACATGCCTTTAAATCAAATATATTATTGTAATATGACCCACCTATATTTATCTAATTTACGACGTCGTATGTGTTCACCGCCAAAACAGCAATAGAATTATTTATATTTCATTTAAAACTAGTAACCAATCCTTAAACTCTGAATAATTACAAACACCTAATATATGATGATATTTAATCATGTAACATTTTCCGCAATTATTATTAATAAAGTTTATAATGAAAAAAGAAAGAAAAAAAAAACAGCACTGTGTTGGGATCGAACCGTCGATCTCTTGATTTGTAAGTCGACGCTTTAGCGCACTGGACCATTGACAACTTATGACGTATTTTTACATATGTTAATATTATAGAGACATTGAATTTTGTTTGTTCTCTGCAATAATTTGTATAAAAAACTGTAAGTATATAAAAAAAAGGTGCAAGTGTGATATATCGTTGAAATCGGAATTTTAACTGCTTTCCAATGGTTAGATTACAAATTGTAAGTAATAATAAAATAAACAAGTTGTTGTGCCAAAATGGCACTAAACGTAATCCGATCTCAACCAAAACCTTTTCAGATCTTCTAGAGCACTAAAGAAACCCTCATGCAAAGTTCCATCCAAATTCGTCCAGTAGTTTCGCCGCTATCGTGCTAACACACACACACACACACATACACACATACACACATACACACATACACACACACAGCATTTTTCAAAAACCACTTTTTTGGATTCCTGGGACCTCAAAACGTAAAGATTTGATGTTATCTCAATTTTCGATTTTGGACCAATTTTAGTAACCTCCCACAATTTTATTGTGGGGAGGTTAAAATCTTCAAGTAACATGGACATTAGGAATAAGGTATAGATTGATCTAAAGCTATGAGAATTTCATTACCCCAGATACTGTTTTGGTACATAAGGAGAAAGCAAACTTTGTTTTGCAGTTTGATACAATTTGCTTGAAACTTGTATAGACTATAAACAATAAAGTAGTGGGTACCACTAATAATAGTAACACAGACACACAAAAAAAAT
Source organism: Stenurella melanura (assembly GCA_963583905.1). Classification (NCBI taxonomy): domain Eukaryota; kingdom Metazoa; phylum Arthropoda; class Insecta; order Coleoptera; family Cerambycidae; genus Stenurella; species Stenurella melanura. The sequence goes on along the minus strand of OY757314.1, from coordinate 90,713,635 downwards.
GTGTCGATTGCACGGTCCAGACTAATTCTTTCCGGTGTATTTTGTCCTTCACGTCACATTTTTCTTCTATCCTTAATGAACAGTTAGAAAAATGCAAAAATTGCATTTTTCTAACAATGTTTTGAGGGTAGAAAAAAACTGTGATGTAGTGGGGCAAAACCGATACTGAATTCGGATTCAGCAAGTCAAAATGTACCGGAAATGGTTGATTTGATCCGTGGAGTCGGCAACTTTCCTTGTGTCTGCGTGTGCCTGTGTAAAATTAGTAAATCAAGAATTATCCCTTTTTGGAAAAATGTAGGTGTAATCATCAACATAACAAACTGCAGTAGGTACTAGTATATTTTTATAGCAGCAGAATAAATATTATGCGATTTTAGCGTAGCCTCGTGGTAGTTCTTTCGCATTTAAACATAATAGAAAAATAAAATACGTAAAACAAAATTTTAAGATAAACGGTTTTACTATAAAGAAACATAATAATGATGAAGATAATGTACTAAAAACTGAAAAATAATTAGGTAGGTACCAGGTACCAGTCATCACACCACTCTCCTCATTAATCTAGAGCATTGATCAGACTAAAATAAAATCATGGGACTAGTCGAATTTCTATTATCTACAGTCAGCCGCTCCTATCATTATAGGTATGCTTTGGATGCATCTTCTCAATAGACAACTTGTGCAAAATGTGTGTAAATGTAAATCTTTCACTATCATCGTGCGACATCGCAGAACGATCATTTACATATTTACTCAGGTTACGCTACGCCACACGACTTTATTTAAGTCTGATCAATGCTCTAGATTGATGAGGAGAGTGGTGTGATGACTGGTACCTGGTACCTACCTAGTTATTGTTAGCTTTTAGTACATTATCTGCAAAATTATTGTATTTTTTTTACAATAAAACCGTTTAATTTAAAAAATGTTATTTACTTATTTTATTTTCAAGTTATTAGTTTTTTGGTTTTTTTGTTTTAGTTACTTGTAAAGTGTACTGGATTCTACTTGTCAAGCGCTTTCATTTGATATCCATATTGAGAGGATTGAAGAAAAAAGTAATTCGCCATTTTTTGGTGGCGTCCATCTTGGATTTAAAATTTTTCATGGGGTGCTGTATTTTACTAGTTAAACCCTTTCATTTGATACCCATATTGAGGGTGTTGAATTAAAAATGTAATGCGCCATTTTGTGGTGGCAGCTATCTTGTATTTACAATGATGATGAATATACATAATTGTATTGTCGTCAGAACTAAAGGTGTGTACCAAATTTGAGATCAAGGTCCACAGAAAGGGGGTATAAGTTCAATTACTAGATTTGTCCGATACAAGACAAACAAAGTAAGCTAAATAAAACCATTTAATAACGAGCGGAAAAAAATTATTGGCGCTTTCCCTGTGTGAAGAAAAATGGAAAGTCACAAACGAACATTGCTTACATATTACTACTTTTCGGCGTTAACCATAGCTAATGATACGATCTTGAATTACCCAACTAATCTCAGTACCAGCATATGTGCAAATCTATAAAATCCATATTTAAAAGCAACTGATGATACTGAATTGAAACATATTCTTTATGGATTTTGCAAACAGCAGAAAAAAATAACTATCAATAACTAAAAGAAAAACTGTGTGTAAAAATATTAATGAAACCTTTCCGTTCTTTCGATAACCTGAATTCTGGTTGTGCTAGCAAATTAAAATCCTAAAACGAATTTGTCTAATTTCTTATTTGACAATTCTCATTCTAACACTAGCATCCACAAAGTCCCTTACGGCCATGCAGATTAAACTAGTATATTCATAACCCCCTAGGATCATGAAGATTCAGTTAAAAATGAGAACAAAGGCCTAAAATGAATTTATTTATCTACCTTGTCTTAAAAATTTTTCATTCTAATAGATTACATTTTCATGAAATCTATCATTCTGTTTCTTGGAAATGCCTAGCCCTTGAAACGTTTTTCGCCCTTATTCTGGAGCTCATCAGAAAGACATAAAGCCACCCATAAAGATGTTTCATGCAAAACCAAGACAATTTCTATGAACAAGTGTGAAATAATTATATTTGACATTGACTGATGAAAACAACAGATCTTCATCTATCTATTAGTTAACTAGTATTGGAGCCTATATACTCTATGCATGTTTAAAAATGAATTATTATTTCTTTGCTTATAATTGTATTGAAACATATTCTTTATAGGATTTTGCACACAGCAGAAAAAAATTGGTAAAGGTATTTACACAGAATTTCCCTCTTTATTTGTGCATGGCGGTCACTATAAAAAATGAATAATTACGAAATGACATTGAAAACAATAATCGGAATATAGTTATCACTATTATTACAAAGAAAAGCTGATAAGTTTTGGTCAAAAAAATATACAGAGTGCTCATCCAACAACAAAAGTAAAACATGCCCTATTTTTTTTTCTTTTGAAATGGGTTTAGAATGTCATGAAACATGGAAATTTTAAATTTGAGCAAAAAGGAAAGTTTCCTTCTATTCGATAGTAGTGGTAAGAAAAGATTACAATTTTATTATTTTTTTTTAAATAGGTTTAGAATGCCATGAAACGTAAAAATTTTAAATTTGAGCAAAGAAAAAAAATGTTTCCATCTGTTTTAGTGGTAAACATTTTTCCGAAAATGTTGGTGAAAACATTTTTCTAAATTTTTATTTTCTGAAATAGGTTTAGAATGTCATGAAACGTGAAAATTTCAAATTTGAGTAAAAAAATGTTTTTCATCTATTCTTTAGTAGTGATAAATAGAATAAAAATTATTTCAAAAAAATTTTTAAATTTGTTTTTGTTGAAATAGGTTTAGAATGCCATGGAAACGTGAAAATTTTAAATTTGAACAAAGAAAAAAAATCCGTCTATTCTAGTGGCAAAATTTTTCAAAAATGGTAAACAAAAATCTACATTTTTTTTTAATAGATTTAGAACGCAACGACGTGGAAATTTTAAATTTGAACAAAGAAAAAAAATGTTTTCATCTATTTTCGTGGTAAAAATTTTTCAAAAATATTGGTAAAAAAATGTAAAAAAAAGTTTTTTTTATGTATTTTTAGAATGCCATGAAACGTGCAAATTTTAAATTTGAATGAAGATAAAAATTTTTTCATGGTAAAAAATTTTTCAAAATTGCAGGTGAAAAAAATTTCCTAACTTTTTTTTCTGAAATAGGCATAGAGTGTCATGAAACGTGGAAATTTTAAATTTGAGCGAAAACATTTTTTTTCATTATTTATTCACTTTAGACGGTTCACCCTGTATATGTTCCAGTGAAAGTTTAAGCATTTCTTCGCTGACAGTAGGGTCAACTACCTACCAAATTTCACTGCTCTCCGTTAAGTAGTTTTTTAGTTAATGCACCAACAGACAGACAGACAGTCAGACAGACAGACTGACGAAATTGGAAAACCTGTATTTTCCTCGAATGCAATACTTCCCTACGGTATGCGAGGGAAATAAAAATAACTATCTATAACTAAAAGAAAAACTGTGTGTAAAAATATTAATGAAATCTTTGCATTCTTTCGATAACCTGCTAACAAATTAAAATCCAAAATTGAATTTGTCTAATTTCTTATTTGACAATTTTCATTCTAACACTAGCATCCACACAGTCCCCTACAGCCATGCAGATTAAACTGGTATCTACATAACCCCCTACGATCATGAAGATTTAGTTAAAAATGAGAACAAAGGCCTAAAATTAATTTATTTATCTACCTTGTCTTAAAAAAATTTCATTCTAATGCATTACATTTTCATGAAATCTATCATTCTGTTTCTTGGAAATGCTTAGACTTTGAAAGGTTTTTCGCCTTTATTCTGAAGCTCATCAGAAAGACATAAAGCCACTCATAAAGATGTTTCATTCATTTTAGGCCTTTGTTCTCATTTTTAACGGAATCTTCATGATCGTAGGAGGTTATGTAGATACTAGTTTAATCTGCATGGCCATAGGGGACTGTGTGGATGCTAGTGTTAGAATGAGAATTGTTAAATAAGAAATTAGACCAATTTATTTTAGGATTTTAATTTGCTAGCATAACCAGAATTCAGGTTATCGAAAGAATGCAAAGATTTCATTAATATTTTTACACACAGTTTTTCTTTTAGTTATAGATATTTATTTTTTTCTGCTGTTTGCAAAATCCTATAGAGAATATGTTTCAATATAATTATAAGCAAACAAATACTAATTCATTTTTAAACATGGTACTGAATATACTAATTGCGCAAATATGGCTTGGAGTTTGCAAGTTTACTAAATTCATTACGTCCTTGATGCATGCATTATTTATTATTACTGATCTATTCTTCCTATATGGCATAATGATTTATTAAATCCAATTAAACATTTCTCTTTTGACCTCCTGAACTTTTCAGTTCAGATTCGAGAAGGTAATATCATCAAATTGTTTCTGGCAATAACTAGAATTTCCTTTTTTGTTTCATAGGATTAAGGGGAAAAAGCGGTAGACCGACTTATAACTTTTAAAATTAAAAGATTATTACGGTATATTAAAACCATAAATCATATCTGAGGGTAAAGTAATTAGGCTCATTGATATCTTTATGAATTTAGGAAATCTCAAACTCGCTACAATTAGAAATTCTCGAGCTTTAGCTTTTAATTCCCTTATTACGAACTTTTGAGAAGATGAGCAATAATATTTCTTATATTAGTTTTAAAGCGTGAGGGGCGTTAAGGATTATTAAAATAGGTCAAAATATTTTATTAAACTTAATACGTCGTTATGTACTTGGTAGTTTTATTAGTTTTACCAGTTTTAGAAAGTTTAGAATCCACTATAGGTATTAAAATGCAACGGTGAGTGGAAAAACTATGTTGACGTTAAGACATTCGTTTATGAATATTTAATGTATGTTGTACACTGATATGTTTTTAATTTCAAAAAGTGTATTAAAGTGAAATTAAATAATAATAAACTTATCAAACACATTTTACCATACGACATTAAAAATACATTATTTACTGTATAAGGCAAAGAAGACCAATTTAATTATTTCCTTTCTCCACTATATTAATAGAAATCTATAGAATGGAACTTATCGTTGATTATTCTGAGAAAATAATAGAAATAAAAGTTAGTACATGAAAATAAAAATTAGATATTATACAAGGCTGGACAAAAGAACTGATAACACAGCCACACAAAAAAAAAGTGGGGTATGCTTTTGATGCAATATATCATATCCAGTGTATTTTTTCCTGCTAATCACGAATCCGATGTCAGATGGTCCATCACATCCTCATTTTTTTCTAACCTCAAAAAATAGGTGAAAATTAGTAAAAATCGAGGAAAATGCATTCGTAAAAATGCAAAAAAAAATATTTTTCATATCTAAATCTATATTCTTATGTATTTGAATCCGCTTAACTCAAATCTACCGCCAGAATTGGGTCAGACCATCTTGTTTTTTTTTCCTAACTTCAAAAAGTTAGCTGGATATCATGATTTTTGAAAATTCAACCGATTTTTACCAAATTTAGTACCAGGGGGTTTTTGGGGTCGCTGATCACGAATCTGGGGTCAGATATGCAAAATTTTGACAATATACTTGTCTAATCTATCTTTTTGTGGCTATATCTCCTTCTTTTTTCTGCAAACGGCCTATTCACAGTCTTTCTGCCCAGACGATTTCTCTGCTTTTGACTGGTATCTCTTTTAAATGACCAACAATAGTCCGCTAACATATGATCATTCCATCGTCCTTTATATCGATTTCCCATGACTTTAATGTCTTGATGAAAGCGTTCCACTTGTTCCTCGCTGTAGTCACCAAGATTGTCTGGGAATTCATCAATATGGGAGTCTAAGAAATGTAATTTTAGATTCATTAAGCAGCCTAACCTATTATAGTTGTTTACCATTCCCTTGACTATTTCTTTGTACTTAGCACTTTTCCTATTTCCTAAAAAATGTTTGGCAACTTCCTTAAAACTAAGCTAAGCAGTTTTTTCGACTTTGTTCATTTTGGTATCAAATATTGGGTCCTGAAACAATATTCTTATTTGTGGACCATCAAACACCCCTGCCTCGATTTTAACAACAGAATATTTAGGAAATTTCTAAAATAAATACTTGAAATATTGGCCGCTTTTATCTAAGGCTTTCGTAAATTGCTTCATAAGTCCAAGTTTTATGTGAAGAGGAGGAATAAGTACCCATTTTGGATCTAAGAATGGCGCAGACACTACATTATCTTCACCAGGAGTAAACGATTCTCTTGCTGGCCAAATCTTCTTCTTATAGTGATATTCCCTGTCTCTACTATTCCATAGACATATATGGCAGGGATGACGCGTGAACCCTGACTGTTGACCAAGCAATATCGTCAGGATTTTGAGATCTCCACAGATTTGCCAGTTATGATCAGCATATTTTATTTTTTTCAAAAGCTGCTTCATTTTTTCATATTGCTCTTCCATAACTGTAGAATGAGCAATTGGAATGGGAGCATAAACGTTGGTGTTGTGTAACAATACTGCCTTAATGCTACGTTTAGAAGAATCTATAAACAATCTCCAATCTTCAGGATTGTACAAATTTTCTTTGACTTCATTTATTAAGCCTTTTACATGGATACAATATGAAAGAGACAATTCATCATCCATTGTGAAATATTTTCAAAATTCTTTGTCCCTACTTCTATAAAATGAAACTCTAGTTTCTAGCTTAAGTAAGTTTCTCTTTTTCAAAAATGATGCAAGATGCTCCGCGCCATCTTTGGCTAACCCTAAATCTCTGACTAGATTACTAAGTTCCGACTGTGCTATGAGTTTTGGTTCTTATTTATGGTTGTGTGGTAAAAATGCTTTATCTTCACTAATATCCTCACCATTATCACCAGAATATTCAATACATCATGATTAGTTGAATTTTCTTCAGCAGATTTACTTTCGACATTAGCTGGTAAAATGATATGATCTACAGCCATAGCATGAGCAGGTGTGGAAGACGGAAGTGATTCAGTTGGTCTTGTCACTGTCGAAATATCTGTATAAGTAATACTACTTTTATTTTTTCGGTTATGCCTAGATACAACATTCATACAAAAGTAACAATCATTTTCACTGTAAGGTCTATTCCATATTGTTGATGTGGTATATTTGATGGCCTTCTTATTAGTACGGTACAACATTATTTTGCAAGAACTGCAAATGATGTGGGGAACCCATTCTATATCCTGGTGTAATAAATCAATATCAAAACAATCCTTGTATAACTTTTTAATCTTATCCGTAATGGGTACTACCGACTTACTGAAAACGAATTTACAACAAATATAACAAAATGCATCATATTCTTTATCACAGCGATGAAATTTCTTTGTACCGTGAGACTGTTTTCTTGTAGCATTATACCCTACATGAGCCAAGTCACCCACACATGAAGAGCTACAGTTGCAGGAGGACGACGGTTGCGGGCCCGCTTTCCCACCCTGACCAATCGCCGATACTGGGTTTCCGAGTCCCTGCATCGTAATTCTTTCCCTTCTGCCTGCCATGACGGCATGAAAGCCATTATCCAGGGACTTCGCCAGATAGTGGAACAACTCCGTTGCCCACCGTCACAACGTGGAGGTGCCCTGGATGCAGACAGAAGGATAGCAATGCAGAGAACAACTTATACCAAAAATACCCAAGATCTAGAATAAAAGTTGAAACATTGGAAAAATGGATTTAGTCCAAATCTTTGGATTTTTATAACTCTTGGATCTGCCATCTTCAATTTTGCAAATCTGACCACAGATTCATGTTCAGCGACCTCAAAAACCCCAATATAAAGAATCTGGTGGCACTCGGTTGAATTTTTAAAAATCATGATATCCACCTAACTTTTTGAGGTTAGGAAAAAAACAAGATGGTCTGACCCAATTCTGGAGGTGGATTTGAGTTAAGCGGATTCAAATACATCAGAATATAGATATGAAAAATAATTTGTTTTGCATTTTTACGAGTGCATTTTCCTCGATTTTTACTAATTTTCACCTATTTTTTGAGATTAGAAAAAAATGAGGATGTGATGGACCAATTCTGACATCGGATTTGAGATCAGCAGGCAAAAATACACTGGATATGATATATCGCATCAAAAGTATACTCTTTTTATGTGTGTGTGGCTGTGTAATCCTTAACTATAACGATGAAGATTTATGTTATCTGTTTGCGATTTCAATACGACGCGACGGTAAATGACTTTCTTTTTAAAACAGTGATCTCAGAATGTTGCAGCGGCTTTTTAAAAATGTCCTTCATTTATATTGTATTCTTCCATTATATTTGGGGAGCCCTGAACTAAAATTTCCTGTAATTGAAGCATGGCTAAATTCATGAAAGAGTTTAGGTCAAGTCAAAATTAACTTTTTCCTTGCAGCAAAGTCCCAAAGTGTCGCGAAAGGGGTAAAAATTCATTTTCAGGCAGTTTCTTTCCGCGCAAAATTTTCTGGACGTCAAAAAATACCAATTTTTTTTCTCGTTCGTGTAGAGGTGAATTTTCGATTAGCTGCAATTTACGATGTCGATACTGTAATATCTTATATATTTATTTGTTATTTCCTTCGCTCTTCTGTGCCTACGGACGGTATTCAATTAAACAGACAAACGATATTTCCGTATGGCACAACAAAACTGATTTGTCTGGCAGTTTCACAGGCTCAAATAAAACAAATGTGATAACCTCCTACCAAACAGAATCAGGCACGGCTAGCCAGATTTATAGGAGGCAAGGGCCTGGGTAAGCGTCAACGACAACTTAAATTACAAGGCCAAGAGCGATTTAAATATTGAAAATAACAATTTTTTTAAGTCTTGAAAAGGTAATTTGGATGTAAAAATTTAGAATTTTGTATGCAAAATAATCCCAAAAGTAGCTTGGGCGCCAGAATCTAAAGGAGATTCAGAAAAATGAGAGGTAAAGTTTGAAATCGATTTAATATCGACAAAAATATAAATCACGAGTAGTTTAATAATGAGGTTAGTAATGACAATAACATTTAGTTAGTACAAACCGAAATATATAGTGTAAATGTATAATTAGAAAAAGTACAAAGTCAATAAACGACAATATCAATAATATAGTACAGACGAACAGATAATGTAAATTTACAATAAAAAATACGTAGGCACAAAATAATTTATATCACTAAACTATATATAATACGGCTCCAGCGATAAACAAACGAGATAGAATTTTAAAAAATATTTAAAATTTGACAGTTAGAATTTATTCCCAAAAAATAATAATAACTTGTTGGTGATCCGATAAAGTAAATTCACACTTGAGGTAGTGTGACTACCACAAGTGTCTTCTCATAAACTAGGCATACTCAAAAGGATAGGTAAAATTTCTACAAGTTTCATGAATGTACGATAACGTGGCGACAAATTCAGCAATCACTGGTAACAAATCAGCTGTTAGGTAAGATATACAATTTTCCCAAACTATATAAAATAATAGTACCGGGGACTTCACGTCGCTACTATTATCACATTTAATAACAATTGCACCTAGGTACATTCATTAAACGGGTGTATAACTGTTGCCCTCACTAAATCAGATGATACTAGGTACGTTTTGCTAGAATAACAGAAATCTAACTCAAAATTAAGCAAGAAAAGCAACAAACACTACAAAATAATGACACTTAGTAGTTGAATATAACGAACTTTGTTTATCACTAGACGTACGACAATTAATAGACAATTTCTAGCACTCTAGAAGAAACTTAATACTAACGATACCCGATACTAACCTAAAAATTTACAAAATCTCCTATAGAGAAAACATTGCCCTTGGCAACAACCTTGACTCCTGGTCAAATAAGATACGATAAATGTTACAAAGATAAAACTGGTAAAACCAGAAGATAAGAAAAATTTCAAGCGTTATCCAGCTTAAGGCTGAAAACTACCTGGCAGCACCAAAACATAAAATCGTCCCTGGGACTTTATATTGAATGAAATTTTCACTAATAATGCTGTTGCCCTATGTCTACTACCTAGCACATCCGGTATACTAATAATTTAAAAAAATACAAAATCGTACGAGTTTCGTATGGATGGCTCTCTACTGCCACATCTATTTTGATAATACGTAAAATTTAGAAAAAAAATTATTATAAAAAACATCCCGCAATGCGGTAATTAAATTTCACGAAAGTTGTATAGAAAATTTGTTGGAAGGTGGAAACCAAAATAAAGTTACTTAGCTTGTAAACATTTCCTCCTATCACGGTACTGATAATCCTTGAACCAATTACAACATGGACGCATGTTGCCAAAGGACAGGACAGCCATTACGGAAACCTCGAAATTCATCCTATTTCATCGATACTATGCTCCACATTTAAAACTCTTGGAGATCTTCATTAACTCTTATAAACAGTCGGAATCGAAATAATATACATAAAAAAGAAACGTAGGCGCAAGCAGTAAGGATGGTGAATTAGCAGACGGCCATTAATTCCAACTGGCGAATCTTCGTGTAGTGATAAAAAATAATGCACAAGCCACGTACAAAAATGTATACAGCCAGGCAGAGAGGCATTCAATCAGGTAGCGATGCATTTAAGTAACTAGGTACACCCCTCGACAACGACTAATGCATTTAGGTAACAACATAGGTATCAATGTAGATATCGATAAAGGTATGTATAAGGTATAGGTAGTTATAAAGTAGTTGAGGAAATTATTCAATCCATTATCTAAAATACCAATAGAAAACAAATTAAAGTCTACACAGAATTAAACTGAAATAAGCTAACTTACATCCAAATCTTCCAGCTAAATGATTGAAATAATATTTTAAGACGAGCGGAACTAACACGTGCGTCTCGTTTAAAATGCAAGAGTAGAGAGGTAGTAACGCGGTTTAAGACGCGGTTAGAAGCTAAAATTCAAGATCGCGGTAGCGACATCTGGCTTCCAGGCATACAACCAACTTTGACTGAGGAAAGTTTACTGTGCAGCAACACTTTGAAATATCGATAATCGTTATTTAAATCTGTAAGGTGTAATAGCACAACGATACTGTTACAATACATCGCCGATCTCCTTCTTTCGACGAGCCTCCACTTGAAATATTAATTTTGTTACGAACGTTTGAAAATTACATGTTTTTAAACTTTTTAGGTTAAATTTCAAAATCTTCTTATAATTCTTTCACTCTTGCCTAGCCGAATTTCTGATTTTGCAGGTCCAATTTGATATCAGGATAAAGCACCAATCTTACTCTTTCCATAGAGAGGTCGCGCGCTCTCATACTCAACGCATTTATTTAGTTATGAATTTTTGAAGAAACCATGTTTTTCAATTTTTACGGAAAACGCCATTTTCCTTCGTTCGTGACGTGATTTGGTGTCAGAATATAACGCCAACCTTCATCTTTCGATGAAGACCTAAAGCGACCTTTCATTCCACGCATTCACTAATAGTACGAGAGCCCGTAACCAAAATCTTCGACTTATCGCCTAATGGGAAATTCCCACGCCAATGCTCATTTCTTTGAACAAGGATAAAAAAAGTTCAGAGGGACGGAAATTTTTAGCGTTGCGAAAGGGTTGAAATGTATCTTTCAACATGTAAAAAATAACGGGTCATCTGAGTAATCACCTAATGTCCGTTTACTGTTTCTTGGTCTTCATAAATATGCATAGTTCGAGGAAAAAATGAAAAGGGAAATTTTGAATTCTTCGTGAAGATATAAGGTGTTAAATACTGAAAACTGGAAACAGGTGGAAATTCGTGTTATCGCCAAATGTCCGTTTCGACAATTCTCGTCTATTTCTGAAGTTTTTCTACTTCAAAAAAATAAAAGCGGACTTTTTAATCGTTGCATAACATAACCCCTGTAGCACAAGATATTGGTTGAATATTGGTACAATGTGTTACCTATATTGTATATTGGGCTAATATATGTCAGATTTAACCAATATTGTACCTATATGATTATTAGCTGTATTTTCAATATTGTCACCCAAAATATAGCCAACATTTCACCAATATTGGCAAATCAGATTCAATATTAACATTATTTAACCAATATTGGCGCAATGTGTATAAATTAATATTAGTTCTGAATATTGGACAAATATAACTCATCTATTACTTTCAGATATTCAATTATCATTTTACTTTAACCATTCGTTCATGTGCGTGTTCCCATCATCTTCTAGAATTTGTTTCACCTTTCCACCACTTTCCCCAGTTTCCACTATAGGCACTGTTCCCCTATCTTCCCACTACCTCTCACTATCCTCACATTTTCCATAATATTTCCACACTTTCCCTCCACGTTTTTCTATTATCATCCCCTACCACCTTCGATGTAAACTAGCCTACTCTCGAAGTTGAAAAGATGTCTATAAATTTACAAAATTTTATCAAAATATATTAGGTTATTTTCGAGGTAGATATAGTTATAACAAACACTCAAACAGACACATAAATAAAGATGAAAATATATCATATATATATACATATCTAAGAAAGAAGAAAGAAAGAAAGAAGAAAATCAAAATTACGTTAATATTTATCTAAATATGAAATTAGTTTACATATATTAGTACAAATTATGTATATATTGTATTTTAAATTTGTCGCGCGCAACAAATTTAGAAACGGTAGTGTAATAAGTTTTAAGGCATTCTGTCCCATTGTTGCACCCCTTAAAACCAGCCTATTTTATAAAGGCAATTTTTTTCGCTATTTCTATGTTAATTGGTATAGGTTTATAGGGCAAAGAGCTCAAAGCTCGACCCCTAATCATCCGAGACCGTCATCGAAGTCAAGAATATTGGCGTGGTATAGGTTGAATTATCTGTGAATATTTTTTTTCAGAATTTTACTCAATAATTTCGAATTTCACTCCCTGGAAACTACCCCAATTTTTCGATGGTATTTTTTAAATTATTTTTTCTGCAATCGCCAGCTGATTTTAGACGAGTTTCATAAGTTTCAGAATATTGACCAAAAAATGGTTCATTTCGTCCCATTGTGCTAAGGCGCGAATTTACATGTCTTCTTTCCACCTTTTTTACTGGTCTCTTATCTAGGTTCTACAAAGTAGAAGAGAAAATCTGTAGTTTTAAACAATGTTAAAAATAAATGAATTTTTGCCCCACTGATAAATGTTAAATGATGGTAAAAACTATTTATTTTGGTCCTAAATATACTTATTTAGCGTTTCCGAAATGTGCTACTATGTAATATAATTGTAACATTATTACAAATGTATTTATAAATGTTTTTGTCGTTTTTTTTTGTTTTTTTTTATAGTTTTATTTTTTTTTATAATTCGTAAATACTATACCCCATCCCTCTTTCGGAGTTATTAATGTCACTTTATAGGCTTATCAAAAAATGTCATTTTACACTTTTCAAATTCGATATCTCAAAAACTAAGCGAGATATCAAAAAATTTATTTTTAACTTATTTAACTACAAGAAACCATCATCAATAGGTGACGCCACGGTTACCGTAGCCTTGCCGTACTTACGAATTATAAAAAAATTAAACTATGAAGAGGAGTAAAAAAAATGTTTGCACTAAAATCTGTTAAAATGTTCAGAAACTAACTAATTTCATAGTCCTGAAATGAAGTTGAATAAATACTGAGTAGATAGATGATTTATGACCAATTTATAATCATGTTACATTTATATTACATAATAGCACATTTCGAAAATGTTCCCGACTGCTTTCCGCAAAAAATAAGTATTCGTTACAGTTATTTTAGGACCAAAATAAATATTTTGTACTATCATTTAACTTTTATTAGAGGGACAAAAATTCGATCATTTTTAACATTGTTCAAAATGTTGGAACTATGGCAACTATTTTGGGCTTGACATTTGAAATTTTTAACTTTAGTCAGCTGGTCTGAATATTCTTAACTACCAACTTGAATGTAATTCCAACGAAATTCAAATTCTCGAATCGAAATAATGTTTTCCGATTTTTTTTAAATAAATATGGAACTACTGCCCAACTAGGCTCCACTGTTTACAAAAAATTTCATACAAATTTCATAAGCCATTCCAGAGGGATGTGTTCGAAAATGCTTCTTAATGGAACAGTCTTTCTGAGGATGGCACCTAACTTTATGAAACTCGATTTTACATTATAAAGGTTTATTCTCGGAACAATATCAACCAAAATTTATTTTATTCATAGGAGGAGAAACGAGGGATATTTATCCATTTTTCAGGTTTATATTTTTAATTGTTTAAGACTTAATTATGATTCCCAGGATAATACATAAAGAAGGTTATCTGTATAATTGGATGTATGACTCCGTTTTCAAGGGAAAGTAGTACATATTGATGATTCCCTTGGTAATGAGTGTTATAAAGAATGAGACAAAGGTTGACTATCCCTCGTTTCTCCGCCTATGAATAAAGTTAGGTTTGGTTAGTAGTGTGCATAAATAAGCCTTAATATTGCACAATAAAAGCAGTAAAAACCTATACTTAGGCGCCACCCTCTGAGGGTTGTAACTTCCTTAGGAAACATTTCCAGACACAGGAAATTTTCTTACTATTTGCATGTAGCATCAGTGTCTAAAGGGAAATGTGAGAATTTCGGCACACTCTATGTATTTTAAATATTGTGTAGCAATGGGGTGCCAATGCTGGTATCCAATATGCTACCAATACTGGTATCCAATATAATGCCAATATTGATATCCAATATGGCAAATATATTGTTATTCTATTTTATCTTATATAACACCAATGTTGGTGTCCAATATGTCACCAATGTTGGGATTCAATATGGCATCTATGTTGGTATATAATACGACACCAATATGTGATTGCAAGATTGGACATTTATTGCAAAAATCTGACGTTCGGTATATTGGCCTAATATGTGAATCCTATATTGGTCCAATCAGTTTGTGCTACAGGGGAATACTTACATTTCAAATCTGAGTTTTTTTTAGGCTAATTTTGATACTCCCTAACGTCCGTTCTCTAATCAGAATTATGTTTTAAATAAAAAAACATGTATGAAAAATATGAACGGACAATTTTCCACTTGATATGTTGGAAAAAGTCATGTTCCGTCTCAATTCAATAACAAGAGCGCAAAATGTCATCATATGTTGATACAGCTGCGTAAAACTTCGCTTCCTATATTTTTTTTGGGCGCTTAATCGACATTGTTAAATAAACAAATTAAAAGTTAACAATTGAATAACTTCCTGAATAATTATTCAAAATGGCTGAATTTCTTTCTAGGGGGGTTTTGGGGGTCGCTGATTACGAATTTGACACCAAAGAGTCCAAAACCAAAATGGTGGTTGTGACACTAATTGTTTGGAATATTCCTCTGTGAATATTCATAATTCTATCGGAAAATTTCCAGAAAAGCTTCTTAGGTCGCGAATTATTAATTTAACATGGAAAAGTCAGAATTGAAAATGGCGGATTCAAAATGGCCGAAATATCATCCATTATTTTTAATATTTTTGTAAATCTGTCATTCTAAAAAAATGATAACTCTCAGAGAAACCGATTTTTTTTAATATAACAAAATGTTAAATATGACCATGCTTAACGTACGTTTCAAATGTTATTGGTTTGGAGTCCAAATCAGTTATTGTATTCAAAGACCGTTACTAATAAGCATCTAGGTACTCCACGAGCGTACGGCCGGAAAATCGCTCCGTTTTTTTTTAATTTCTGGAAAACGGTTTAGAATTATTGAATGAAATAAAATGCAAAGTTAAGCCAATAAACGTACCTTTCGGCTGAAATTGATATCTATAATTGTTTTCAAATGCGACCCCTCACAAGCACCTATCACACTAGCGTGCGGTCGGTAAATCGCTCCGCTTTTTTCGAATTTCTGGAAAACGGTTCAGAATATTTAAATGAGATAAAATGGAAAGTTAATCCAGTAAACATACTTTTCGACTGTTTTTTGTTTTAAATCGATATCTATAACTGATTACAAATGCGACTCCTCACAAGCACCTATCACATCAGCGTGTGGTCGGAAAATCGCTCCGTTTTTTCGAATTTCTGAAAAATGGTTCGGAATCTTTGAATGAAATAAAATGCAAAGTTAAACTAATAAACGTACCTTGCGACTGTTCTTGTTTGAAGTCGATATCTTTAATTGGTTTCAAATGTAACCCCTCACAAGCACCTATTCCACCGGCGTGAGGTCGGAAAATTGCTGTTTTTTTTTCAATATCCAGAAAACGGTTTCGAATTTTTTAAATGAAATAAAATGCAAAATGAAGCCAATAAACGTACTTTTCGACAATTTTTTCTTTGGAGCCAGTACGTGTAATTATTTTCAAATACGACCCCTCATAAGCACCCATCCCACCAGCGCAGCGTACAGCTGGAAAACCGCTCCGTTTTTTTTAATTTCTGGAAAACGGATTCGATTTTTTGAGTGAAACAAAAATCAAAATGTTTCTAATGAACGCACCCTCGAGTATTCTTAATTTCTAGCAGATTTTTATCATTTGTTGTTGTTATAGTCCAAAATCACGTTGAATTCTTTAATTATTTAGGTTCACTTTTCCAACGAACAAAATCTTTTATATATTTTCCAGAATATGTGGTATATGTGGAAGTCCATTTTTAGTGTATACCTACATACGACGTATCTATAAGATTCGCATACATATATGCCTGATATATATGGTGATTAATATATAATACTTCGTAAAAATCATCGTTTATTTGGAAATGCGCGCGGATTTTTGGACGGCCAGTGACACCCAAAACTCCCCTAAAAAAATTTCATCCATTTTGAATAATTATTTAGGAAGTTATTCAATTGTTAACTTAATTTGCTTATTTTACAATGTCGGAAGTTCGACAGACAAAAAAGAAACTCTTAACTTTTCGACTTATGGACCCAAGAAGATATTTCCACAGTTTCAAAAAAATCGGTAAAGTATTGAACATTTTTTGGGTTTTTTATAAATTTCGATACAGCGACTCGACTATAAATCCAGAGACAATGAACACACATACGGGTCTAATTGAATTAAAGTCATCTAACATATAGAAATTACAAACAATTTTATATATAACATATTTACAGCTGTAAATGCCATGTATGAATCCTTTATAAGCGACGGTTGATAGGAATACTACGCGAAGTAAAACCGCAATTAATGCGATAGTGTAATTTCATTTTATTCTGTTCTATTCCTTCCGTTTAGAATGTACTCGATAGTAGTTCAACACATAATTTTATTTTAAGTTTAAATTGCACTCAAATCTAATTTAATTCATGCCATTGCAAAACTATTTAGATGTCGAATAACAGTTCACAATTTGTAAGTAATTGGTTTATTCTGAACAACCACATCGTAGTCATGGCAAAGCATGCGTGACATATTGGATTTCGTTTGATGAACGGGAAAACCATAGTTTGACTTTCATGCCAGAATTGTTTATGTGCTGTTATTGCGTAATATGCATTTTATTTTTTGAATTTATAAAACTCCTAAATTCATAGAATCATTTTGGAGCTATATTAATTTTTATCGGATAAAAGTTGCCGTTCGGCGTTGACAATGGCGAATAAAATATGTCACTCATCTTTTCACTCGATAGAATAGGATTATAATATTGCATATAACCGATTAGTTACCTTTACTAGTGACTGTGGTTTTCATGTTGCGGCAGAGCTACTAGAAATTATTGTCCATTGAAGTAACGTTGTGAAGAACAAATTAAATTTTACTTTTATAAAATAAGAAAAACCGCTGCCTAAGGAATCACTACTTCCCAATCCAGATTTTTCATCCAAGTCACTTTATAGGAAACATCTTGACTAGATTTGCAATCTAGTATGTGGACATTATTGGTCATTAGAATTTTAATAATATTTGGGGCAGATGTCATAGAAAAATTTGAGGCGTTGGTTTTTATCATATACGTTAAAAATGAAGTTTCTAGTTTGCTCTACTTATTTTCCCTTATTCACAACCTACCACCCTTCCACCCCTTCAACGAAATTATTTCAATCAGATGTCACTACAACACATTGTATATACGTGTGTATATACGTGTGTATACATGTAACTTTCAAGTGTAACTTTCAAGTGAACATCTCAATTTTATGTTTTCAATCCCTTTAATAATGGAGTGGAGGTGGTGGGGATGGAGGGTTGAAAAGTATTAGAAAGAAATCAGAGGCCTTGGTTTCTAGTAAATACACCAAATCCCACATTTCTGTACTATTACCAGCTTAATTTACTTATTTTCCCCTATTTACTTCTATTTAATCCTCAACCCTTCAACGGAATCGTCTCAAAATATAATCTAGTTCCAGATGACGTTATAATACATACGTGTCCCAAATTTCAAGTGAATATCTCAATTTCGTTTTATCAACCCCTTTAATAATGGATTAAGGGTTGGGGGGGGGGGGTTGAAAAAATATGAGGCCTTCGCTTCTAAGACATACACCGAATTTCAAGTTTCAGTACTGTCACCAGCTTGCTTTACTTATTTTTTCCTATTTACCACCAATTATCCCCACTCACTCAACGCAATCATGTCAAAATATAATCTAGTTTAAGATATCGTTATACGTGTAACAAATTTCAAGTGAAAATCTAAACTCAATTTTATCAACACAATTAATAAGGGAGTGGGGGTGGTGGGTGGATGGAAAATATTATAAAAAAAACCTGAGGCCATCGCTTCTAGTATATACATCAAATCCCAAATTTCAATACTCTTACCAACTTGCTTTACCTATTTTCCCCTATTTACCAGTATATAACCCCCAACCTTTCAACAGAGTCATCTCAAAATATAATCAAATTCCAGATGTCGCTATAATACTTACGTGTACCAAATTTCAAATGAATATCTCAATTTTATTTTATCAATCCCTTTAATAATGGAGTAGGGGCTGAAAATATGGGGGGCTGAAAATATTATAAAAAAATTTGAATCTTTAGCTTCTAGTACATACACCGAATTTCAAGTTTCTGTACTCTTACCAGCTTGCTTTTCTTATTCTTCCCTATTTACCACCAATTACCCCCACTCCTTCAACGCAATCATGTCAAAATATAATCTACTTCAAGATATCGTTATACGAGTGACAAATTTCAAGTGAAAAATCTAAATTTAATTGTATCAACTCTTTTAATACGGTGATGGGATGGAAAATATTATGAAAAAACCTGAGGCCATTGCTTCTAGTATATACACCAAATCCCAAATTTTTATACTCTTACCAGCTTGCTTTACTTCTTTTCCCCCATCCACCACTATTTAATCCCAACCCTTCAACAGAATCATCTCAAAATATAATATAATTCCAGATGTCGTTGTAATATATACGTGTACCAAATTTCAAATGAATATTTTAATTTTATTTTAACAACCCCTTTAATAAAGGGGTACTGGGGGTTCAAAAATATTATAAATAATCTGAGACCTTGGCTTCTAGTACATACACCGAATTTCAAGTTTCTGTACTCTAGCTTGCTTTACTTTCTTTTCCCCTATTTACCCCTATTTAACCCCCAACCCTTCAACCGAATCATCTCAAAATATAATCTAGTTCCAGATGTCGTTATAATATATACGTGTACCAAATTTCAAATTAATATCTCAATTTTATTTTATCAAACTCTTTATTAATGGAGTAGGGGTGGGGCGTTGAAAAATATTATAAAAAAATTTGAGTTTTGAGCTTCTAGCACATACACCGAATTTAAAGTATCTATACCCTTACCAGCTAGCTTTACTTATTTTCCCCTATTTACCCCTATTTGACCCCCAACACTTCAACAGAATCATCTCAAATATAATCCAGTTCCAGATGTCGTTATAATACATACGTGTACCAAATTTCAAATGAGTATCTCAATTTTAGATTATTAACACCTTTAATAATGGACTAGGGGTGGTGGGGGGTTGAAAAATATTATAAGAGAATCTGAGGCCTTGGCTTGTAGTACATACATCAAATTTCAAGTTTCTGTACTCTTACCAGCTTGCTTAACATATTTCCCAATACTTACCCCCAACCCTTCATCGCATATCTTCAAAAAAACGATCCAGTTCCGGATCTCATTATAGTATTAAATGTTCTATTTTCTATATCTATTTTATATTTTTATACGTTCGAATTTACTTCTTGAAAGTATATTGAAATGAGTTTACTGGGCGCCAAACAGTTTCTTAAAAGCTGTTAATATTATAGACTATAGAACACCATTAGCATGACCATCTACAATCTATAGAATGACTCTTACTCAAGGTCCAACGAAGTCGGTTCAATAAATGCTCATCGATCAAGATAACAATCTAAATAAATCAAACTCAGTATTGAACGAAACAAAGTATTAATTTATTAACAAATTTGAACTTGGAATGTAATTAACAAATTTAAATAACAAAATCTAACTTAACTAAAATGATAAATATGGCCTTTATTTAAAATAAATATGTACCATGGATTTCTGATATTGTAAAGCTTTACCTTGTCTTTCTTTCGACTCGAGTAATGTTAAATTATAACCTCTAACTGGTTATTATAATCCTTGAAATATTATGTCACTTGACTGACTTTTTAAACCTCTCAAAGATTCTTCTTCTTCTTTACTGAATTGACGTTTGTTTATAACCTCCAATTTGTTTTCAAGATTTCCTTGAAATATTTCTATCACTTGATTGACGTTTGAGTTCCTTCACCATATAAATTTGCTAACTGGATTAACAAATACTTCCCTCTTCTAAATCTGCTTTCCGGATAATCTACTTCGTAATACTTTTTAAGTTTACTCACTTTTATATTTAATATACTTTTACAAATTTTTCTTGATATCAATATATCTGGATTGTAATATCCTAACCTTCAACTTATTCACCACTATTCTTCTATTTTCAATTTATTAATTATTCGTGGATGAATATTTTTCGCAGCTCGCTGTTCAGCGGTGTATGATCAACTGATTTGTTATTTTTAGTCGTTTCAATGGGTTAATTTCCAATATTTCAATTGTTTTTTTCTATTTTGATCTAATATTTCAAAATTTAATTTTAATTTAAAATTTAAACTATTCAGTTTTGTTTGTTCTTTACCTTAATTGAATACTGTTTTTAATTCTGTAATTTTCCTGATAAGTTTCTTATTCTACTTTTCAGGATTAAGTGAATAATTGTAATTACTCGAAATATATTGACATATTACATATACTTTCTTAAAATCTACTTATAACTACAATTAACAATTCCAATCTCAAATAAATACTAATTCATACATCTAGATGAATAGCAATGATAAACACAAAATGCTAGTAGTTAAAAACGTACTGCAGTTTTTCATACTGACAGAATACTGATACAATAAACTAAAACAAGAAATTGATACGCCATCAAACATTTAACATCATACTATTAGTCCTTTCTTTCTGCATGATGTGAAATATCATTCACAAAACACCTTTCTGCAATGATATTTGAAAATATCTGAAAACTTAAAATGTCATTCAGTGTTTTGTAAACTATGGACTTACTATTTCTAAAATAATTACGCTGCACTGCAACTACTGTTAATAGTCTTTCATTGAATATTCATTTTGTGTAAATTTACAGTGTTTCTACACAAAATATGATTTTCAGCCCTAAGTTTTGACATAAATGTCAGATTTTATAAATTTACTTTTTTGTTTTCCAATTTCACTCTAACTCATTTTAAATGAGATTGTGATTCTCTATAAGTTCATGTTTTATTATATACTATTTAGAATAACCTTTTTAAACTAAATTAACTTCATTTTATGTTTATTTAAATATTTTGTTCTAATTCAATATCAAGTTTCATTCTCTGCATCCTACTCGCTGAGAATAAGTGAACTTGAATCAATTAAATAAACCACAGATATTCCTGCTTCGGTATGATCCGTTAAAGTAAAACTGTTATGATTATTTTCTAAAATACATACAAATTTGTGAATTTTATTTATGATTTCAAACACGATACTTGGGTAGTGTTCCACAGTGTGGATACACAGCAATACATATACAAAATTTCAAGTCAATATCTTAAACCATTCCGGAGAAAGCGTGCGGACAAAAAAAATTACAGACAGAGCGACAGACCGACAGACAGAATTTTTTTTTTTTGCTCAAATTTAAAATCTCGACGTTTCATGACATTCTAAACCTATTTCAAAAAATAAATTTTTTTAATTTTTTTTCACGATTACTATACTCCAATCCACTGCGTGGATGTGGAAGTAACAGTAAAAGCGTATTTTTGCGTGCATCAATTATATTTTAAATTATCAAGAACTTTGATCTCAAGGTACTGTAAAAAATAATTCAGATTGTTTAGGTTATTTCGATAAATACCACTGCAGGCACAACACTTGGAAAAGGGCAATTTTTAGGCCTTCTTGATGTATTACTAGATCTAAAATATAAAGGAGGATGTTAACAAGAGGCCAATTTTGGCCTAAGCTGAGCAACAATAATATTATATAAAAAATATTATTAAGAGAAGCTTTTATTAAGAAAAAAAATATCTACTAAAAAGTAAAAAATAACATTTTAAAATTCATGCATCAGGAAACCAAAAGCTTTGGGGACTGTCACATAGCACTACTGAACAGTTGATCAGTTGACTGCCCCAAAGCTTTTGGTTTCCAAATGCATGAGTTTTAAAAAAATATTTTTTACTTTTTAGTACATTTTCTTTTAAATAAAACCTTTTCTTAAAAATATTTCTTTATATAATTTAGTTTTCACTTTTTAGTTTTTACTTATTTCACAGACAAACAGACAGACAAAACCCTATCATTTGATACCGATGTCAAGGAGTTGTGAAGAAAAAGGTAATTCAAACCACCGTCAAACCATTTCATTTGATACCCATATCAAGAGGGCTGTAAAGAAAAAGATAATCCGCCATCTTAGGGCGTCCACCATATTTGATTTTGAATAGTGCTGCATAGTTTATCGTATTTTACTCAGCAAACCCTTTCATTTGATACCAATATCAAGAGGGTTATGAAGAAAAGGATACTCCTCCATCTTGGGGTGCCCGCCACATTTAATTTATAATTACGTCACATAGTTAATCGTATTTTACTAGTCAAACACTTTCATTTGATACCCATATCAACGGGGTTGTGAACAAAAGACGATCCGAAATCTTGGGATATCCGCCATATTGGATTCGGACCGATAACGGCTATACTATGTTGCATTGTCACCGGACTTATATACGTGTGCAAAGTTTCAAAGCTTAATTAGAACTAGTCGAAATTTAGCTTGCAAGATTTGACCTAAACAAACACACTAACATTGCAAGTTAAATAAAAGCTTTAAAAAAAAATCGGTAAAGGTATTTACACAGAACTTCCCTCGTTGTTTGTGCATGGCGGTCACTCTAAAAAACTATTAAATAAGTAATGACATTGAGAATAATAATGGAAATATAGTTATTGTAATTATTACAAAGAAATCCTGATAACTTTTGGTCAAAAAAATAGTGCTCATCCAACAGCAAAAATTCATTACTAAATAACAGGTCTACCATGAATTATTTCTTGGAATTACGACCCTGTATATTTTCCAATAAAAGTATAATAGCATATGTCAAATATTATTGGCATTAGACACATTTTCAGTTCCACCTTGACGCAGTGAAGTGGAAATATAGTGGTGGTTAAAAAATTTAGAATGTCATATAACGTGAAAATTTTAAATTTCAGCAAAAACAAATTTTTGCGTCTATTCTAATGGTATTTTTTTTCCAAAATGGTAAAAAAATAATGCTTTTTCTTCCGAAATAGGTTTGGAACGTCATGAAACGTGGAAATTTTTAAATTTAAGCAAAAAAAAATTTTCATCTATTCTATAGTTAGGGCCGGTTTTTCAATGTCCAGTTAAAAGTGCCAGATAGGTAGCTGCTAGTTACGCTTAGCTGGCAGTTATATCTATGGTAGTGTTTATCAACAGTAATTTAACTGCCAGCTACGTATTCATGAGTTGAATTATTTCTTAGCTATGTTGGCACTACCGATTCTATCTGAAGTTTCCTTCAGTTGGTTTAATTCAAATTGCACGCGTGTTTTAGTGACAGTTTATCTAATTTAACCTCAAAATTCACTGTGGTGTCTAGCATGTTGATTGATGTTCTCTTCTTAATTTTGTGCGTTTGTGTATCAGCAATAATTGCAATAGAACGCGTAAAAAGAAAAAAAAGGTACTAACTACACTTTAAGTGAGTGGAGAAACAGAATTATTCCTGCAACGTCCTCTATCATCTCAACGATATGTAAAACAGTTTCTTTACGCAGTCGAAATCTTATTAAAAAATCTTTATCACCATAATTCTCAAAATTATTCTCTCGTTCCCTTATGGTACAGGGTCTCCTTTTATTCCTTATAAATTGTGTAATATCATCGTGATCATCACTCATATCCAGAATATTATTATTATTATTATTCATTATTGGCAATAATATATTCAATATAAATCACAAATTGAAAACGAACATATTAATCAATCACATTGGGTTTTAGGTTAGAATGTTCAGAAATTGAACCAAATGCGCATGTGCAAATCCACTAACAGTAGAATAAATCCTTAACTGGCACTTTCAACTCTGCTAAATTTACTTTCAGATAGTGAGTTTAACCCTCCGGTAAATTTCACCTGCACATTGAAAAACAGTTTATCTGCCAGATAAATTTTATCTGACAGTTAAGTTATTTAACCGGACATTGAAAAACCGGCCCTAAGTGAAATAGATTTTATCACTTTTTATTAAAACTTCTATGAATAGGTTTAGAATGCTATGGAAACGTTGAAATTTTAAATTTGAACAAAGAAAAAAAATATTTTTTTTTTAAATTTTTCCAAAATGGTTAAAAAATTTTCAAATTTTTTCCTTCTGAAATAGGTTTAGAATGTCATGATGAAACGTGTATATTTTAAACTTGAGCAAAAAAAAATTTCCATCTATTCTAGTGGTAATTTTTTTTTCCAAAATGGTAAAAAAATGTTACAATTTTTTTTCGTCCGAAATAGGTTTGGAATGTCATGAAGCGTGGAAATTTTAAATTTGAGCAAAAAAAAAAATTTTTCTTCTATTCTATAGTAAGTAAGTACTTACTTAGTGATGAATACATAAATTGTTTCAAGAAAATTTTTCAGAAATATTTCTAAATTTGTTTTAATACGTTTAGAATGCCATGGAAACATGGAAATTTTAAATTTGAACAAAAAAAAATTCCACCTATTTTAGTGGTAAAAAATTTTTCAAAAATGCTGGTAAAAAAAATTTTCAAAAAAAAAATTTAAAATGCCATGAAACGTGAAAATTTTAAATTTGAAGAAAGAAAAAAAATTTCTTATATTTTAGTGGTAAAAATTTTTTCAAAAATGTTGGTGAAAAAAATTTCCAAAATTTTTTTAAACTGAAATAGGTTTAGCGCGCCATGAAACATGGAAATTTTAAATTTGAGCAAAAAAAAATTTTTTTCACTATTTATTCCGTTTAGTCGGTCCATCCTATATATTTTTTAGTGAAAATTCTACCATTTCTTCGCTGACAGTAGGGTTAACTACCTACCAAATTTGACTGCTCTCCGTCAAGTAGTGTTTTAGTTAATGCACCAACAGACAGACAGACAGACTGACGGAATTGAAAAACCTATATTTTCTGAATCTACGTGTTCTGAAACGTCAGAATCCGAAAAAATCTCGGAGGGTGATTTTTTCTCGAATACAATACTTCCCTTCGGTATGCGAGGGAAGTAATAAACACGCTTTTTGTTAGCATTTCTTCCGCAGAATGCGACAATGTTTTTGATTTTACGGAAAATGACGGGAAAATGTGGCAAAGTTAAGAAAATGCTTCAAAATTTACAAAGTCCTCTCTGAGATGATAGTCACAAGCTAACCTTTTAAGACCTGTATAATTTGATTCTAGATTATGCTGGTTTCTTTTAGTATTTTTCTCATAAAATATGATGCTCTACTTCGCTTTGTCGAAAAATGCCTTGAAATTGCGAAAAAATTAAGAAAATCCTTAAATGCCTGTAATATTCAAAATTTAAACTTTTTACGATCCAGAGTTTATTACGCGAAATTCATGTGGTTTCTTGTAGTATCTTTCCCGTGGGATACGAAGGTTTACTCTCTTTTGCAGGAAAATGCGAAACTGAGAAAAAATTTTGAAAATGTTTGAAAACGCACAAAATCTAGTCACTCTCAAGTAAAACATATTAAGAACCAACATTATTAACTTGAGATTATAGTGGTCTTATCTCGTAGTAATTATCCAGTAAAATGAGGAGATTGACCCAGCTTTACGGAAAAATTCCTGGAAAATCTAGTTAAATGAAACCTATTAAGATCTAATGTATTGTCGCATTTATTCGCCTTTTTGGAAACACCCTGTGTGAATCCGTAGGTTCTAAGTAATTTCAACAAGAGATAAACACTACTAACACTTTATTTAACAATTTACTGACTATATAATACTTCAAAATAAACTTTATTTACTTCTTATTTAACCTCACTTTTCACTTTTCAACTTGTTCACTTTTATAAACTGCTTTCTTAATAAAACTTCTTCCTCTGCGCCGGTAATCGCGCCTTATATACTCTGAAATTACCTCTAGATTGAACCAGAATCTTTTTCCACCATACTCTAGAAAAGTTCATGGCTCTTTCTAGAGTCTCTCCAGTCACTATTAGTAGGCATAGGCGTATCATCTCCAGTTCCAAGTGGGTGTAATTCATAACACTGCCCCCTCCTTAAGCCTGATCGTCCCGATCAGGCAACTCAGAATCATCGATTATTTCGCCAGCCTGTCCAAATGCACGATCTTCATCTTGGACTTTTTGCTTCGTTGAATTCGATAGACGACGTCATTAATTCGGGTAATGGCAGTATACGGTCCATCCCAAGGCGGTTGAAGTTTCGGTGACCTTCCTTTCTTCCGCTGTGGGTTGTACAGCCAAACCAGGTCTCCTGCCTTGAACCCTTCTGAACTACCCTTCCGGTCGTATCGATCCTTCATTCGGTCACTGGCTGGTGATGGTTCCGCTATATCGTTAGCAAACCTCTTGAAAGGAGCTCCGGCGCTGAACTGCTTCTTTTCACCCTTACTTCCAGTCTGTGGTCCCTTACTGGCTGCACAAATCTTGCATTTGCGACACCAAGCCTCCACATCCTGACGACTTCTTATCCAATAAAATAGTTCTCGTATTTTCTTCAGGGTCTTGTTAACACCGAAGTGTCCATCGGATGTTCCATGGTGCACTTCCTGAAGCACCTTCGCTACTCGACACCTGGGAATCACTAGACGCATAACCACCTGCTTCCCATCCGGGCTTTCCCATGCTCTCTGCAACAGCCCGTTCACGACCTTCAGTGAGTCCCACTGCGCCCACAGTGCCTTCAGTCCCACTCTTTTGCCTGAAACATCCTTCCATTTTGGACGAGTTCCCCTTTCTTTGGCTCTCAATATAGGCCCAATTTACTCATCGTTTAGTTGCTCTTGTCTGAGCGCATCGTCTGTCCTGTCATCCGGCACCTCCACCTTGACAGTGTTCACTGCTCCCGTGACCTACAGTTTCTCCTGGTGGTAGTACTTGCAATCTTCCTTGCACCTTCTTCCGGATGACGTATCAGCATCCTTCTGGGGTTTCATTTTATTTTCACGTCCTGGTAGTAGTGGACTTCTCGGAATGCTTCGAAGCTGGGAAATCCTTACTTCTCTCGGGGTACCACGTTCCTTATCTGTCACAGTCTCTCTCGTACCAGCTTCCTCTGATTTTCCCCTCAGCTTCATAGCAACTCCGGCCTTCACTCTCTCCAAGCTTCTCCGTGGACATTCAAGCTGGATATGACCTGGTTCTCCGCACCTGTAACATTTCATACGCTGTCCACTTGGCCTTCCACTACTTTTATTCTGAGTCTCGTCAACCTTTCTAGCGGTCACTTTTCTCAAGTTCCGATATCGACAGTCTCGTTTGATATGCCCTGCTCTGCCGCAGGTGTAACATTTAATACCCCCGCTTGGCTTTTCTCTATTTTGTTGGTTTTCCTGTCTTCTTGGAAGATTCGATGTAGCCAGTAATTGACTGATCATTTTATTCGTTTTGAGAATCGCGTTCAAAATAGGGTTTTGGTCTCTCTCTTCTGGCAGCGATTTTTCAAGTGTCATAGCCCGTACTCTTGACTTTGGAGTATCCATATAGACAGCTTCTACCTCTAGTGCATGCACCAAGGCTTCACTACTACTTTTATGTCGGGATAGCCTGAGGACTCGCCTGATCTCCTCGTCCCTTATCCCGTCTAGGAATGTCCCCACTGCCAATTGCTCTTTAAATTCTTTTGGCACATTAGTATATGCTAAGTGTGCCAGTCTTTCCACCGCAGCTTCAAATTCTTGCAGACTCTCTCCAGCTTTCTGAACGCGCACTTTCAGCTGGGTCTGGTATACTTGAGCAAGGTGTTGATCTCCATATCGTAGATCTAAGGCAGCTTCTAAAACTCTAAAATTCCGTTGTTGGTCCGCCGGAATTGTCTGGAGCAACTCCAACGCTTGGCTCCTTAAAGCCACGATTAATGCCTTAGCCTTCTCTTCGTCATTTCAGTTGTTTGCACTCGCTGCTGCGTCAAACTGTGTCTTGTAAGTCATCCAGGAACTTTGACCATTAAAGGAGGGAATTTTTAATCGCTGGCCTGACGATACCAGCTGCTGGTTTCCCCTATCCCTCAACTGTTGTTTAAGCTGGTCAATCTCTCCTTTGACTTCTTCTTCGAACTTGTTTACTTTTTCCTCGACGTTATCCGTTTTTCGTTCAACCCGATCTACTTTTTCTTTGACTTCACTTAATTCCTCCTCGACCTTGTCCATTTTTACTTCGATCTTATTTTTGAGTTCTTCAGCGACTGTAAACAAGGCATTCTGTTGCGTCTCTATAGCTTTCCTTAAGTCGTCATTTTCCTTTTGACGGCGTTTCTCCCCTTCTTGTTTTTCTTCTCGACGTCTTCTCTCTTGATCCTCAAAAATTTTTCTTAATTCTTCTTGACGTTTTTGTTCTTTTGCTTGGCGTCTTTTCTCCCGCTCCTCCTTCTCTTCCTGGCGTTTTCTTTCCTGTTCTTCTTTCTCTTCCTGGCGCTTCCTTTCCTGTTCTTCTTTCTCTTCCTGGCGCTTTCTTTCCTGTTCTTCTTTCTCTTCCTGGCGCGTCCTTTCCTGATCCATCATCATCTTTTGCATTTGGGCCAAAAAGTCCTGCATTTGTAGTTCGGGTGCCATGCTTCTGGTTGTTACCGGCATATAATTATGATAAAATCAACAAAATTTATTAATCTCGTCAATATCGGTAATGGAATTGTCCAGAGAAATCGCAAAACAGCACGAGAAAGTCTTTTATTTAAACTACTGTCCAAATAGAAAAGTTCTAGAAAGTTCACGAATATGCACTTAATAACTACACGAAAGTCTTGTTCAGAGTCTTTATCACTTAACCGCTAATGTCCAACAAAAATGTTCTACAATGTCTAGAAACGCAATTGACACTATTTTCTTGTTTGAAAATAATCCTCGAACAATATCCAGTAAATTAGTCCTCCCTGTGTTAGCACAAACTCCGAGAATACTGTCCCAGTCTTCTCAACACTTCCGAAAAATCCTCTTGTCAAAATTCCGCGTCTGACACCAATGTCACATTTATTCGCCTTTTTGGAAACACCCTGTGTGAATCCGTGGGTTCTAAATAATTTCAACAAGAGATAAACACTACTAACACTTTATTTAACAATTTCCCGACTATACAATACTTCAAAATAAACTTTATTTACTTCTTATTTAACCTCACTTTTCACTTTTCAACTTGTTCACTTTTATAAACTGCTTTCTTAATAAAACTTCTTCCTCTGCGCCGGTAATCGCGCCTTATATACTCTGAAATTACCTCTAGATTGAACCAGAATCTTCTTCCACCATACTCTAGAAAAGTTCATGGCTCTTTCTAGAGTCTTTCCAGTCACTATTAGTAGGCATAGGCGTATCATCTCCAGTTCCAAGGGGGTGTAATTCATAACAGTATTAAACTTTAATTATCAGTACTGTTTTAGCAGGACAATTATTATTAATCTCTTTATTTTTTAACAAATTTTCGTACCGAGTCTTACTTGAAGACCAATTCATTGAAGTTGTTTGAACTGGTGGTTTTTTGTAATATTTTCCTTGTGATTTTTACGCTTTTTCCCTACATATTATCGCAAGAGAGAGTTGACCCTTGTATCCTACGCGAAAAAGACTACAAGAAACCAAGTGAATCTCGCATACTTAATAAGCCCTGGATCTTAAACTGTTTAAATTTTGAATTTTGCAGACTCGAATTTGTATATTTTTGGGCATTCTCTTAATTTTTCCGCAACCACCACAATATGAGGTAAAATCTTAATCTGGATCTTAAAAATTTAACTCGTCAATATCTCAGGTCAGACTTTTTCAAGCATTCTCTTAACTTTTTCATATTCTTCCATCATTTTTCCGCATGACCGAATACATTACCGCATTCTACGGGAAAGATGCTATCAAAGACGGTGTTCATTTTTTGTTGTCCAGCTTGAGCCAAAATTGGCTACTTTTTAACATCCTCTTTTGTACGTCGCGTCGTCTGAAATTCATCACGATACACCTCCTTCAGAGATTTGTAGGCACATTGTACAAAACAACTCCACTAGCGGCCCACGTTCAGCAGATCTTTCGAAAACTTCTTGCATTTAAGTTGGATGGCAGCCTGTTAACAATCAGCATCACACAAAACAGAGATCATCATACGCCATTTTAAATAAAGCACAACCTACCATACGCGTTGCTCATTGTCTGGCTGTCTATCCTGCCAGAAATTAATTTAGTATAAATTGCAAAATGGTACAAGACTAGGAATAGGGAATAGGAAAGAGTGAAAAATTTGTAAATTATCACATACAGACACTTATTAGATTATAGAGAGTGTAGTTGTAAAACTTACTTTGGGCTATTAAGCTCACTAAAATCCCATAAGTTTCGAAGGAATTGAGCTGATGACTTATTGACTAAGGAAATTAAATATCATGTTTCATATGTTTTAGGTCATAATAGAAAATGCAAATCAATAAACTTTTTCAAAACCTTTGATTGCAGGGCCCGGCACAACAACGACGAAAACATTTTCTTTTTGTTGGAAAACTTATTTTAATTTTTAAACATAAATTACATTCTTGTGAATAAAAACTTAACTAAACAATAGAACATTTTTAATTGCATTCTATACTCTCATTTTATATGAAAGGTTGGCATCATGGCTCGAGGCTTAAGAGTTGAGCGAATAAAACCATTTCTGGAGTCCTCTCCACACACTGCAGCTGCTGCTCATATAATTAAATTTACTGTTCGTTCAACCGTCTGTATGTGACATGGAAAACGAGAAAAGATTTGGAGCGGTGGTACTTCTTTTATGATGATTTATTTCTTTTATTTGAAACATCATGCGTCAGCGCGAGTCAGTTACCTCAACCGTTTGCTATGCAATAAGGTCTTCAATATGACCGGAGTCTTCAAAATTCAGGAATAACAAAGGATCTTATCTCATTTCTCTTGGTTGATCTCACTTTTAAGAACCGTCTATATGCCAATGATCGAATTGGAGGGCGATCATCAGAAAGCATTGTCAACAAAATGCCATTAATATTTTTGCCTAAAAATTTTACGTGAGTTTCATCCCAAAAGGCAACTTTTGGCACCCCGGCCGATTTCATAAAGGAAGAAAAATTAGATCGTTCCACCCTAGTGACCACTCATAGTACTACATGTCTGGTTTAATAATGGAATAGAGCAACATACTTAATTTACACTACCCTCATATCTTTACTGTGAAACTTGTCTTTATAATTATTATACATTTAAGGGAAAATCATAGTGTTTACATTTTCCGTCTTAGTCGTCCATCTCGATTAGGTGGCGCCCGACACCTAGGTTAAAATATTCAGACAAACTCCGTACCCATACCTAGTGCTTCCAGACAAAGAGCTGCCGTCTCGCAATGGGCCCAATGAAGGTTTACAACATTTCCCAATAATACTATACAACAAATTGTATAGTTATACAGGGTGTAATTAGTTTCATGTCATTAAAAAAACTGGTGGTAGGGAACAACAAGACAAACAAAAAAACCTGATATAACATGGGATCTAAAGCTTATAGTTTTGGAGAAAAAAAATTAACAAAAATTTCGCAAATTTTCAATACAATCTTTTGAGAACTGCTGGAATATTGAGGTAGGTTTAGATCGTCGCGCGTGTCTTTGCCTTATACTCTGACTCTCCCTTGTGCAATATTTTAGTTACTATGGGTGTTTCGTTATGTACATACGTCCAACCCGCCCCGCCGTTCGTTGCTTTTGTTATTTTTGAATTTCTGGTCACTGTGTATTTATAGTTAAGATTTATTTTATTGACTTTACCGTTCAAGTCGTTAAATTCTTGATCACGTACAGACTCAACTTACTTGTTCGGTCTTTTTGTATTTCGTTTTGGATTTTGGACCAAGTTTTTCTTTTATTTTTCTTTATTGACAACGTTAGTTGATAGTTTATTGTTTAGTGTTGAACGGAGTACGTATGTCCTTAATTCGACGTACCGAACACACAGTTCGGTGCGTCGAATTAAGGACATACGTACTCCGTTGATGCAGATGCAGAGATTTCGAATGATTTACTTAGGTAAGCTTTTAACCCAGGACACTCATTTATGTTACAAATGTTAATAAATCACATTTAAATATTCTAAATTATAAACATTAATCCAATATTTTGTTCCAAATTAAAAGACACACATGTAAAGAAATGCTCTGTTTAAACTTCCATGGCCATTATTTGCTTGCAGTTGTGCAGGAAAAGATAACGAATTATTTACCTCTTTATAATTGCCTTCGGTTGAGGCGGTCCATCAAAGGCGGTCGATGATCCAAACACAGCCTTTGCTTCGACACCGCGTGTGATGCCGAGAACTGCACTTTTTTATGACAATTTAAAAGTTGTATAATTGGGAACTACAAGTCCTTTGACCAAGAAAAGCAGTGGTTCTCAATTATTTTCTACATTAATATTAAAAAAATATTTAATATGTTAACCCAAGTCAGTTTCTTCCAAGTGCCCCTACAGGGAAAAGTCATAAAGGTTTTTTGTTTGTCTAATCGGTCTCCATTACCAGTTTTTTTAATGACGTGAAACTGATTACACCCTGTTCATAGTTATATAGTTATATATATATATGGTTCTATTCTTTTGGGTGATAATTAAGATGAACTGTTCATGATCCTGGGTGATGATTTCAATGTTAATTTTGCTAAGCAAGAAGCAATCGTTTATCAATTTTCTCACAGAAAAATTGAGATTAGAAATAAATAATAAACACGAAGCAACAACGATATCAGGAACTACAATTAGTGCAGCTATCACGACCAACTTCAGTTTAAAGTTTTTATATCATATTTTGCTTATCACAAATCTCTCGAATCATTTTTAAATTCTGAAGGAACAGGAACAGAATCAAAGGTATTATTTTCATTGGATATAAAATATTGTTTTATTCATTTTCATCACTCTTATAGCCCATTATATAACTTATAGATCGTATATATCGCATAGAAATTTCACTGCAATCGCGTGAATTCTCGCGCTTTAATTTTTTTTCATTTAAATGCTAGAAAATTAAAAATTAATTTACGTCAGAGCTATTAAGGGCAACATATCATATACACTTTTAAATTAATTGAACCAATGTAATTACTGATCGTATCATTATACCGGAAAACATATTCCTGAAACTGTAAAAATGATTAATACGTTTTGTTTCATTCATTTAGGATTTTAAAATTTGATAAATCTGTAAATAATCATAACGTAGCATTGGCGCAGATTGATTGCATATAATAGAATGATATGAATTTCTGTATGTGCGTAATGATGAATGAGAATATTCATGGAATGAACAATTTGCACGTTAAGATTAATTTGAAGTAATTACAAATTGTAGTGTACTGCAATATACACCAATCTAGGTTTCTATTAGTTATTTATTAACCCTCTTATAATTATAGCGTTTAGGAAGTCAATTGAAACTGATCAGTGTTAAAGCACAGGACCGTGCGCACTTAACTTGATATTTTGTCCTATGTATTTAACAATGGTATCGAAAATCGAAGTAGTAGTTGAAACTGTGCAGGCGAGTCCAAGACTCGCAATGTAATCAGCCCGAATGAACCATCTATGACTGCACTGGTTTAAAGATAATAAAACGGACAGGTCAACTAGCATAAAAAAAACCTTGTAAATAGTTTCTCAAGAGTGAACGTGGACTTGTGAGATGTGTTGTCATTGGCCTGCGTTTGAGGACGGGTGGCGACGATTGGCTGTCATCCGGGTATTCCTCAGACCGATTGATCGGTCGGTGTTTGAGTTATGTCAGTCATCAGTCAACGTGGACTCGATATTTCTTCAGTGCGGTGTGAAAAATGGCTTTCAGAACAGCTTTATACCAAATATTCCGCCTAATTCGGTAATTGTATTAGATAATGCTTCCTATCACTCGCGAATATTAAATAAAATACCAAACACCAGTGCAAGGAAGACATTTTAAAATTCATGAGAAAGAAATATGGAAATTCCTGTAAAAGTTCCAATAAAACGCGAATTACTAAAATGAATAAAAGAACAGAATTTCAAAAGGGAATATGTTATTGATAACTTATCCAATATACACGGTCATACACTTTTGCGGTTACCTCCGTACTATGCACATTTAATCCTATCGAGATGGTATGGAGCAACTTTAAAAGATCGTTTGTGAAAATGTAATGACTCTCCAACGTTAAATGCGGTAGCAGTTGATCATATAAGAGAAGTAATAAATGACCTCGACAATACTGATTTATGGAAAAATTGCGTTAAGCATGTAATTGAAAAAGAAAATCAATATCCAACACTAACTACCCCCCATTGCGCCGATTATAATTCAACCGGATAATGATCCCTCTGCAGAAAGTGAAGGTTCGTACGCGTCAACTTTTAGCATTTAATTTTTTAATATATATTTTCAGAACAAAATATTTAGCTATTATATTAGGTATGAAGTTTACTTTTTTATTGTTACATTTCTTGGAATATGTACAAGTATTTATTTTTATTGTACTAATTCTTTGCTTTGGTTAAGAAACTTACATTTTTATTTTTATTTTAGAAGAAACTTATATTTTATTTTTACTAACATCCTTGCCCCTCGCCAATCTAACCTGTCCCATTCCCTCATTCCGGCAAGGATATGTTCATCCCTTCTTGTTATTCCTTGCTGATAGTAACATATTTCAATGTAGAATGGGATAACTTTAAAACTAAACCCAATAAATTTAAATATTTAGACTTTGTATCTAAAACTGATATAATACTTCAAAAATATGTTACTGGATAAATTAACAAAAGTAGCCTATCTGATGAACAAAAGATAATAAAAATTAATACAATTTAAAAAAATTATGTTCTTATGACAAGCATTTCAATTTACCTCCGCCCATGTACAATAAAGAGTTGCCGACTGTTTTTGCCGGCTTTTAGGTTTTATACGATTTCAATTGTGCTCGTATAGACTTTACATATCTATTCACATTTATTGACAAT
Source organism: Stenurella melanura (assembly GCA_963583905.1). Lineage (NCBI taxonomy): Eukaryota > Metazoa > Arthropoda > Insecta > Coleoptera > Cerambycidae > Stenurella > Stenurella melanura. The sequence continues at coordinate 90,677,887 of OY757314.1, read as the reverse complement.
ACATCCCTAACTGTCCCTAACTGTCCACTCTCATTCCCCAGCCTCCTATGTAATAAACAATATACACACTACATCCTCCCCTTTTTGGGCTCAAACCTACTTATAATATTGAGTTAAAATAATTCACAACTAAACTGAGACTAGTTATAGCTAAGAAAAGATAAGAGAAAGTTGTTGATCCAGAACAAAGTCTTTTAAGTAATCAGGTATTTTTCGTTCTCTTCGTGGTCTAGCTATTGGTTCTTGTTATGTGCTATATAGTTTATTCAGGGGTTGTTCTCCGTCTACATTGAATAGTATTTGGAGGTGTTTACGGTTTCCTCTTATAATATTACTCTTTACTGTTTTGGGGTTGTTCTGATTACTCTTCTACTATTCCCTCTCTGCGCATATTTACTAACCAAACTCGATCTTCTTCTTTTAAGCGTTCCGTCTGTCTAACTCTATGTTTTCAATTATAATTTTGTCTTGTTTATTTTTTCTATTTTCATATTTTCTTTTGCTTGTTTATGTTTGTTTATTTCTAATATCTGTATTCGGCCTCTTAGGCTTTTTCCGTATAATAATTTTGCAGGAGAAATTCCGAATCAAATTCAAAATACGTTTTAATAACTAGATGGCCGATTTAGCTTGGACATTGGATTGTTGGTATTCTGGACTTGAACTATCCATATTTATTTGCAAAGTATTTAAATTCGTAACTGGTAAATTGTCGTCCGTTGTCTGATCTAACGACATTTGTTATACTATGGTGAGAAATTACCTCCTTCATGGCTTTGATGATAGCTTCTCTAGTTATTCTCTCGAGTTTCTCGAGATTCGAGATTCTCTCCCAAACTGACTAATTTTTCTAAATCTATTCGTACTAATAAAACCAATGAAAAACGGCTGTCGTTTTATTTCTAAGCAACGTTTCACATTTAATACAACCTTATTTTAATAAACAAAACTCCATAACAAGAATGGAGGAAAGTGTCAGAATAATGGGTGGAAGTTGCAGTAGAAACGAAACAAAGTACACGACCAATATTTATTTCACTTTATCAATCAAACAGTCGGCAACGTCCGACTGCAACTTTCATGCTCTTCAAGCAATGTTGTAAAAAGTCTTATATAAGACATTATATGATATATTATCTCTGATGACCACCATATACGGTCCAATTTTCAGTACAATATATTCTACCACACTACTTTATATATTGGTCTTCGAACGCTGGCACTGACTTAGATATGCTCATATTGTTCATATTGAATAGTTATATCAGCTTATCTAAAAATTCGAGGGATTAAACATGAGTGTTCTTTAAGGCAACTATTGGCAGCTCTCTACACAGCGGTTCCCTAAACGGCAACGCTGACTGTCAATTGTTGGGTATTTTGATCAGTGGAAAAATTTAATGCTGAGTTTAGTCAGCGTTGAAACTTAACCCCACTTTCTTTCAATATATGGTATCCGTCTCCTCTCAGTTCTTTCCTTATTTTCCAAAAATGCAGAATAAAGAAGTACTAATTTTAAGTGATTATTTATTAATATCATCTTGCTTTGATGGTCGAGGGGGGCTGTGTCAGGTTTGTTGGCTTGAATTAACCTAATTGTCGGAAAAGAAAAGTTTCAATACATTCAGCACCTTTCGTTTTCGACAACGGACACGATGTCTCCGGGGGCATAAGGCAGCACTGGTGTTTGGTCTATCCCGAATGTATTATTATTATTATTATGTTAGAAGGACATAATATACCATTTGTTGGCATTAAGTTCCATACCATATAATAAGACTATTTAAATTTGTTTGGAAGGTATTTGTTGCAATATTCAGTGGTGATTATTTTAGAAAACAATTTAAGGTCATTGGGGAAACTAAGCTCTTCTTTTGTAACTGGTTCGGTTTCCCATGTTTCCTAATTTATTTGGTAAGTAATATATTATGCTTATGTCTTTCTGTTTTTATTGGCAAACATTTTAAATAGAAGGCGAATTGAATTCATCCTGTGAATTAAACTCTTCTTTAGTAGACTGGAAGAAGTTTTGTCTAAATTGCAGTTTTATTTATATGATACGCAGCTACAGTCTCTGATTCTGATAGCGTTAAAGCTATTATCTATATTATAAATACGATGTATCTTTTGTAAATAATAATCATAATAATAATAAAATTTATTTCCCAAATAATACATATGATAGATAATACAGTTAATACTTAATATTGACAATACATCCAAAATATCTCTTTCTTATATGATATGATATGTAAATGACAGATGTAACAAAAATATGTTTCAATAATAATTTTAGGGGTAAACAAGCTAACCGTTACACTCTTCGCCGATTTACTGCACTGCTTATATAATTGTTGCACATTCTATATGATCCTCTTCGCAGTTTTTTTGTAAATAATATTAGTTTTAGACATTTTTAGTTTAATTACAAAACATAAAAAAAATTATGTAAAAAATTTTTCTTTTTATTTAAAAAAAATATAACTTTTTTACTTATATATCAATTTTGCTCAAATACAATATGGTTCTTCCTCTAGCTAACACTAACTTACTGTCTAAATTTTAATACAATCGGACTTTTCGTTCTTAAGTTATCGTGCTTACAAGGAACGTGACGGACGGACAGACAGACAGATGGACAGACGGACGGACAGACAGACAGACGACAGAGAGACGGACAGACAGACGGACAGGCCGACGGACGGACAATTTGAAAGTTTTTCAGAATTCGATCACCAACACAGTGATATGAAGATTTTTTCTCTACGAACAATATTACTGGTTTTAGAAATGTGCCAATTGAATGCAATATACTCTTCATTTTGTATTTGCGAAGAGTATAATAAACGAAGCGAGGGCTCTCGAAAGTAACCTTGTAAATGAGCCCGTGATGAATTTTGATCTAAAATTAACATCGTAATATTGACATAATTAAATAATAAATCTAAACAATATATCTAAAATCTACGTACAGCTTAAATAATGAATCTAAATAGGATGTCAAATATCTACGTACAGCTTATTTAAGGACTTGATATGAATGTAATTAATAAATAATTCAATTTAATTGTTTATATGAACGTTCATAACTTAGAAATAGGAACGAAACTAATCTTGGAAATGTTTGCACAAGAACAAACCCTAGGAGTGATGAAAATATAAATGAAAATATCATTTCAGATTACTAGCTCCGTTCATTTTAATAACAATAATAGTCTCAATATTTAGCACATAGGCTATTGTAGAAAAATATATGAATAATTTTTACACATTAAAGATTTATTAGTTTGTTTATCACGAAGTTGGTTAAATATAGCAAGACCTTTAAAAAATGACGTGCTGACTAGTGTGTTTGATTGAGGAGTGTTTATAAAGAAGTCATATTTAAAAAACTAAAGCTATCTTCCACCTTCCATAAACAATAGGTAAAGTAAAACTTAAATGATACAAATTAACAAATTATGTACCTACCAAAAATATAGTAAACTATGGTACCTACATTATACAAAATATATATTACATACTATATAATAACCTTAATACCTATCCTAAAGTATTATATTTCTAGAAAATTAACAAGTGATAGTAATATCGAAACGGCAAAAATAATGAAAACATGGAGAACAAGAGAGACATTAACATTATTAACTTACAAGAAGAGAAAAAAACAAGTTTTTATAAATTACCGATATTATTCTATTTAAGACAGAGACCTTTGCACATTTGTGTTAAACAGATTGATAGACAAATCTAAGTGATACAATATTTTACTCAATAGCACAGCAAGGGTGCCAAATAAGAAAAACTCCCTTCATATTTACTAGTCGAATGTTGTGGAATTGTCAATGTATTTGATGTAATATTGATTAGATGGGTATCAGACCTCTTAACAAGAAGACTATGAAAATATCCAGGCAATTTGCTATTTAGTAATTTATATAAAAAGATAAAAAATAAATAAAAAATTTAACAGAAAAGTCTCATACAAGAGTTTTATATGTGCTGAAGTTGTTTCTGTTGGCTAAGAAAATTGTAACACACTACACAACAGTATTCCATATATGGATAAATCAGTGTATTGACTAATTCTAGTTTGACTTCTTGACTTAGTTGATATCTAAATTTATACTTTGAGTTTAGTTCTAAAAACATTATTTGAAAGATGTGTTCAACATGTTTCTCAAATGATAAAATGGCTATCTAAAATTAGTCCCAAATTTTTCGCAGATTGTACCGAGTTCATATTTGCTCCAATATTATTTATTGTATGGTCCCTCGTGATGTTACTTATCTGCCTTTCCAGTCCATTATAAAGTGCCACTTTTTATCCAGGTTAATACGCAAGCCATGATCTTCAGAATATTTTGCAGTATTATATGCAAGTTTATGTTTATGTTTATGTTTTCGTCAATTTCGAGATCATTTATTGACAGATATAGTTCAGTCATCACATTTTCGATATTTTGAAAGTGGATACCTTTCTCAACTTTAATTTCATTTCTTAAATATTACGAATTAAATTTGTTTTCATTTAAATATGGTCATGAATAACTATTTCTACTTTATCTAGGTTTCTTCCTATAGTTTCAATAATTAAATTATTTTATGAAAGATTGTATCTAGATAACTGTAATGCATTTAAAAGCGAATTATTTATTATTTGTTTGCTTACAGTAATGAAACATATTCTTTATAGGATTTTGCAAACAGTGGAAAGAAAAGCTATCTATGAGAACTAAAGGGAAAACTATATATAAAAATATTAATGAAATCTTTGCATTCTTTCGATAACCTGACTTCTGGTTATGCTAGCATAACCAGAAGTCAGGTTTTCCTTTAGTTCTCATAGATAGCTTTTCTTTCCACTGTTTACAAAATCCTATAAAGAATATGTTTCATAAATGTAATGTGTTACCAAATAACATGTATTTATGCTTATCTTCATGTAGACTAAAACTATTATGGTATAGCCATTTACTTATTATGGATATATATCATAATTCGTCGAATTATACATTGTTGGTATATCATCATTAGTAATATATATCATTGTATCGTTCTCGAGCGCGGATATTTTATAATATTTCATATGTCTTGTGGTTTGTTTGCAATTTACCTAATAAAACGTTTATGCATTTGATACTACGTCTTTCAAATTTAAAATATGATTTAAACATATACATCGTTAATACATCACCTGCAAAAAACTTTCAAATTTATGTAGTAGTAATTTCTTATTCATAATTTCGTTCTAAAAATACTGCTAATATTACATGACTATTTTCTAAGACTTGTATAACTCGTCATATATATTGAAAACTATGGACTCACAAAGGTAAAGTATTCAAAAACTTGATTAGTTGTACCCTAAAACATCACGGAATTGATCTTTAGCTTCAATTTCCGTAACCGAAATCATATTTGCAGGTCTATGTTGTGCGAAGAATCGCATAATAGCAACTTGCACTGTTTTGATTGTTAACATATCTTGACAGTCTATGGTATTCTTTAAATGAACATTTGTTTATCGCAATTTTGCCATAATTGTTGCCTAAAATGAGTGAAAGCTTCCGTCCTATCAATATTATTTTTAACCTTGATCATTTCATAAATATCGTTTATAGTATCTGAACTAGTACGAAAACTATGCCACTGTAATGCTAATGACAATCAGCTCATCCAGCTTGATCACACTGAACTAATTCGGGTTTTATTTTCGAACTAATGCCTCATTTAATAATAAAGGGGCTGGCGAAGGTAGAAATGTAGATATAAGGGAGTCAAATTAGATTTTCACTTTCAAAAAACTCCTCGACCGAGGTATGGAGAACAAACTATCAAAATGCCACTGCGAGAAATTATGCGAAAAATTTTTTATTAAACAATTTAGGTACAAAAATATTGTATTTCATGTATAACCTTTTAAATTCAGTTTGTATGGAAAAACTGACAGCACCCTTGGAAAGAACAGAAAATATTATGAAAACAACATATTATTATATGACATTTTTCGAATTAAAATTGAGCGGGCAGTAATTTGTTAACTAACATTCCAAGTCGCGCTACGTCGGCCGTCCGCTCACGCTGAATAGGCTTGCCGGTCGCGCGCGCTGTACATAAGTGGCTATAATATTTGATTGGCAAAAGCAAATGATATAAAACCAATTGGGCATTAAAAAGTAACATTTTGTCGAAGTAATAATTTTCCATCGATTCATATTCCAGATATTTAATTCTACAACTAAGTTTGCAATTATTTACCATTAACAAAAAAATCGGTAAAGGCATTTATACAGAACTTCCCTCTTTATTCGTACAAGACGATAACTCTAAAAAAAATATTAATTAAGAGATGACATATGAGAGTTATAATCGCTATGTAGTTAGCCTAATTATTACAGAGAAAACCTGATAACGTTTTTCTTATATCTAATGTATAGTGGTGGGGGAAATTTGTTTTCAAATTTTTGTTTTCTTTTTAATTCACAATAAATTTTTTTGTTGAAATAGGCTTAGAATGTAATGAAACGTGCAAATTTTAAAATTGAGGAAAGCAATTTTTCCCTCATCTATTCTATTGTAGTAGTAAAGACTTTAAAAAAATATAATTCTTTAAAGTTTTCAAAACAAATTTCTTTTATTGAAATATATTTAGAATGTCATGAAATGTGGAAATTTTAAATTTGAGGAAAACGTTTTCTTCCATCACCTATTTTATAAATATTTTCAAAATCTTTTTTCTATTTTCTGAAAAAAATGCTTTTGAAATACGTTTAGAATGTCATGAAACGTGGAAATCTTAAATCTGAGCAAAAAAAAATTGTTAAGCTCATTTTATGGTACAAAATTTTCAAAATGTCAATTTTTTTTTCTATTTTAAATTTTCAATTTTTTGTTTTATTGGCTTTGGAATGTCACGAAACGTGGAAATTTTAAATTTGAGCCAAACATTTTTTTCCATGACTCATTTTATAAAAAGCGTTAAATTTTCTTTAAAAAATTGTTTGTAAAATATGTCTAGGATGTCATGAAACGTGGAAATTTTAAATTTGAGCAAACAAAATTTTCTTTCATCCAACTTATTCAAAATTTTCTAAATTTAAATTTTTTTCTATTTTAAATTTTCAAAAATTTTTATTTTTCAAATAGATTTAGAATGTCACGAAACGTGGAAATTTTAAATTTGAGCAAAATGTTTTTTTCTGTCGCCCATTTTATAATTTTTTTTTAAATTTTCTAAAAAAATTGTTTTTGAAATGTGTTTATAAGTCATGAAACAAGGAAATTTTAAATTCGAGCAAATAAAAAATTTTTCATCATCCAGTTTATACAAAATGTTTAATATTTTAAATTTTCAAACATTTTTTTTTCAAATAAATTTAGAATATCACGAAACGTGGAAATTTTAAATTTGAGCAAAATATTGTTTTCCATCATCCATTTTATAATAAACGTTCAATTTTTTTTTTTCAATTTTCTAAAAAAATTGTTTTTGAAATGTGTTTAGAATGTCATGAAACGTGAAAATTTTAAATTTGAGCAAGCATATTTTTTTTTCATCATCCATAGGTATACAAATTTTTTGAAAATTTAAAATAGAAAAAAAAATGAAATTTGAGCAAAATATTGTTTTCCGTCATCCATTATATAATAAATATTCAATTGTTTTTTAAATTTTCTAAAAAAATTGTTTTTGAAAAGTGTTTAGAATGTCATGAAACGTGGAGATTTTAAATTTGAGCAAACAATTTTTTTTCATCATCCATAGGTACACAAAATTTTTAAAATTTCAAAATTTTTTTCTATTTTAAATTTTCAAAAAAAAAATTTTTGTAACAAAAAGATTACAAATTTTTTCTCAATTTTCTTTTGAAATAGGTTTAGAATACCATGAAACGTGGAAATTTTAAATTAGAGCAAAAAAATGTTTCCATCTATTCTAGTGGTAAAAAAGTTTTCAAAACATTTTTTTTGAAATGTAAATTTTAAATTTGAGGAAAGAAAAAATATTTCTCTATGTATTCTAGTTGTAAAAAATTTGTAAATGGCAAAAAAATTTAAAAAATATTTTTTTCTGAGATAGATTTAGAATGTCATGAAACGTGTAAATTTTAAATTTGAGCAAAAAAAATTTTTCTATCTATTCTAGTGGAAAAAAATTTTTCGAATTTTTTTTTCTGGAATAGGTTTAGAATGTCATCAAACGTGGAAATTTTAAATGTCAGCAAAAAAAAAATCAAAATTTATTCCCTTTATACGGTCCACCCTGTATATTTTTCAGTGAAAGTTTAGCCATTTCTTCGCTGACAGTAGCGTTAGCTACCTACCAAATTTGAATGTTCTCCGCCAAGTAGTTTCTTAGTTAATGCGCCAGCAGACAGACAAACAGACAGGCTGACGGAATTGAAAAACCTATATTTTCGTAATCTACGTGATCTGAAACCTGAAAATCCGCAAAAATTTCGGTGGGTGATTTTTTCTCGAATACAATACTTCCCTTCGGTATGCGGAAGAAGTAAAAAACGAGCAATTTTTGCAAGATTGGAGGTGGCATTTTTTCTTGACAGTGTTTGGAGGATATTCCAATATTCTTATTTTGTATAATTTGACTCCCCTAATAGGTATACTCACTCACTACATACAAACAATGATTACTTACCAGTGAACATTACTCATCAATGTAATTCAAAATTGAAACAAATAAACTAGATGTTATTTAGTGACCGGCTGGACTTCGAGGATCTCACGTCTGCCTTCAAACGACTGTCGGTATTCAGCTCAGTTCTATTACTTACGTTCTAATTTTCTACGTTACATCATATAATTTTCTAAATGAACTATTGAACAAACTACAGACTATTAACTCAGTAAACCAGTGCACCAAAATTAACGGTTATGTATCTCCCTGAAGTGCAGTGAAAATAAATTCTAGACTTATTATCAACGGATAAAAGTCAGAACGAATGGCCATGACTTCTAACAAAAGTTATAGTAAAATAACATTTCACTTTTACATATCGTTTTTGTGGCATAGTTACAAATAAATTGCTACTCAAAAAGTACAGACATTTGAAATCGATGCTTAACATATATCGACAAGGCCGTTTACGACACTATAATATGACTCTATGAAAATACGAGAGAACTCCAAATAGCAAACTACTCGGTGCATATCATAAAATTAATGACAAAAAAAGTGAAATGTTGAACAAACATAACATTAAAATTATTAATGGGCTACACTAGGGAGATGTACTCTTACTCTTGTTCAAATGTTCACCTTATTTAAGTTACTTCTCGTAAATGGCATGTTAATGTTGGGTATGTGAATATCTACCTATTTAACTTAACCCCCTGAAATGCCATATGAATGCCGGATGTAATAATAATAGTGACACTTTATAAAACAATTACATCTAACCTGTTATAGATAAGCCTGATGCAATAGATACAGAAATATGCCTAACACTTAAAACAGCAGATGGAATAACTGACATGAATTGAAATAAGTAAATTCAAAGTAAATAATAGCTAGAGATATCAAACTTTAGATTGGAAAGAAAACGAAACAGCAATATAAAGAAAGTTAAAATATAGACCTGACGGTAAGTATTTTTCTTTAACAAAATAAGGCGGCAGTAGCTTTCTTTTTTTTTGAGCAACTTTGCGTCTAGGTCAGGAATAACATCGAAAGTGTACAAACTGGAGAGGCATGGAACTATCTTTAATTATGCAAATTAGGTACCAAAATCGGATTTTTGTGCAATGACTCGTTTTCTATCGATCCTCTGCTCAAAATGGCCGTATCCAAAGTTAGATATTTAAATTCTCTATAAGAAAGTTACATACATTTTGTTCCTCAGATTACTCAGTTTCCGAGCAGTAGCCACGCAAAGCTGCGAACGTTGACAGTTTAGCACTTAACGGCGAAATTGATGTCATCGTATTTATCGGACAGATATCAATGTGTGTGTGTTATAATGATAAACTTAGCAGCATGCTAGCAGTGGAACGCTGTGTGCCGCAGGGTAGTGTACTAGGACCGCTGCTATTTTTAATTTATATTAATGATTTACCTAATGCTCATTCAGCATTAACCGTTCTTTTTGAAGACGACACTACTTTCGCAGAACGTTTGAGAGACACTGGTACTAATGTTGTTGATTTGCAAACCAACATTTTAACCAAGTCTGACTGGTTTAATGCCAACAAATTACGGCAAAACACACACATTACTTTCTTCCACCAAAAAAATTAACCTACAGACTATAAAATTTCTAGGATTAACAACAATAGATTAAGTTGGCATCACATATTAATGACCTAACAAGTAAATTGTCCAAAAAAGTATATGTTACCAGACAAATAAAAAATAGAGTTAACCTAGACGCACCACTTATTGCATATCATGCTTTGTTCCATAGTGCCATGGTATATGGATTGATAAACTGGGGTACATCCAGCCAGGTACATAGTATTGTTATTGTTGTAAGAGCAATTAGAGCTCTGGCTGGTTTGAGTCAACTTGAAAGTTGCCAGTCCTGGTTCATAACATTTAAAATATTAACTTTGCCTTCCGAAATTATTTCTTGCAATTTACTTCACATAAAGGAGAATTTGAGCGAATATGCTAGAAATGGAGAAAATCATGAATATAATAATCGTAATCGCAATGGCATACAAACACCTTCTCAGAGATTAGAGTTAACAAAAAGAAACAATTTTGGTATTGCTCTATTTAACTCTTTACCACAAGAATTGAAATCTTTACCAAACACACAATTCAAAGCAAAGTTAAGAAAGCATCTTTTGGCCAGTGCTTACTATGATGTGTCAGATTTAAAATATGCATAAATTTAAATTAGATTTAATGTTTGTTCCTCGTTAGTGAATTTGAATTAATTCTCCTGTACTATATTACACAAACGATATTAGGATTATGTCATTTACACATATTTGACTATACTAGAATTATGTCCTAGTATTTAATACAATCATATTATTTGTGTGTTTATTTGCTTGTTTGTTTGTTTGTTATTTACTTTGACTAAATTAGTATTATGTCCTAATGTTTATACAGTTATATTTTTGTCTACTATTCATATTTACATTTGTATTTTTTCATTTTACCTATTTATGTTGACGTGTCAAAATACTACGTTGTATTTTTTAAATGACCAATAAAATAAATAAATAAATAATAATTACTATTATTAATAGTGGTATGCGAACAGAATAAAGCGCCGAAATTCTCTCCAATCATCAATTCGGGGTTAACAGTGCATTCATCGGATTGGTGAGGGAAACTTCATACGAGATGTAGTTAATAAAATGAATAAATTCTATCAATGGCAAACTGTCAGCGTTTGTATCTGTAACTTTTGTCCCGTTAAAAGTTGCCACTACAGCACCTGGACTATCATATATTCGACGCATACCCAAGTTGAAAGATCACAGCGGATAGACGAAAGAAGATGACCGCTCTTCTTCCGGCAACGCGAATAGAGACTTTCGTTTGCGCCATCGAATGTGTGAGTCGCTTGTGTGTATAGCTAGAAATTCTAGATTTTATCTGAGTAATCACTAAATGATTTGTTTAGAGATTGTTATTAAGTAGTTGATTATTATGAGATTAAGGCTCTAAAGCATTTGTTTATTTAATAATATATGGTGCGTACTTTGTGAATTTTAGAGGCACCATTGTGTGTGAACTTGTGTTATGCAACATTGCGGGGCACGTGTGCAGAAATTAATAGTATTATTAATTTTGAGGAAGAACTACCAATTAGGTCTAGGTTGAATTCTCTTAGGAGAGTTTCTTTCATTGTATTTAATTTTTTAAGGGCAGATTATATTGCTGGATGGAACGCACGTGAGTCTATTGTCGAAGTTATAGAATTTGAGGTAGGAGCACCTGTTGTGAGCGACCACTGAACAGATTCTCTGGAGAAATCTACCTGAGGTGAATGAACTTATTTCTATAATTAGATTGTCTCATTGTTTTTGCATATTTGATCTTGAGGGTTAAGTTCAGTGTTGCTCAGAGCTGTTGAAGAAGTCTCCTGAGTCCCTGTGCAATGCGCTAGGTTAATGAAAAAATTATAATAATTCTCGGGTTAATAATTTGGCGTGGAATAATCTAAAAGGTTTTATTATTGCACTGAGATCTCGCACCATAAATTAAGATTTTCATTCATATTTTATATTGCTTATTGAATTTTTAAGGTAACGAAACCCAAAGTCAACGTTATCGCATTTTGTTCTTATGTAATTTATTAATCCGGGTGATTAATAAATAAAATTTTCCCTCCATTTTATTAACAGCTTTTTTATGATTAAAATTTTATTACAATCTTGAATAAAGTTAAATTCTTTGTCATAAATTGGTAACAGTAGTTTTGATTAAAGTCCTCAGGGCTAAAGTTTTAATTTAAATTCCAGGTTTATCTTTAGTAGAGTTTCCCGATATGATTTGAATAGTCACATTTTATCCTTGAAATATTCCACTACGCAAATTTTGCAATTTCTATTTGTTTATCGATTTGCCATTTGTTGTAGTAATTCTGACCTTGCCCATGCCAATGGTGCTATAGCTTCTCTGCAGTTTCTTTTATGATACATTTCATATAAATATGATATTTTATTAGAGGCACTTAACTTTAAATTGCTAGTAAAATCTTCTGTATAACCCTAGTTATTGGACAAAATTTAGAGACTTTGTTTTTTATTGCTGTCAACATTTTTTTCTTATCAACTGGTTCCTCAAATCTCTCTGTTTTTCATGTAAATACCCTGGATCAGTCATCAATTGGATCAAAACACACTGCTATTGACTGGAGAGATAAACCATTATTGGCTGGACATCTTCCCAGACGTGTTGTCGACCTGGTACTTCCTCGCGAACAAGGACAAGTATATTGAAGTCTTTAATTCTCTGGTACCTGTAGCCAACTTCAGGATCCCGACCACGTCCGAATTTCATGCCAACTACCATCAAGTAATGTAAGCCAACTATCACTCTGCTAATGTCAGGAGCAACTTTGGGTCAGAAGGTAATTTTTTAAACTATATTTTCATTTGATTAATAACTTTGAATTTTTCTAGTTAATTCAACTATTAAGTTATTATTCAATCAAAGATTTTTCAGTTATTTTTAACTTTTTACGTAAAATATTACCTGAATTTTTTTTTTAATTGTATCACTTGTTTAATATAATGTTTGTTATTAAGTTTAGTTTGTTTGTCCACCTGAAGAAGTTGCAAGAATATGAGTTATTTGCTTTGTTTGGAAAATATTCCTTCTTGGGCTGGCGCCCCAAAATTTGATTCTTTTGGCAATCAAACAAATGAAACAAAAAAGAATAAAATTATTCAATTTGAACCTCTGCCCAACCGCTAAACTGGTGGCTACAGTCTCGCTCACTTTTTTGTTCAGCCCCCAACTGAAAAAAGGGAGTATTACAACGACTTGCATTGTTTATATAGTAAATTATTACCATAGCAGACGAAGTCACTTTGACCATGTGCAAAACTATGCACCTGACGGCGCTCTCAGAGAATTTTTCAACTTTTCGCGGCTACTGCTCAGAAACTATTGATCTGAAGAAAAAAAATTGTGTATCCTTTTTTAAAAGCATTTGATTATCTTTAACTTTACTTTGCCGTTTAGAGCGTAGGATCGATAGAAAAAGAGTTATTGCAAAAAACCATTTTGTTACCTAATCGACATAATTAAAGACAGTTCCGCAACTCTGCAGTTGAAAAATTTTGATATAGTATTCCTGTCCTTGAAACAAAGCTGTTAAAAAAACCACTGCTGCCTCAATTTGTCATAAAATGGACATTTCTTCACCCTATCTCCTGGACTAATGGTGAATTTGATAATGAGTGCCTTCGCTCATTAATGAATGGATGTTAACATAGACTTATCCCCGTGATTTACCACAAACGTAGTCCTTAAATTTGAATCTCTAATCCTAATGTCTTATGCCGTCTTCACAATGAAATGAAAAATTGGAAGTAAGACTGAGTATGTCAAGGAACGCCAAAGGACCCCGAACATTTGTTAGGTAAAACAGATTTCTGCAAAAAAAATTTAAACTGCAATTTGCTACTTAGTATCTTGTCGATCAAGAATTATCGTGGGCACAATCCCATTCTATGTACTGTTTCTTCTGTAGAAGACCTTAATAGTCGATTCATCGCCCTTTAGTCGTAGTGATATTATATATATTATTTTTCGTGTGTAAGATCTTTACATCTTGTTTAACGTCGCTAAGTAGCAAACGGCAGGCAATTTACAGTAATCCATTTTACCTAAGAATTATGCGGGATACGTCATTCACATGGTTAACAAATAGACCGCAGATCAGTGGCTAGTATCTACTCAAAGGAACTAGAACTACCTTTAACAATACCTCTAGGCACATACGCCACTGGGTCGAAGTAGATGAGAATTAAGCAATTGGTAACAAAAAGCACTAACGCAAACCTTAGTGAGAGAACGATACTTATGTCTATAAACAGCAGTGTTGTGCGGTGGCCCTGCTCATCATATAATTTCTCTAGCCCATTGCTCTATCCTTCTGGTTAGAATTCGCAAGACCCCCTTACAAAAATGTGTAAACTATGTAAAATTTTGACAATATCAGTGTTAAAATGCAGCATCGAAGTATGAACTCATAAGTCTTAAAGAAAATGACTAATATAAGCTATGGAATCGTTAGAGGAAGTTAGATGGAGAAGAAAAGGTACCATCAAATGTAGATATCTTCTATGAACTGGTCATGTCATGACAACAAGAGGTAGTGAAAAACAGCATGGTGTGGGACTACCTTCTTCACCCGACCTCTTTCACTTATCTCTCAACGTCCCTCAAACGGTTTGCCTCCATCTCTTTCCGCATCTCCCCACCCTCCACCACCAGGTGGGGTGCTTTCACCCCATGGTAAGGGTAGTTTTGAGTCATTATTCAGATAGTGGCTTTCAAATACAACACATGTACGTTGTCATACTTTATTTGCATTCATTCATTGTATCCTGACGTATCGGGTGGTTTTACCCCATTTTGGGGAATGTTTTCGGCTCTTGCGCAAAAGCTTGGTGGTATGCGACTGTCTTTAATGTCAGATCGTGTTCAGGACATCGATTTGCATAAGAATGTATAGGTTTGATCTAAAGCTCAGAAACTCTTTTTTGTGGAGCTATGTTATACACGCATCACAATTTTTAATTATACTTTTAAACAAATGCGATAATTTCATATTTCTAAAATAAGTTATCACCAGTTATTCATCAAAATTATTTGTCTTTGCTAATTTTCCTACCAACCGAAAACTAGTGATCTAGATGACTTCAAAGAAGCTAGATTTATCTTCTTATTAAATAAACACTTATTTGTTGTTAATATTTTTCTCTACTACTTTCTCTATTCCGTAAAGCCTGTTTTCGAAAGTACTTTTCAAAATTCGGTTTCTAGTCTTCTGATTGATATATTCATCTCAGATTGGCTTTAATGCTGTAAAGGCTTTCTCTACTTTAATAACCCAGTCTGATTTCCCTACTTATTATATTGAGAATTACAAAATATTTAAATTTCTCTGCTACTTTTAATAGTATTCCATGTCGAAAATAAGTTACTGTAGTTTATCTCATACTTATTCTTGGTACAAAAAACGTCGGCGCCTTTGATACTACGGTAAAGAACAAAGATCCCGACATTTTTTATACCGACAATAAGTTTGGGACAAAGTATACATACCTCATTCCCAGCATGTTATTTTCTGTCTGTATTAAATCTTTTATTAATTATTAAATAACTTCAAGGAAAGTGGATTTTTTTCCTTCATATCAGTATCGTTTCGCTTTACTGTTTGTGCCTATCAAATCTTACATTGTAAATTGTGTAATATTCAATAAGGACATTATTATTAACTGCTGTTAGGTATAAATCGCAAATGCCCTTAATAAAATTTACTAATGTAGGCCAATATTAATCTTCAAATTTTAGTGCGACATAATAATTTGTCGGGTTATAGAGTTGCAACTTTGCTGTGCGCTATGATTAATTTATCTTGCAAATATGAATTGTTTACCAAGTTGTTCAATTTATAATTTATGGACATTTGCCTAGGACTGTCTTTTTTCTAAGGAAATCTTTATTTGGCAACCTACCTACATCTCACTTAACAAGTCTCAAATACAAGAAATGTAAGAAACTCACAACATTGTCAAAAAATAAAATTTCATCACCACTTCTTATTAAATTGAAAAAAAAAATGCAACTTCCATATATCACGATAATAATTTCGCATTAGCGCTCATAGGACGAAAACAAAATAAGTTTTTGAAAAAATTGAACCGCCAAAAAAAAAACAGTTCCTAAAAATAATGAAGTAAAATAATACCATCGCACAGTGGAGCCAATTACATCAAAAGTTGGCAGAAATTCGATGAAGAAAATAGTACCAGCGAATGATCGTTTTCAGACATTGGTAGCATTCATGTTGAACGTGCAAAAAAGAGAGGCTGTTGATAGCCAGCGGCTTACTTCATGGCAATCTAAACTTGTGCTTCATGAAAATTAAGAATTAATCAGTGCCTGAGAGTGTGATCTTATTTATCTAAATTCGCAGTGAAAGTTTTACAAATAAATTATTTCTTAGCATTATTTCTTTGCCTAGAGGTCAGGTGACAAATAGTTGCTACATTTGATCCTGTATTGATAGTAATTCAAATTGGACCATTACGTAAATCAAAAGCCGTCTGCCAAGACGTTCTAAATACGAAGAAGAAGAAGAAGAAGAAGAAGAAGAAGAGACATTAATTTCTTTGTTTCACATATTTATTTATCCTTGTAATTTATATTTGTGTGGCTCTGAGAAGTATAGTGGCCCACTTGTAAAAAAATGAACATGCTTATTGCTGTTTGCAAAATCCTGTAAAGAATGTGTTTCATTACTGCGAACGGCAGCCGATTTTGGTGGAGAGCATAGGGCCGTGGATTAGGATTGTGTAGACACTCAAAAGGGCGCCACCGGCTGTACGTTACATAATATGATTTAAATAATTTTGCCAGCACGGAACAAAATTAAGTTACTAGCAACCATGCGATGGATTTCTCAAAATATGTCTGTAATATCAAAACTCTACTTTACTCTATGAAATCTCAAAATTTAAGCAAATATCAGGAGTACCAGTGCAAATAATAAAAACATGTAGACATTAGACATTTATTACAACACACATGAGATATACAACAATAAAAACAAGTAGTTTCACAATCATCCCCTAAACATAATCCGTATACACAAAAGAAATTCAAAATGTGTATATAACCCCATCTAAAATTGTTTCAGTGATTTGACCTTTTTCTATAGAAATGCAACTACGGCTTAAATGATACCAACAATGAGTTTTAGATCTACAACAGCGAGTTAGAGATTCACAATAGATTAAAATTACAGCTCATCAATAAAATATTACATAACAAACAAGATTCTGTGAGCCAATTTTCGCAAAACTCGCTGTGTGCACTAGAATGTTACAGAATGATCTAAAATAATTATGTTCTATTAAAGATACTTCATATGTGACATAGTAGAAGGTGAATTAGTGGTACCATGCGTTACTTACAAAAAAAATCTGAAGATATTTCATCATGTTGGGTATGTAGTTGCAAAATCGTTATGTAATTTACTCTGATATTTCAACAAAAAAATCACTGAATGAAACTATAAAAATTTCTTTAAAATCATGTAACTAAAATGAAACAATAAAACCTGATCAGGGCCTTGGCATTTTCTGCGACGAGTGCAGCGTGACCTGTCACGTTGCTTACGACTACGACTCAGTGTCACTCCCAAAATTCTGCCTAAATCTCTTGGAGACTGCTGCGAACAACTCTCCAACCAAAACTTCTCAAAATGTCTACCGGACCCACATAAAACCAAATATCTGAGTAATAGACTTCCTCCTGTTACTCCTCCAAATACTGGGCCCCCTTACATAACCAATATGACAGCACCAAACATATGCTTATCCCAATAATAAGCCTCTCCGAAAATATATGCCCCACCAAAACACTCTGTAATAATTACAATAAATAAGAACTAAATAAAACACCAAACTAAGTAAAATGAAAGCTCACCTCATATAGGGAGTATTGCATAACCTCACGAGACACGTGGCGATCAGATTACGACAAGCAACAGAATTCCTTCCTGGAATTTACAAAATGCTTCTGGCAGGACGGTAAAGAAACACTGGGTACATCAAATCAAATCCCTTTTCAGTGTCAGCGATGTAAAACCCAAATTCTTCACTACAAAACCGGGACCGCCGCCATTCCGCTATCTCGTCGCTGTCGAAGAACGAACCCCTAGCTGGAGATTTCCTTCTCCAGTTCTCAGTGTTGCCAACTTGAGCATCTAGAGAACTCTTTCTCTGGCCAATAAAAATGCGCCAACAAAGAGGCTTGCATTTAAAAGACTGAATTACACAATTATGTAATATCCCAACTACAAGAATATGTGAGTAACACCCCTAACTCAAAATCATGCTTAAAGAAAACATGTTTACTACTCATAATTTCTCATCAAGATAGGCAACTATTTACTATCGAATTCTAGATCGTGGGTTGCATACCTCTATACTCAAACAAATCAGGGTTAATTTACTGTATTCAAACTGAAATTATTAATGTGGCTTTTTCATATGCTACAAAGCAAACAAATAATACATAATTCACTTTTAAACGCGCATAGAGTATATAGGCTCCAATATTAGTTAGCTAATAGGTAGGTGAAGATCTGTTGTTTCTTATCAGTCAGTGTCAAATATAAATATTTGATACTTATTAATGGATATTGCCTTGGTTTTGCAAGAAACATCGTTATGAGTGGCTTTGTGCCTTTCTGATGAGCTCATAATAAGGGCGAAAAATGTTTGAAAGTTTAAGCATTTTCAAGAAACTGAATAAGAGATTTTATGAAAGTGTAATTCATTAGAATGAGAAAATTTTTAAGTCAGGGTAGGTAAATCAATTTCATTTTAGGCCTTTGTTCTCATTTGTAACTGAATTATCATACCGTAGGGGGTTATGTAGATAATAGTATAATCTGCTTAGCCGTAGGGGACTACGTTGGATATTAGTTTTATAATGAGAATGTCAAATAAGAAATTGGACAAATTTATTTTAGGATTTTTAATTTGTTAGCATAACCAGAAATCAGATTATTGAAAGAATGCAAAGATTTCATTAATATTTTTTACATATAGTTTTCATAGATAGTTTTTTTTTTCACTTATGTACCTCTATTTATCCCCCAACCACTCAACAGAATAAATTCAGAATATAATTTAGTTTCAGATTTGGTTATGATACATACGTGTATTTTGAAGACACCATCTTAAACAGTTACGGAGTAGTTCTGCGCACAAAAAGTTTCAGACAGACAGATAAACAGACCGACCGGCCAACAGAGAGAATTTCTTGTTTGCTCAAATTAAAAATTCTCACGTTTCATCGCATTTTAAACCCATTTCAACAAAGGAAAATTGAAATTTTCTTACGATGCTATACTTCCACTTCACTTCGGAGATGTGAAAGTAAAAGAGAAGCAAACATAAACATGTAAATCCAACCAAGCCATCAGCAAAGATCATACTATACCATTACTCCACGTGTTTATTTAATTAGACTACACGGAACGCTAAGTATTTTAAATCAAAATATATTTTAAAAAAAACATGCAAGAAAGTGGAAATACGGGTTATTTATAATCTTATAGATTAAAAAATCAATCAAACACGTTTTATTTGATTATAGTAAAATGAAAATATTAAGTTTCAATTTTATTAATATCTACAAACTAACTACAAATTTCACAAAACTTAATGAAAGATGCAAACAAAACTGACTAATTTAAAAGTATTTAAGTACAAAGTAAAAATGTACGTTATTCAAAACAAAAACAAGCTAACTATTATGCTCTTCGTAGATTTACTGCACTTTTTATATAATTTTTGCACATTTTATGGGACATCTTCGCAGTTTTACCGTAAACAATGCAACGAAAAATGTTTCTTCGTTGAAGCACCCGTGCTACATAAATTTGAATTAGCCACGGTAAACGCCAACGCGAAATCAACAAGTGCGCATACGCTTACTGAGGCCATTTTTAATATCGAGGCTTCTTTACTTTCGCTTTCGACGCTGGTGAGTTGAGATCGTTTACTTATTCTTTAACGGATTTTCACGTTTATTTCTTTATCCTTTGGTATTTGTAATATATTAAATTATTAAATGAGGTCATATTATTGAGTTAACGTTGCATTCTGTATAGTTATTTTTGGGAGTTATTAAAGAATATTTCGTAAAATAATTAATTTTTATTGAGGCACGTGTTTGTGCGATTTAGGTGTCCACTGGACATGTATCTTTGTTAACTCATTAATTATCGTGGCAATTTTGTATTCTGTGGTCGCTTGAGACACAATACCGTGGTGTTTTATCAATCTGTTAGATTATTGTGGAAGAGGATTAAACTCGAAAATTAATCAAGGGATAAACTAGAATCTTTGTTTCTTAATCGTGTGTAGACAGTCTCATCTCATTCAGAGTCGAAACCTAGTCATTTTGTCGCATTTAATTAACCTCGAGTTAGTGCCGGAGGTTAAGATATAATTTTTTATTACTTCATTTTTCGGGAGATTAAGCCATAATTTTTTTGCTATATTTGTTACAATGTTAGTTTTTTCCAGATAGTAATTCAGATATTTTCTTTCTAATTCAGTTGTGCTAAATGTTGTTACATTTATTCAAATTTTTTGTCATAACCAGTGTTAGCCATTTTCTGAACGGCTAAATTTTATGAGTAGAGTTGTCTCATTTATTAATTTCCTTCATTATTATATTAGTCAGTAGATTATTCACATATTTTCAGAAGTAAAATTTTACCAATACTCAGGTTTTTTGTTAAATTGCTAATAGTTTGGTTTTACAGTTACCTTCCTCACCATAGTTTTTTTTTGCAGTATTTCTTGTAATTCTTTTATCTCAAGTAAAATATCTTACCAATTAATTTTTTCATTAAACTGGAATTAATATTTAAAGTTTTCTTTTTCTCACAATTTAAATGTTTTTACCCTTGTCAACTGGTTCTTTATATTACCCCTTTTACATGTAAAACCTTGGACCAACCGAAGCACCGCAAGAGGAGAAGTTGAATAGGCGAGAACTTATTAGTCATTGACTGGACATGTTTTTCCAAACGCAGCGTCTCCATGGATAATCCTCGTAGACCAGGATACGACATTATTTAGTCCTCATTCCCAGGTACCTGTGGCAATCTCCAGGGTTCGACCTCGTTGGAACTCTTCGCTATCCATAAAGTTGAGTAAGCCTAAATCTCCGTAAAAATTCTCCGTTGGCCAGAAAAAGAAATTGTAAACCTGTTGATCGTTTCTTAAATTGAAATTTTTTAATTAATTTTCAAATTTACTTTGTTCAAATAATATTCCTGTTTTTGTCTGTTAGTTAACTAATTAAATCAAATTTTTCACCATTAATAATTTTAATAACTTGCAAAGTGTTGTAAAATTTTTGCTCTTATAGGTACTTATGTTAAAATATTATTTGTTTTTTTGATTTTCATTGTTTTCGCTCCCTAATAAAGTTTGCAAGAGTGTTATGTACTGAATACGCGGGCGTCCAAATTCCTTGTAGTTTATTAAAGTTTTGTTTAGTTAACTTGACAATCAAATAACTGTTCAAAAAATATATATAACTCTTCTCGCCACAGAGTGACCTTCGACCAGCCCGGAGTTAACTGCTGGCTACTCTTTCATAGCTTCCTCAGCAGCTAGCTGAGAAAGTTGTGGTTGCAATAAACAATCCTAGTTTATTTTAGAGATTGACCTTGGCCTTGTCTACTGAAAGATGAATTAAACAGTCAAGCCTGGCCTATAATCTTATCGCATTTATGACAAATTTATTACTTTTAAATTTATAAACATTCATATCTAAACATTAAAATGTTCTCAAATTATTTTTTTTTTTACTTTATCTTTCTAAATTTTCCTAACAACCCTCCCCAGAGGGGTGGCATTATTTTCGTTTTAGACATTTTTTTGTTTAATTAAAAGACATAAAAATTTAGATAATTTTTATTTACTGATCGATTTCGTACAAAACAATAAGGCTTTTACTCTAGCTACCACTGACTTACTATCCAAATTTGGAAGCAATCGGAGTATTCGTTCTTTACTTATCGTGCTTACAAAAAAATATGACGTGTCTGTCGACAGACAGACAGACATTCGGATAGACAGACGGGCAGATGGACGGACAGACGAACAGATGGACAGACAGACGGACATGCCGAACGGCCGGACGGGCAGACAGACAGGCAAACGAACAGACGAACGGACGGACGAACGAATATGCAGATGGACAGACAGACATACGGACGGACATTTTGAAAGTTGTTCAGGATTCGATCACAAAGACGGTGAAAATGTACAGTTATTACAAACAACATTTTGTTCTAGAATTGTAAATAAATGTTAAATACAAATTGAGGAAAAACCGATAATTTCTTGTACCCATCTTGATTGATATTACAAACATTTTTAAGAGTTCATGTTCTGCAGTCCGTTCAATGCTATGTGAAAATGTTCAGGTATTTCGTAATTACAGGGTGATTAAGTAATTGCCGCCAGTCACATATTAATTATTATGAGCAAAATTTGGACACCAAAGGATAATTGGTTGTTATTAAGTTTACATACAATAATTATAGGGATACATCTCCAATCAAGATTTGAAAATGTTATCTTCAATATAACGGAAATTATTGAAAAAAAAATGTTCTGTCTTACTTTAAGAGGATGTACTTTCTTAGGGACGTATTTTTGAATAAAGGTAAGTTAAGTTATATGGGCCCCATATGGACTTAGAAATCACAGTTTCCCATGCGGGAACTCAAGTCAGACACACTCGGTATAGCATGTAGTCCACACCCATGTTCTTATTTACATATGGGCATCTTATTAAATAATATTAAGCGCTCGCACTAATTGAATATCTATAGATACATGTAGCAACATCACCATTTTTTTAATTTAGGTGCTCCAAATGAACATAATTTGTGATACATAAAATAGCAACGTGGAAGTAAAGAAAATTAAATGAAATGAAATAAAATCGATGAAGTTCGTAATCAATTCATATAAACAATAAATGTTGTTATTATTGTTCGGATGAATAACTTTTGCTCAATTCCGTTCCTGCTTTAGAAAAAAGAGTTTAATAATAAAGCCCCCAATAAAACTCAAATAAATTTATATAATGGTCTATAACAACACCACCGAAAAAGTATTTAATTTGGGTCATTAACTAAAATAAATCGACTAGTAGAACTTATATTCTTAAAACCTCAACCCTCATCTGTCGAAGTTTGCCATAGATACAGCGTGTAATTAGTTTCATGTCATTAAAAAAACTGGTGGTAGAGAACGACAAGAGAAACAAAAAAACCTTATATAACATGGGGTCTAAAGCTCATAGTTTTGGAGAAAAAAAAATAAACAAAAATTTCGCAAATTTTCAATAACATTTTTTGAGAACTGCTGGAATATTGAGGTAGGTTTAGATTATCGCGCGTGTCTGCCTTATACTCTGACTCTCCCTTGTGCAACATTTTAGTTCTTGTGGGTATTTCGTTCGTCCAACCCGCCATTCGTTGTTTTTGTTATTTTTGAATCTCGCGTCATTGTGTATTTAAAGTTAAGATTTATTTTATTGACTTACCGTTCAAGTTGTCAAATTCTTGATTACGTACAGGCACAACTTACTTGTTCGTTCCTTTTGTATTCCTTTTTGGCTTTTATACCAAGTTTTACTTCCACATCCACGTAGTGGATTGGAAGTATAGTAATCGCAAAAAAATTTTCAAAAATTTTTATTCGTGAAATAGGTTTAGAACGTCATGAAACGTCGAGATTTTAAATTTGAGCGAAAAAAATTTTTCTGTCTGTCTGTCGGTCTGTCGGTCTGTCTGTCGGTCTGTCTGTAACTTATTTTGTCCGCACGCTTTCTCCGGAACGGTTTAAGATATTGACCTGAAATTTTGTACACATATATATTATAACGAGATCTGGAACTGGATTGTTTTTTGAGGAAATCCGGTGAAGGGTTGGGGGTTAAATGGGGGTAAATAGGGAGAAATAAGTAAAGCAAGCTTGTAAAAGTACAGAAACTTGAAATTCGTTGTATGTACTAGAAGTTAAGGCCTCAGATTTTTTTATAATATTTTTCAACCCCCCACCACCCCTACCCCATTAAAGGGGTTGATAAAATAAAGTTGAGATATTCATTTGAAATTTCGTACACGTATGTATTATAACGATGTCTAGAATTAGATTATATTTTGGGATGATTCCGTTGAAGGGTTGGGGGTTAATTTGGGGTAAATAGAGGAATATAAGTAAAACAAGTTGGTAAGAGTACAGAAACTTGAAATTCGGTGTATGTACTAGAAGCCAAAGCGTCAGATTTTTTAATAATATTTTTCAACCCCCACCACCCCTACTCCACTTTGAAAAGGGTTGATAAAATAAAATTGAGATATTCATTTGAAATTTTCTACACGTATGTATTATAACGACATCTGGAACTAGATTATATTTTGAGATAATTCCGTTGAAGGGTTGGGGGTTAAATAGGGGTAAATAGGGAAAAATAAATAAAGCAAGCTGGTAAGACTACAGAAACTTGAAATTCGGTGTATGTACTAGAAGCCAAGGTCTCAGATTATTTATAATATTTTTCAACCCCCACCACCCCTACTTCATTATTAAAAGGGTTGATAAAATAAAATCGAGATATTCATTTGAAATTTGGTACACGTATGAATTATAACGACATCTGGAACTAGATTATACTTTGAAATGATTCCGTTGAAGGGTTGGGGGTTATTTAGGGGTCAATAGGTGGAAATAAGTAAAGCAAGCTGGTATGAGTACAGAAACTTGAAATTCTGTGTATGTACAAGAAGTTAAAGCCTCAGATTTTTTTATAATATTTTTCAAACCCCCCACCACTCCTACCCCATTAATGGGGTTGACAAAATAAAGTTGAGATATTCATTTGAAATTTCGTACACGTATGTATTATAACGACGTCTGGAATTAGTTTATATTTTGAGATGATTCCGTTGAAGGGTTGGGGGTTAATTTGGGGTAAATAGAGGAATATAAGTAAAACGTTGGTAAGACTACAGAAACTTGAAATTCGGTGTATGTACTAGAAGCCACAGCGTCAGATTTTCTTATAATATTTTTCAACCCAACCACCCCTACTCCAATATGAAAAGGGTTGATAAAATAAAATTGAGATATTCATTTGAAATTTGGTACACGTATGTATTATAACGACGTCTGAAACTAGATCATAATTTGAGATGATGCCGTTGAAGGGTTGGGGGTTAAATAGGGGCAAATAGGGGAAAATAAGTAAAGCAAGCTGGTAAGACTACAGAAATTTGGGATTCGGTGTATATACTAGAAACCAAGGCCTCAGATTTCTTTCTAATATTTTTCAAACTCTACCACCTCCGCTTCATTATTAATGGGATTGATAACATCAAATTGAGATATTCACTTGAAAGTTAGTACACGTATGTATTGTAGTGACATCTGATTGAGATGACTCCATTGAGGTGGTAGGTTGTAAATAGTGGAAAATAAGTACGGTAAACTAGAAACTTCATTTTTAACGTATATGGTAGAAACCAACTCCTCAAACTTTTCTATGACATCTACCCCAAATATTATTAAAATTCTATGACCAATAATTTCCACATACTAGAGTGCAAATATAGTCAAGATGTTTCCTTTAAAGTGACGGACGAATAATCTGGATGTGGAAGTAGTGATTCCTTAGGCAGCGGTTTTTATTTTATTTTTCTTTATTGACAACGTTAGTTGATAGTTTAGTGTTTAGTGTTGAACGAAGTGCGTATGTCCTTAATTCGACGTACCGAACTGTGCATTGATGAAGATGCAGAGATTTTGAATCATTTAGGTAGGTAGTAAGCTTTTAACCATTTATGTTACAAATGTTAATAAACCACATTTAAATTTTCTAAATTATCAACAATCCAATAATTTGTTCCAAATAAAAAAACACACATGTAAAGAAATGCTCTGTTTAAACCTCTATGGCCATTATTTGCTTACAATTGTGCACGAAGAGAGAACGAATTATATACCTCTTTATACTTGCCTCAGTTCAGTTGAGGCGGTCCACCAAAGGCGGTCGATGATCCTTTGACACCGCGTGTGCCGGCGAGCACTTTTTTATGACAATTTTAAAGTTGTATAATTGGGAAGTACAGTCCATCGACCAAGAAAAGCAGTGGTTTTCAACAGTTGCCTACCATAATATTAAATATGTTAACCTAGATCAGTTTTTTCAAATTGCCCCTAGAAGGAAAAGTCATAAAGGTTTTTTGTTTGTCTAGTCGGTCCCCATTACCGGTTTTTTTAATGACATGAAACTGATTACACCCTGTATAGTAGGTCACCCAGCATTGGAAAAAAAAAACAACATTTTATTAAAACGTATACATTAGAAAACATTCTGTTTAATTCTTTACATCAGTATCTATCTCTCAAGCACTCACAGTTTTAACATCACATCCACTTAATCACTAGGGAACATATATTTAATAATTTGTATTCTTTTACAGCTTCTGTTGTTCATTTTTATCTTTGAATTAAGTTCTGATGCAAGTAGCTCGTGTGGTACCATAGGGACTCGTACTCTAAGAATTATTCTCATCCCGTTCTCTTTTAACTTTACTCACAGACAGTATCATTAACTACTTTGTTGTTTTACCTCTTTTATTCCAATCTCAGGAATGTTTGCTCTCGGCATTAGATCATTTAAGGTTGGAAGTTTTGAGCATGAGATGGTTAGAAGTAGATAAATTGAATGATCAATAGCAATCCTTTTATGTGGAGCTCTTGCTAGGGCTGTAAACGTAGTTTATTTTAAGATTAGTTCACTGCAAGGTAAGGCATATAATTAAATACGTAACTTTCATTGGACACAACTTACTTTATTAAGGAATTTTGATAAGCATTTTGAAATAAATATAGATAATATTCCAATAATAGTATCGTCCTTAGAGGATTTGAGATAGAATTAAAATAATCCTTGAGAACTTTTGATTTTTTGGTAGGTTTTCAATGGTAGAAAAATATTTCAAAAAGTTATCGACGTACGTGGGCGGAAGATAAAAAAATGGTATCAAATTTTAAAAATTTTAAAATATTTCTTGGAAACAACTTTTAAAATACGAAAAATACAAACATTATCACAGAAATGAAAATTAAAGTGCAAAGAATTCTACAAAAAAAATGTAGGTACTTACAAAAAAATCCGTCTACATAAGTGTTTTCATCTAAAGTAAGAAGCAAGTAATAGAGTTGCCTGCCAACGCAACGTGCAAATGCCAAAAGTAATGTCTTCCGTGTTTATCGGCACAGAAACCTGAACAACCCTTCAAAAATTATCTGATTGTAAAATAATTTAATCATTTACTATGCAATGCACAATTGCACAGTGATAAAAAATCAGAGAAAAGTGGACACAAATCTGATTATTGTTGAAGTAAGTCAGGAATGACGTACGTCGTACATATCACGAGAAAAAGAGTGAAGAAAATTAAATAAATCTGGGGTGGATTTTAAGGGGTGGTTATTTGGCAGTGACTATTCACACGTATGTTTCATGCAAATTATTGAAAATTACTCATAAATTATTAACAAAATAATAATAAAATATCGAACTCAGGATTGGAATTATAGGGGATAGTTCTTTGACAAAGTGAAAATTGATGTATTTTTTGCATACATTTTATTTAAAATTACTAATAAAATACGAGACAAATATCAAACTCAGGGTGGATTCGTAGGGGTGGTTTTTGGACAAAGTGACCATTTATATGTTTTTATGCATGCATTCTATGAAAATATAATACGAGAAGAGATCCGATGACGTGCATGGTTCAGCACTTGACAGAGTTTCACCAGGTTCCTCCGGTTCTTCTTCTTCGTCAACATCAAAATTAGTGTCAAGCCACTTTCCATGCTTCTGACGGAATCTCTTTCGATTGCGATTGCATTTGTCCAGTCTTGAAAAAACTTTATTGCAAAAGTCAAATGCAGCGTTTCTTATGCGAACGATTGCTTGCGCATCCCCTGCCTTTCCATAGTGATTGAGTAGATAATCCACCACATGAGATTTCTGTGCTACACGCCTTTCACCAGATGTTTCTTACAAAACGTCAAGCAGTCCTCATTTTGTAGATATTCTAAAATAAAAATTTAAATTTGGCGGTTGCTTAAACTAGGGTAGTTTAGAGTGGGGTGATGCAATCGCTTCAATATGTACTATAGGAGCAAAGCTTTTCATAGTAGAGCTTATCTTATTTTGGATTGAAAATAACTTGAACCGCCCTGTATCGAAATAGAAAAACGCGAATTTTTTCTAATGGAACAACTTCGAGCAAAAATGTGTTTAAACGCGATATAAAGGGATACCTAGATTATATTTCAGAATGGAAATCTCCGTGGATTTTAGTGGAAAACTCTCTTTAGGTCTAATAGAATATACAAAATGCCAAAGAAATTACGTTCATAAAACATAATAAAATCAGCCACTTCAAACTAAAATTTGTGGAAATATTTTACATGTAAATAAAGTACTTGCCTTAAAGTTTTTGTTGTAGAAAATACAAACCAAAAACATAAATATTTGAAGCACTATCACACGTTGAAATCTACCAACAAACTGAAGTAAAATCATAGTTTAACAATTACTCATGTTTGAAGGGTCACCGCAGGTAAATTTCTCGAACAAATGGGTCGATATTCCGGGAAATATTACCTGAGAAGTACCTTCATGTACACCTGAAACGTGAAAGCTGTATAACACACTTATAAAATTTGAATTTTGTCAACTTTTTATTTATTTCGGACATGCTCATTGCATGTCTCGATATAACCCCCTACGGCTATAAAGATTCAGTTAAAATGAGAACAAAGGCCTAATATGAAATTATTTACATACCTCGTCTTTTGGAAAATTTTTCATTGAAATGGATTACATTTTCATGAAATCAATAATTCTATTTCTTGGAAATGCTTAGCCTTTGAAACGTATTTCGCTGTTATTTTTGGGCTCATCAGAAAGGCACAGAGCCACTCACATGATGCTTCATGCAAGAACTGCGACAATTACCAAGTTTTTGATATTAAATTTTGACATTAACTGAATGAAAAAATAGATTTTCACCTAGGTATTACCTAATTAGTAATGGAGCCTATATACTCTATACATGTTTAGAAGTGAATTATTTTTTGTTTGCTTATACTTGTAATGAAACATAGAAGAATAGCCATAGGGGGTTATGTGGATACTGGCCTACTCTGCATATCCGCAGGGGATCAGGTTATCGAAAGAATGCAAAGATTGTAAATCAATAATTTTACAAAGAGTTTTTCATTTAGTTCTCATATATAGTTTTTCCTGCTGTTTGCAAAATTCTATAAAGAATATGTTTTATTACAAGTTTAAGCAAACAAAAAATAATTCACTTTTAAACAGGTTTAGAATGTTATGAAACATGAAAATTTTAAATTTGAGCAAAATCAAATTTTTCCTTTATCTGTTTTGTATTTTGTAATGGGCAAAAATTTGCAAATCTTTCATTTTTCTTTATTTTCAAAAGTGTTTGGAATAGGCGTAGAATGTAATGAAACGTGAATATTTTTAATTTGACGGAAACACAAATTTTTCCATCAATTCTATAATAGTGGTAAAAATAAAACTAGATTTTTTCGTAGGTTTAGAATACCATGAAACGCGAAAATTTCAAACTTGAGAAACATTTTTTTTTCCATCTAGTGGTAAAAATTTTTCCAGAAATGTGAAAAATCTAATTTCTTTTCTGAAATAGGCTTAGAATGTCATAAAACGTGGAAATTTTAAATCTGAGAAGCAAAAATGTTTCCATCTATTCTATTTTACTGGTAAAAATAGCCTACAAATTTTTAAAAAAATATTTTCATTTTTTTTTTTTTAGAAATAAGTTTAGAATGCCATGAAACGTGGAAATTTTAAATTTGAACAAAAAAAATTTCGTTATTTGTTCCCTTTAGACGGTTCACCCTGTATATTTTCTAGTGAAAGTTTCACCATTTCTTCGCTGACGGTAGCGTGAGCTACCAACAAAGTTTGACTGTTCTCCGTCAAGTAGTTTTTTAATGAATGCACCAGTAGACAGACAATCAGACAAAC
Source organism: Stenurella melanura (assembly GCA_963583905.1). NCBI lineage: Eukaryota > Metazoa > Arthropoda > Insecta > Coleoptera > Cerambycidae > Stenurella > Stenurella melanura. Next base: position 90,647,517 of record OY757314.1, on the reverse strand, counting down.
AGACAGGCAGACAGACAGACAGACAGACAGACAGACATACATACAGACAGACAGACAGACAGATAGACTGACGGAATTGAAAAACCTATATTTTCGTAATCTACATGATCTGAAACGTGAAAATCCGAAAAAATCTCTGAGGGTGATTTTTTCTCGAATACAATACTTCCCTTCGGTATACGAGGGAAGTAAAAATCTCATGTACTCTATGGCACATTCCTGTTGAATCTAAATTATAATGCAAGAATGGACGTGGCTTATTAAAAATAGATACGCTTAGCTTTATTATAAATTTGTATTGTTGTGTCAAAGTTAATTTTCGGTTATTTGAGAGCAATTTGAAATCAAAATTTAATAAATTGTAAAATAAACGAAAATTACAAAAAATTAAAGTCACTCTTTTATGTGCTGAGCATGTGCATATTTTTGACTACCATCATATCGAATCATATGATATCTGACATACATAGATCTCAAAATCAACTAGACTTTCTACATTAACGAGGATATTTCATTATAGATAATTTAATGGAGAAGATTCTAAAACAGAGAAAACATATTGCATTTGTTTACAAGGTCACGTCGCCTTTCCTATCGTATTATTTTCGAAATGGTCTCTCGTACGGAACAGAAAATCTTTTTGTTGTAGGATAGGAAATCAAAGGCGCAAACCTCGTATCTAGACTCATTCTCGAGATACAGTCCATCAAAGTTGAAAGAAGGTAAACTTTCAATTTTTTCTCCCCTTCGATAGCTCGTATCTCGAAAACTAATCGAGACATCAACTTCTTGCTTGCGGCATTTATTTTTCTCGTCAAATTCCATAATAATAAATTTTATCTAAATTTTCCCGAAGATTTTTAATTTCGACGAAATTGGGCTCATCCGAATTTTGTCTGATATTTTTTATTTTGGCCGCCGATTTCTCAAAATCCGTTCAAGTTATCGACCTTCGCATAACACCGTCCATTCTTCATCCTATATTCGACGCCTGTAAATGTTTAAGACATTTTTGAACGACTTTCAATGTTTCGCAAAAATATAGATCGATCTTCAAACATAGAAAAGAGTGGGTCTGAAATCTCACATTTTTTTTTCGAAATTTCTGGACTGTGTGACGCTGTGTTTTACGTTCGTTTACTAATATATGTTTAATTTGTTATTTACATTATTTTTAATTTGTGTTATGTAATAGATATTAATTACCTGATTTACTGACTTGCGTAAGTACACATGTACACTGACACCAATAAATTATAACTCACCAGCCATATTTTTGGCCTAAGTCTAAGCTATGGATCTACTTGCCTATGAACGTATAACAAAGATAATGAAAGAGCCAATCATCGAAGGCTATATTAGGTCTTATCCTTTTGAATCTAGAATTGTCTGGAAATGCAGCTACCAAAGCAGTGACAAAACCAACAAGGGTACCTTGATGTAGGTGCCAGACGACGTTGACGACGAAGGAATAGAAGATTACAAAGAGGCTAATGGTCTTGCACAAAAGCTAATTAATCTCCATTTCTTGATTTCGAACCGTTTTGCCTATCTAGGTGACACAAACCGGAAAAGTCTTAAAGTGGGAAAATTAACAAAAGTCCTACTGGGGGAACTCCAGGCAAAGACAAGAGAAAAAGTTCATAACTTATTCGACCAAGAATTCTATAAGGCTTTTATAACACAATTCTCACCTAGACTGATGGCAGGTCTTTTAGTACGCCACTGATTAACTTAATGAAAGAAATCTGTATGTCAACCCAACTAGCAATTTGACGTGTTGTAGAAGCTGAAAGAATGTTTACAGAACATTTTTTATGAAACAAGATTGTTGATATAAACATTTTCAAAACGTTCATAGAGGCAAAATGGGCACAGTTTATAAAATAATGTAGTTTTTTAGTTTAATTTATTAGTTCTCACAAGTGTTTTACAATAATTGTATAAACATTTACATAGGATTAAAAAAAATCGGTAAAGGTATTTACACAGAACTTCCCTCTTTATTTTTGCATGGCGGTCACTCTAAAAAATTAATAATTACGAAATGACATTGAAAATAATAATCGGAATATAGTTATCACTATTATTACAAAGAAACCCTAATAAATTTTGGTCTAAAAAATATACAGAGTGCTCATCCAACAGCAAAAGTTCAATACTATATAACAGGTGCCAAATATAGAAGGCTTACGCAAATACCTTTATAAATGTCCTCCATGACTGAATTATTTCTTGGGATGACCACCCTGTACATTTTGCAATAAAAGTATAATAGTTGCATATTCCAATCTGTCACATTTTCAATTCCACATTCACGTAGTGGAGTGGAAAATTAAATTTTTTTAAAATTATTCATAAATGTTGGTAAAAAAAATTTCAAAATCTTTTTCTTCTGAAATAGGTTTAGAATGCCATGAAGCGTGGAAATTTTAAATTCGAGCAACAAGGAAAGTTTCCTTCTATTCTATAGTAATAGGTTTAGAATGCCATGAAACGTGAAAATTTTAAATTTGAGCAAAGAAGAAATTTTTTCCATCTATTCTAGCGGTAAATTTTTTCCCCAAAATGGTAAAAAAATGTGCATTTTTTTTTTCCGAAATTGTTTTGGAATGTCATGAAATGTGGAAATTTTAAATTTGAGCAATAACTATTTTTTTCCATCTATTCTAGTGGTAATTTTGTTTTTTTTCCAAAATGGTAAAAAAAACGTTGCAAATCTATTTTAGTAGTAAAAAATGTTTCAAAAATGTTGGTGAAAAAGATTTTCAAATTTCTTTTTCTGAAATAGGTTTACAATGTCATAAAACGTAAAAATTTTAAATTTGAGCCAAAAAAAATGTTCCATCTATTCTAGTGGCAAATTTTTTCCCAAATTGTTAAAAAAAAATTGCAATTTTTTTTTGGCATGAAACGTGGAAATTTCATTTATTCTATAGTAAGCAGTGATAAATAGATTTTTAAATTTTTCAAAAAAAAATTTAAATTTGTTTGAATGCCATGGAAACGTGGAAATTTAAAATTCGAACAAAGAAAGAAATTTCTATCTATTTGAGTGATAAAATTTTTAAAAAAATAGTAAACATTTTTTTAAAATTTTCTAAATAAAAAAAAAAAAATTGGTTTAGAACGCTATGAAACGTGGAAATTTTAAATTTGAACAAACAAAATAATGTTTTCCATCTAGTTTAGTGGTAAAAAAATTTTCAAAAATGTTTTTTTTTTCTGAAATTAGTTTAGCGTGTCATGGAAACGTGGAAATTTTAAACTTGAGCAACAGAAACTTTTTTTCATTATTTATTCCCTGTAAATTTTCCAGTGAAAGTTTAACCATCTCTTCGCTAACAGTAGCGTCAACTACCTATCAAATTTTACTGCTCTCCGTCAAGCAGTTTTTTAGTTAATGCACCAGCAGACAGACAGACAGACTGACGGAATTGAAAAACCTATATTTTCGTAATCTACGTGATCTGAAACGTCAAAATCCGAAAAAATCTCGGGGGGTGATTTTTTTTCCAATACAATACTTCCCTTCGGTATGGGAGGGAAGTAAAAATTAGTAGGCGATAATTATAAAATTGTAACGAAGCATATTAAATTTTATAAAACCGCATATGTATTATATACTATTTCTAAGAATAGAAAGCAAATAGTTTGAATTTAAGCATTATCCAGTTGGAGAGAGAGCTCCGCTAGATGGCGCTAGTTCTCCAACATCAATTAATTATGTTCCATCTGTATCGAATACTCAACCGAGCCAACGATATAGCAAGGGAATCTGGAGCCAGGAGGAAACTTGGAAGTAAAACCGATACCGATCCGCCGATCCAAAGAAGACCACCGGCAAGGAAGTGAGTATGTTAGGAACGTTGGTAAAACAACTTGGCCAGTGTTAAGCACAGGCCTGCTAATCATACTTTCTTTTTCAGTTGTGTGTCTGGTACGCCACGGACGTTCGAGTAAATATAGGAATATCCAGGACAGAAAAAAGTTATGAGGTTTCTGGCTGGCCTAGTCCCTTCAGCTGGTCAGATACCAACGGCCTTTAGATATCTCGGATATTATCTATACTTGCTGCCCGGAGCGTATGTACGCAGGGTGGAGGTATCCTGGGTAGACTCGGGTGTGGTTTGCTGGCCTAGTTCCTTCAGCTGGTTGACCACACGGGCCCGCTGATACCCCGCATCTCCTCCACTCTCGTGTCCGTAACCCTGGAGGTTGGTCTGTCCCTGCGGGTGGATTAACCAAGAGGGAACCGTGAGCCAGAGTGTTTTTGGTTGTAGACCGTCGAAGGGGATATCTTGAGTGATTCACTGGCCTACTCCCTTCAGCTGGTTAATCACCTGAGGTATTTCTTTCTAACTCACTGTTGAGTACGCACGCCTGGTTTTAAGGTGTTTTGGGTAGATAGGGTGACTTGCTAGCCTAGTCCCTTCAGCCGGTTCGTCACAAAAGCCCTCGGCTACCCAAAATATCCCCCGTACTGGAGTGAGTACATCCTAGAGGGCAATTTATGCCTACGTATAAATTGGCTGACAGAGAACAGTTAGCAGGAGTGGGTGATTTATCTACGTGTGCATTCTAAATCCTGTATCTTTCTTTTCCGCTGCATACTAGCCAAGTTGCATAGATATTGTACTCTTTTGCATGTAGATTTGGTAATTGCTTCCTCCCCGCTTGGTAATCACCGCCGATAATAATAACCGTGCTTGTTGTAGTAATCTAACCATAGTAATGCAAATACGTTAGGGTAGTAGGATTGTAAATAGTAGGATTTTGATTATAATAAATATGTACATTATTTAAACTGTGCCTTTTACTGTTTGTGTGTGAAGTCTGACATCCCTAGACCCCTGGACATACCGTGTCTCCTCTGACGCTATCCCAGCCCTACCGAAACATGCTGTGTTAAGAGGCTAGTGTGAGTCCTTTACCTCACGAAAAACAATTGTAAAGGTGGCGCCCGAGCTTACCGTCACCGCCGACTGAAGGCTCGAGTGTCAAAGTGACGATTCACTACTCGAGAGTGTGAATAAAACGTCACAAAATTATTCGAGATATGACAAAACATTTTTATAAGCATCGTGTTATTATTTCCATTGATACATTTTCATTATGTACAGCAACAACATATAAGTTATTTATTATTTAAGTGTTTTTATAGACAATAATAATTCTCAAAACGGTTTTAAAATATTACAGACGTATGTAAATTCTATGTCACATGGAGGCATAACTAACATGTTTAGTGAAAATGAGATAAATGTTAACTGACTAAGACTTCGTTTCGCCAACAGCAAAGCGATTTTCGGCTGCAAAGGAATTTTTTACATACAATGAAATTTTTGTGCGCTTTAAGAATAACGAATATTTATCAAAATTAAAAATATAGAGTGAAAATAAAATTTTCCAATTCGATATTTTTGTGGTGTTGCACCAATTGAGTTTCGCAGATAATATATTTCAAAATATTGTTGCTAAAATGGTTATATCACAATAATTTAAATTTTTGAACTATTTTTATTTTTAAGTCCAAAATAACTTGGATATAAATAATATTATGGTACCATCTTATAAATCATATTTATAACTATGAAAACACTTATAGAACAAATATATTTTCTGAAGAATTGTTATATATCAATTTTTTTTGTAATTAATTTGTTAATTAAGCGCATTGCAAAAAGCAAAGTTAATTTCCGTTAATGCTTTGTTCCGAATAATTTTGCCCGCTATTGCCTTTTAACCAACTTCGAGGATTTCCCATCAGAAAACAACGGTCACTATAAAAGAAATAAAATACAAATTTTAATTAAATAATATTTTTCTGTATAGTTTCAAATATGTAACTATTTTAAAACCCTTCATTTAGCTTCACTTGTAATAATGTAAATAAATCTTGCAATCAAAATTTGGAATAGTTCTAATTGTACAGAACATATCAATAGCCTTTAAGGACGGTTTTTAGCTTCTTAACTATTTTATAAGTGTTTTATGAGAGCAATGGGTGCTTCGTTTATATAAAAATTGTTTAGTAGCTACGACCGAATACAATATGCTCTCAGAAATAATATTGTGTTAAGAAGAATGCTAATAAAATTGTTTTATTAATGCTTAGCTAAACTCTTAAAGGATATTTTTATACATATTAGCAAATTGACGAAAAAGGGGCCATCCATTAATTGTGTCACACTTTGAGGGGTAGGTGGGGGTCAATAAAGTGTGATAAGAGGGGCGGAGAGGATCAAACTTTTGTGACATCACATTATTTACACCTACGCATACCGTTGTTGTTTTAATTGAATAAAAAAAAAATATGTACAAAGATCAGAAAATGCTACTTCAAGATTTAATGCCGCAAAATATGTGACGTCACAACAGGGGCGAGGGGTTGCATCGAATGTGACAACTTGTGACATAGGGGGAGGGATGCAGCGAGAAACAAATTATACAAGATATTTTATAATTTAGATGTAAGACCATTCTTAGTACTTATTTATAAGATGATTTAGTAGCGAAGACTAAATAAATTAATAAAACAAAATAGCTTTTGCAGAGCAGTAACGTAACAATTATAAAATGAAATTGTAGTATTATTTTAAATTCATAGAGCAACTTTGTTAGTTGGGAAGTGGGTCAGACAAAGGATGTTTTTACTGCATCTTGACTATAAAGTCAACATTGGTTGGCATCCGCCGGATACGGGATTATAGTGCACAATTTCCACTGTTTATTCATTATATAATATTATGCCAATTACAATAATTTCAAGGGTTATCAAACTACACATAATATTGAAATCATCAATTCAAGAAATGTTACGTACACTATCTGTGAACTTTCCATTCCTTTAAATTGAGCTATAACGGGTAGATAATAAATAAATCAATTTGGCCCTTAAGATCAAATTATTAATACAATTTCATCTTAAAGCCGTAAAAATTTTTTTACTCCCCAATTCCTCTAATGCAACAATTTTACGGTGTTCATCCAGTAGAATAAGAAAATTGTTTTAATATATAAAATATTCACACAGCCGGCTGTAAAATAAAGTGGCAGAAGTGGCCAACTCGATAATTTCACTGAATAAAAGAAGATAAGGTTAAAGTTCTTACCTCGGCGGGAAAAGCATATCCATTTATTGAATGTTCGGACCCGAACTGATCGTGAAGTCCGTAGTGGATATGGATTTCTTGAAATTGATATTTATAGGATAGTGGACCTCCAGTCACATTTATGTGATGCCGAGTATCGTTATCCACTGTGAATATTACACTATGTCCTGTATTTAGCATCGACCCACTCACCTAAAAATTAAAAAGGAATATCTTATTCTTTTAATCTATAATAAATTGGTAATTTATTTAATTTGTTGGTTTGATTTATAATTTATAAAGGAACAGCTAATTTGGAGCATTTGCCTTGCGAATATTGTATTACTAATAATAAAGTAGATAACTGAAGAATAAATAATTTATTGTAAAGTAATAGTTAATACCTATAATAGAAATAAATGTAAAAATTTGATATAAGAACAATCTTACATGACAGCGAAAATAGTGACCACAAAATATGTCATGTTCTCGCCTCTCTGCAATATTCATAACTTTGCATGAAATTCACCTAATAGAATGCAACTCTCAAAATTTTCGTTGTCTATCACCGTATGGAACACTTTAAACCTTTTCCGTTTAGGGATAACCTCCCCTATACTATAATAGCGAGGTAAAATTATTTCCGTATTTTACATAATACACATACAACAGCGGCGGCCCGTGAAATTTTGGTAAGCTATAACTTACTATTGGAGCATGAGACCCATGCCAAACTTTAATGGATCACTACCAAGGCCAAACGGAGATGTTTTGTGGAAAAAAATATTTGATTGGAATTTGCGATTTTTTTTTCTAAAAGTACTCTGCCCCCCCGGGATCTGGAAAAGTACTTGTAAACTTGTAAAATATCTATAGTGTATTTTTTTCGAACAAGGAAGAAAATATAAGGATAGGTTTTAATCTTATCAAAAATGTTTCATTCTTTATAAAGTTACATCATTTTGAAGTTTAATAAATTAAAATCAGTGTAAATTAAAATTTCAAAATGACGTAACTTTAAAAAGAATGAAGATTTCTTGATAAAATTAAAAACCTATCCTTATATTACTTCCACATCCACGTAGTGGATTGGAAGTATAGTAATCGCAAAAAAAAATTCAAAATGTTTTTTTTCTTGAAATGGGTTTAGAATGTCATGAAACGTCGAGATTTTAAATCTGAGCGAAAAAAAAATTTCTGTCTGTCGGTCTGTCTGTCTGTCTGTAACTTTTTTTTGTCCGCACCTTTTCTCCGGAACGGTTTAAGATATTGACTTCAAATTTTGTAAACGTATTTATTATAACGAGATCTGGAACTGGATTGTTTTTTGAGGATATCCAGTGAAGGGTTGGGGGGTAAATAGGGGTAAATAGGGGGAAATATGTAAAGCAAGCTGGTAAGAGTACAGAAACTTCAAATTTGATGTATCTACTACAAGCCAAGGCCTAAAAATTTTTTATAATATTTTTCAACCCCCCACCCCCTCCAATTCATTATTAAAGGGGTTGACAAAATAAAATTGAGATATTCACTTGAAATTTGATACACGTATATATAACAATTACATCAGGAACTAGATTATATTTTGGGATTATTCTGATGAAGGGTTGGGGGTTAAATAGGGGTAAATAGGGAAAAATAAGTAAAGCAAGCTGGTAAGAGTACAGAAACTTGAAATTCGGTGTTTGTACTAGAAGCCAAGGCTTCAGATATTTTAATATTATTTTTCAACCCCCCGCCACCCCTACTCCATTATTGAAGGGGTGGATAATATAAAATTGAGATATTCACTTGAAATTTGGTACACGTATGTATTATAACGACATCTGGAACTAGATTATATTTTGAGATGTTGCCGTTGAAGGGTTGGGGGTTAAATAGGGGTAAATAGGGGAAAATAAGTAAAGCAAGTTGGTAGGAGTAGAGTAACTTGAAATTAGATACATGTACTAGAAGCCAAAGCCTCAGATTTTTTAATAATATTTTTCAACCCCCGACCACCCCTACTCCATTATTAAAGGGGTTCATTAAATAAAATTGAGATATTCATTTGAAATTTGATACACGTATGTATTATAAAATATATTATTATATTTTGAGATAATTAAGTTGAAGGGTTGGGGGTTAAATAGGGATAAATGGAGCAAATTTATCCCTATTAAAGTAAAGTAAAGCAAGCTGGTAAGAGTACAGAAACATGAAATTCGGTGTATGTACTAGAAGCCAAGATATCAAATATAGATATTTTTCAACCCCCGACCACCTCTACTCCATTATTAAAGGGGTTGATTAAATAAATTGAGATATTTACTTAAAATTTGGTACACGTGTGTACCATAACGACATCTGGAACTAGATTATATTTTGAAATGATTCCGTTGAAGGGTTGGAGGTTAAATAGGGGTAGATAGGGGAAAATAAGTAAAGCAAGCTGATAAGACTACAAAAATTTGGGACTTGGTGTATATACTAGAAGCGAAGGTCTCAGGTTTTTTTATAATAGTTTCCATCCCCCATCATCACCACTCCCTTATTAAAATAGTTGATAAAATTAAATTTAGATTTTCACTTGCAATTTGGTACACGTATGTATTATAACGATATCTGAAACTAAATTATATTTTGACATGATTGCATTGAAGAAGTGGGGGGTAAGTAAAGGCAAATAGGGAAAAAATTAAAGCGAGCTGGTAAGAGTACAGAAACTTGATATTCGGTGTATGCCCTAGAAGCCAAGGTCTCAGATTTTTTAATAATATTTTTCAACCACCCGCCACCCTTACTCCATTATTAAAGGGGTTGATAAAATAAAATTGAGATATTAACTTGAAATATGGTAGACGTATATATTATAACGATATCTGGAACTAGATTATATTATGAGATGATTCCGTTGAAGTGTTGATGGTTAAGTAGGAGTATATAGGGGAAAATAAGTAAATCTAGCTGGTGAGAGTACAGAAATTAGGGATTTGGTGTATATACTAGAAACCAAGGCCTCAGATTTTTTTCTAATATTTTTCAGACCCCGCCATGTCCGCTACATTACTAATGGGATTGATAACATAGAATTGAGATATTCACTTGAAAGTTAGGACAATTATTATGTATTGTAATGACATCAGATTGAGATGATTCCATTGAAGGGGTGTGAGGTGGCAGGTTGTGAATAGGGGAAAATAAGTAGGGTAAACTAGAAACGTCATTTTTATCGTATATAGTTGAAACCAACGCCTCAAACTTTTCTATAACATCTGCTCCAAATATGATTAAAATTCTATGACCAATAATTTCCACGTACTAGAGTGCAAATCTAGTCAAAATGTTTCATTTAAACTGACTTGAATGAAAAATCTGGATGTGAAAGTAGTGATTCCTTAGGCAGCGGTTTTTTCTTACTTTTCCAGATCGCAGGGGGGGGGGGTCAATGCACCTTTTGAAAATAAATTTCGCAAATTCCAATCAAATCTTTTTTTCCACAAAACGTCTCCGTTTGGCATTGGTATTGATCCATTAAAGTTTAGCATGGGTCCCATGCTCCATTAATAAGTTATGGCTTACCGAAATTTCACGGGCCGCCGCTGACATAAAATAATAAAGTTTGAATAATTATGTTTATAAGTTATTCAGGTTTTCATGTTTACAACTAATGGTTTTCTATCTCTGCTAGGCGATTGAAAGCCAAAAAATGCAAAAACTATCCTTAAAAGAGAGTGAAAGTAGGTAATAAAAATAATTAAAAAACCGGAGCTGAAAATTTTTTTTGACTTAAACTTATTCTACCCACTTTCACACATATTTAAGTGTAGTTCTTGCATTTATATAGTCACCTAGTGAAGATAAAAAACTATTAATTGTATAAATAAAGGCCGAATTAACTTATGAATATAATCATTTAAACTAAAGTTTAAATGACAATAAATTGTTAGTTTTCTTATTCGGTTATTCTAGGGGAGGTTGCCCCTAAAGCAAAAGAGGTTTATAATGTCGGATAGGGCGACAGATGACGAAAATTTTGAGATCCTTTTAATTCAATTTGGTCAATTTCAGGTAACGCTGAGCTCCCATGACAAACAGTTACCCCATAGAACACCTCAAAGAGCATTAAAACATATTCTTAATAGGATTTTGCAAACAGAAGAAAAAATAACTATCTATAACTGAAAGATAAACTATGTATAAAAATATTAATAATGTCTTTACATTCTTTCGATAACCTTAATTCTGGTTATGCTAGCAAATTAAAATCCTAAAATAAATTTGTCTAATTTCTTATTTGAAAATTCTCATTCTAACACTAGCATCCACTCAGTCCTCTACGGCGATGTAGATTAAACTAGTATCTACATAACCCCATACGACCATGAGTATTCAGTTAAAAATGAGAACAAAGGCCTGAAATGAATTTATTTATCTACATTGTCTTAAAAAAAATGTATTCTAATGGATTACATTTACATGAAATCTATAATTCTGTTTCTTGGAAATGCTTAACCTTTGAAACGTTTTTCGCCATTATTCTGGAGATTATCAGAAAGACAGGAAGCCACTCATAAAGATTTTCATGCAAAACCAAGACAATCTGTATGCGTTGTCTATTATAAAAAAAATAACACCGAATGAATTAAATGAATAGTGGGTAAAAAGAAGTATTTTTATTTTGCAACAATTTTTTCTTTATGAATTATTTGATGTAACACCCCTATTTTTTTGTAATATGCTCATATCCTAAGTAACAACATATATTTTCTGGAATAAGAGTGAAGGATTACTTCGTAGTATAAAAAAATAAAAAATAAATTATGAAAAATGAATAAAATTGATTTTCCCAAATATGAATGAGCCGAATCCAGGAGCTAAAATACATGTGGTCTGGGACGCTCTGTCGACTTTAAAAATATTAATACTCATGAATTAAATGAATAGGGGGTAAAGAAAATATTTCAATTTTGCAACATTTTTTCCCTATGAACGATTTTATGAAACACCACTATTATTTTCTACGATATGGTTATATCCTAAGTAACAACATCTATTTTTTGGAATAAAATTGGAGGATTACCTCCAACGAAAATGAAAAATAAATTTTGGCCTCCCTAATATTTATGAAATTTTATTGGAATCAGGAACCAACATTGATTTTCAACTTATGAATCAATAATATTTTAGCTCCCGTATACGGTGTTAACGTAACGTACGTGTTTTATATTCACCACGCATCCTGTACATCAAGTCAGTTAAAAGCAGTCACATATAAGACAGATATTCATAATACAAAACAACCATATGATAAAAACGCTTCAGCATTCTTACGCCAATGTACCTCTTAGGTACTTGACTGAGACGAAAAAGTAATTAGCAAATGGCAATTGTTAAACTACTGATAACTGAGGCCACCCAAGTAAAACACACATGGCATAGCCCTTGTCCATCGTCGAATATGGAAACTGGCGGACCAGAGTCGTCTAACAAAAACATCAAGGGTGGTAAGCTCTCCATTTAAAAAAAAAAGACGCAAATTAGGACTTCCTTTAGAGATACTAAGGGGAGTCCTAATTTGCGTAGCGTTTAAGAAAAACGTATAATTTTTCTTGAGTCCCGAGCGTCTCAACGCCGATTCGAAATAAGAAGCAATCTCCGAAGGCAGTATTCTTAGCTTTCCTTTCGTGTAGTGCCAATTTCATTTTATTTTTTTAAAGATTCATATACGGAGCGTTCTTATTATATGATCTTACCCGAACCGACTCACAGCATCGAAATAAAAACTGAGTAAACCGCGGCGCGTCGTGAAATTATTGAAAAAAAAATTGTGTACCTGGTGTGCAGTGAATATAGTGTCGCTGTTCTAACAGTCAGGGACTGATAAGATAATTTCAATTTTATTTAATTTTTCTGTTTTCGACAGTCACGGACTAAACCACTGGCTATATTTACTATCCCATAAAATTAAGCCATCAAAGGTACTATACTCCGTTCGCCCAAAAGATTCAGCTAAGCCACTCCCCACAAATGTGCGCTAAATTTGAATATAATGTTTTTATTGGTTGAATTTTTAAAACTCATATTACAACCAACCATATCGAAAACGTTATTAATATATGAGTTATTTGTTCTCCGAGGCAAATTGTTTTCAGCCTCAAATCTGAAGTATGGGTTTTTAGAAATAACTGTTGTTATTTGCTGTTTTTCCTAGTCATCTAATAAAATAGTGTTTCAATACTTTGGTGCATATTTGTGTATATCAAAGTACGCGATAAAAATGATTTATAATATTGATTAAATGTCAGGACCACTTTTTCTTTCTTAGGTTAAAAATTCATTCTTGTCGAATTAATTATGAATCAAGCTTTCTCCGACGAAAAAACGGAAAAGCAAACATTTTTCGGTTAAAGAGAAGGAAAATGTGAATATCTTTAAGGCTTCTGCTACAGAGAACCCAGACAACCTTAAGACACAAAACGTCGAGTTTACTGCAAAGGCAGCAGGCAATTTTCTTTTTTGTATTATACAGACATGCTCAAAGTACTTCCTCTTGAGGCAATCTTAGTTTAACAATGTATATTTATTATAGTTTATATTATTATTTATATTAGTTATACATAATTTAGGTGTGAGTGACCGCAGCGTTTTCAAAATTTTTCATGTGTCAGGAAACACATGCACTTCAGGAGCAAAAAGCGTATCACGGACAACGAGCAATTTTGGACAACATCGATGAGAAAACCAAAAGTGTTCTCACTCGAAATGATATAAAAGAATATATACAATCTATTATACCATTGAATAGTTTTTTAATTTTGCCGCTTTTACAAATTTATAGCGCGTGAAGCTGGTTGTTGCCCTCAATGGCCTAAGCAAAATGAGGAGTGGTCTTACTGCATCTCTTGGGCGAACTGAGTACAGTAATTATTTAGATACTGTAAATTCCCCTAGTACTTTACTAGTGGTGACGCTTGTTACTTTTAAATGGTTTTTACTTTATAAAAATTTAGCCTTTAATTTTTTAACTCTTTGGCATTAAGTTCTCTACCTACATTAAATAAATCCATTAATTAATTATTTAGCTCTCTGATAGCTAAATATCTGATAATCTCACAAGTTACGAAGTTACTTTTGCAATTGTTTTACACTTAAAATTTTTTCGCAGGGAGAACGTAAATTCTGTTTGTCGGTTTTTAATGCCCGGTGATTAAATTAATTAATGAACTAATTATTCAGTGTAGCGAATTCACGTGAATGTGCGAGTGCTTGCGTGAATAATTTTTTTTTTGTTAGGTAGAATCTACCTTATGGCTTGAGATGGGATTTTTTTAATTTTTTTTTATAATTTGTTATTAGTAATTGACTATTCGTAACGTATTTCGGTTAAAACTCTTGTCCAAATAAATGTTTTCTTAATTATTATGTTCTTTTGTTTTTGAAATTTAAATATTCCCAGAATCTCACTTAATGGACAAGTTTAACACAATTTTTTAAAATTTTATTAGAATTAGAATTCATTTTATTAAGTATTGGTTGACTTAATAAATAATTGAGTTCAGTTGTTGTTCAATTAATTTTTTTGTTCTTAAATTTTATTTAAATTGCATTTTTGTTTTACGTGGAGACATTTAAATAATCCCAACACAATTGCCAACCTCCATCAGGACCAGCCAAGACGCTCAAGCGTCTATTATCAGCTGCATATTTTTTTGTGAAACTGTTAGTTGCCCATTGATTATATTAGTACGTCACTATATTTTATTTTATTTATTTTTGTTTTTTTTGCATTTTTATTTTACGCCCTAATTGTTTAATTTTAGTTCTCTTGTTTTCGCTTCATTGCCAACTTGTATTATCTTGCCTTGACATTTCATTCAAAACATTTATTTCAATTCGTTTTATTTTTGTTTTGTATTTAATCGAGCACAGGCAATAAATTTTGTAAAGTAAAATCGGCCTTTTACATACACGAGGAGGTAGCCCCAAAATTTCCGAGCAGTTCGCGGGGGATGGTCCTCCACTGCGTTAAAGATCACAGTGCCTATCTGTAAAGAACTCACCCTGAGAGTCGACCCGATCGCTACCAGTCAAACGTGGTGCTACTGGCGCCCATACGAAAAAAATTCGTAGTATTCATATTTTTTTACACGACGAGGTAATCCTCCAATCTAATTCCAAGAAATATGTGTTGTTACTTAAGAAGAAGAAAACATTGTTGCAAAATTAAAATATTTTTTTACCCCCTATTTATTTAATTTATTGAGTATCAATTTTTACTTCCCTCGCATACCGAAGGGAAGTATTGTATACGAGAAAAAATCACCCTCCGAGATTTTTTCGGATTTTGACGTTTCAGATCACGTAGATTACGGAAATATAGGTTTTTCAATTCCGTCAGTTTGTCTGTCTGTCTGTCTGTTGGTGCACTAACTAATAAACTACTTGACGGAGAGCAGTGAAATTTAGTAGGTAGTTGACACTACTGTAAGCGAAGAAATGGTTAAACTTTCACTGCAATATATACAGGGTGAACCGTCTAAAAGGAATGAATAATGAAAATATTTTTTTTTTTGCTCAAATTTAAAATTTCTACGTTTCATGACACTCTAAGCCTATTTCAGAAAAAAAAAATTTTGAACATTTTTTCACCATTGAAAAATATTTTACCATGAAAAAATTTTTTTCTTCGTTCAAATTTAAAATTTGCACGTTTCATGCCATTCTAAAAATAAAAAAGAAAAGTTTTTACCAACATTTTTGAAAAATTTTTACCACCAAAATAGATGTAATTTTTTTTCCTTTGTTCAAATTTAAAATATCCACGTTTTATTGCGTTCTAAACCTATTTAAAAAAAAACAGAATTTTTTTTACCATTTTTTAAAAATTTTGCCTCTAAAATAGACTTTTTTTTAATTTGTTCAAATTAAAATTTTCCACGTTTCCATGGCATTCTAAACCTATTTCAACTAAAAGAAATTGAAAATTTTTTTTTAAATAATGTTTAATCTATTTATCACTACTATAGAATAGATGAAAAAATTTTTTTTACTCAAATTTAAAAAGGTTTCACGGCATTCTAAACCTATTTCAGAAAAAAAAAGTTTGAAAATTTTTTTCACCAACATTTTTGGAAAAAGGTTTACCACTAAAATAGATGGAAATTTTTTTTTTCTTTGCTGAAATTTAAAATTTTCACGTTTCATGGCATTCTAAACCTATTAAAAAAAATCGGTAAAGGTATTACACAGAACTTCCCTCGTTATTTGTGCGTGGCAGTCACTCTAAAAAATTAATAATTACGAAATGACATTGAGAATAATAATCGGAATAGAGTTATTGCTATTATTACAAAGAAAACTTGATAAGTTTTGGTCAAAAAATATACAGATTGCTCATCCAACAGCAAAAGTTAAATACCAAATAGCAGGCTTGCGCAAATACCTTTACAAATGTCCACCATGACTGAATTATTTCTTGGGATGGCCACCCTGTACATTTTTCAATAAAAGTATAATAGGTGCATATGCCAGATATTATTGCCATCTGTCACATTTTCAATCCAACATTCACGTAATGGAGTGGAAGTATAGTGGTGGTTAAAAAATATCATTTTTTTTTTTAATTTTTCAAGCGATGTTGGTAAAATAATTTTCAAAATGTTTTCTTCTGAAATAGGTTTAAAATGTCAAACGTAGAAATTTTAAATTTGAGCAAAAAGGAAAGTTTCCTTCTATTCTATAGTAGTGCTAAAAAAAGTTTAAAAATAAAAAATTTCGTATTTTTTAAAATAGGTTTAGAATGCTATGAAACGTGAAAATTTTAAATTTGAGCAAATAAAAAAAAATTCGGTCTATTTTAGTGGTAAAGACTTTTTGAAAAATGTTGGTGAAAAAAATTTTCAAAAATTTTTTTCTGAAATACCTACATTTAGAATGTCAATTAAATTTGAGCATTCCAGTGTTAAATTTTTTTCCAAACTGGTAATAAAATGTTGCAACTTTTTTTTTCCGAAATTGGTTTGGAATATCATGAAACGTGGAAATTTTAAATTTGAGCAAAAAAATGTTTTCGTCTGTTCTATAGTAGTGATGCATAAATGGATTAAAAATGTTTTCAAATTTTCTTAAAAATTCTTCAAAAACATTTTTAAATTTGTTTGAAGTTTTAGAATGTCATGGAAACGTGGATAGTTAAAATCTGAACAAAGAAAAAAAAATTCTATCTTAGTGGTAAAATTTTTAAAAAATTGTAAGAAAAATTTATAATTTTCCTTTTAAGTAAATAGGGCTTAGAATGCCATGAAACGTGGAAATTTTAAATTTGAAGAAAGAAAAAAAAAAAATTAGTTAATTTTAGTAGTAAAAATTTTCAATTTTTTTTTTCCTGAAATACGTTAAGCGTGTCATGAAACGTAGAAATTTCAAATTTGAGCAAAAAAAATTTTTTTTCATCTTCATCAATTTTTTCAAAAATGTGAAAAAAATTTTCAAAATTTTTTTTTTGCTGAAACAGGTTTAGTGCGTCGTGAAACGTGGAAATTTTAAATTTGAGCAAAAAAAAATTGTTTTCACTATTTATTCCACCCTGTATATTTTCCAGTAAAATTTCTACCATTTCTTCGCTGACAGTAGCGTCAACTACCTACCAAATTTGACTGCTCTCCGTCAAGTAGTTTTTTTAGTAAATGCACCAACAGACAGACAGACAGACAGACAGACTGACGGAATTGAAAAACCTATATTTTCGTAATCTACGTGTTCTGAAACGTCAGAATCCGAAAAAATCTCGGAGGGTGATTTTTTCTCGAATACAATACTTCCCTTCGGTATGCGAGGGAAGTAAAAAATTCAAAAATTTTTTTTTTCGAATCAGGCTTAGATGCCATGAAACGTGGGAATTTTAAATTTGAAGAAAGAAAAAAAAAATTCATTTTAGTAGTAAAAAATTTTTCAAAAATATTGGTGAAAAAATTGTTTTTCCTGAAATAGGTTAAGCGTGTCATGAAACGTAGACATTTTAAATTTGAGCAAAAAAAAAATTTTTTCATCTTAGTCAATTTTTTTTTCAAAAATGTTGGAAAAAATATTTTCAAAAATTTTTTTTTTCTGAAATAGGTTTAGCGCGCCATGAAACGTGGAAATTTTGAATTTGAGCAAAAAAACATTTTTTTCACTATTTATTCCGTTTAGACAGTCCACCCTGTATATTTTCCAGTGAAATTTCTACAATGTCTTCGCTGACAGTAGCGTCAACTACCTACCAAATTTGACTGCTCTCCTTCAAGCAGTTTTTTAGTAAATGCACCAACAGACAGACAGACAGACAGACAGACAGACAGACAGATAGACAGACAGACTGACGGAATTGAAAAACCTATATTTTCGTAATCTACGTGTTCTGAAACGTCAGAATCCGAAACAATCTCGGAGGGTGATTTTTTCTCGAATACAATACTTCCCTTCGGTATGCGAGGGAAGTAAAAATTATATAAAATTGTAATCTTTTCTTACCACTACTATCGAATAGAAGGAAATTTTCCTTTTTGCTCAAATTTAAAATTTCCACGTTTCATGACATTCTAAACCTATTTCAGAAGAAGAAAAAAATTGAACATTTTTTACTTTTGTTGTTGGATGAGCACTCTCTATATTTTTTTGACCAAAACTTATCAGGCTTTCTTTGTAATAATAGTGATTACTATATTCCGATTATTATTTTCAATGTCATTTCGTAATTATTAATTTTTTAGAGTGACCTCCATGCACGAATAAAGAGGGAAGTTCTGTGTAAATACCTTTACCGATTTTTTTATAATCAAGATAACGCCCGGGACCTCATATATTCTAGCTTCCGGATTTGGCTCATTTATATTTGAAAAATTCAAATTTATTTCATTTTTCAAAATTTATTGTTTATTTTTTTACACCATGAAGTAATCCTCCAATCTTATCCAAAAAATATATTCTGTTACTTAGGATATGAGCATATCACAGAAAAATTGTGGTGTTCCATCAAATAGTTCATAAAGAAAAGATTGTTGCAAAATTAAAATATTTTTCGTACACCCTATCCATTTAATTTATGGAACATTTTTTTTTTTGTAATCGACATAACGCCCTGCACCACACATATTTTATCTCCCAGATTCGGCTCATTCACATTTGAAAAAATCGGTAAAGGTATTTACACAGAACTTCCCTCGTTCATGGCAGTCTCTCTAAAAAAATAATAATTACGAAATGACATTGAGAATAATAATCGGAGTAGAGTTATTGCTATTATTACAAAGAAAACTTGATAAGTTTTTGGTCAAAAAAATATACAGATTGCTCATCCAACAGCAAAAGTTCAATACTAAATAGCAGGTGCCACATATGGCAGGCTTGCGCAAATACCTTAACAAATGTCCACCATGACTGAATTATTTCTTGGGATGACCACCCTGTACATTTTTCAATAAAAGTATAATAGGTGCATATGCCAGATGTTATTGCCATCTGTCACATTTTCAATCCAACATTCACGTAATGGAGTGGAAGTATAGTGGTGGTTAAAAAATTTCATTTTTTTAAAATTTTTCAAAAGATGGTAAAATAATTTTCAAATTTTTTTCTCCTGAAATAGGTTTAAAATGTCAAAGGTAGAAATTTTAAATTAGAGCAAAAAGGAAAGTTTCCTTCTGTTCTATAGTAGTGCCAAAAAAAGTTTAAAAATTAAAAATGATGTATTTTTAAAATAGGTTTAGAATGCTATGAAACGTGAAAATTTTAAATTTGAGCAAATAAAAAAAAAATTCGATCTATTTTAGTGGTAAAAACTTTTTGAAAAATGTTGGAGAAAAAAATTTTCAAATTTTTTTTTCTGAAATACCTAGGTTTAGAATGTCATTTAAATGTGAGCATTCTGGTGTTAAATTTTTTCCAAACTGGTAACAAAATGTTGCAAATTTTTTTTTCCGAAATTGGTTTGGAATATCATGAAACGTGGAAATTTTAAATTTGAGCAAAAAAAATTTTTCGTCTGTTCTATAGTAGTGATACATAAATGGATTAAAAATGTTTTCAAATTTTTAAAAAATTCTTCAAAAACATTTTTAAATTTGTTTGAATAGTTTTAGAATGTCATGGAAACGTGGATAGTTAAAATCTGAACAAAGAAAGAAAAATTCTATCTTAGTGATAAAATTTCAAAAAACTTTTTTTTAATCAGGCTTAGAATGCCATGAAACGCGAAAATTTTAAATTTGAAGAAAGAAAAAAAAAATTAATTTTAGTAGTAAAAATTTTTTCAAAAATATTGGTGAAAAAAATTTTCAATTTTTTTTTTCCTGAAATAGGTTAAGCGTGTCATGAAACGTAGAAATTTTAAATTTGAGCAAAAACAAATTTTTTCATCTTGGTAAAAATTTTTTCAAAAATGTTTGAAAAAAATTTTCAAAAATTTTTTTTTCCTGAAATAGGTTAAGCGTGTCATGAAACGTAGAAATTTTAAATTTGAGCAAAAACAAATTTTTTTCATCTTGGTAAAAATTTTTTCAAAAATGTTTGAAAAAAATTTTCAAAAAATTTTTTTTCCTGAAACAGGTTTAGCGCGTCATGAAACGTGGAAATTTTAAATTTGAGCAAAAAAAAATGTTTTCACTATTTATTCCGTTTAGACGGTCCACCCTGTATATTCTTCAGTGAAAATTCTACCAGTTCTTCGCTGACAGTAGGGTTAACTACCTACCAAATTTGACTGCTCTCCGTCAAGTAGTTTTTTAGTAAATACACCAACAGACAGACAGACAGACAGACAGACAGACAGACAGACAGACTGACGGAATTGAAAAACCTATATTTTCGGAATCTACGTGTTCTGAAACGTTAGAATCCGAAAAAATCTCGGAGGGTGATTTTTTCTCGAATACAATACTTCCCTTCGGTATGCGAGGGAAGTAAAAATCATTTTTTTTTTTTTTCAAAATTCTTTCATAACTTTTGTAAAAATGTTTTTTTCAAGCTGGTATTTTGGGCACATTATTCTAATATTGGTAGGCACTTACCTCCCAAATATGATCCAAATCCAAGCGGGGACAGCTAACCCATGCATATCCGGCTACGCTCTTTAAAAGGTGAAAATGGTTGCAAAACATGTAAAAATCATGTTATTCTCGCCAGACTAGTAAAAATTTGTTAATTCTTATTTTGCATGAATTTTTAAATTTAGCTACAAAAAAGATTTTACTTTTCAAAACACCTGCCTGAACTTTTCGCAATTTGTTGTAAATGATAATCCGTTTTTGAAAAAAAATGTCTCTCTGACAGCTATTGGTTATCCACATGAAGAATTGCTCTCTAGGTTTTGCCTAGATAGTCAAGAGATCCGTAGATACCGATCGCAATTAACTTTTTTATATAATATTTTACACGATAACATCGACTGTGGAGATATTTTAAGTGTGCTTAATTTTCAAATTCCTAGACCGGCATCTAGACACAACAATTTATTTCACTTGCCCTTCTCAAGGACAAACGTAAACAAAATTTCTTGTATCCTGCAGATATGCAGTATGTACAATAATTTGAATAATTGATTAGATATATTCATTTGTAGTCTTAGAGACATAAAGAATCTGTCTCTAACTTAAATTTTGTATTTTGTTCCTTTTTGTTGACACAAGTAGCCTCACGGTATACTATAGTTCTTGCATAAGCTATATATTTTTTATTTATGTGTATTTATACTAAACTGTATTATATACGTTTAGTGTAGTTAGTTGTCTTTTGGATTAATTCACATGTATTCATGTATATATGTGGGTATATGTATATCTTTTTGTATTTTTCACAAGTTACTATTTTTAATTTTAGTTTTTATCTTCTATTCTGTAATTTGGTTTTTTAACCTGTTGAATAGTGTATCAAATAAATAAATTTTTGTTAATTAATTTATCAGACTTAATTTTTTATACACTTTTTTTCATGAAAGTACACTTCATATCACCTCCTTGATTTTAGTTTTAAAATGAAATTTAAGATCTCTCCTATCTATTACAAGTAGTCTTGCTGACAGTTTTTGTCAATTAATTTGTCAGACTTAATTTTGAATGCGCAGCGTTAATGCATCAGGATCAATCACTGACATCTTATAACAACTTCTGAAAAAAACAACAACTCAAGTTTAAGATCTCCTCTATGCATAAAAATTTGTCTGTCATTGACGAAATGTTTTTCACCATGTCAGACAAAAAATGGGTCACGGCACATAAAAAATTAAACTTGTCGTAGTTAAGAACATTATTTCTCTGACAGATCAATTTTTAATCATAAATGAGATCTCAAGAAAGCTAAGGTGACGCAGCCACTGTAAAAGCTTATTTAAAAAAAATTCACAGATCTTGCATCTTTTGCAAGTATCTTAAGCGTATTGAAAATACCAGATGCAACTATACTGCTCTTGGAGTCCAAGGATGGATCGCTAGGATGATAGGTATTTTCAGCATTTGCATTAGGTACCATTAGCGATTAATGATAAAATGAAAAAAATAAAAACTTTTACCAAATTTAATAATACCACTTGGGTTCATTGTAATTGGACCCATGTTCATTGATAAACTTTTTTTAGATTAACCCAACTATCATCTGTCAAATTTTGTCATAAAACTTGTAGAACACCATGTATAGTGCTTTTCTACTGTACTTTTTTTATATCATACTTAGATGTGTTTGATAATATTATTTACATAATTTTAAATGTATTTGTCCATATGATCGAATTAAGCTAGTCCATGTTTTATAGGGTAAATGTTTTTTAATGTTAATTTGAAAGCGACGGTGTTCTGTAAGAAATAACGCGAGTTATGCAAACTAAGATACGATATGGCAGTGTCGGCACGTATCACAAGAGACCATTAAGTTTAGGAGTGTTTATGTTTACATTTTAGTTTCGAGATACTACTTGGATTGTTATTGAAACGTGATATCCCTAATAGCATGGCGTTGATTGAACGGTACGGTTACAAGGCCGGCGCAGCGGCCTAGACAGATCTGTAGCTCTCCGTACGTTTTTCGTAAGATGGGTCCTATAATATGCACCCAGTAGTATTTTCAATGCTAAAAGAGAAACGTTGTCACGGCGCTTCAAAATTAAGTCTGATATGGTGAAAAACATTTCTTCAATGAGAGATAAATCTTTATGCATAGAGGAGATCTTAAAACTTCAGCTGTTTCTTTTTAAGGAGGTGCTATGAGACTCCAGTGATTGATACCGATGCAATTACCAATGATTTTCAGCCAGACAAGAGGTAATAGATAGCAGAGATCTTAAACTTAACTTAAAAAAAATCAAGGAGGTGTTCAAAATAATTAAAAATAAATTAAGTTTGACAAGTTAATTTTAATTTTTTTTAAAATGGTTAAAGTTGAAAAAATTTCGAGACGGAGTTTTGAAAAATAGAATCATTTAATTTAGCTACATTCAAAAATTCATAAAAAATAACAGTTAATAAATTCTTACTAGTCTGGCGAGCGAAATATGATATTTACATGTTTTGCAACCTAAAATGGTCTTTTAAATTTGAGGTATTCGATGGGGTACTTTTTTTGTCATGGGAGCTCACTCTATTATGGAGGTATGGTGGAGACACATTTTGCGGTAACTCCTGCAGTTGCTTTTAAAGGTAATAATGAATATTGATAGGGTGTGAATAAATAGTAGTGCCAACGCGTTCTTGCACATGTTTAAGTAAATATCTCTTTTAATTTTAAAGAGAAATTCAAAGCACACTGCTTTATAGCAAATAAATTTTTTTAATTTGAAGAATATGTATAAAAGAGTTTAGTATATAGACTTTCGTATTAAGCAAGGTTAAAAAATCCTAGAGCGTTTTGTTTGCCAATTTGTTTATGAAATGCTTCATGCATCAGTAAAAAAAGTATTCTCTGACAAAATACTCCACATTAAATAAATGGTATTAGTCCTGCTACCAAGGATGTAAAACAGTTCAAACCTAGGAAAATCACTAGAATGGCTGAAACTCGGCACATGGTTATTTTCAAAGTATAAACTAAGCCTTTTCGTCATATGCAAATAATATTTTTAGGCTATTGTTTTAATCTTGTGTGCAAGAGAAAATTAAATGGTATGTGCACTTATTAACTCATACACAAGACAAGTTAAAGTTTATTCTATTCTATGTATGCTTTGAATTTTTATCATACTTTATACAGTTTTGAGTAAAACCTTAAAAAAAATAGGTAAAAGTATTTACACAGAACTTCCCTCTTTATTTGTGCATGGCGGTCACTCCAAAAAATTAATAATTGCGAAATGACAATGAAAATAATAATCGGAATATAGTTATCACTATTATTACAAAGAAAACCTGATAAGTTTTGGACAAAAAAATATACAGAGTGCTCACCCAACAGCAAAATTTCAATATTAAATGACAGGCACCTAATATGGAACGCTTGCGCAAATACCTTTACAAATGTCCACCATGACTGCATTATTTCTTGGGATGACCATCCTGTACATTTTTCAGTAAAAGTGTAATAGGTGCATATGCCAAATATTATTGCCATCTGTCACATTTTCAATTCCACATTCACGTAGTGGAGTGTAAGTACAGTGGTGGTTGAAAAATTTCATTTTTTTTGAAATTTTTCAAAAATGTTGGTTATAAAATTATCTTTTTTTTTTTCTTCTGAAATAGGTTTAGAATGTCATGAAACGTGAAAATTTTAAATTTGAGCAAAAGAAAATTTGTCACTATTTATTCCCTTCAGACGGTCCACCCTGTATATTTTCCATTGAAAGTTTAACCATTTCTACCTGCCAAATTTGACTGCTCTCCGTCAAGCAGTTTTTTAGTTAATGCACCAACAGACAGACAGACAGGCAGACTGACTGAATTGAAAAACCTATATTTTCGTAATCTACGTGATCTGAAACATCAAAATCCGAAAAATTCTCGGAGGGTGATTTTTTCTCGAAACTTCCCTTCAGTATGCGAGGGAAGTAAAACATTACAAAAGAATTACATATTATTTCCTTTAAAATTTTTCAATTCTTGTACTAAGTCACTCCCTACGGGGTGAATAAACATAGTAAGTAAGATCAACTGATCAACAGCAGCAATGCGCTAAATGCCGCAGCAGGCAAATACTTATGTTACTGACGACGCATTTTTTAGAAAATTTCACATGCTTTTAGACCTATTTGCAATCATAGGAATTTATGAACAGAATTGATATGTTATAAGTCATAAAATTATACAATTACCGAATTCTGTTCAATAATGCAAGAAAACCCACATTTTTGACGTGCCCGAATAATAGTGATTTAAAATAAAAAGTTAATTGTGAAATTAAAAACTGTGTTACGCAGAAAATAGTACACAATTTGAGCTTGATTTCATATTTTTAATTTTTTGCTAGAAATAAATTTCGAGTGCAAAGTCGAAATTTTTTATTAGAATATTGTGGGTAATTTCGATACTGTCATGAATATCAAAGTGCTCTCTTTTAAAGTCAATAAATAGAAAATGATTTGCAATATTATTAAATTAAAACATATACTATTAAGAATGGAACCTGATAAGAATTATACAATGCATCTGAAATCCACCTTCTTTAGGATGATTTTTTCGTTTTTCCTTAGGTTTGTTTTAGACGGACATGTGACGCTTTTAATGACAAAATTTAATTCGTAACGTCACTTCATTTTACATGAAACCTATTGACACTATGAAAATAAAACATATGAGCTTCCTATTCTCTACATATCTTCTCTAAAAAAAGACGTAACTTTGCTTTTGCACGGTAAATATTTTTCAAGATATCTCAGAAAAACGAAATTTTCGAAATTCAAATTAAATTGTTTCAATGAAGTGCTATAGAGATGTAAACATTTTTGTTTTTAAATAGGGTTAGTGGAGTTGATCTGACACGCAAAATCATCGAAGTGACAACATTTTTCTTTTTGAACTTTTTCTCTGGTGATATAAAGTCGCCGACCTCCCGAAATTTGTGGTGACTAGCGTGGGCGACTCACGGATTGTGGAGGGGTAATTTACATGTAAAGATGCGGGAAATCAGTTTTTGGCCATAACTCGTTTGATTCGGATCGAAAAATTGTATCGGGTAAAAATAAAGGGCTCACAAGTATGCAGAAACTGAATTTTCGTCGAAATCGGGCCAACAGTTCTTGAGGTATTGCAATTTAAAGGTTCAGTTTTGTACACGGATTTTTCGCTGCGGCGAGAACGAACCGAGAGCCGTTTTCGCGTTTTTTTACGGGGAATAGAGCGGCTTAGCGACTTCCTATTTCTTTCTCCAATAGATGTGTATGTAGTGATGAAGTACTGTGTCCAAATTTCAAGTCGCTAGGTCGGTCGATTAGGAGGGGTGGGGAAGGGGAAACGAAAATCAAATTAAAACTGCTGTAACTTTCGCCACATAACCCCCAGCAAACGCGAAATTGTGTATTAATGTTCCTACTTCAACGTTTTTTCATTTGTTTATAATTTTCGGCATAAGTAGACAAATGGTTGCGGAAAAACTGATTTTTTTTAGAAAAAGTCATTTTTCACCAGGAAGGAGAGGGTGGTGGAAGAACATTTTTCGCCACCGTATGAGGATTATTTTTTCTTTGATTTTAGCCCAGCCAGATTGCGATCGAATGATTAGAAGGGGATGGAGGGGACCGCAAAGCTTTTAGCCCATAGAAGGGCAAGGGAAAGGATTGGGAACTTCGGGCTGAGCTCATTTTCATGGGCAATACATTCTCTTTCAGAATTTTTTTACCACGAAGCTCTAACTGCATTAAGGCCTGTACGCGCACGTGATACATTCATAAAACGTAGTCCTGATATTTTATTATTTATTTGCCCATAATATATCGGCCCAGTCCCAGTTGATTCGTCATGTCCCACACTCTTATATACATATTATTATATTTTATAAATGTATCCTGCGCGCATGCAGGCCCTAAAGCACTTAAAGCTTCGTGGTAAAGAAGTTCTGAAACAAAATTTATTGTCCTTGAAAATGAGCCCAACCCAAAGTCCCTAACCCTTTCCGTTGCTTCTACGGGCAAAAACTTTGCGCTCCCCTCCCTCCCCTTCTAATCGTCCCATCACAATCTGGCTGAGCTCAAATCAAAGAGGCAAGAATTCCGCATCCGATGGCGAAAATATTTCTTTTTTCCCACCACCTTCCTTCCTGGTGAAAAAAAACTTTTTCTAAAAAAAAAAATGGTTATTTCCGCAACCATTTGTTTATTTATGCCGAAAATTATAAATAAATGATAACACGTTGAAATAGGAACATCAATACACAATGCGTTTGCTGGGCGATATGTGGCCAAAATTGCGGAAGTTACAGCAGTTTTAATTTGATTTTTGTCTTCCCCTCCCTCACCCTTCTTAATCGACTTGAAATTTGGAAACAGTACTTTGAACCCGGCTATCTACTGGGGAAAAAAGTAGCAAGTCACTAAGTCGCTTTCTTCCCCGCAAAAAAACGCGAGAACGGCTCTCGGTACGTTCTCGCTGTAGAGAAAAATCCTTATACAAAACCGGACTTTCAAATTGCAATACCTCGAAAATCGTTGGACCGATTTCGATGAATCAAAATTCAGTTTACGCGCATTTGCTGGCTCTTTATTTTACTTCCACATCCACGTAGTGGATTGGAAGTATAGTAATCGCAAAAAAATTTTCAAAAATTTTTATTCGTGAAATAGGTTTAGAATGTCATGAAACGTCGAGATTTTAAATTTGAGCGAAAAAAAAATTTCTGTCTGTCTGTCTGTCTGTCGGTCTGTCGGTCTGTCGGTCTGTCGGTCTGTCGGTCTGTCTGTAACTTTTTTTGTCCGCACGTTTTCTCCGGAACGGTTTGAGATATTGATTTGAAATTTTGTACACGTATATATTATGACGAGATCTGGAACTGGATTGTTTTTTGAGGAAATCCGGTGAAGGGTTGGGGGTTAAATAGGTAAAATAGGGAAAAATAAGTAAAGCAAGCTTGTAAGAGAACAGACACTTGAAATTTGGTGTATGTACTAGAAGTTAAGGCCTAAGATTTTTTTATAACATCTTTCAACCCCCCACCACCCCTACCCCATTAATGGGGTTGATAAAATAAAGTTGAGATTTTCATTTGAAATTTCGTACACGTATGTATTATAGCGACATCTGAAATTAGATTATATTTTGAGATGATTCCGTTGAAGGGTTGGGGGTTAATTTGGGGTAAATAGGGGAATATAAGTAAAACAAGTTGGTAAGAGTACAGAAACTTGAAATTCAGTGTATGTACTAGAAGCCAAAGCGTCAGATTTTTTTATAATATTTTTCAACCCCCACCACCCCTACTACAATATGAAAAGGGTTGATTAAATAAAATTGAGATATTCATTTGAAATTTGGTACACGTATGTATTATAACGACATCTGGAACTAGATTATAATTTGAGATGATTCCGTTGAAGGGTTGGGGGTTAAATAGGGGTAAATAGGGGAAAATAAGTAAAGCAAGCTGGTAAGACTACAGAAACTTTAAATTCGGTGTATATACTAGAAGCCAAGGTCTCAGATTATTTATAATATTTTTCAACCCCCACCACCCCTACTTCATTATTACAAGGGTTGATAAAATAAAATTTAGATATTCATTTGAAATTTGATACACGTATGAATTATAACGACATCTGGAACTAGATTATTCTTTGAGATGATTCCTTTGAAGGGTTCGGGGTTATTTAGGGGTAAATAGGGGGAAATAAGTAAAGCAAGCAGGTATGACTACAGAAACTTGAAATTCGATGTATGTACAAGAGGCAAATGCCCCAGATTTTTTGATAATTTATTTCAGCCCCCACCACCCCTACTCCATTATTCAAGGGGTTGATAAAATAAAATTGAGATATTCACATGAAATTTAGTACGCATATGTATCCTAACGACACCTGGAACTAGATTATATTTTGAGATGATTCCGTTGAAGGGTTGGAGGTTAAATAGGGGTAAATAGGGGAAAATAAGTAAAGCAAGCTGGTAAGACTACAGAAACTTGAAATTCGGTGTATGTACTAGAAGCGAAGGTCTCAGGTTTTTTTATTAGTATTTTCTATTTCTCCCCACCACCCCCACTCCCTTATTAAGAGTTGATAAAATTAAATTTAAATTTTCACTTGAAATTTGGTACATTTATATATTATAATTATATCTGAAACTGGATTATATTTTGACATGATTGCGTTGAAGGAGTGGGGGTAAGTAGAGGTAAATAGGGAAAAATAAGTAAAGCAAGCTGGTAAGAGTATTGCAACTTGAAATTCGGTGTATGTCCTAGAAGCCAAGATCTCAAATTTTTTAACAATATGTTTCAACCCTTCCACTACCCTTACTACATTATTAAAGGGGTTGATAAAATAAAATTGAGATATTCACTTGTAATTTGGTAGACATATGTATTATAACGACATCTGGAACTAGATTATATTTTGGGATGATTCCGTAGAAGGGTTAGGGTTAATAGGAGTGACTAGGGGAAAATAAGTAAATCAAGGTGATAAGAGTACAGAAATTTGGGATTCGGTGTATATACTAGAAACCAAGGCCTCAGATTTCTTTCTAATATTTTTCAAACTCCACCACCTCCGCTTCATTATTAATGGGATTGATAACATCAAATTGAGATATTCACTTGAGATTAGTACACGTATGTATTGTAGTGACATCTGATTGAGATGCCTCCATTGAAGGGGTGGGAGGTGAATAGTAGAAAATAAGTAGGGTGAACTAAAAACTTCATTTTTAACGTATATGGTAGAAACCAACTCCTCAAACTTTTCTATGACATCTGCCCCAAATATTATTAAAATTCTATGACCAATAATTTCCACATACTAGAGTGCAAATATAGTCAAGATGTTTCCTTTAAAACGACTTGGATGAAGAATCTGGATGTGGAAGTAGTGATTCCTTAGGCAGCGGTTTTTACCCTATACAATTTGTCGATCCGAATCAAACTAAGCGAGTTATGTCCGAAAAACTGATTTCCAGTATTGTTACATGTACATTCCCCCCCCCCCTCCGCCACCCGTGAGTCGTCCACACTATCACTATAAGATTCGGTAGGTCCGATTTTATATTATCACAAAAAAAAAGTTCAAAAAGAAACGCTGTCACTTTGAAATCCAGATCGACCCCACTGTATACTTTGAAAAATATTGTGTGTCAAAAACTAGCCGCTCTAGTTTCTTTTTTCCGAGGTCAATACCTTTCGTAACTAGACTAATGGCCTTAACAACAAAAGTGTGTCAAAACCACGAGACAATCCTGTCTACTAAAATCAAATAATGACATTTATGTAAAATGATTGATAGTCACCCTACTTGTTATACTCCCGTATAAAAAGTAGTCTAAATACACAGCACAATTTCATTTTGAATATTATAATAGCCGAAACAAGAGCCCTGTCATTGTATAAATAATTGGATTTTAAAAACCCTTAGCGGATTTTAAGAGTGGATCATTCGCACAAAGCTTGTATACTACAAAGTAATTGTATATAACACACAAAGAGGCATTTATGCCGTTCTGTGATAATCTTGACATAATCGGCACTTGGAAGGCGTATAAGCACATGTTTAAAGGAGAGGCATAAGCGGTAAGCTTCTTACTCTATGTTTATCGATGTGCAGGGGTCGGAGATTCGGGTCAAAGAGCAGCTTACTGGGCTCCAGATTAACGGGCGACTGTCTTCGGCCCTTGTTGCACAATGACCATTCAGGATTTATTAAACCCCAAAACGCTGGACCTGAAAATAATATAGATACATTAGGTGTATTCGTTAATAAATGGACTCGATTTTTCATCTTATTATATTTTTCGCTTATGTCCGGTATTGTTAACTAACGATCATTATCATGAATTCGAATGGCTTGAAATTACGTTGACTATCTATAATCGTTAGATATTATCGGTTTGAGTTAATTGTTATAGTATATATATATACCTTACGATATTATACACATTATTTAGAGTCTATAGCTTTTTTGATATTAATTATAATCAAAAGGAGTCATTCAACAAATATGTTCGACAATGGAGGGCAGGGGTTGTCTAAAACATGACAAAGTTTAGAACATTAGAAAATACCTGTATTCAATGGAATGTATTTTAAAAGACCGGTCGTCAGTAAACTAGCGTAACGGCAGTACAATCTAAATATAAAATAATCATCTGGAACGCCAATGGCCTCCAACAACACGCCACGGAAATAAAAACTTCCATTAAAGGTCAAAATATCGACATAATATCTGAATCAAACTTTACAGATAAAAATTATTTGTGGATCCCAAAGTTCACAAAATATCCCTGTGACAAATCACGTGGAGAAATTGCCATAAAAATAAGGGGAGATATTAAACACTATGAAAGAGAGAAATTCAATAAAGATTATTTGCAAGCTACTAGTATCACCATTGAAGACGAACATGGACCGGTTAAAATGTCCGCCATATAAAGCCCACCAAAACTCAACAACAAAAATTACTTTCAAAGATTCTTCAACACACTAGGAAGTAAGTTCTTTGCATGGGGAGATTATAATGCAAGACACCCCACATGGGCTCAAGAACCACAACTACAAAAAGAAGAGAACTGGTCAAAGCATTGAAGGCAAACAACCTACAACAGATATCTATTGGCGAACCAACATATTGGCCGTCCTGATAAAAATAAAATCCTAGATGCTATAGACTTCTGCATCACGAAGGGTATATATACAAAAAATGTAAGGCAGAATCTTGTTTTGATTTGTCATCTGACCACTCTCCAGGAATAATAACAGTACATACGCAAATCTTGAATAAAGTAAAACAACCCACCTTGCATAATAACAGAACTGACGAATGCATTCAGGCAAAAATTAGACAACCTAATTTCTCTAGAACAAATATTAAAACCGGAACTGGACATCGAGATGGCGGCTGAAAACCGGACAAAGAATATTTAAGAGGCAGCGTGGTTTGCTACTCCTAATTATGAAACACCTCTAGGCAAGAGCAACATACCTCCTTCAGTCAAAGAAAAACTTGCAGAAAAAAGACGTCTACAAAATCAATAGCAGCAAGATAGGACAAAAGAAAATAAAAAGAAATTTAAATAAAATAACCAAATCATTGAAAGGACTTATTCTAGAAGATTAAAACCGAAGCATCCAATAATACCTAGATAGTCTCACATCAACAGAGGCCACGGATTACTCATTTTGGTAAGCAACAAGTAGATGTAGAAGGCCTGAACTAACTAATCCACGAATCATGAACGACAATAATGCTTGGGCTAGAAACAATAAAGAAAAAGCGGCAAGCTTCTCGAAACATCTAAAAAAAGAGATCCAACCATTCCACTCAGAGTCATCCACTGAAGAAGAAAAACAGATAACTGACTTTCTAGACGTGCCATTCCAAATTGATTTGCCCCACAACAAATTCGCAACAAAAGAAGTCAAACTAGTTATAATGAAATAAATCAATATAAAAAAGTTCGACCTGATCTCCGGCAAAATCCTCCAAGAGTTATCTGAAAAATGTTACACTCATAACCTTCATCTTCAATGCAATAATACGGATAAAATACTTTGTCCTTTTACAGGCCTATAAACCTACTTCCAATTATTTCCAAAGTTTTTGAAAAATTATACGTGAAGAGGCTCAAAATGATGATAGACGAAGAGAAGGTGATCCCAGACCATGAGTTTGGATTCCGTAACAAGCACGGAAAAATAGAGCAAGTACATAGACTAGTCGACCAAATAAACAACGACTTGAATGCCAAAAGATACTGATCCGCAGCCTTTTTAGATATATCTCAAGCCTTTGAGAAAGTGTGGCACAGCGGATTGCAAGTCAAATTAAAGAAACTCCTTATCCATCCTCAATATCATCTACTCACGTCATACCTAAGTGACAGATACTTCTTTGTGAAACAGGGGAATGAATAAACTGATTTATATCCGATATATTCAGGCGTACCTCAAGGTAGCGTACTAGATTCAATATTATACCTACTGTAATACAGCCGACCTGCCAACAATAAGAACCTCTACCGTAGCAACATATGCTGACGACAATGTAGTCTTGTCATCTCACGCCGACTCAACACTTGCCTCACGGAACTTGCAAACAAACCTGAATAGAATTATACGTTGGTTAAAAATATGGCGAATAAAGGTTAACGAAACAAAATCCGCTCATGTGACATTTACACTACGTAGAGAAACATGCCTAACTCTAAAGATCAACAGCAGCCAACTTCCCCAAGCAGATGCTAAATATCTTGGCACACATTTTGACCGACGATTGACACGGAAAAAACATATCTCCACCAAACGGACACAGTTAGGTCTCAAACTAAGCCAAATGTATTGGCTCATTGGTCGTAAATCAAAATTATCCCTGGACAACAAATTACTACTATACAAAGCTATCCTTAAACCCGTTTTGATTTACGGTATCCAACTTTGGGGTACCACCAGCGACTCCAACGTCGCAATTCTCCAGAGATTCCAAAACAAGGTGATACGAACAATCTTTGATGCCCCGTACTATAACTCCAATAAGATCATTCAACACAACTTCCCACTAGAATCGGTCAGGGACGTCATTCACCAGTTCAGTGTTCGATACAGTGATAGAGTACTATTGCATCCTAACGTGTTAGCAAACCAATTAAATGTGTCCAATGCAAACAAAGGGCTTAGAATAAAATGATTGCTGCCATTCGACCTGATCACAGGACCTATATAAGTTTAGACTCTAAGACACTTACATACAACACACAAATGCAAAAATAAACTCTGAACTAAGATTTTAGATATATTAAGGGAGGTTATTCACTGGAGTGATACTCTACATGTTATTCTTTCTATTATTACAACCAACGCTTATTACCACTGGGCAGATTGCAGAACTCACCAGGAGTAATAAATAAAGCAGTGCAATTTTTTTATCTTTAAGTGTAGATGGGAGTAGAGGGACTTTACAAATGAACGTTTATGTAAGGAGTGTCTCATAAATATTGAATGGTGTTACAGAAAGAGGGAAGAGTGGTTAAAAATGGTCCATTTTGCGAACGTATTTGTTAAATTACAGATGTATCATCAAAATCAAAAAAATTCATTGTTTTATTTATAAATAATAATAAACGAATAAACATGGCAAAACTTGTAGAACGATACTTGTCACTGAGTTGCAATATTTCGTAATAAATACTATATTATAATAAACATATAGAAACAAATGCATTTGAAGAAAGTTAATAACACGGGCCTGCGATGGAATTTCTTTTCAAACTAAACTCTGAGTCTTATAAATTTTTGAACTCTGATTTCAGCAAAAACATTTAAAAGTTTCCATCATGTTCCATTTTTCCACAAAATGAAAGTTTCTATTTCAATATGCACTGATTAATATATAGAGAGCTTAAGCAGAACATTTTGTTACGTATCATTTAGAACATTTTGTTTTTATCATTTATTTGACCGTATTTATCATTTATTCTAAGAATAAAGGCCCATGGGGGGGGGGAGGCTGGTTGTAAAGGAGGCAAGAATATAGTACGGGATGCTTCACTTAATCTAAGGAATGTCTTCTTGCCTCCATTTCATATCAAACTTGATTTGGTGAGGCAATTTGTAAAGGCTGTGTTAAAGGAATAATAGTGTTTTAAAAGCTTGTTTTACAAGTTTATGGAATTTTCAGAAGTAGTGAGAGATTCTTTTGCGGTTTCTGATATGCAGAAGTATCAATAGTATCATGTTACGATGTAAAATATGATGTCTTCAGTTACAGTATTATCATAGAGGTCATGTTACTTTATTTTAAATCGTACTATTCATATATGAATAGTACGATTTAAAATAATGGCGAAGTTGCCTGTGTCAAACGGGTAAAATTATTCTATTAAAATAATTAAGTTTATTTTATATGAGTAGGTTGTATAAAGAATTTAATTCCCTGCCAGACTGAACAATCGATCCATCACATTTCAGAAAAAAAAATAGTTCAGTAAAGGTTGAGTTAATAAGTAATAACTTTCTAGTAGAGGGAAATTAGAATTTAAAAGTAATGTAAAGTAATGTAATTGGGAAATTGAATTTCTTTTTTGTTTTAAATGAGTCGAAAACAGAAAAAAATTGCAAAATCAGCCTGCAGCTTCACGAGAAAAGCGCATAAAAGTGTATTTTTTATGCCTTTCGAATGCATCGGTACATTATTTTTTCAATATGGTCGTAGAAAAATAAAAAACTAAAGTGCTCCAAATTGAATATACTATCGAACGGTTCAAAATTTTTGATTTATTTCTTTTTTCTACAAATAATACAATACGTGGGGTAAAAGTCACGAGATATTTACAAAAATTTGAGAAAATATGTATTGTTACTCTACAAATACCTGATTAAATAAAAAAAATCATTTCTACGGCCACAATTGAACATTTTCTAAAATAATTAAAACGTTTGCCATTTAATGAGAAATGGTCGTAGGTTATTTTTTTTTAGGGTAGGTTCCTCTATGTACATTCTTGTGAGCATTTGCCAGAATCTGCTTATAACGTTAAAATGTTGTTTTTATTAATTAAAAAAACAAACAAAAAATATAATTTTTTGGCATTTTTGATATATTAGTACAGGCAATAAAGGTAAAAATTTTTAAAATCCTCGCAAAAATTAATAAAAGGATCATCTCCGGGAATTAAGTAGGTAATACCCTGTAGAACGAAATGATGCATTCTTTGCACTTCGATGTTCCGGGAAAATTTAAAAAAAATTGGAAAAACTTTTTGATTTTCGGTTTTTTTGCTCTAGCGGCTAAAATTATAAAAATAGAGAAAACAGTTTTCTACAAAATTTGTAGCTCGTCTCTTTCTCTACAAGAAAGGTCTTTATAAATTTTTGTCATACTTAAGCCGTTTTCGAGATAAATCCAGTTTTCCACTTATATTTTTGTAGACGCTCCGAAATGCGTGGAAAATGAGAATTTCGAGAGAGAGAGTTTCGTACGACCGGACACATCGATCGATAATTCTTACAATTCAGAGACGCTAAAAAAAATGAAAATAACATAAAATGTAGAGAAAAGTCTCAGCTTTAATGTGGAACTAATCACAAAATTCATACAAATGTTTATCATAGAGAAAAATGTGTTAGAAAATGGCTTAGTAAATTTTATACAGTTGATTTATTCATACCTTTGAGTTTTATGCATCGTCCCTATATCTCCCGTAACAATAGGTGTTTTTTCACCACATGAATTCGATTCCACGCACTTTAATCTATATTTTTTGAAAATCTCATTGAAGAATATTATGAAACAAATAAGTTGTATATGTTTTAGTGTTTCATTGTGCATTTTCTGGACATGTATGAATAATGTAGACAAATTCAAAAATTACTACACGCATTTAAAAAACTCTAAAGTCATTCGAAAAAATATGTTTCATTGTACTTATAATCCAAAAATTAAGACTGTGCTATTATTATTATTAATTAAGATATAGCGAATTGAACTCCAAAATGACGGATTGGTGAGAAATATACCCTCTACTTTGATCGCAAGGCATGTTTTTCCAACAAAAGTAATTGCAATAATATGTTAATTGAATTAATATAACATTATATTAGAATATATTATCAAAATGAATTATCATACCATATGAATAAATCTGTGGATCAACTGTACAAAGTTTACTAAGCCATTTTGTAACACTTTTTCTCTATGATAAATTTTTCTATGAATTCTGTGATTAGTTCCACATTAAAGCTGAGACTTTTCTCTACATTTTGTGTTATTTTCATTTTTTTAGGGGCTCTGAGTAGTAAGAATTATCGATCGATGAGTTCGGTCGTACGAAACTCCCGGAGAATTCTCATTTTTCGCGAAGTTCGAAGCGGCTCAAAACAATAAGTGGAAAACTCGATTTATCTTCTAAACGGCTTAAGTAAGAACACCTTGTTTGTAGAGAAAGAGACGAGCTACAACTTTTGTTGAAAACTTAAATTCTCTATTTTCATTATTTTGGCTTCAAGAATAAAGAAAACAAAAATAAAAGAGTTTTTCCAAATTTTTTTGAGTTTTCCCGGAACTTGGAAGTGCAAAGAATGTATCATATCATTCTACAGGTTATTACCTACTTGAATCCCGAAGATCATCCTTTTATTAATTTTTGTTACCCTGAACGGCTAATTTGCTTGTACTATATCTTTTCTGCCAGATTTTCATATAAGTTTTGTATAAAACGAAATTCAATTATATTATGAAGGTTACATGATGGTTAAAATATTATAATTATTTGAAAAGGATAGTCGTTTAAGCGCAACTTTGTTTGACGAATGGACATTGAAAGAACTTTCGCAAGGTGCATTATCATATTTACTTTTCTTTTACTATACATATAAAATACAAAGCATATACAAGCTTTAGCATACTTATTTTAAAACATTTGAAAACGAAAATGAAAAATCATCTTAAAAACTAAAAATTAAAAAAATTGTCTTTGTTTTCTTGAGACAATTTGAGTCATTTATATCACTATTTTCACTTGCATCATCAGAATGATAAATAAATTTCACAAACTAGTTCGTACATGCTAGAATCCAGAATTTGCATATGCGATTCACTTGCATAATCTGTACTTGTCTCACTATCAAAATAGTCAATGCTACTATAAACAGAATCTTCATTAGGATCACTGAACATTTCAATATTTTCGGATTCATCATCTGCAAAAACATCATTTGTTACCCGTATCAATTGCAGTAAATCACTTATGCAACAAGAATATAATTTTGACAATTCGCCACAGAGGGATATATTAAAGATTAATTAAATTATGGTTGTATCTTAATATTGTTAATGCATAGTGTGGCCAAGATGAACTGGCAAGAAACCCTAGGTATTTGATCTCTTAGATTGAGAATAACAAAAATTAATTGTTTAAAGTGCCGCTCCCGGATACAATATTATATAACTAGAGTGGACGAGCGACACTGACTAGCTCAGTGGGCGGTGGGGTGAGTAAGTTGGTGGGTGCTTGTGGGAAAGAAATATCCAAATTCACCGAACATGTAAAATTTTTAATTGTTATTTTAGCAATACAAACAATTGTTGATATTCCGTAAATTACAATCGGATTTTATGATTACTTGCTCAGAGAGCCGTTTGTTGAGTGTGTACACCGAACTTATATTTCACGGATATTTCCAAAAAAAAAAATAATAATACTATAAATAGTGATTAACAATTAAGCACCAAATACATATCTACTGTACAAAAAAATTAATTAATTAAAATCAAACAAGGGGTAAATAGCATAATGGCAGGGTGATAACTTAGCTGCATTCCTCCCTATGATATGCCGACTGAAGGGGGTTGGATGTCTGGATGTAGGAACCAATATGGCGGCTTCCGGAGGTCTGGGGCTATCTAGCAGAATGCCTCGAATAAGGTCCCAAAATTGTCGCCCAGACGGCAACTTCCCAACTCCAAAAGTTCAACCCGATCTCCCACGATGCAATATTGTGAGTTGACAAACAGGAATCGTAAAGGTAAGAGATGAAAGAAAAAGCCCCTGGTGGTGTAAGTCAGGCTTCAGAGTGTGGCCGAAGAAATCGTCCTTTGGGGTTGTGGTTTGAGGGGCGACAGAATACCAAAAGACACAAGTTGGCGGTACACGTAACGTAATGTCCGACAACCACTTTGTAGTATTCTCACGATAAATCCCTATGTGGAAATGATCACCAAAAATCATAAATCGTATGCAACACCACGCCACGTCAAATTCACTCTCTCTATGTCAATGAACTGCCCGCATCTTTATAGACATTCTACCTATCCCGGCCTTGCAATGGGCTACTCTCGAGCTACTTGACAACATTAGATCTACTAGGATTTAGAACTAACTGTCATTGAAGCTTTTCGACAGATATATTTCGAAATGAATGATTCCCTGAGTGGCACTATTTCATTAAAAAGAACTTTCTATTCTTAAGCGTAAAAGTGACCTGTGACACATTGTCTTCTGTAACATAATTTATTAATTCAGTAGGCACAATTTGTGCCTTTGCAAAAACTAAAATTTCTATCTTTAGATTTGCATGAGCGTGTACTTATTTTGCAACCTTTTTATTTTATTTTTTCTATGAAACTTTCCTGTATGGCTGATTGATTACTTGCATTAAGCCATTTTCAGATTTTTTAGAATCAAAATTCAACGGATTTTTATCGTGTCTTCCAAGCCATATTTGAATTTGCAAATAAACTCTTAACGAGTTTTGATATAGAGCATCAAATGATGGTGGAAGCAAGTACAAATTACATATATACATATAAATTTGAAAAAATATGCCTTGTAAATAAAAAAATAAAAAATGACCTCTACTTTGATAAAGGATGAAATATATAAAATTTAAATTTTAGGAAAAAACAGAAATGTAGCAATCTGAAAAATAATCATATAAATTTGAAAGTTTATAAAATATTATCTACATTACCAATACTTTTACCTGCAGTACAGTAATATAGTAACAACAATTTTAACGTTAGTCGAGTAGTTATTAGCCTTACTTGAATAAGATTAATATTATACTTCATATATTTGTTTCACGACAAACAATTCCACAATGATTTAGGGACAGGTGTAGTTTAATAATTGAAATTAGTTGAATAATTCAATATGTATGTCTCTTGGGAGCGGTATACTGGTTATTTTAGTAGTTCTTTGCAGTAAGGGAATATACGAAGAATTAAGAGATTAGGTGAGGGTATCGAATAGATTAGCAACTCAAAGGTATTTGACGGCTGAAAACCAAGTAGCAAATAAATTTTTAATGCAAAAAAGGTTCCATACGAGACAGAAAATCTGTTGAAATACTGAGTTCATCAAATATTTTTGAATACATATGTTTGGGTTAGACGGTAGTCATTTTATAGTGATTGTTTTTATTTACAACACAAGCGATGAAAACCAAAACGGTAACTAGTTAAACCGTTGTTTATTGTAAATATTCAAATTCGAGTTCAAATTCAAATATTTATTGGTCTTTTTTTATCATGTACATGATATAAGACAGGTCACACTAGTTAAGTAATATAATATAACATAATATAAGCCCTACAGTACAAACCAAAATTTGTAAACAAGAGTAAAAGAAAAAAAAGAAAAAACTATTAGTGTACTTTAAATGCAGATACAGAATAATAACATTTGTCTGTTAAAAACACCACTAGTTTTTTTTTTTTTAATAAATACTCTCTCTCCCGATGTTCTATGTCATCCGGTAGACTGTTAAATAATTTCGGGCCTATAAATCTTATGATTTTTAATCTGGCACCAGGTTCACGGAGTTTATTTTTTTGTCTTGTATTGACTTTATGGTAGTCACTATTTAACATGAAACTGTTTCTATTTTTAAATGCATACATACAAACTTCGAAAATATATATGGTAGGCAAGGTAAGAATTTTATTTTCTATAAAGATATCCTTGCACGTGTGAGTATTCGGTATACCAAATATACATTGCAAGACACGTTTTTAAACAACAAATACATTTGAAAACATGGTGGAGTTTTCCCAAAAACATATACCATATCTTAAACGTGAATCAACTTGGGCATAATATAAATTAAGAAGTTGTTCTCTTGATAAAACCCCCTTAATATTTCGGAACAAGTATACTATTTGGATATCAAAGTTTCGCAATGATGCTTTCAATTTAGGCATTCGTCCAAATAAACCCCTAAAAACTTAACATAGTCCTCAGTATTAGAAATATTTTTATTATCTATTTTAATATTTAAGTTATCACATTCCTTTCGCCTAACATGAAATCTGATTTTTTTTGTATTGAGATACAGGCTATTATGGGAAAACCAATGGATTAATGTATTTAAAATAGCATTACAATTTTGTTTCAAAATATTATCAGATGAATTTGACATTATCAATGAAATGTCGTCAGCATACATTGTGAAATGTGCGGTCGATGGCAAAAAATCAATATCATTAATAAACAAAACAAAAAGCACAGGGCCCATACAGGGCTCTGTGGAACACCTATCGTTAAATTTAAACAGTCTGAATTAACACTACATACGCTGTTATCGTTTTTATGTTTTAAACTTACACGTTGCCTCCCATCTTCGAGGAATGTGGTGATCTTGTTTAACCCGGCACCACCCAGGTGATTTTATTAAAAATAAATAGAAACTCAAAACAGCACATTTTCCACAAGCAAATAAATAGGTATATTTAAAAAATACGTAAAAATAGAACAACCAAAAGTAAAATTCTATTTCTGATAATAACAGATCTAGAAAAGTTCAAGCTAACAAAAATATATAAAAAATGAAGTTTCAGTAAATATAAGAAAACATTATTGGTCATTTGAATAGGTACAATTTTCACAGTAAAGCACTTTGTACTATAATGTCTATACAATCGTATCAGTTTATCTCTTTCGAGATTAGTAATCGTGTTGAAAATGTTCCTCATCACGGCTTTCAATAATGTGTGCAACATCAGTCTCATCATCAGAATTACTTCGAGCACTAACATAGTAAGTGCTCAAAGTACACCCTCTGAGCCACCTAAAACCTCATCCTCATCGTTTTCAACTTCTTTCCAAAGGTTCATAAAACGCTGCTGTCCTCTTTCAAAGTCTTCGATGATTCTAACAATAATATAGTTATAGTTAAGAGGAAAATGCATATCAATAATAACTTCATACTTACATTTGAAATAAAATTAACACTTAATAATTTTATAACACTATAACCCAGGTAGGGTGTAATAAATCCAACGGCACACAGTGGAAAAGAAAACCTTTTGTGACAAAAATCTGCCTACAATTCAAATCTTAATCAATTTTGATCTACCTTGGCTTGTAGGTTATTGGTTACACTTTCAGAGTATACTGCCTAGTTGCAAACCCCAATTTTCTAACCTCAAAGAAATGTATCAAATATCAGAGTAATCACTTTTCTCTATTCCTACAAGTCAAATCTTAATCAATTTTGATCTACCTTGGCTTAAAATGTAGGTTATTGCCGTTATTGGCTACGGTTTCAGAATATACTCTGCCAAAATTGCAAACCCCGATTTCCTAAAATAAAAAAATTCAACAAAACATAAATTACCCTACTGAAAATTTTATTAACATGTTTTATAAATTACTTTCAGTTATTACCATATCTTTCTATAAAAAATATGTTTTTTTAATTATTAAAATAACAAAAATATACACTATAAACAACAAAACTTGAATCTTTTATTGACAATAATTATCATGGAGATACATCGAAGACGCTAAAAGTATATTTATCTAATATCTAATATCTATTTAAAAGATACAATCGAATGTTTTATTGTTATTAATTATCTTGAAGGTATATTGGAGAGGTTAACTAGATATTGATAATACCATCAGTCTACCAAATATATGTTGTTATAGATTAAAGTGCAAGCTTTGACACAATAAGCAGGGATCTGAATAATTGTATTTTATAAGTGTAATGTATTCTAATTTTGTGCAAATATCAAAAATTATGGATGCGATATTATTCTCGCTTTTTCACTAAATGTAATTATTAACTATATCTATAAAATTGTTAATATTGACATGTTTTATATGAATTAAACATTGTAACAAAAATGAAATATAAAATCAAGAAAAAAAAGTTGTGTGAATTTATTTGGAATGGTGATAAACAAAAATATACCAAAAAAGATTTAATATTAAATAACATTAGGTATACATCTAAATTTGATGAAAATCAATTAAAGATGATATCAGATAATCAATTAAAGATGATACAGAAAAAATTGATCGAAAATGGAATAATGTAAAACGAACAAAATCAGCTTTTTTTTACAAAATACCAACAATTTTGAAAATCTGATTTTATTGTTGATTTCGATATTGAAAATAGAGAAACATTTGAGACATAATCTTGCTCTACTCCATATCCACCTAAACTAGGTCTATCACGCTTTACATACGAAAAAGGGGCTCCAAGAACTAAAAAGAGACGAATCAAAGATCTTTCTTCATCGCTCTCAAAAGATTAGGAAATCGGGGTTCACAATTTAGGCAGTATACGCTGAAAGGGTAGCTAATAACCTGCATTTTAAGCCAAGGTAGATCAAAATCGATTAAGATTTGACTTGTAGAGATATACAAAAGTGATTACTCTAATATTTGATACAATTCTTGAGGTTAGAAAGTCGGAGTTTGCAATTTAGGCAGTATACTCTGAAAGTGTAGCCAATAACCTACATTTTAAGCCAAGGTAGATCAAAATTGATTATGATTTGACTTGTAGGCAGATTTTTGTCCAAAAACGGCATTTTGTTTCCACTATGCGGCACTTTATAGACGTCTAAACGCTGCGTATTTCTCACCAGCACGAAATCGAAAGAGACTATTCTAGACCGACATTATTTAGGAAGCTATAGGCAATCACACATATGTACGTGCATTTTTGGAAAACACATAAGGACTTTTAATACATGCAGGGTGTATCACTCCCCCTCTGGGCAATGCCGGGTAATAACAGACCCCGTATTCCATAATCAAATAATTTAGATGTTAATAGACTATGATTGATGCAATCGAGTGCTCTGCTGAGATCACAAAATATTCCAACAGGACACTCTCCTGCGTCAATGAATTCTAAAAATTTGATTTAAAAAGAATGCATTGCCGTGTCGGCCGACATGCCACTAGAGAAACCATGTTGGTTTTTTGTAATATTCGAAAATTTTTGAAACTCCAGAGGGTACGTATGGCTACAGGCCTATAATTTTCTAATAGTTGGGTATCTTTTTTTTTAAATAGGTATCACCTTTCCGGTCTTTGGGCTATTCGGAAACGTTTTTGTTTCAAAAGATAAATCAATGATAAAGAAGCATTTAACAATGCACTGCCCAGCTTCTAATATGAAGCGATAGCTGCGAGAGGGGTCGAGCCAACTATAACTAATTGGATTCAAGTTATACTGAAAAACAAAATGGTGTTTTCTTATTTTCTTTTTGCTGTAATTTTGTTTGTATTTATCGCACATTTTACTACGACATTTGAACAAATTCCTTATTAATAGTACTAATAAATGGTATTGCGGTACCGATATGGTTCGTTTTGAAAAAATTGGGTTTTGCCCCAACAATTTTGGTGAATTCATTTGCTCATAAATCCTGTAATTTAGTTTGTTTAATGGGATCTCAATTTTTGTAGCATTACACGGATCATTTAGAATAAATCGGAACCGTCATGGCACACTTAAATGGAAAAGTAAAAATTATATTATAAAAAAAATTGATGCTTGAAATGTCACTTATTTGGCATAGTTGGATTCAGAAAATTACGCAGAATTCAGAAATGTAATAATATATAAGGTGTTCCATGTAAAACTCGAAAGTTAGTGTTACTTCCGGCGAAACCGGAAGTAAAAAAAAATTGTATGTCAAAAAGTGTCGCCTATTAGGTATGTAGTATATTCCAAATTTCAATCAATTATCTTCAAAACTAAAGGAGAAATGGGGGGTATACCATGATCCTGTTACAGCCGGTATAAAGAGGGTTAATTTAATTTATTAAGTAAATCCCATTGAAGC
Organism: Stenurella melanura; assembly: GCA_963583905.1. Classification (NCBI taxonomy): domain Eukaryota; kingdom Metazoa; phylum Arthropoda; class Insecta; order Coleoptera; family Cerambycidae; genus Stenurella; species Stenurella melanura. Next base: position 90,602,766 of record OY757314.1, on the reverse strand, counting down.
ATCTTAAAGTATGCATTTCAATCTAATTTAACGACGCGATTTAAACCGAAGTAATAGGTGGTTAAAGTTAGTTATACAAATCAAATTTTATCACTTTCTCAAAACTTTGAAATTTTGGAAATGTACAATTATTGTACATTGTACATCTTCGAAAATAAATTTTTAAATTTTTCACTCATCCGATCCTTTTATACATTACTTCAAGAGTAAGTAATCTGTGAAAGTTCCAGGTGTTTATCTTAAAAATTCTAGAACTGGTCGGCCTTTTACCGATTTCATCAGAAATCTCCTTATGTCCCCCACATATGGTATGTGCTATTCCTACATACATTTATTTTTACATTTGAAAATTTAAGAATCCAATAGCTACATGTTTCATCTTTCATTTAAGCTTTGTTAAGCTCAATTGCATTAATTAGTTCCACAGTATTGAAATGGTTCGAATGTTACTTAAAAAACAGGAGACAAAGGGTGAAATGTGAACATATGTTCTCAAGTGAGCTACCTATTGATATGGGGGTGCCTCAGGGGAGCATACTATACATCAATGATATGTCTAAAATCTTTAAACATTGTAAATACCACTTTTTTGCTGATGACACTATAATCTACATCGATGAGAATGATCCTAGAGAGTTAGTGGACAGAATAAACTGCGATTTAGAACTGGTCTCTAAATGGATGGAAACAAATAAATTAAAATTAAATATTACAAAAACGAAAGGTATGCTCATAAGTAATCAGCAGAAATTCAGATTATTCAAAGATGTAAATTTACCAATCAAGATCCAAGAGGGAAACTTGTCATTGGTCTCAGAAATCAAATATCTTGGAGTTATTGTTGATTGCAACTTGAATTTTAGGAACCATGTGGACCATATATGTAAAAAATATCTAAAAAATCGGTGTTCTAAAACGCGTCAGTTAGTACCTATCTATAAATGTAAGAAAAACTGTCTATAACTCTATAATATTACCTCATTTTAATTATTGTAGTACGATACTATATATAGGCAATCAGACCGATCTAGAACGACTACAGATGTTGCAAAATAGAGCAATGAGAGTTATAATAAAATGCAATATCTATACTAGAATAAACGATATGCTAAATTGTTTAAATTGGATGAATATAGGAAATTTTCTTAAGTACAACGTTTTAGTTTTTATACATAAAATTAATAAAGGCATAGTTCCAGATTACCTAAAAAATATTTTAACTAAATCACGAGATTTGCATAATTACAATACCCGAGGAATGAATAATTTTGTAATAAAAAAAGATAATGATGCATCTATGCACCGTTCAATTTTCTGTAAGGGAGTGGTTGAGTACAATCGTTTGGGTATTGAATTACGTGAAACTAATTTACATACATTTGAGAGACTATTAAAAGATGGCCTGTTATGAATTACATACAATAATATACATATTTCTGTCTACATTATATTTTTTAGTTGGTTCTGTGTAGTTTTAATTACATATTTTTGTAGCGTTAGCTTTAGGTAGTTTTTTAGTTTAGTTCTAATTTTATGCCTATATATGTGGGTACTGGGTACCAATGTAAAACAGCAATGTAAATTACGTACTTTAATGTATAGCCAAGGGCTAAATAAACGTATATAACGCAACGTAACATAACGTAACATTTTTTAGTTTAGTTCTAATTTTATGCCTATATATGTGGATACTGGGTACCAATGTAAAACAGCAATGTAAATTACGTACTTTAATGTATAGCCAAGGGCTAAATAAACGTATATAACGCAACGTAACATAACAGTTACAACAGCAAATTTAGTGCTTCCCGGAATTTTTCCGAATTTAAAACCTCTATTGATGCCACTAACAATTAAGAAATATTTATAAACGCATAACAACTGATAAGCGACACTAAATTTAGTTAAGTTGTTACAGAAAATATGTACTGCTCCACTATTTTCCTCTGCTGTGTAAATTGTCCAGACGAATTTACAAATTGAATATGAAATTAAATTTAGTAATCTTTCGCTCTATAGATCTTCGTAAAAGTCATTTCATCTCACAGTTTTCTTAGAGAAACTCTTCAGGTTTCGATTATCTGTTTAATCCAGATAAATTTCGCAAAAAATCAATCCTCTAGTATTCAATGAAACCTATGTGACCTTCTTACTTGCGGTTGGTTTTCAAGAAATACACTCTATTTAGATTTATCGCACAGAATTTATTAACGCTTAACATGAGCACATAAAATTTATTTCAGTTTAAGAAGCGAGGATTCACTAAACTTTAGATTACATCTTGTAAAATGTTTTTATTTTTTAACGAAGCTAAAAGTTTAGTTCTTAATCCATGAACAGTCGGTTTTACAATCGCAGGTTAACTTTCTTATTAGCTGACCCGTACTTGCAAGTCAACTACAATTTAACAAGCATTTGTGTTTCTCGATATAAAAAGTGACAACTTGTAAATTAGAACTGCCTCTAAAGTCACTTTCACGAACAGTAAAATACTTGAACACTACACTTAAATACAGAAACTCGACATGCATTTCGGCAACCATATTGGTATCATCGGGGTATTACTAAAATTAAAGTTTCATATTAAGATGAATCAACAAGCTTAGTGTTGCAGAGCATGGCTTTAGTAATAATCATAGAATAGATATTTGTAACTTAAGGACAATTAGAAATGTAACAAACAGTAAACAGCTAAATGCTTCTGGAAGCTTAGAAATTGAACCGTGACAGAGTTTTAGTAGAGATGACGCAATTGGTTGATGCGCCCAACTGTGACATTATTCTATTATAAATTTAGGCCTATTTAGTTGTACTTTAGTTTTAATCATTTCCTGGTTATTCCAACGTGGCTGGAGAAACGCGCGTAGAATCTCTGTATTCGAATGTATTGTTGAAGTGTTTTGGACATTGTGGAAAGTATTTCATGGGCGGCGGTACAAAATAGGTTCCAGTCTCCTCCAGATAAACTAGAGATCGTGTATAAAATACTACCAGGACTGGAATATATAAAATACAGGTGACATGTTGAATCAACAAATAAGTAGGTTTTTTGTTCTTGTTTGAAGTATTATTTATAATTCTTTTTAATTTTTTTAAGTTGAATTGAATGTCAAACTAATAAAATAACACTAACCGACAAATTATTTTGTATCGTTAACAAAAATCACTTATTTGTATTGTCTTGGTCACAGCTACGTTTAACATAGTCCTAAAAAAAAATTGTTGGAGCTAAAAAATGTAATAACTGACCTTACTCACATATTATGGTATAATTTAATTAAAAAATAAATTAATTACATCATGTGAAAATATATTTGCCATTTTCATATATATTTCAAATACATGTAATATAATATATTTAATTAGAACATAAGCTCTTTAATCAGAAAATCAATTATTCTTCTTGCGCTTCTTAGCGTGTCTCTTATAAGTTACACAAGGAGCATCTCTGTACATGTCCAACAGTAGTCTGCTAATATCACAGAAGTCCATTTGCCCTGATATCTTTTTTCCATATTTTAAATATCCTGGTGGAATCTCTCTCCATGCTCATCACTTACAGCACCACAGTTTTCTGCGGAATAATCTAGATGTGAATGTAGAAAGTGGACTTTTAATGACATATTGCATCCTAATTTCTTGTAGCAAGGAAGAAGATTCCCAAAAGGGTCTCTATATTTTTCTGCTCTTTTGTGTTGCTATCATTTTAAAGGAATTCCAAGCAGCTTTTTCATTACCTTCTAGAATTTTGTCAAATTCAGCATCTTTGAAGAGGTTCTTGATTTGAGGACCCACAAAAATAAATTTTCACATCACTAAGTCTAGGAAATTTTTGTTTAAAATAACTGAAAGCACGTCCTTCTTTGTTCATAGCTTTTACTAAGTTTTTCATAGGCCCCAGGTTTATGTGGAGTGGTGGCAGTATTATCTTTTGTGAATCAACTAATGGAATGTCAGTATCGTTTTTTGCTCCTGGTACAATACCCAGTCTTGGCGGCCAAATTTTTCTTTTGTAATGTTGTAATCGCGCTCGACCGTCTCACTCACAAAGAAAACAGCTAAATTTGGTATACCCTTGCTGCATATCAAGTAAGATAGCTATCACTTTTAAGTCTCCACAAATCTGCCACATACTTGTTATATTCTATAGTGTGTAGCAATTCATTCATGATACTGCAATTTTCCTTCATGTGGACAACATGGGCAATTGGAATTTATGGAAATTTATGTGCATTGTGGAGTAACACAGCCTTTAGACTGAGTTTGGAGGCGTCAGTAAAAAGTCTGCAGTCACTAGTATCATGGGAAATGCGTAAAGCACTCATTAAACCGTCAATTTCCTTGCAGGCAACTAAGTCATTTTCCATTTTGAAAAATGGTATAAAATCTTTTTGACGACTTCGATACATGGAAACTTTAAATTTTCTTGTAGCAAATCCCATTGTTGTAATGGAGATGCCAAAAGCTCCGCTTTCGCCTTAGACAGATCAAGTTCTCTTGTAAGATCACTTAATTGGCGTTGTTTAATTTTGTGTGGTTCATCACAGGACACTTCGGCAGAGAAATCGGGATCTTGTGATGTTGACGGCTGGGCTAAAACGTCATCTATATTATCATCCGACTGTTCGTCCGAATCAAGACTACATTTCTGAGGTGGAATAGGAATAGGTATTTCATCACTATGGGGAACCGGGCGAATGGCAGATGGTAAATTGGGATATTGTATTAACATCTTTTTTTTTCTTGTTAATACTCTGTCTAATAGGAGGTATCATTTCATTCAGAAAATTCAAAAGACTATTGAAAATGATTTCCCGTTAAAATTTTTGAAAAATCGCAATATTGGCCGATTTTATGAGATTTTCTACGCGTGAACCTTTTTACGCGCTACATAAATAAATAACTTTAATATATATAATAAGTCTTGATGATTGTTTTTCAATACTGTTAAACACAATCAAGGACTGAAATATTTTTGTATTGAAATTACCAGTATTAAAGTTCAACCTCTATAAATTTGATCACTGTACGACGTATAATACGCCCTCATGAATTTCTTGAAAAATTATCTCGACTTCTAGGCATGCTAGGACAAACTTTTTTGAAATTTGAAAAAAGGGCAGCTTTTTAGATATGCAAGAACAGATTCTCTAAAGTTAAAATATAACAAGATATTGGTTTATCCAATCGAAATCCTTCGCCATTTAGCCTACATAGAGAGGAGAGAGAAGTAGGATTTAAAAAAATTGATTTTTTCATCCCATGAAATGGTAATTTTAACCATTTGGATGGTAATGATCGCTCTCCAATTATTGAATTCATCTTGAAATTCACGTCTTCTACTCGAAATTGGAGAAAAAATCGATTGCTTGAACTCCGAGGTGGCTCAGTAGTTGTCTAAATTATGGTTGGGTTGCATGGCATTATCCCCTTAGGCATGGCAAAAAATCTCTCTTCTTTGCCCCTAAAGCAATGTCCAGTGTTCAGAATCCTCGATAACGTAATGTAATTTCTTGGTCGACCCTCAAAATTTGCAAAATCGCGGTCAAACAGTGATAACTTTATTGAATGAAAAAACTGAATTCGAGATTTCGACGAATTTTAGACATTTCAACCATTTCAAGTAGCGATGGTTAGTTTACTGATGAACTAAAATTAAAGCAATTGTAGTTTCACTTAAGACGGCCTCGCCGATTTTGTTCACATTTCATAAGTCGAAATGGTAGTAATGATCTTACAATATGCCATCTTTGCAGGCACTTTTTGAAAAAAAAAATGTTTTGCTAATTTGTTAGAAAATGATTTTTTTCTAAGAAATATTACTTTAAATTAATTTCAAGATATGATCTATTATTGAGGCTGACGTGATATTTATAAGTCGCGGTTACTCTGCCAAGCAAGAATAATGTTTTGTACAGCTGATTGCCTTCGCGGTTTCCCCCTCGCCTAATGTGTTGTATGGAAATGTTGCACTTGGTGTACTTTCATAAATTTTTATAATTGAAAAAAATATGTTTGCGGGGTTGTACAACTAACGGCCAAAAAAAATACTACTGTTGTAAATTTTATACTCTCATCGTAAACAGAGATGTTCGCTTGTAAGGAGCGAGTAATCAGGACAACCTCATTACGTACTACATGTCTTGTCCGTTTAATGGAACTATGTACTTAACCGTGTACGTAATTATGTCTACATCTCTGTAAATGGAACTCAATAATCATATTTTCCTTAATATTTAATAAAACTTTGGAATGAACTCTCTAGTTTTCATCAGTGTCAACTAAATTCGAAAACCTGGTTCAAAACGTTTTAAAAAGATCGTCAATGCTGTTTGCATAATCAAGGAACATTTTTTTATCATGAGCACAGTCTACTCTAGAGTCACTTAGACTGTTATCTACTTAGTATAATTCATTTCCACATTGAGTTAACAAATCAACATTTTAAACGCTACCAACTTTTTTATACAAAATTAAAATAAAATCTCGATCTTTTTCCATATATTCCGTAATTTTGTTATATAAATGAGAAATAGGTACATGGTATATATTTCGGAGTTCTCTGTTACTGATTATTTGCATAATACGTATAAATAATGACATCGATTATAATAACGAGATATTCGACCACTATAGAGAGATAGTCGGTATGCAATTTATACGGGTATAAAATACTGACTCGTATTACGAACATATTTGAATACTAAATAGGTTCGTAATTTAAACAAACAGATTACTCCAAATATCATGTGGTAAGAGATATGCTTTATATTACACGCCAGAAATATTGAATCTTTGTATAACAAGGCAAGTATATTTTACCTATAAAAAAGAAATGTCGTAGTTCCGAATTTCACAGCTAACAATTTTCATTACAAAATAATTAGAAGTATTATTTTAATAGGCAACACCTACCGACTTGACTTTCAAAGCATACGGATGTATCGAATGTCCTGTGTAGATAAAACAAGTGCCGGTGCGATAGGTTTTTATAAGATCTGTTTTTTATAAGTTTACAGTCTTTAAGTGAAATAAACCAAGTTATCAGTGGCGTACCATCCTTCACAAAAGTTAAGGTAAGCTGACCAGGCTTAGCTAACCTTGGGGGACATGTTCACTACATCACAGCAGATTCCACCCTCGAGACATGCACCCCCCACAACAATCTACTATACTTTCCCAAGTAGACTCATCTTGCGATTACAACCTTCCAATAACTGCTCAACAAAATCAAAAGCCTCCTGCATTTAATTTCCAAATCTCTAGACCAGAATACAACAAGAACTCAGATATTAGCGATATACAATTGAATTCCGGCGATGAAGAAGAAACTAACAGACACCCATGGCAAACTATTAGGAAGCGTAAGAGAGACAAACAAACAAATCCCACCAGCCCCAACACCCCACATACACAAATCCAAAACCGATATAGCGCACTAGCTAGTGCAAGTGAGACTGAAACTACCCAAAACAACAATACTGACAGACAAACCCAATGAAAATCTCCAAAACCACCACCGATATTTATATATGGAGTTAAAAACTTTAAAGACATGATTGCACAATTAACTGATGTGGCAGAACAGTAAACTTATTATACCAGAACCCTTCCCAATGATAACGTCAAAATCTCAGCACATACGATAGATTTTCTTTTTCCTTCTTCAATTCTTTGGGACTTCCTGCCACATGTATGTTTTCTTTTTAAGCGGTGCTAGGGGAATCTACAAAATATATCACAATTAACCAGTATAATACTGGTAAAAAATCTCTACGCCTGTGACGTTTGCGTCAACGGATCAGTTAGAGGCTGGTTTTTTTAAATAAACAACACAAATAAGTATAAATACTTGAAATTAAATATTTCGCCGACGTTTCGGAAATTTAATTTGTTTCCTTTTTCAAGGCTTTTTTGAAAAATCTTTTTTGCTGTGTATGACAAATACACAGCTATAAGAATGTTTGTTATATTCAATATCCATATATACTTACTATTTACATAGAACTGTTGATATAGTTAACAGTTTTTTAGTTTTTATACAATGTTAAGTTTGTGAAGTTCTTCTTTTAACATTGGCAGCCAAGTTGTACAGACATCTACGGAACAATTCGACACGCAACTATCCTCATTCAATAATATTATCGCGGATTCTTTAATTTTTCTTTTTTTGCTATCTGCCTCTTTTGTTAAAATTTTTGCCGAGTCCCAGTTTATTTCAAGTTTTTATACTTATTTGTGTTGTTTATTTTAAAAACCAGCCTCTAACTGATCCTTTGACGTAAACGTAACAGGCGTAGAGGTTTTTTACTAGTATCATACTGGTTATTTGTGACATATTTTGTAGATTCCCCTAGCACCTTAAAAAGAAAACATACATGTGACAGGAAGTCCCAAAGAATTGAAGAAGGAAAAAGAAAATTAAGATAATGCCACAAATAACATTTAGACAATATACGATAGATATATGTAGAAAGTTAACAACATACTTAAAAGAAGAAAATATAGTGCATTACACTTATCAAGTTAAGGAAGAAAGAGCGTTTAGGTTAGTTATTAGGCATTTTAATCGCTCCATTCCCACACAAGACATAACAGAAAAGCTAGAAAAACTAGGCCATAAAATTCGTAACAAAATGAATGTAAAATACAGAGCCCATAGGGCCCTCATAATTATTTTTTGTAGACTCAAGCCTCAAGCAAACAATAAGGACATATTTAAACAAGAATTTCTATGTCATACTAAAATAACTGTACAGGCTTCCAAGAAAAACAATAATATAATACAATGTATGAGTTGCCAAGCATACGGTTACTCAAAATCATACTGCTTGAAACCCTTCAACTGCGTAAAGTGTGGAGAACAGCACGACTCTAAGGATTGCAAGAAACCAAGAAACACTCCGGTAAAATGCGTACTATGCGGTGAAAGCCACCCTGCAAACTACAGGGGAAGTAAAGTGCACAAAGAGTTAGTCACAGCAAAATATCAGACCAGGCGAACACACCAACAAACACAATCACATCCCAACGAGCTCACGATGCAACATGAAGTATCTCCAAATCCTAATATGACAAGAACATGTAGCACATGCTACAATTAGTAACAGTGCCCAAGCCCAACAAAATATTCAGTCTTTTGTATTTAATAACGTCCTTAGATGAATTTAAAAACGTGTTCACCCAGTTGATGAATCAAAATAATATGATACTGGACACTACTAAACACGGTTATTACACAAAAACATTAATTAACATACTCAGAATAGCGACCTGGAACGCCAACGGCTTGCTTAACCATAAGGAAGAACTAATAACCTTTTTAGATATACACAGAATTGACATTCTCTTTGTATCCGAAACACATTTCACAGATAGAACTACATTTATCATACCTAATTATTCCACTTATAATACCCCACATCCTGATGGAACTGCTCACGGAGGATCAGCAAAAATCATACATAATACTATCTCGCATTATGAACTTCCCAAATACCAGAGAGACAAAACCAAGCGGCTAGCAAAGAGGTAAAAGCAACCTCCTGGCATTTCAATGTCACTGCAATCTACAGTCCTTCCAGGCACACCATATCTACTGATGAATGTAAGAATCTATTTCAAACTCTTGGCAACAGATTTATTGCTGGAGGTGACTGGAATGCAAAACATACGACTTGGGGCTCGAGAATCATCACCACCAAAGGCAGAAATCTGCTACGTGCACTGTCCGACAATAATTACGACTTCCTTTCCAATGGAGTACCTACGTACTGGCCGAGCTATTCCAGAAAGCTTCCTGATCTTCTCGATTTTTTCGTTACAAGTAGGATTAACGGAAACAACTGCACCGTTGAATCAAATTTTGATCTTTCTTCTGACCACACTCCGGCTATCTCAAGCTTAAGCACCTCAGTTCTTAGCAAGACACCGCCACCTCACTTAACTACAAAAAACGCAAACTGGAAACCATTCCAAAACTACGTAGAAGAACACATTAATCTCAACCTTAGATTGAAGTCTCCAGAGGACATAGACGAGGCAGTACAAAATTACACAAAATTAATACAAGAAACGGTTTGGTATTCTACTCCACACAAAACCCAAAAAGCAACCAAAGTGGACAACATCCCACTTCACATTCGACAACTCATTAGCGAAAAAGGTCGAGCTAGAAGAATCTGGCAGGCATCTGGAAATCTCGCAGATCAACATAATTATAAGAGACTAAGCAGAGAATTGAAAAAGACGTTAACAGATGCCCGAAATGACAGTTTTGAGCAATAAGTTAGCAACCTCTCCGTGGATGACCGTACGCTGTGGAAAGCTACAAAGAAGTTCAAAAGGCCTCAGATACCCATACCACCAATCTATAAAGCAAATCATGAATGGGCTCGCTCTGACGAGGAGAAACCCGAAACCTTTGCAGGATACCTATCACATGTGTTTAATATAGAACAAGATGACATAAACGAGGAAGTTGAAAACTGTATCGACGCTCTATGTCAAATGACTCCTCCTATGAAAGCATTTCGTCCGTCCGAAGTTAAGGAAGAAATCCGAAAGCTTAACATACGTAAAGCCCCAGGATATGATCTAATAACAGGACAAATCTTGAAAAATCTACCACGAAAAGCTGTAGTTTTCCTGACCACCATATTTAGTCGTATTCTAAGTCTATCATATTTCCCAATCACCAGGAAATATGTGTTCATTATTATGATCCACAAACACGATAAGCCTCTACATTAAGCCACCTTCTATCGCCCTGTCGGCCTACTACCTACAATTAGCAAAGTACTTGACCGATTGTTGCTAAAACGAATCTATGAAGAACATGACGTACAATTGCTTCTCCCAAGTCACTAATTTGGTTTTCGTGAACTACACTCCGCAACAAATCAAGTACGTAGAATGGTAAATGAAATCGTTAAACGTCTAGAGCAAAATAAATTCTGTAATGTAGTGTTCCTCGACATATCAAAGGCTTTTGACAAGTTTGGCATCGAGGTCTTCTCTTCAAACTCAAAAAAGACTGATCAATCAATTACTATCACCTAATTAAATCCTACCTACACGATAGAAACTTTTCTGTGACACATAATGGCCGCCAATCTAATTTTTACCTAATAAAATATGGCGTCCCTCAAGGTAGCGTTTTTGGACCACTGCTATTCCTGAACTACACGGCAGACAGGCCTGAAACGGCCAACACCACAATTGCATCTTTCGCTGATGATGCAGCACTTTTATTCATAAGCGATAATCCAGCAACTGCTTCAGAAAGCCTTCAGCACCATCTACGCTTACTTAGTAATTGGTACAGTAAATGGAAAACTAAGGTATATTCACTACCCAGCACAGTATCTGTCCCACGAATAACGTGCCCAAAACATAAACCAAATACCTTGGCCTGCATCTCGACCACCGCCTCACTTGGAACTCGCACATTCAGGCTAAGCGAAGACAACTAGACATCAAATATCGCCAAATGTACTGGCTTATAGGCAAAAGATCTAAACTCTCACTATCTAACAAAGTCCTAGTATACAAAATGATGTTAAAACCTATATGGACATATGGACTCCAATTGTGGGGATGTACCAAGCCAACGAAATTAAACGTCATACAACGATTCCAATTAAAATCCCTCAGGGTCATAGCTGGAGCTCCATGATATATCAGCAATCGGATAACATACAATGATCTCGGAATACCTTTCATCAAGGACGAAGTCAAGAGGTTTTCTGTATCATACAGTAACCGGATAACTACTAGTGAAAATACGTTAATCGAACAACTGTATAACAATGGCCCAGACAACCGGAGACTACGAAAGATATGACCTCGAGACCTACTACAACCATAAGAATAATTAACGAGGAGAAACTACGATGGCAGTTTCCCTTTCAAGCCAGACTCACGCCTCGAATTTACTTAATACTCTGTATATAGAAATAGATTGTAAATATAAATAATTTGTCAATAAAAAAAGAGGCGACAAATAATTTTCCGTTCTTTACTAGAAATAATTCATCAATGTGATAAATTTATTTATTAAAATGTTTCCACCACACTTTGTGGATCAGAAAGTGACCAACATTTTGAAATTTTGGAAATAGCACTGCACAATAATCTGCTGTTATTGAAGAAATACCTATTTAAAGAAAACAAGTCTTTGAATGGGGTGAGTTGAACTTAAATAAATTATTTAAAAATCTATAACTAGGGGGTGTGTTCAACTTGGGAACATAACATAACATAATATAATAATAAGGAGGTCTCTAGTGCAGGCCATTATTAAAAAATGTAGAAATATTCCCATGGGGTAGCTATCGGAGGATATCTGACTAATGCATATTCCCGACTTTTTATGATTATGAAATTCTCTAAAGTACTTCAAGTCTTTATTCTTCTATTCTCGGGTATCATCCGACAATTTTCCAATAGGCAACATTACTTACTTAGTTATGTTTGATCCTTGGGTCACATTCGTTAACAAACTCTACATCAATGGCGCGTCCATAAGAGAATGTACATAGTAATACCTCAAATCATTTAATAATGTCTTCATATACATTGGTAATTGATACTGATTAAATAACAGAAGTAAAACCCTTGTTTTGTTGTGTTGCCATCGCTTGTGGTTTCACTGCCACCGCTCGAAAAATCTGATCCATGCATGAAACTAAGACAGCCCGAACCATACTACTTCTTCATTGACCGGTAGCTTCATAACTTTACACATGATATTTATTTACTCTAGTGTTGTGTTATAGATATGTCTGTATGGAGGTTTTCATTTACCACTGTCATCATGCGGAGATGTGGCACCAGTTCCTGATTCTACTCTTTATCATACATTGTTGAAATAAGGTTGATTCTTGATTTGTTCTTCCATGTCACGTCGGTTCTTGTATTCTTAATTCTGTTGTTTATTTTTTGAACTGTAACTTTATGAGTCAACAAAATTTAGTAAAAGGCGGTCGTGGATATTGTCAAATTATCATTGTATCTCTACCATTTAGCACACAACTGTACGGGAACTAACGAAGTTAAGGACATATAGTCATCTCTACGTCCGAATTCCGAAAACGTGGCATCGATAAAAGTAAGCTTCCGTAATTTAAAAACTATAACGTTCTATAAAAAGTTGTATACAATATTTTTTCTAAAAATTACAATTCCTTTTAGTCCCAACGATTGTTTATTTGGATGCCACCCCCTGAGAATAGCTGTCATCCACTCCCTACAAAATTGCTAAGCCCTTGCATGATGCAGAAACTTTATTTGATGCATTTGCTATTAAGTTAAGAAAAAAAAATAGTAGTCAATACTTCCCAAATCAACAATCAATATTCGTTAACAAATAATAATCAGGAATTCTTAAAAGAGGACTATCTAAATAATAAGCCTGCATTTAATAATTGTTTCTGCATGCGGCAAGACCGCGCCCACAATGTCTTCTGTGCATTTTATGATCGCTCCTTAAACTTAAATTACAGTAAACATTTATTCTCTTCGCTAATTTATTGAACTTTGTATATAATTGTTGCACAATCGATGCGATGCTCTTCGCAGTTTTATCGTAAATAATGTTAGTTTTACACAATTTTTGTTTAATTACAATTTCTGTTTAATTAAAAAAAATTAATTATAGAAAAATGAAATAACTAATAATTTTTTATTTACTAATCGCGGTTGATAAAACAGTGGGGCTCTTTATCAAGCTAATGCTAATCTACTATCCAAATTTCAATAAAATTGGAGTTTTCTTTCTTGAGTTATCGTGCTTACAAAAAACGTAAAGGATGGACAGACAGACGGACGGGTAGACAGACTGACGGATGGACAGATAGACAGACGCATGGACGGATAGACATGAAATTGTTTTCTTTACTAGCGATATTACCGATTTTAGAAATGTATCCATCAAATGCAATATACTTTTCGTTTTGGATTTGCGCAAAGTATCATAATATATGTGGAAAAGGTGCTTGAAAGCGCTTAATATTTTAAGACTGGAACCCCTTTGGAACCCTTCTGAAGAAGCTGACAGCATGATCAGCGAAACGTCAAGTCAAGTTCGACGACCGCGGCAAAACCCGGAAGAAACTACTTCATTACTTTTTGTTTCTTCAGAAAACTGAAATCATTTATAAAAGTTCCCGCTCATCACACCAAAAGTAAAATTATTTATTTCGATAATACTTTCATCCAAAATCTCTTTTATAAGCGATGCCAACCCTGAACAGTGTGTCCAATTAACAACTATATATTGTTGATGAAATACTTTAATAGCACGGGATCATATCGACAAAAGTAGATCGGGCACCGCAGTTGCAGTTGGCGCTGCTTGGTGGAGATATTGTAGGCACCTGTAGGTACCATTTCCCCCAACGGCAGGTCACATGACCTCTAACTCTTCGAGAGAGATGCAAAGAAACAAAGGACCGCTTAAATGTTGCCAAAAATTTCAAAAAAAAATTAAGTACAATTTTTCGGCAAAAACAAGCAACTTCTGTTTCTTGGATATTTTCTCCAAAGTGCTTCCTTCTCATGGAAAAAAATTCCAGAAAAAATAAGCATAGACCTTTATTAATTAGTATAGGGTGAAGGAAGGGCTTTAGAGAAAAACTCCAAGAACCAAAAGTTGCTTATTTTTGCCCAAAGAACATGTCTGTCAAATTATTTAGCTGAAAATAATTTCAGACAAGAGTAGCCCTAGATTTTTAGCTAAAACGCTTCCTTCCCTCCCCGCCCTCAAAAAAATTAACCTGTTCCCTGTTAAATCAGGGTGGTGGCAGCGAAACTACCAACTAAGGTAAATGTTGTTTATTTTTGTCTAAAGAATGTGTATGAATTTCTCGGAACTTTTCTGAAGAAAAAAAAAGTGAAATATACTTGACCGAAATTATTTCTTGGCTAAAAAATCTTGAAAAACGTCAGGCGTATTCTTTGTACAAAAATAAGCAAGTCTTGGCTCTTGAATTTTTCTCTAAAACGCTTACTTTTCTCTAAACGGATTAATGAAGCAATTTGAAGAAAAAGTTTAAGGGGCAAAAGTTGTTTATTTCTATCTAAAGAATACATAAACCTGAATTTTTAGAAAAAAAAGGAATTTAGGGAAAAAAATTAAAATCTGGGGAAATTTTTGACCGAACTTATTTTCGGCTAAAATTTCAGAAAAAATTCAGGCACATTTTTTTGGAAAAATAAGCAACTTCTGGCTCTTGAAGTTTTTCTATAAAATGCTTCCTTTATCCTAAACTAATTAATAAAGGCCTATGACTTATTTTTTTGTAACTTTTTTCCGGGATAAGGAAGCACTTTGGAGAAAATGTCCAAGAGACAAAAGTTGCTTGTTCGTCCGTCGGTCTGTCTGTCTATCTGTCACATTTTTTTCGTAAGCACGATAACTTAAGAATGAAAGGTCCAATTGAATTGAAATTTGGACCGTATATTAGTGTTAGCTAGAGGAAGAACCCGATCGAAATCGAACCAAATCGATCAATAAATAAAAAGTTATTCAATTTTCAAACAAACGAACAAAATTGTATATTTTGTAATTAAACAAGAAATGTCTAAAACTAATATTATTTACAAAAGAAATTGCGAAGAATATCTTATAGAATGTACAAAAATTATATAAAAAGTGCACTAAATCGGCGAAGAGTATAATGATTAGCTTATTTTTTCTGTGAAGGGAAAAGTGATGATTTAATATTGAAAAAAAAAAAATTATTAGAATATATTAGTCAGAAAGACTTTAAAGTTTTAAACTGGTAGGCTGTTGTACTTATAGCGACGTTGGACCTGCGTTGCTAAGGAAACCTTTAAAATAATCAAAATTTGATTATTTTAAAGGTCAATTTAATTCTGAGATTGGGTTTTAGAAATTTGAGAACTTAGTTAGCGAAGTTATTTATTAGATATTTTGAATATTCAAAGTTCAAAAATGAACATTTCTGATTCAGAGTTTTCTCTTACACCACCGGAATTAATAAAAGCAGCGAAAGTAGCATCACTAAAATTATTGTCAGTTTTGTATAATGAAATATTCTAAAATTAAATATCTCCGTGTTCTTGTGTGTACACATAAGGGAAAAAATTATTCATTTTCTTCCGGGGAAAAAGTAATTTAATAAAAAGTGACATTTTGTTACCAGTCAACAGTGATAAAATGTTAAACTTTTTTCCCGTTACAGAAAAAAATCCTTTTTTATATAATTTTTAACTATTCAGAAAATATAGAAGCCCTGTACAATATTTGAAAAAATGTCCATTGTGAAAAACGTACAAAACAAAAACCGACAACATGACAGGAATAGAATTCTGAAGTAAAACTAAATCAAAACTCTCGCAATCATTCACATGTAAATCATAATAGACTAGATATAATATTTGAAAGTTATTTAAAAAGCTTGAATGGCATTAACACTAAGCTCTCTTATTGATTGTTTAAATACTGGCAATTATTCGAATGCATTACATTACATCCTTCCGCTTAAATTAAGCCAGTAAAACAAAAAAGGTAATGCCCAGTTGCAACCCGACTATTACCCATCAACATTACCAGCTTGCGGTTAACAGTGCTGACCTTAGCTCTAATCTGATTTTTCTTCGCCGAGCGGTTTCGAGGTCTAATTAAAGTCAATATTTGTGTGCCCCATTGCACATTATCAGCCATTCGATGAACGTCTAACAACTCAGCAGCTTTGTTCAATTTAGTAAAATCTATTCCTGAGCTCGCGAAACTTTTAATTAATATGTACATGGTTTTGCTATTCAAATATACAGTCGTATCACCTCCAATAATGTGGATGATATTGGAGTTAAAATATATGAATGAATGCTAGGAAATATTTTGTTTCGTGTATATAGTACAAGATATTTGTGTTCTAGGTATTCGGTTTTACACGTCTAAGATATTACATCTACATTTTGTTATTTATTTTTGTTTAAACATAGATATTTACGGTAAAAATAATTAATAGCTACAATTACTAAATATTGATAAAGCATGTCAACCCTTCTCCGACCCAATGGTTCAGTTGCCAAAGGCTTTAACCTTGGAAAGAGGAACGTCTATATTAAAGGCTTAAACGTATGAATTTGAATTTCGTCTTTCTTAAAAAAATTAAATTCCTTTTCAATGAAGAAGAAATTTTAAAAAAATCGGTGAGGGTATTTACACAGAATTTCACTTTTATTTATACAGGGCGGTCACTCTAAAAAAATATTAATTACGAAACGACATGTGAGAATAATAATTAGAATGCAGTTATCATTATTATTACAAAGAACCTGATAACTTTTGGTTAAATAAATTTACAGTGGTCATCCGACAGCAAGAATTCAATATTAAATGAAAGATGACAAATCTGGAAGTCTTGCGTAAATACCTTTACTAATTTCCATCATAGTTGATTGATTTCTTAGGATAACCGCCATGTACATATTTCACCTTGACAATAAAATTCTGTTAACTATGTTACAAATATTATTGCCATCTCTCACATTGTTAGTTGCACATTCACGTAGTGTAGTGAAAATATGGTGTTTAAAACAAATTTATTTTTTTTATTTATTTATTTTGAGATAGGTTTAGAATGTCACGGAACGTGGAAATTTTAAATTTGAGCAAAATAAAATGATTTTTCCACCATTCATTTTATAATGTTATGAACAAGACACGGAATACACTAATAACGCTGTTCTGCATTTTAGTGAGTTCACCTCCAATGATGTTCTTTCTGCGTTACAGCAGCTTAAACCTAAATTCACCAAAGGACCTGATGAAATACCAGCTTTTGTAATAAAAGATTGCGCTAATGCTTTTGTGGAGCCACTTAGAATAATTTTTACTCTCTCAATACTTTTCCGAACATCTGGAAATTGTCGAGAATCTGTCCTGTTCATAAAAAAGGTGATAGGCATCAAATTGAAAACTATCGCCCGATTACAATAATATGCAATTTCGCTAAAGTCATGGAGATAGCTATACATGCAGTTATATACCCTCATGTTGAGGGGCAGATTACATCAAGTCAACATGGTTTCATAAAGAAAAGATCGACTGTCACCGACTTAATGTGTGTCACAAAATACGTCTCGCATTACCTCGATAAAAACACCCAGGTTGATGTAATCTATACAGACTTTTCGAAGGCCTTTGACAAACTTGACCACGGTATATTGCTACATAAACTCCAAACTGCTGGATTTTCACATTCACTTATAAATTTCTTTAACTCATATCTTAACAATAGAACGCAATATATAGAATACCGCGGTCAAAAATCCTTCGATATTTCGGCAACTTCTGGTGTACCCCAAGGGTCAGTTCTAGGTCCCTTAATGTTTGTATTATTTATTAACGATATCGTTGTTGAGTTGAATGTAGATGTCTTGTTATATGCTGACGATGTAAAAATTTTCACTGCCATAAATACAATAACCGATTGTCAACGACTACAAAACAATCTTATAGAAATACAAAGATGGTGTAATCAAAACGGTCTGCCTCTCAACATTGACAAATGTAATGTTGTATCATTCTCTAGGAAAAAGGAAACTGTGCTATATGACTACAAACTAGATCTCACAACACTAAAAAGAGCTGAAGTTTTTAAAGATCTTGGTGTCTTATTTGACGTCAAACTATCATTTAATAAGCATGTTGAAAATATTGTTTTATCTGCTAATAAAAATCTTGGTTTCGTTATTAGAAATTCGGTTGGATTTACTGACACTCACATTCTAACACTCCTATTCAATACATACGTTAAACTAAACTAGAATATGCATCCATAATCTGGCACCCGGGGTATAATACTTACTCTAACTTACTCGAAGGCATACAAAGGCGTTTTCTAAAATATTTGTCTCATAAAATTGATGGGGTATATCCGCCAATTGGATATTCCCAAGACGTACTTTTAAATAGATTCTCAGTAGACAGTTTGGAGAGCCGCAGAAAAAAACATGCATTGGTGTTTTTGCATAAAATAATTCATAACAACATAAACTGTCTTGCGATACTTGAAAAACTACCGTTTCTTGTACCACATCCTGGTTCACGACATCATACAACTTTTTATCTTACCACACCTCGAACAAACGTTTTAGCATTCTCCCCCCTGTATTTTATGTGCAGTAGGTACAACTACCTACAAGAAATATATTTAATTGCTCTGTTGCCTCTATAAAAAAACTGGAACTCTAATATTTTCTCCTTTGTGTATGCATATATTTTATATATATTTTTTAAATTATTTATGCATTTTTGTTTTATATATATATATATATATATATATATATATATATATATATATATATATATATATATATATATATATATATATATATATATATATATATATATATATATATATATATATATATATCCCGCTATCATTTCTGCGTCCTGTAATAGGCAATTTACATTTAAACCTGCGTCCGGTGTAATTCTGCGACCGTATATCGGACGCAGAATTACAAGTGGCGTTATTTCCATTTCCCGCCAAGATACATCGATTATTTATTTATCACAAGTTAGCATATTTAACCGTGACCCACGGATTAAATTCTTAAACCATTTCTTAAAGAAATGCGGACTCTACAGGCAAAAGTTTAAGAGCGCGTCGGTCGCAGAATTGATAGAGAAATGAAATATTTTGTATATTTTTAGTTCAGCAAATTTACTACCGAGACGCCACCGTTTGTCATGTAAATATACGTTTTGTATATTCTGGTTTTATTAAAAAGGCCTTTTCCGCGTCCGCTATTTTGGCAACGTCGCTAATACTTGTTATCTTGACGATAGCTAGTTAGCATCTACGTATGCTTTGACTTGCGGCGATGGAAGGTTCACGTATTGTTACATTCAAATGAAAGCGTTTAAATTTTATATATTACTTCAACCTCTTACAGATTCCGTGACGTTATGGTCCAAAATTAAATCCGAATTATACAATATGTACATGGAATTAATAATGAAGGTGTAAAGATTATAATTGTATGCTTACGAGGAAAAGTCACACTATAAGAACGATTATTTTTTATGAAAAGTCCGTAAATATTTGCAAAAATGTGAAAAACTATAAAGAGTGAAGTGCTTCATTTGTGAGTATTTTAAAAACCGACATTAATACAAATGTAATGGATTAAAAGTTCTAGTTGTTGTTATTAACTACTGTTGCGCAGATCTTTGATATTCCATCATTAGAAATCTCCAATACTAAGTTCAGGACTCCCATGTGGTCATGGAATTGAGCCATGAAATTTTACTGAACAGAAAAATGAATTCGCAGTGAGAGATTAAGATTTACCATAATTATTATTCCATAACATTTTTCTTTAATTCCATGTCTCAATTCTTACCATTCTGTTAAAAGTTTTGGAAAACAGTATCATTTTCGAACTGTCAATGAAAAGCAGTCTCATTTATTTTGCATTTTTGTTTAAGCCTTAAACGATTTTAGATGTTATTTAACCTTCATTTGATGTAATTTGGATGGACCTGTTTGTTTTTTGGCTATCGTTTAAGAACACTTAGTGCAGTAACGGGTAGAAGTTGCAGTCGTGCGTGGTTAACTCCAAATACCTACTTGATTAACACTTTGCATGATTGACTTGGTACGACCACAGTAATAGAATAAGCAAGGAATATGTTTTTTTCAAGTAGTTTTTCAGTCTTACTAAAAATATTTAGAAGTAAAATTGATGTCACCTAACTTCACTAAACTCAGTTCGAATCTGAGAGATATCACACTGGTCAATTTTCAAGTTCTAGGCGGACAAATTTCTACAAATTTGCAAATGAATAGAAAATTTTGTTAGAAAAGCGAAAAAATATAGAAAAAGATTTAGTCACTGAAGGGGTGGTTTTGAAGAGTTTTAAAAAATATTTAGTTTCAATATTCTAAAACATTGTAGATACGATAATATTGTTCCCGTGAATACACTAAAAATAGTAAAAAAAAATTCTAAGGACCAAGGTTATGGATTTTAAGGGAGTTGGAAATTAAATATTATTTTAAAATTACGTAACGTTTTGAATAAGGTTTGTGAATCTACGAAAAAAATGTAAAGTAAATGTAGTGAAATAAATGTAAGCTCTTAAAGGATGGTTTTTGAAAGGGTGTAGCGGACAATTTTATGTTTCGAGAACGAACGAAATTATTTCAATTATATTTTTTCTGTTTTTGATGCAAAACGGTTTACTTTGTAATTTTAGGTTGTTCTTAAAATAATATTAAGATATGTTGTAAATTAAGTTGTATTTAAAATGAAGTGCTTGGTTGCTCTAAGTAGAGAGATGTAAAAGTAGGGAATTGTAATTTTCTGAATATCTACAAATTCTTGCAGGTCTATAGTTTTATTTACATTGATCTAAGTTCTGTCGCTTTAAGAACTATAATTATCTATTATTACTTTATCATTTTATAAAAAAAAAAGCTGCTACCATCTGCTACTTTAATCATAAATTTACTTTCAGTTACTTACGCTCCACCACGGAGAAGTCTCTTTGAGTTATGGTCAATGGAATGTGACAAAGGGAAAACATAATAGGATGTACTTGCATATCCTTAATCTCTGCACATTTTAGCTCTTTCACTAAGTTTGTCTGACAATGTCCTTGGCCGTCCAGGTGTTTTGGAAGTTGATTGCTGATTAGGCTTTTTCGACTTTTCCAGTTCATTAAATTTAATGCCCCTATCCAACCAGTAATAATTAGTTTTTAAAAACTTGACCTTATCCTACAACTTTCTCGCCATATTTCAGAAATACAATATCCAATTTTTCAAATTGCTTCCATCCCACACAGCACAAGGCTGTCCGAGGGACGTACTATGGCAAAGACCATTTAGGATTTGGGCTTGTCTATGGACGTCCCAATATCCCAATATGTATGCTTTTCGGCACTCTTTTGGTCATCCCAATGTCACAACTTGGTACCAGATAAAGGTAATACGACGGACGTCCTGAAGGATGTCTGAAGCTCATAACTAGGGACATACCAGGATATCCTGGGATATTTCGGGACGTCGTAAGTACTACGAATGGGCATCCACAGGGACATTAGAGGATGTACAAAGTACACACTGAAACGTCCCAGAACATCCTAATATTATGTTTTCTTATATTTCAATATATTTAACCATCGCCAAAGAAACCACATTTTTACAAAAAAAGATAAACTAAAAATTTTTTATATGTATGGACCGAAGTGCTACCTACTTATATTTATATATAAGTAGGTAGCTCATAAATCCACATATCTTTTGTTTTTTTTTTAAATTGTAGTTTCTCTGATGATGGTTAATACACTGAAACAATAGAAAATATTATATTTCTCATTTGAATTGACTGAAAAACCCAAAGAATTACTCATCTAGTTATTTGATATAAACGGTCAAGAAAATAAAATCAGATGTAAGACAGACTTTAAAAACAAACTCACGTTTGTAATGTCAAACCACTCAAAAAAAAACTACTTCGAAAAAATATTGAATAATAAAATAAGTATATGTTGCACATAACTCCATAAATATTTTGTTTTTTGTAAAATTTTATTTCTGTCGGAGGTTAATATATACATGAAACTGTTAGAAAACTGACCGAACTATATAAAAAAAATTACACATGAAGGTATTTGAATTATCAGTCAAGAAATTGAAAACACCTAGGGATTATAAGAAGCTAAATATATTCAATATTTATAGACAAAACTCATTTGTAACATCAAAAAGCAAACTTCTTAGAAGAACATAAAATAACATTTTTCAAACTGAATTTTATAAAAACATTTTTTTATCAAGTAATGTGTTCCTACTTCTCTACTCTCTTCATTGCCTCGCTCTTCTTTTTGCCCTGCTCGGATTCTTTTAAACACTTCTCTGCTTCGTACATATTTCATAATATTATAGGTACCCATTCATGGTTGCATCTAAAACAAACATTTACTTATTATTTGAATCAGCATTATCAACAAAAATTTAATCTATATGAAAACTGGGTAAGATAAAGATAATATAGAGAACACAGAGGGATACAGGTTTAAATTGAAGCACTAATAAGAATAATTTGTCGCATTATAAAATGCAATCCTGTATTACTTCATTTTAATGTATTATATCTGTCTTCCATACACGTCACATATGACTGTGGCTGCGAAGCCATTTACATAACACCATTCATAAACCAATAACCGTTTTGTGCAATTTACTCAAAAGGAAACAATATATCAGGATCAGGACAGATTTGCAAATTAACTGATTTATCAACGCATGTCCTGTCTGATACATATTTCCCTTTAAGAGTGTAATAAAAGTTTCAAACAATTATCTTGAAGCAAAATTATTTTTACTTACCTACATATTTTCATACACTGTTCATCGTAAAACTTCACAACACTAAATACGACCTGGTTCACATTCTGTCTCCAACCTGGCTTCGTAACATTCAATTCTTAATCCAAATAAGCTTCATTTTGTAGGTTTGTTGGTCATTGAAAATAAGGGAGCCAGAATTTTTGTTTAATACCGTAAGTTTTCTATATAGTTTCCTTTGGCATCCTGAAAGTTTACAAAATTGTATTAAATTTGGGAAGTTTTATAGGTTATGTTATTTTTGGCTTGTACTTACTTTCTAGTGTCGAACAAAAAGGTCTCAAATAAAACTGAATTAAACAGATAAAACACAATCAAAAGTGTTAAAAATATTTCCTACAACCACTAATAATTTATATTATTTGATGTAGATAAATTTACTGATATTCCAAGCTTGTTTTGAGTTTACACTAAAGAATCGGATACAATAGAAAGTACAGGTTTGTGAAATTGGATATGGCCGCCGGAAATTGTAATGGCGCCTTATTTGAACATATTAAAGAAACATATTGGGTCACAGTTTAAGGAGATTTCGGGCCCTTCACTGGACGTCCTTTTTCAATCCCGATGTCAATTCACAGTTAATGCCAAAATGAAACCAGTTCAGGATATCCTCTTGGCCTCCTTTTGAAGGATATCCTGGGATATCCTAAATGGGACGTCCATTTCACTATCTACTTTACGTACTGGGATATCCAGGTACTTCAATTTGACATCCCATATCCCGATTGTGCTGTGTGGGATCATTGCCTGTTCTAAAGCTCCTCTACAATGTTGTATGTTAAGGACATGTATAGACACAAACATGTACACACTATAAATTGTATATTATAAAAGGTGTCCCTCAGTTCTAATGAAGTTTAAATAGATTAAGTGATATATTAATTTTACTTTACAATGTAATTAAGGTATTCTTAGTATGACTATTTTAAAATGAGTGAAGCATGCTGCTTACTACGAATGCTCCTTAAAATAGGATGTATACTTAATCTCAATGGCACCTCGTTACAGGCGCGGATTCAGGGAGGGGGCGAAGGGAGTATCGTCCCCCCCCCCCCTGGAGCAAAGTTTAGATAAGAAAACCTGATATAAAAATAAATTTATTTTAATGCATTTTTCCCTCAACAAAATGCTGGATCCGCACCTGCCTCGTTACCGGAAATTGTACAGCATTCATACAAAATATTAGCTAAATATATATTCGCAATCAGCTATGCTCAACTGCAACTTCTACTCCTATAAATATACTTCTAAATAATTTTATTCAGAAGTACGTTTATAGGAATAGAAGTTGCAACTTCGTATTTACGAAGTTAAAGAATTCATCAAAACAACATGCTGAAATGCATCATTGATGTACCTCTTCTACGAACGAAATTGTTGGTTAATCGATGAAATAATTTTTTTTCGCTATGAAATATAGTTATTATAAAATTCATCATTTTCGCATTATGGTTATTACTTTGTACCACATAGGCCACAAATAATTGGTCTACTCTACTCATTGCACATATTTTAAATTTTCTCAAACTGTTTTGTCCAACGAGAAAATTATAAAAAATGTTCCTGATGCAATTTTCTATCCTTAACAATTTATCTTTCAATTTCTAGATTCAATTAAACATTTTTTTCACGCCGTTCTTCGGCCCTCCGCGTCCCCGGTGAGCCGTCACTTAATATATAGTTTGCATTGCACATATAAAGTAATAAAAAGAAGTTCAATTTATTCCAAAATTTAAAATAATATTTAAAATATTTTTCATCGACATCCATTGATATGAGTATATTTCTCAGCTGATAGTGTGTCCCAATTGAGGCTGTATGTATTGCTATTTCATCCGTTATTATATAAGATGGAAATGGACAGAATTTTAGAGAATTCTTGTGTATTTCAATGGCGCTTTTAGATTTGATATAACCTTTACTTCCCTCACACACCGAAGGGAATTATTGTATTCGACAAAAATCACTCCAAGATTTTTTCGAATTTTCACGTTTCCGATCATGTAGATTACGAAAATAATACATTTTTTCAATTTCATCGGTCTGTCTTTCGGTCTGTTGTCATTAACTAAAAAACTGCTTGACGGAGAACAGTAAAATTTGGTAGGGAATAGAAAACGAAAAAGAATTTTCGCTCCAATTTAACATTTTTACGTTCTACTTATAAAAAAAACATTTTTAACCACTTCTACTCCACTACGTCGACATGCAACTAAAAATATGACAGATGGCAATAATATTTGGCATATAGTTAACACAACTGGCAAGGAAGACACCTATTATAGTTTTAGTGAGAAATATTCAGATCAGTCATCCTAAGAAATAATTCAATCATGATGGAAATTTGTAAAGCAAGCCTATATTTATGGCACCTTTTATTTAATATTGAATTTTTGCTGTCGAATAACCACTCTGTATATTTCGTTGACCAAAAGTTATCAGGTCTTCTTTGTAATAATAGTGATAACTACATTCCGATTATTATCATTTTCATATGTCGTTTCATAATTAATAATTTGTTAGAGTAACCGCACTGTATAAGTAAAGAGGAAAGTTCTATGTAAATACCTTTACCTTTTTTGTTTTTAAAATAATTGAGGAAACCCATATTGCGAAACCATATTTTCCTTGTATACATTGTTACGATAATAATAATAATAATAATAATAATAATAATAATAATAAAATAATAATAATAATAATAATAATAATAATAATATACCATCTTCGGCACTCGTACGAGGTAGACCAAACACCGGTGCTGCCTTATGTTTCCGGAGAGATCGAGTCCGTTGTCGAGAACGAGAAGTGCCGAATTTATTGGAACTACTCGTTCCCGACCGTCAGGCTGATTCAAGCCAACAAGCCTGACATAGTCCTCCTCGACCACCAGACCAAGGTGATGTATGTCATCGAGTTCTCGGCACCTGCCGAGACAAACATCACCTTGAAGGAGGAGGAGAAACGGACCAAATACCGAGATCTCCGGTATGAGCTCCGAGCGCTATACCCAGACTACTTGGTCAAGATGGTCGTCCTGATAATCGGCGTTCTCGGTGGGATGAGGCCTACGCTGCTCTCAGCATTGAAGACCATACCGGCCTGCCGAAAATCAGCCGAATGGTTGGCAGGCCAGATGCAGAAGGCAGTCGTCTTAGGGTCCCTGCGTCTACTTAGGGCACACGATACTGGAATCTACAACCACTAACCCTGCGGGATGTGGGGAGTGATTGTAGATAATTCGCTGGCGCTTCCCCTGTGAGAATATCGGAGACACGGGAGAACTGTCCAGCATCGCTAACGCGAAAAAAAAAAAAAATTCATATGTTGTCTACATTACAATTGTATAGGAACAGTCAAGTTACAACATATACCTTAAAAACTAGGTAAAAAGCCTCATACAGTGAAAAAACATTTAGATAGCAAAAACAGTTTTAACTTTATTTAATTTAAAATTCAGCAAGTTTCTAGCTACTTTATATTCAGAGGGTAAGTTATTAAACAATTTTGGCGCCATGTAATTTGGAGAATTGTAGGTTAAATTAAATCTTGCATATGGTATTCGAAACTCTTTCTTGCTACGCGAATTTGCATTATGAATATTTTTATTCACAATGAACATAATCTTGTTTTGATAAGCATAAACGCATATTTCGAAAATGTATAAGCATGGCAAAATTAATATATTATACTCTCTAAAGATCTCTTTGCAAGAGTGGGTACTAGAAACACGAGCTATACAACGCATTATCCGTTTTTGAGCAATGGAGACATTCTGCGATAAAGTGGAGTTCCCCCAGAAACAGACACCATATCTTAATCTAGACTCCACTTGGGCATAGTATAAATTAACTAATTGCTCCCTTGTATATAAGCACGGTTTTAATATTATTAAATAAAAATTAAATTGACGCTAGCTTGGAAATTAAATATTCACAATATGATTTCCAAGTCAGGCGATATGTAAACCCAAAAATTTTATACTTTCATGGGTACTCGTTATAATTGACTCATTGACCTGAAAATAAATAGACTCGCATTTTTTCTGTCTATTATGAAACAGAGTTAACAGAATTGCATCTGCATTGATGTACAACTGATGTTGATTTAAAGACGTAGATACCTTTTCTACAACATTATTACATTTACTTTCTAGCACATTATGCATCTAAGATAATCATAGAAAGATCATTAGCATACATTGAAAAGAAATTATTACATGAAACCCAGTCGAGCTCATTAATATATAATATGAATAACACGGGGTCCAATATTGATCCCTTTGGAACTCCCATACTTAAAAACGAACATTCAGAATTGGCAGTATACAGGGTGTTTCACTTAAAAGTCCCCAGGCCATTATCTCTAAAACTAATAAAGATATTTTATTTTTGTAAATGGCAGATGATTGATACCAAAGAAAGGTTTAAATAACGGTGATTAGAATTTTTCCTCAACAGCACACAGAGATGGCGCTGCGATGCAAAACTATTTTTTGATGGTTGGAACCTTGAAACATAGGTCATGTGATTAAACAATAATTTGTGAATAATTTTGATGGTATAGAGAATTTACAAAAAACATGCCGTTTTGGAGTTACATGAGTTTCTTTCATTAATGCCAGTACACGTGAATTTTGATAAATCCCTATAATTTATTTATTACTTATTATAGAATATTGGTTACCAAACACTTTTTTTCAAGATAAGGAAAGTGATATAATACACTATCATAAAATTATGTTTACCACTTCCGGCCAAACCGGAACTAACATGATGAACCAATATCCATATGTTCCTACATATTACATTTTTTTTTTTCTAATAACGCTTCTAATAAAACGGCTCCCAAAACTTAAAGTAAGTAAGACAACAAAGAAAATACACACTAATTTAGAATGGTAATGAAAAATCTACTTAAGAGATATTAGTAGGCTTTGATTTAATTTTAAGTTTGACAGTTATTAAACAAAGTTTGTAGTTGGTGCATTTCAATCATAGTTTCAAACAGAAATAGTGTACTTAGAAACAATTCAAAGCAAATTAATCCAAATAAGGCAATAAAAAAAATAAATTTAAAAAATGGTTAGATACACCAATGAAGATAAGTTAAATATGATTTTAATATACGGTGAATGCAAAAGAAATTCGCGACAAGCAAAACGATTGTTTTGTTTACTATTTCCAAATAGACCTACACCCGATAAAAAAACATTTATCATGCTGTTTAAAAATTTAAGAAACTGGGGTAGTTTTAAGAAAACTATTCGTAACAGAAATAGGCCAGTTAGAAACGATGAAAATACAGCCTTGGTGTTAAATAGTGTTGTCAACAATCCTCAATGTTCTCTCCGGAAATTGGCATCGGAAACTAATCTGTCGATATCTTCATGCCATAGAATATTAAAATCAAATAAATACCATCCATACAAATTAAAATTGATCCATCATTTAAGGCCTGGTGATTATGAACGAAGATTACATTTTCTAGCTGAATTTTCAGTTCTTTCTGAAGAATGCCCAAATTTTTAAAAAAATGTGCTCTGGAGCGATGAAAGCCGTTTTCACAACAATGGAGTTGTGAGTAAGCATAACTGCCGATACTGGTCACAAAATAATCCTAGATGGATGAGAATGACCCGAAATCAGGTAACTTTTGGAGTTAACGTGTGGTGTGGAATATTAAATTCATATATTATTGGACCATATCTATTCCATGGGACTTTAAATGGAAGAAAATATGAGTTATTCTTGAGAAATGTATTGCCAGGATTATTAGAGACTATCCCTCATAACCAGGAGAATATTTGGTTTCACCAAGATGGTGCACCACCCCATAACTCAGTACTAGTCAAAGATTGTCTTAATGAAATGTACCCTCAGAGATGGATTGGTACTAATGGAGTAGTCAGATGGCCAGCACGATCACCTGACTTGACTCCATTAGATTTTTACCTTTGGGGGTACTTAAAAAGTGTAGTGTACATTGAACCCATTGAGGATATGGCCGATTTGTATAATAAAATATATGCAAGTGTTGCTGCTATAAATAGACATACGTTACAAAAAGTTTGCAATGAAGAGTTACTGAAACGGTACAATATGTGTATTCATGAAGAAGGGAGAAAGTTTGAACATTTAATATAATAAGTACCTACTAATAAGAAAGAAATTAATTTAATTTCATTTTTAATAATATTTCGATAGTTTTTAAATGTTTGCTTATAAAACTTTTGTTTACGTTCTTTACTGAATTGTTACTTACTTTAAGTTTTGGGAGCCGTTTTATTAGAAACGTTATTAGAAAAAAAAATGTAATATGTAGGAACATATGGATATTGGTTCATCATGTTAGTTCCGGTTTGGCCGGAAGTGGTAAACATAATTTTATGATAGTGTATTATATCACTTTCCTTATCTTGAAAAAAAGTGTTTGGTAACCAATATTCTATAATAAATAATAAATAAATTATAGAGATTTATCAAAATTCACGTGTACTGGCATTAATGAAAGAAACTCATGTAACTCCAAAACGGTTTGTTTTTTGTAAATTCTCTATACCATCAAAATTATTCACAAATTATTGTTTAATCACATGACTTTAGTTTCAAGATTCCAGCCATCAAAAAATAGTTTTGCATCGCAGCGCCATCTCTGTGTGCTGTTGAGGAAAAATTCTAATCACCGTTATTTAAACCTTTCTTTGGTATCAATCATCTGCCATTTACAAAAATAAAATATCTTTATTAGTTTTAGAGATAATGGCCTGGGGAATTTTAAGTGAAACACCCTGTATACCTATTTTCACTAACATATATACTCACATACTGTCGACGATTGGTTAAAAAGGAATTAATCCAGTTTAGTGGTTGCCCTCTAATCCCATAGTCATATAGTACAGTTAACAATTTTGCATGATCGACACAGTCAAATGCCGTGCTGAAATCAAAAAATATTCCAACCCCTGCCTTAATATATTAAATTATATGGTTACAAAATGTTGATATAGTTGTTATAGTGGATTTTCCATAACGAAAACCATGTTGTCTCTCGGACAAAAGTAATTTATAGAAACTACTGGCCTATAGTTCAAAGTATGGGAATCATTTTTCTTAAAAATTGGTACTACATTACCCACTTTTAAGAATTCTGGAAACGTTCCCGTTTTAAAAGACATATTCACCAGATAAGTAAATGGTGTCACCAGTCGTCAGGACTTTTAAGGCATCACTAAATGTTATATGGTTGAATTTTTCAGGATAAGTATTGTTTTTTGGGTAGAATACGATAAAAAGAGTTTACAGCTGTAAGGTGCCGGTGACCCCTAAAAAAATCGAAATTATTGGCCGAATTTCAGTTTTGGCCAATAACTTTAATTGACTTTATATCTCTTATAATAACGGAAATGGCAATACAGGTAGCCTCAATTTGAGAGACGCATTATAGAAAAAGAAATCATTAGTTCATGTTCCATGTGAATAAATAAAATTCTGCATCATTTCGGACACCTACATTATCAGCAGCAGCAATATCAACAAATTAAAAATTCACCACTAACAAACATTATTTAATTCGTTATTAGTTTTGTGTTACCCTAGTTTTTACTAATTATAAGGAGTCACAATACAGATAATACTACATTTTGCTCTAAATATATTCCATGTAGTTGAACTCTCTACATTTTCAAATGACGAATGCCCATCCAGATTTGAGTTATAATACTTCTCTATCCCAGAGACAAATATCCTGGACATTCTATTAATACATTTTATTAGCCAGCGCATGCTTGTAAATTTGGCAACATTGTGGGATGCAGAAATGATAGAGATATGTAACTAAATATACATGTCGGACGCAGAATGAACCGCAGCATGTAAGAAAAATATGCATCGGAGTTGGAAATGATTGTAGAATAAAAGGACGCAGAAATGTATGGTCCATGAAGGAACACTTTTTTTTTTAATTCTTCATTTAGAAAAAAATAAAACCGATCACTGACATCTACGTTAAAAATAAGTCGATATTCATCTATAAACGGTTTGCTAGAACCTCTCCTTCTGGTGGACGCAGAAATGTATGATCCATGAAAGGACGCAGAATTGATAGCGGGATGTATATATATATATATATATATATATATATATATATGTATATATTTTTACATTTACTTTTTTGTTTCCATATAGATATGCCAGTGTACTTTTTTTCTTCTATTTTACTATTTTATGTTTTGTGTGACTTTTTATTATCTCCATAATCTTTGTATTACAGTATTATTAGTCTAAGTGACATGTAATTATTAACACTTATTCTCATCCAGTAATTGGTCTCTGACTGTTGGATGATGTACCTAAATAAATAAATAAATAAATAAATAAATAAATAATAACGATAAAAAAATTTCAAAAAAAGTCATTTTTTCGCAATAGATTTAGAATGTCGTGAAATGGCGAAATTTTAAATTGAAGCAAAAAATAGATTTTCATCATCTATTACATAGCAGTGACAATTTTTTTTTTAAATGTTGTTTTTTAAATGTTCAAAAAATATTTTTTTTAAAATAGGTTTAGAATCTCATGAAACGTGGAAATTCTAAATTTGAGCAAACATTTCTTCCACCATCTATCCTATAGATTCATAAAAACAATTTCATTTTTTTTTCTGAACTAGGCTTAAAATGCGGAAATTTGAAATTTTCGCGAAACGGTCCACCCTGTGTATTTTCCAGTGAAAGTAAGTCTAGCCATTTCTTCGCTGGCAGTAGCGTCAGCTGTCTACCAAAAGTTCTTCTTAGCTAAATAGTTTTTTATCTAATACACCAACAGACAGACAGACAGACATACCGAGAGACAGAGAGACAAACTGGCGGAATTGAAATACCTGTTGTTTCGTAAATTAAATGATTTTAAACGTGAAAATCCGAAAATATCTCGAAAAGTGATTTTATCGAATACAATACAACCCTTCGGTATGTGAGAGAGGTAAAAGGGCATTTGACTTTTTTTAGAATGAAGAGTTCTTATGTGAAAGTAAGTGAAGTTACGCTCTGGCTACGAAATTACTTTACAGAAATTCCATCAACTTAACTTCATAACAAAAAGAAGAAACCTAAAAACTAGAACCTTACGAAATTAACGATGCATTATAATAGTAGAGGCAAGCTAGGTTTTACCCTCAGACTAATTACAACCTCAGCAAAAAAATCCCTGCATGTAGTTTGCGATGTCTGGAAAAATAATCCTTTTGGTATTTGTAAAAAAAATTGCGAAAGGTAGCGAATAATGGTTTCTCGCATTTTAAAGGAGAAGTTGAATTTATACGAAAGAAAGTGTTCATGTAAAAAGTGTTTGCAATAAAGAAACAAATAAAATGAGCCCGATCGAACTCAGTTGGTCCAGTGGTTCCCTCGCAAATTGCAAGAAAATATTAAACTTGCACGTTTTAAAAAAAAATCATCTTCGGTTCAAATACATATTAATGGCTGAAATTTGCACACTTTAGAGTCATTGTAGTCTTTAACATTCCTTCTAAATTTCAATCGAGAATACCGTGTAGCTTTACTTCCACATCATTCATTGAAATTCGATGTATGTACTAGAAGCCAAGGCCTCAATTTTTTTTATAATAATTTTCGACCCTCCCACATTTTATAGGGGTTGCTAAAATGAGAATGAGACATTCACTTAAAATTTGGTACACGCATGTTTTATAACGACATTTGGAATTAGATTATATTTTGAGATGATTCCGTTGAAGGGGTGGGGATACAAGCATAGGTAAATAGAGGAAAATTAGTAAGGTACACTGTGTAGAGTACAAAAACTTCTGGTTGGGTGCGTATACTGGAAGCAAAGCCTTTAGATTTCTTTTTTAATATTTTTCAACCTCCCACCACCACCACTCCATTAATAAAAGGGTTGATCAAATAAATTTGAGATATTCACTTGAAATTTGATACACGTATGTATTTTTTGTTGAAGGGGTTGAGGGGGGTATGTAATTGGAAAAAATCAGTAGAGCAAGCTAGTAAGATTCCAGAATCTTCATTTTTGTCTTAATTTTTAACACTGAAAATGTTTTACAAACCAAAGATGTAACGGTAAAACGGGAGTCCAGTAGCGATTTGTGTAACGCTTGGAAATTCGGTTGTTTTTTTCGACACGAAAGTGTTCGGTGCTGTTACGTCGCATGCTTTTTGAAAGATCCAAATTTGATTTTGAATTTAATAAATTTTGATGCCTAGATTCATATCCTTGCATATTTACGTCTCGCCTTGCGTTGGTTCTGTAAAACTTGTATTTGATTAATTTTAATATCTAAATTGATGTTCTTGCAGTTTTAGGTCTCGGCGCCGACCGACGCATTGCGTCGTTTATGTAAAACTTCTGAATTTGATAAATGTTAATACCTAGATTCATATTCTTCCATTTTTCGTCTCGCAACCAGCCGACGCCTAGCATGTAAAACTTGTGTATTTGATAAATCCTGATACCTCAATTTCGACGCCGACCAACATCGATTTAGCAAAATTGTGTATTTGGTAAATTTTGATGCCTAGAATCACATTGTATTTTTACGTCTCGACGCCGACCCACGCCTTGCGACGTTTCTGAAAAACTTGTGTATTTGATCAATTTTAATATCTAAATTCATATTCTTGCATTTTTATGTCTCGACGCTGACTGACGCCTAGCGTTGATATTGTAAAACATGTGTATTTGACCAATTTTGATACCTATGTTCACATTCTTGCGATTTTACGTTTCGACGCCGACCGACGCCTAGTATCATTTTTGCAAAACTTGTATATTTGATCAATATTGACATCTAGATTCATGTTCTAGCATTTTCACTAAACCCAAATTTTGTGGCATATTAATGTAAAGCCCATTAAAATTACTCCGAGTTGTGTAACTTCTTAAATTTTTTATCCGCAGCTTAATTAAAGTTTGAAAATTTTTAAAACTTTTCTTCATTTCTATCCCCTACATTTTGCAGATTTTATAAATATCATGGGGAGCTTGAAAGTTAGCCAAGTTCATTTTCAGTCTTAACGAAGCTTGCTAAATTGCAACGGTTTTGTCAAACAGTTGCTTTTTGCAAAAAGGCACTTCTTTGCACAGCGCCGCAAAAGCCCTGTGGCTGTCGGACTGATATTTAACCAACGCTGTTGTATTCTTGGAGCTTTACTCTATAACGCGTTTTTTTTTTTTTTAGTTTTGCCAAAAGTCGATTGAAAGCATGAGAAAAATGCGATATACAACTTACGGTTCGCGAGATTTTTTTAAATAGCTACACAATCCATTTGACAAAGAGATGACTGTCCTCATGTCAGTAGCAACAGATGTTGCTGAAAATGAATATTAATTGATAGTTGTAATGTTTTCGAGGTTGGTGTGCAATGTATGAAAAAATTTAATGGAATTTTTTTTTAAAATATCAGTTTGAGCAGAAAAGTATCATAATTAAATTAAAATTAATAATGAAGTAATACCAATAGATCCATTGCTACTTTTTTTAAAGGATTAGTGTTCTAAGAAAAAACGATATTGAGTTATACTCATATTTCGACTTTGAACTTGCTCCGGGTCCTCTGGCCTTAATTATCTTCCGGTCATAATATACCAATTTGATGAAATTAAGTACTTATAGAAACTGAGCTAAGATGATCTGTTTGAAGTTGTTAATAGTTAATAGATTGCAGTTGCTCTCACTAATTAAAAGGTGAAAGAAATTCTTTAGCTTGCCGCTAAGTTATTTCAGGATTTATTATAATATCATTAGGTAGAATAATTACAATAGTAGAAAAATATATACATCGGAGAAAAACTAACCTTAATTACATTTTAAGTATAGGTCAATATTTTAACAATTTTATTCAGGTGAGTGTTTATCATATAAATATTTGGTATCAGGGAGTAATCTAGGAAAATTATATTTTTTGCTTGAAATGTACTATTTATAGCAGACACGTTCAGTAAAAAGAAGGGAATTAAAATACCTAATTTTTATAAAATCACAGTGCAAATTCGAAATTCAAATTAAAGCATATCGAGTAAAAATTAGAAGTTCTTCCTAATATGTATATACAAGGTGCTAGATAATATATGAGTGAAACAGTTTTATTCCTATTGTCTGTATCAAAATATAACCAGTATTTAAAAAAAACAGCATATACAGATGATAATGTATAACGTGGATTGAATTTTCGCTCCACCTTCTAACGGTTTGTATATAAGCGTATACGTAGAAGGTATGTAACTTTAGGCGGGGGTTACATAGCGGATATACCATCTTTCGAAAAGGATGTAAAACAATCGGCCCCTTGTGTATTAAATACTTGCAAAAGTCTACTCTTCGACAAAAAAGAAATTCGACAAAATTTACAAGTTAGGGATAGCTCGTCTCTGGCGTCGGAGACTGGCTTTATTAGCGGAAATTAGCCGGCGCTAAATACGTTTTTAAGTTTTGTGTAGATGTCATTCTAGATTTTCGCTGTAGTTCAATCATTTCTTATTCCCTGTATATTTTTCATTACGAATATAGTAGGTGCCTTCCTTGAGAATTGTGTTAACTAAATGCCAAATATTATTGCGATGTGCTACATTTTCTTCATTTATTCCTTTTAGGGGTCCACCCTGTATACCTTCTAGTGAAATTGTATCCATTTCTTCGATGGCAGTAGCGTTAACTACGTACCAAATTTTATTATTATCGTTCAAATAGTGGTCTAGAAGCAACGCCAACAGAGACACAGACAACAAACCGACAGACAGACAGAAAGCTAGACTGATCAAATTGAAAGACCAAAATATGCGTAGTCTACATACTCTAATGCGAAAATCGGAAGAAGTCTCGGAGAGTAATTTCTCACGAGTACAATACTTCCCTTATGTAAAGAAGGGAAGTAAAAGTAATTATTTATGATGACATCATTTTCACTTAGACTGCACAGTAAATTTAAGCTACATATGTTGGCTCTAATGATTACGACAATTTCACATGTGATGAAGTGATAGTTGGGTCCTGTCACAACGGAAAATGTTCCCAGTTTAAGATACTTTCTTTCATATTTTGAGCATTTTAAACCAGTTTTTTCTATTTTCCCCGTTTGGGGTCCAATTCTTTAAATCGTTGGAGTTAATCCTCTTGAGAAAATTTTCTCCAATTGAAATACTCATGCAAATCGACAAATCAAGAGAATTGCTGTTCTTGAATCTCACAAGAATAAAATTCCTACTAGAAGAACAGTGGGATGTATGTCGAATTGTCAAGGTATATGTTCGTATATAGATTTGTAACAGTCAAATTAGCAGGTTGTATATTTAATATAGTCTTATTTCCATTTTTGGCAACATCGAACACTAGATGAGATTATAACAGTTGACAGTTGCTTATGTTGTAAATATCACGTATTATTAAACTTTTTATTTAACTTTATTACTTATATTACATTATTATATTATGTATTAGTTATAGTCCAGTCGGTAAAGTAAAAAATACACCAGAAGCCTCCAAAAAAACCACTACTTCGTTGGAAAAAGCCTATTCTACTGATTCTACTCGTTAACAGTTGAAGATATAAAAAATACTGCTCATCATAAAAAAGAAAGCTTGACTAATCGCCTAAAAAATATTCCTCTCGTAATTTTCTTGTATATGCCATGATTTTCGATATTGACCAAAATTGCAGAATTTGTATTTTTAATGCGCGCGAATTTTCGTTTATTTGAAATTTTTTGCTCGCGGCCAATAGAAAAAATTGAATTTCTCGAAAACCAAAAAAGCTAGGAAGAAAAATCAAAATGGATTTTAAAGGGGATATGAAATACTCTCTCATGTTGCCATTTTTGAGGGCTATTGATATTTATTAGTATATAAAAATAACAATATATAGTTATCTCTTGATTTTTTGTGCATCTAACTATTCACAGGGCCATAAAAAATAACTGACTATAATATAAGTTATACATGCATTATCTTTTAGTTCAAGGTAGTACTTCAATGAAGAAAAAGTTAGGAATAGAAATATTCACATTTACAAATTTACCAGCATATTAAACTTAAAAAAATTAAAAAAGGCCGCAAATTCTATTTTTTTATGGTATTTTTTTAATTAAGTTTTTTAACTATTAAATGATTAGAAACAATAGTTATTTGTTATATAAACACAAAACAAATTTTTTGAGCTAAATTTTCAAGATGTTTGGATCTTTTTTTTATTCTTAGAAAACAATAAAAAGTTGGCCAAAATTTGGCTAACTTGCTGGTAAATTTGTAAATGTGAATATTTTTATTCCTAACTTTTCCTGCATTGAAGTACTATATTGAACTAAAAGATGATGAATTTGCAACTTATATTAAAGTCAGTTATTTTTTATGGGCCTGTGAATATTTAAAAGTGCAAAAAATCAAGAGGTAACTATATTATATTGTTATTTTTATATATCAATAGATATCAATGGAAATACAAAAGAGTATTTTATATCCCCTTTAAAACTCATTTTGATTTTTCTTCCTAGCTTGTTTGGTTTTCGAGCAATTCAATTTTTTCTATAGACCGCGCGCAAAATATTTCAAATAAACGAAAATTCGGGCGCATTAAAAATACATATTTTGCAATTCTTTTCAATATCGATTTTCTCGAAAACCATGCATATTTTGCATATACAAGAAAATTAAAAGATGCCTCTTATTAGGCAATTAGCCAAGCTTTCTTTTTTGTGATAAAATTTTTTTTATATCTTCAACGGTTAACGAGTTATCAGTAATATAAGGGTCTTTTCACCGAAGTGGTGGTTTTTTGGGGGGTTGCGCGGTACCCCCAGAACTGATTTTTGTGGTTTTGTGATGTATAATCCGTCCACTAAGAGCTACTGAAGGAAAATCTCAGATACCATTTTTTGTTATGGAAGTCTTTATAATTATTGGACTACTAGTTCCTTGTTTTTAATTAATATTATATGAATGTTACTTATACAGGGTGTCCCAGAATTGAGTTCCGGACGGTAACCTGTGATTCTTGAGTTGATATTGGGCCTATATACCCAACTTACCTTAGTCCAAAAATGAATCCCGGGAAGTACATTTCCTTCAAGTAAGACATATTTTTTTTCCATTATTTTCCGATATATTGAAGATAAAATTTTCAAATTTTGATGGAAGCTGTATCTCTGTAAGTGCCATATGTGAACTTGGTAACAATCAAATATCTTTTATTTCTCAATTCTTTTTCATATTAATATTTGATTGTCTGTATTTATTTAATTACAATGTAAAATTACGGAATACTAGAACATTTTGACAGGGCATTAAACGGGCTGCAAAAAGATACTCTTAAAAATGTTTGTAATATCAATCAAAATACAAGAAATTATCTTTTTTTTCTCTATTTATATTTAACATTTATTTACAATTCTAAAACAAAATGTTGTAATAAAAGAAAAGCAGTTTATTTCAAAAAAATACAATAGTAACAAATGCTCCACAAGATGTCTACCTGTTTCAGTACACAAATTAATGCTTTTAAAATATTGTGCAATATCAACCAAAATCAAGAATTACCGTTTTTTCTCTTTAGGTCATAGGTACTTGTGAAACATTAAACCTGTCCCGGTAGATCTTCGAAAATTAATTATTGAGATTTTTTGTACATTTTATACATTACTTTAAGAGTAATATGTGAAAGTTCCAGGTTTCTATCTTAAAAATTGTATAAAAGATAGAGCTTTTGCCGATATAATCGGAAATCTCTTTACGTTCCAACTGCATATATGTACTATTCCTACATACATTCATTTTTATATATGAAAATTTAATAATCCAATAGTGACATATTTCTTCTTTCCTTCAAGCTTTGTTGAACTCAATTTCATTAATTAATTCAAAAGTTACAACAAATTTAGTGTAGCGAGTTCGAGAATGTGCACGCATTGCGCCCCGTACTTATGTGTCGCAACGTTCCATTTTCATGAGTTACAAAAAAATCTGTAGTCTACATTTTTGATGGTACAAAAAAACTTCATATACGATTTTGATGTCAAACTTCCCCCTCTATCGCCTACTGTTATTAGTTTTTTGATACATATTTTTTTATTTTTCGAGTTATAGGCCAAGAACCGAATTTCTTCCAATGTTTTCGATTTTTTAGGGGTCGCAAACTTTCTTTTGTCGTATTCAACCCACAAAAAATACTTATCCTGAAAAATTCAGCCATACAACATTTAGTGAAGTCTTCAAAC
The DNA here is from genome assembly GCA_963583905.1 of Stenurella melanura. NCBI lineage: Eukaryota > Metazoa > Arthropoda > Insecta > Coleoptera > Cerambycidae > Stenurella > Stenurella melanura. The sequence goes on along the minus strand of OY757314.1, from coordinate 90,563,126 downwards.
CCCTGACGACTGGGTTAGTAGGGGACAAAATCAATAGAATTAGGAAGTTAAATAATTATAAAATAGATGAAATTAAATGATGTGATATGATCCGAAATGGCGAAGTTGCTTGTCGTTTTAAACGAATTTACATTGCTAATAAAATGATGCTTTTCAAATGTTATGGCAGACTGAGCATCTTCCAAATTAGGATAAATTATGGCTTGAAGGTGAAAACTATCTACCAGTACATAGCAAATTATATCCACGGTATGAAACAAAGCAAATAACACTTATTATAAACTAAATTTAGTGATCTGTTATTGAGTCACATTTAACGTCAAAAAAAAACTGTAAACATATCCTACAAGCAATATCCCTAGGAGAATTCTCGAATTCCCCATCATAAACCATTAGGAATTTTGTCCTATGATATCGAGAGAAACATTTCTTACGATATACTTCATTACACAAGTAAAACAATACCGTGAGAAGAATCAATTCCTACGATTTCAAAATTGGGTCCCTGTCAAAGTAAATGAATATTTCATTTGGTATATTAACAATATTATCTGAATTACTTGTCTCGGAATAGTCCTTATAGTGTAGGCAAATTAGGCAAAAATCGACCTAAACTTGCAAAAGTTTACCGAATGAACGGAATTTTACGAAACTCTGTGGATTCTGTTCGCTTTGGTGTCTAGATCAATCTCCAAACAAAAAAAACGAAAAAATTGACCGCTATTGTTATAAACAATGATTTTGTACCTAACATGTTAACTAGCAAAGTTGACGTAAATTAGAAAAGCAAAATGTATTTTTAGATAATTTGACTAAAAATAACAACTTTTTACACTTGGCCACGAATTCTTCACATTTGATGCAGAAGGTTTAGACTTTGAAGACTTGGTAACAAGAGGGCAAACCGATAAGGATGTGATATTGCAGCGTCTTCTATTAGAAGATATGATTTCAACAGAAAGAAGAGAGACTTTGAACAGTTACTTACGAAGTGATTTAATAATGAAGACGAAATACAGTGGAATGACCTCCCTTATCTGGAATTCTTTAAGGATATTATCTATGGAGACGATGGTGCAGAAGTTAAAGCTCCCGAAGAAGAGGGCGAAGAGGAATGCGACTGCCTTCAACCGGACTTGAAATTCATATTTAGATTTATATTATTAAGAGGTTTAATACCATTTTTCGAAATAATATTAGGAATTGAATGTCTTGCTAAAAATGTTACATTCATTCACCTTACTCTTAGTTTTCTTATAATATCGTTTATGAGTTTTTGTTCTTTTTTAATAATGATAACTTTTATTGACTTATAGATTTTATTTGCCTTAATAATTGCACAAAATTTAAGAATTTCACACATGGACTGATTGTAAAGCAAAGATGTGTATCAACAGGTTCAAGCAGAATTAAATTTGTCCATCACGACCAACCAAAACCGTACATGTGCAAACAATTATGGTTTTTATCTTCATTATTTCTAAAATAACAGCATGGTGTTTTTGTGAACTTAATTAAGGCCAAAATATCTTTTTGTACAGAAAAAGCAAAAATTGTAAACAAAACAGTACAACTGCGAATGAGTTGCAGCAACTAACAGAGATTTGATTTTAGTGGACATTTCTGGTTTTGCATACACACTCTTCAACTATTTTCACATGCACAAATTAAATTTAACTTATGTTCCTTATACCACTACCTTAAAGATATTATTAACTCTATTGTTCAACAATGTGAAATTCAATCATAAAACTTGTGCTAATTAAGATAAGGTCGTATTTCTATGTACCGCCTGGAGTATATTTATCAACTCGATTGCTGTAATTAAAGTGAGAAAATCATGATCCACATATATGGGTCACTAATATAAAATGCGTGTAATTAATCACGAAATTATGTTTTATTAAATATGTGCATTTCCGTCGAGTTTAAATTTATTAAACTGTTTTAATAAAAATATTCAAGCAATGCTGTGGAACTACATTATCCTATCAAATCAGTAACTATATAAAATTTTAACACGAAACATAGCGAATGCAAATAAAAATTTGTAGCTATAGCAATCTCTGTTGGGACTTGTTCAAGATATTGTAAGTGATTCATCAAAATGTTTTAAAATTTAATATCTGGAAGAATTTTGTTTAAACAATAAAACGTTTTAAAATTGAACTTTCTCGCCGCTTTGTCTAAACTTCTATGATTGTTTACTCACCTTTTAATAGTTCAATTTTTTATTAGGTCTTTGCCAGCAGAAAAGTATAAAAGCAATAGAAAACAAATTGATAAGTTCCCAATTGTTTTCTGAAAATAACATTTAAAACACACAGAATACAAAACATCGGAGAGATGAAAAATAAATAGTACAAAGTTCTACACGAAGATATCCTTAGCAAAAGTTCTGTACAAGGAACCATTTTCGCATAAAATAAGAATCAAAGGTTCAGGGTTGCCAGCCAACCCATGAGCCCCAAAATTAACAATTTTCTGTGCATTTCGGTATAAGACTTTAATAACTTGCAGTAAGGATCAGACTGTAACAAAAACAAAATTGAAAAGGAATAGTAATGATAATTTCATTATCATATAAATAGTTAATCGTAAGATTTGTTTTTGTCACTTTTAGAGGCTACTCTTTGTCTTGGATTTCACTCGTTCCTAAAATAACCTAAGAGACCTGATTTCTTTAGGTTATGTCCGGGATTTACAAAAAAATGGTGGGTGATCAAGCTAAGCGGACATGGGATTCGTGTTCAGCACGTCGAAATACATAGGGATTAATATGTGTCCACTTTTTTTCTTTGTGTATCTGTGTAATCTGACCTTAGTTTTACCTATACGATTCCAAAAATTGTCATTTGCCAGATAACATCTCATTATTAGAAACCATTTCCTCTTTCGAATAATATTATTGTAATGCTAATTTTAATTAACATTTACTTATACTATCGTTTGTTTAAAACGATCTCTCTCGTTAAAGTTGTCAAAGAAACCCTTAAAAATCTATTTAGAGATAAAATATACTTCAATAACTGAAAAGGCAGTTCTCCGTTAAGCTTTAGCCGAGATATAATCAAGTATTAATCTGGTGAAAATTACTAGGTTAAAACTGTATACACATACAATTTACATAAACTTCAATTTGTTTGGGATATAAATCCTTTCGCATTCAAATAAATAACCTGTTCATTTCCATGCACAGTTTATTGGTGAAAAATGGTGTAGTTACGTAAATAATTATTGAAATGAATAAAATTGATTATTATTAAATTCAGCTGCCTCAATTATTTATTATCAGTAAATAAGAACTAGCATAGTTTTAATTTATTTATAGATAAAACACAGGGATTAGTGATATGGAACAATAGAATTAAGCATAATGTAGACTTCCCCAAAAGCATTACCATTAATAAATAAATACACAGAGCACATGCATAAACTTTCTTTTGAAGTAAGGGCAACTAGTTAGCAAAGCACTATACCGGGCGCTCACGATATCAGGTACAACCCAACTTTTCTCTTTATTTTTCAAGATAAAAAATTTAAATTATGGTTCAGGATATTTGACACAAGAATGCATGTTATTACTTACATAACCGGACTTAAAAACTGAATTCTTGTTTAACTGGAGACAGAGTGAAATTACTGAGTTGTCATTTTCAAAATTCTAGCCCACGCACAATTTTTAATCAAATTGGATGAAATTAGGCACTGGCTCTTTATGAGGAAACTGCTGATTCTACAATTCAGGTATTATATGCCAATTAACAGCTGCCAAAACCCCGCGAAAATTAAAAAAATTGAAACATTTTTAAAATATCCAATATCTTGATAATGGACAACTTTGGATAAAAATTATTAGTAATCTGCGACGAAATAACCATAAAACACTGTACGAAATTTTCGCATGGTCTTGGCAGCTGTCAATTGGCACATAATACTTTAATTGTAAAACCAGCAGTTACCTCATAAAGTGCCACCGAGCAAACATTATTATTTGACGTCAAGACTACCTAAATTATGTATAATAAATTTAGTCGCAAAATTAGAATTAAACATATTTTGGTAAAATTTACGTTGATGCTACGTGGAATCGACATAAGTGGAGAATAAGACAACGTCGAAATTAAGTTATATCAACTTTAACAGGTAAAATTATATATAAATCTTACTTATAGTACATTTGGTTACTAATACCTGTTTAGGTAAATTTTACTTGAATTCAACGTCAATTTGACATCAAGTTGACTAGTTTTAGGTAGAATTTACGGACATATGTGTAATTTAAAAATGACACCAAGTGGAAAAAAATAAGATTTTTACACTTATTTGGTATTTTTCTCTATAAGTAGTCGACATATAGTTGTCAGTCACTTACAAAACTGAAGAGATACCTAACTCACAATAACCATACAAGATGAATGCCGGTAACTAAAATAAATACAATTTATGAGGAAAGTATTTGCAGTTCTCGCTTATTGAAGCCTCAAAAATATTCATCTATAAGAAAATTTATATTACCAAATAAAAAAATTATTGTAATATTTTGAGCCGAAAATATACTATACTCGTTAAATATGAGTTTACAGGTATAATTATGTATTTTCTTAAACTTTTCGTCAGTTTGTTTCCATATACACTCATTTTGAAAAACTACAATTTGGAATCATACTTCAACTGCGCTGAGAAAATATGGCGTCTTGTGCTAATTAGACCTCTAAGTTAAAATTACCATGACAATCTACGTATTTTATAGGTGGAAATTTTCACAGGTCAAGTTACACGAAAATTTACGACATTTTGGTTAACTTTACCTATTGAAAGTATTATTAACTCTGTTGTTATATCAAATAATTACTTGTAGGTAAATACAACCTATTTATATTACCTTATTTTGAATATACTACCTATTGGTAAATTCTACTTATTATTTTTTATTTCATTGTAAACTAGGTTAAGACTCTTTGTTTTGTTAATCTTGTTGCAGTAATAAATAAATAAAAAATAAAATAAATAAAAATTTAAAAAAATGTGTAAATTTTAACTCGACTAGTGTATTGTGTTGACGAGTGAGTTGTCATAATGGAGCCATATGATATTGCCTTGGTATTCGACAGCGTCCAAAAGTTCTGGAAGCTCGGCTGGCATTCGGCAATACCCTTGTATTGAAATTCTATAGGCAATTATTTCCACATACTAGAGTGCAAATATAGTCAAGATTTTCTCCTTTAAAAAGACTTGGATGGGAAATCTGGATGCGGAAGTAGCGATTCCGTAAGTGGTGGTTTTTTACCTTTGGCATACTTCATGTATACATTGGCACCACGAATTATCCATTATGGCCTCTTTTAATGACTGAAATAATTTTTAGATAATAACTATACCACCTAAGTACCTAATAGTTCAAATAACCTAAGTAATATGAAATCTACAAAAAGGTTAGACGGGGGTTAGCTTCTGAATTACTATTTTATAGTGAAGTTTACTTTGAGGTCGATTTGCCAGGTTACTGCGACAAAGAGGTTTAAAATGTATTTTTTTTTAGAGTAACTTTAAGGTCAGTTTAAGGGTAATTGACTTAATTGGTGAAATTAGGTAGATAATCCAGGTAGAATTTACCGATGTTGTCTACCTAATATTACTTCAAAGAAGAGTAATAAAAGTGACCAAATAAGTTGCTATTTAGGTATATATTACGTAAGATTTCCAACAAAATCTACCTAGAAAGATATTTGACTATTAGAAATATTTTTAGTCGCTAAAAAGGTAAATAGAGGTGTTTCAGAATCTCATGAGCCGCGAAATGCGCTAAACGAAAAGTTTAATCTGAGTTATAAGTATGTTTTTGAAGACACTGGAGGCTGCCTTGCTGTATACATAAATAAGAGCTCGGGATAAATTGTAAACAATAAATACAATATTTTTAAGAAGTGTAACTGAGTCAACAGGACGGATTATGTCTCTGCGCATATAAAGGTCATGGCTCATGAGGTTTTAAAACACCTCTACTACCTAATTATATTACCTATTTCGACCTTATTGGAAATTTACCCTTGAGGTCAATTTTGGTAGACTTTTTTAGTAGTTTTCCACTTTCTGTTTTCGTTAAATTTACCTTCAAAGAAAATTGTGTATGAGGTAGATTAATTGGTATTATTTACGTAAACTTAAATCTAAATTAAGACTAATTGGTCAATTTTTATCGGAGGTCTATTTTTCCAGTCAATTTTACGTTATAATTACTTTGGTAAGTAAATTTGTCTTGTCCCAAGTCGAATTGGAGCTAATTTTGACAAAAATGTTTGCTGGGCAGCTTTCTCGAACATTTTGCGCCTAATTTCATCCAATTTGATCAAAAATTGAGCGTGGGCTAGAATTTTGAAAATGACAACTCAATAGTTTCATACTGTGCCGAGGTAATCCTAACTTCTCTATTTCAGACAGCATTTTATATATTCATTGATCTCATCTAATAGTGGTTTGAATTAAATTTACAATGGTCTTTTCAAAATCACAATCTAATTAGGAATGATCTAAACTACTACGCTTGTAGTTAATTACTGATAAAAATGCTAACCGGATAAAGGTAAGAAGTGTACAGGGTGTTATTAAAAGATGAGAGTTACGGGCCGTTGTATTTGGCACAGAATAATTACTTAAAAAACATGAATTAATTAAATTACCAAAACAATCATTTGTTTTAGGTAGAGAATGTGTAAAAATAACTATTAAATATTGTGGCAATTTACTATGCCTTATAAACATGACAATTCAAACCTTTGTTAAATATGTTTAAAACATATTCAGAGTGATATTTAAGACGAAGAAGTTAGTAGTACTTCCTGTTAAGCAGGAAGTATTGTATTGGGTCCGGTTGCGTTAAAAAATACTTTTGTGTTAAATAACCTGTACCATAATAAAGAAAGAAGTTGGATGTACCTGGTCTCGTGAACACCCTGTATACATAAAATATTAATGACAACATTTTTGGAATAAATTGAATATTATTTATAAAAAGGTCACTAAAACTTTGACATAAAATTTTATTGTCTCCCATTTAATTGGGCATTTTTAACCAATATCCACATTGAAGCAGAATAAAAATATGTTTCAATGTACACTGTCCTGCAGGTGGTGAATTATTTTTGCAATATTTGTATCACTCTTTTTAAATAGCAAAACAATATAAGTGCCATTGTAAATTTTTAAATGAAATTTCAATTTTGTTAGTTGTTGATAATTCACGTAGGCCAGTCATTTAATACACTTTAGTTCGCAAATAATCCGGTAGTTATGAATTTTTTATATGTAGTTAGGATTCATATCAGCTGCATAAAACCAAGTTTGCAGCTTCGAAAGACTTGTGCTCGCTGCGTGGTAGGGGAAAAACTACCATATTTTTGGACCCTTTTTAGTTTTTGGATTATAACTCGGATCTTACGTAAAAAAATAATCTTAGCTCATTTCAATCCGATAAAATTTCCTTCATTTAGAGACTAAGACTTTCATGTAAATGCCGCAAGGATGCAGGGGAAGAGGGTGCACATGCCAAAATGCAGGCCTTAAAGCTCTGCTCTTTGCAAGTTCTGTCGAGGTAAGTCATGCCAAAATGTCCCGACAATTGAGATAGAGGAGTCCGATAACGAGGAGGGCATCAATAATGCTGTACCTGATGAGATACTGCCTCAAGAGTCCTTTGTGACTCCGCTGGGAACATCAGACCCACCAAAACCGGGACCATCCAAACGGTTCAAATTTTAAATTTTTAATAAACAAAAATAAACTCAATTACAATTTTTTTGATTTTGGTAAATAAAATAAATATGCATGTTATGTAAATATAAATTATGTACTAGAATAACATTGTGCTATTCCTTTTACTCTCCTATAGAACTCAACAAATCTTATTTTGTAACATATCTGATTTAGCGAGTTATTGATATGTTATTATTTATAAAATTTTGTGAGAAATACTCTACATGCTTTGTTTTATGCTTAATTTAATAAAGAGCATTACACTTATAAAACCTCCTGATTTTATTTGTAATATGGATGATATAGTTGATGTTTTGCTCGAAAGAAAAAAATCAAGTTTTTGAAGTACTATATGTCAAGACCTATTGGTCATGCAAAACTGCAATTAGTCTCTAAATGAAGTAAATTTTATCGGACTGAAATAAGCTAAGATTATTTTTTTACGTGTTGTAATACAAGAACTAAAAAAAGTCCAAAAATGTCGTGGTTTTTACCCACCACGCAGCGAGCACAAGTCTCTCGAAGCTGCAAACTTGGTTTTATGCAGCTAATGTGAATCCTAAGAACATATCAAAAAATCAGAATTACCGGATTTTTTGCGAACTTTGCCTTTGTTTTTGTTTAAGATGACTGGCGTACACGGCACACTAGTCGTAGCTTGGTGTAAAACTGCAATGGAGCCACGGCCGTGGCTAAAAAATATTCGTTTTCCGCTATCCGTAGAGAAGTCGCCAAATTACCAATTTAACAAATTTTTACATTCACATCCGTGTAGTGGGGAGGAAGTACTTATAGTAATCGTAAAAAAATTGTTTTTTTTTTTTTTGTTGAAATAGACTTAGAATGTCATAAAACGTCGAGATTTAAAATTTGAGAGAAAACAATTTTCTGTGTGTCTGTCGGTCTGTCTGTCGGTCTGTAACTTTCTTCGTACGCACGTTACCTCAGGAACGGTTTAAGATATTGACTTGGCAGACATATGTATCATGAGGAGATCTGGAACTAGATTGTTCCGGTGAAGGTCTCAGATTTTTTTATAATATTTTACACCCCACTTCCCACCGTTGACAAAATAAAATTGAGCTATTCACTTGTTTGGTACACATATGTACCTTGAAAAGTTAATTATAATGCTCAGCTGTTTGTCAAGCCGTCGGTCTCTCGACGTAAAAGTAGATTCTCTTATGCCGACTAGGGAACACCTATTATAACGACATCTGTAACTGGACTATACTTTGAGATGATTCCGTTGAAGAGTTCGGGATTAAATAGGGGTAAAGAGGAGAAATAAGTAAAACAAGTACAGGAACTTGGAATTTGGTGAAGATACAGCAGCTAAGGCCGCAGATTTTTTTATAATATTTTTCAACAACTTCATCATTAAAGGGGCTGATAAAATAAAATTGTGATATTCACTTGAAAATTGGTACACGTATACCTTATAACTACATCTGGTACTAGATTATATTTTTCGATTATTCGTGTGACGGGGTGGGGGAAGTAAGTAGCAGTAAACAATAGCAAATAAGTAAAGCAAGCTGGTATGAGTAGAGAAACTTGAGATTTCGTATATAGGGTTATTCACGATAGCGGGTATTAGACATTTCTTGGGATCTGCCGAGTTTAGAAATTTGAAAATTGGGCTAAGGGGTTTTTGATATGGCGGATCTAACATTTGAAAAATTGGCTTTTGCACCATTAAACTAAAACAATATTCGACTGTGAAAATAAAATACCCTGTATGATATTGTGAAAATATAAGACAATTTTTATTTACATCATTGGGTACTTATGTGAGTTTGAAAAGCAAGTTTCTAGATAGACCATATATTAGAAGATATAGATTTTTTTTCGGAAGGGTAGGAACATTTTTGGAGCTTTTTGACAGAAAAATCTCCAAAAATATTCATTATCTCCAAAACTGGTAGGTTTAAGAGCATATTATGGTACATAAACCAAAGCAAAAATTTTATGAGGAATCCGAATATTATATGAAATATAGGGCATTCTATTGAAAATAATAAAATTAGGTGCTACTTCCGGTATAAGCGGAAGTAGTACATGTATGAAAATATTTTCACTAGATGCGCCATATCCTTAGCCCAATTTTTCAATTTCTAAACTGAACAGATCCCAAGAAACGTGTAATACCCGCTATCTATGAATAACCCTGTTATAGTAGAAGCCAGAGCCTCAGACTTTTTTATAATATTTTTCGGATAAATGAACAAACGAGCCTTCGTATTAGATTTCCTTTTTTCAATTTTACGTATGAAGTCATGAAAACGTTGAAAAAAGGGATTGCAGACTTTTAGCTACATTTTTGTATATATGGAGAGATATCTCTACTAAAGTGAGTCGTATAATTTCTATCCAAGAACCTCCTAACGTCAGAGTCCTATCAAAATTATGTAAGTGCTTTTCTATATGATCAAAAATTAAGAAATATCATCAGTCCAGTAACCAAAACAGTACCCTTAGATCGAAATAAACCTTAAGTCTGTAAGCTCTGAAACTTAGACCAAAAAATATCTAAAATATTTCTGCTCATTCTACTTGGAAGGACAGACGAACGGATGAGTAGATGAGCGGACAGGCATGGAGGAACCTTGTACTCGCAAAAATTTTACTGAGCACAAATACTTATAATTTACTTGTAAGAAATTTAAAATCAACTGATTATAAATAAAAAGTTAAAACCTGAAAATTTATGAAATTATTCGAATAACTTTAATTTTGACATGTTTGCTAGAGACTGACTTTCTCGTAGAATATCACATTCGCACAATAAATAAGTAATACTAAATTATATACTTTTAAAATTGGGCTAATACTCTGTTACCTAATAGCGTTATAATAAAGATGTGCGCCATAAATAGCAATGACAGAAATTATGATTATTTTACATCCTCGTACAAAATATTAAAAAGTTCATAAGAATAGCTTTTAGTACAGGCAACTTGACGATTTAGGGTAACAAAAATTAATAAAAGGATCATCTCTGGGATTTTAGTAGGTAATAACCTGGAGAATGAGATGATGCATTCTTTGTACTTCCACGTTCTGGCAAAATTCAAAAAAAATTGGAAAAATTTTTTGATTTTCGGTTTTTTTGCTCTAGCGGCCAAAATAATGAAAATAGAGAAAGAAGTTTCCAAGAAAAGTTGTAGCTCGTCTTTTTCTCTACAAAAAAAGGGTATTTACAAATTTTTGTCTTACTTAAGCCGTTTAGAAGATAAATCGAGTTTTTCACTTATAGTTTTAAGCCGCTTCGAAATGCGTGAAAAATGAGAATTATCCAGGAGTTTCGTACGACCGGACTCATCGATCGATAATTCTTATTATTCAGAGCTCCTAAAAAAAAATTAAAATAACATAAAATGTAGAGAAAGGTCTCGGCTTTAATGTGGAACTAATCACAAAATTCATAAAAAAAATTATCAAGGAGAGAAAGTGTCAGAAGATGGTTTAGTGAACTTTGCACAGTTGATCCACAGATTTAATCATGTCTTTGCCGGGAGTCGTTAGAATTATAATTCATTTTGCTTACATATTCTTAAATAATGATATATTAATCCAATTAACATTTTATTGCAATTACTTTTGTTGGAAAAATATGCCCTGCGATCAAAGTAGAGGGTATATTTCTCATCGATCAATCACCTTCAAATTTTGGAGTTCAATTCGCTATATCTTAGGTAATAATAATAGCACAGTCTTAATTTTTGGATTATAAGTACAATGAAACATATTCTTCCGAATGACTTCAGAGTTTTTTTAAATGCGCGCAGTGCTTTTTCAATTTGTCTACATTATTCATACACGTTCAGAAAATGCATAATTATACAGTTAAACATATGTAATTTATTGTAATTTATTTGTTTCTTAACATCCTTCAATGGAATTTTCACGAAATATAGATTATATAGAATTGAATCCATGCAGTGAAAAAGCACCCATCCTTAAGGGAGAAATAGTCAGGATGCATAAAACTCAAAGATGTGACTAAATCAACTATATAAAGTTTACCAAGCCATCTTCTAACACTTTTTTCTCAATGATAAAAATTTGTATAAATTTTGTGATTAGTTCCACATTAAAGCTGAGACTTTTCTCTACATTCTACGCTGCTTTAATTTTTTTAGCGGCTCTGAATAGTAATAATTATCGATTGATATGTCCGGTCTTACGAAACTCCAAGAGAATTCTCATTTTCCGCGCATTTCGGAGTGGCTCAAAGCTATAAGTGGAAAACTGGATTTATCTCCTAAACCGCTTAAGTATGACAAAAATTGGCAAAGACCTATTTTGCAGAGAAAGAGACGATCTACAAATGAAAACTTTTCTCTGTATTTTCATTCTTTTAGCCGTTAGAGCAAAAAATCCGAAAATCAAAAAGTTTTTCCAAATTTTTTTGAATTTTCCTGGAACTTGGAAGTGCAAAGAATGCATCATTCCATTCTACAGGTTATTAACTACTTAAATGCCAGATATGATTCTTTTATTAATTTTTGCGAGGTTTTTACATTTTGCCTTCATTGCCTGTACTATTTAGAGATATGTCAATACAAAATCAACAAAGTTAAGGCTCTCCATCTATATTCCATTCATATACATACTCACCGTAACTTTCTCAATGGGAGGTAGACATATACCTATTAATTTCATTAATATATAGTACAATAGATTCTGTCACCTTCCAATTACACTTTTAACTAGATTTAAAATACCTCTATTTGAAACTTTAAGCTGAAAAAGTTATAAAATTTTAAAACACCATTGAATTATTCATGATGCGATTTACGATCGTAGTAAATATCAATTTGCTTACCTATTTGGACATTTCCTGGCAATTATTTCTTATATATGACTATAAAACTAAATTACCTTTTAAGTTTTCAGGTATAAACTTGAAATAGACCAATAATGGAACAAATCATATCACATAATATATCAAGTCTCTAAATGATCATTTATTACTCTCTCAAACGAATTAGGTAAAAAAACTAAAATTGCCATATATAAAAGTCCTCGATCAATGATTTGACGAGTGCTACTAACAACATCAGACGTTGATTTAATTATATAACTTTGTCTTTATTCATTTTACTTCCACATCCACGTAGTGGATTGAAAGTATGGTAATCGTAAAAAAAAATTCAAAATTTGTTTTTCTTGAAATAGGTTTAGAATGTCATGAAACGTCGAGATTTTAAATTTGAGCGAAAAAAAAAATTTCTATCTGTCTGTTTGTCTGTCGGTCTGTCTGTCTGTCTGTCTGTAACTTTTTCGTCCGCACGATTTCTCCAGAACGGTTTAAGATATTGACTTGAAACTTTGTATACGTGTATACCATAACGAGATCTGAAACTGGATTGTTTTTTGAAGATATCCGGTGAAGGGTTGGGGTTTAAATAGGGGTAAATATGGGAAAATATATAAAGCAAGCTGGTAAGAGTACAGAAACTTGAAATTTGATGTATGTACTACAAGTCAAGCCCTCAAAATTTAAAAAAATATTTTTCATCCCCTCACCTCCCCCACCCTCCATTATTAAAGGAGTTAGTAAAATATAATTGAGATATTCACTTGAAATTTTCTACACGTATATATTAAAATGACATCAGAAACTAGATTATATTTTGGGATTATTCTGAAGGGTTGGGGGTTAAATAGGGATAAATAGGGGAAAATAAGTAAAGCAAGCTAATAAAAATACAGAAACTTGAAATTCAGTGTATCTACTAGAAGCCAATGCCTCGGATTTTTTAATAATATTTTCTCCATTATTGAAAAGGTCGGTAAAATAAAATTGAGATATTCACTTGAAATCTGTGTGTGTGGCTGGGACACATAAAAAACACATGTAAGACAAGGTGGTAAGAGCACAGAAACTTGGGATTTATCATATATACTAGAAGCGAGCATCTCAAATTTCTTTACATTATTTTTCAACCCTTCCACCAGCCACACTCCATTATGAAATGTACTGAGAAGATTATATTAACATTTTCACTTAAAATTTGGTAGACGTATGTATTACAACGACATTTGAAACTAGATTATATTTTGAGATGATTCCGTTGACGGGGTGTAATAATATTAATATAAATAGAGATAACTATGTGGAAATGAGTAAAGCAGGCTGGTAAGTGTACCGAAACTTGAGATTTGGTGCATATAACAGACACCAAGGCCTCAGATTTCTTTCTGGTAGTTTTCAACTGCCCCACAACCACCGATGATTCCGTTGAAGGGTTAGAAGGTAAGTAGAGGTAAATATGTGAATATGAATAAAGCAAGCTGATTAAAGCACAGAAACTTCAAGATTTGGTGTATATACTACCAAGACACCAAGGCATCAGATTTCCTTATGATATTTGTAAAACCCAACACCATCACCACTCCATATTATTCAAGGGGTTGATAAGGTAAAATGGAGATAATCACTTGAGAGTTACACGTAAGTATGTATTTTAATGACATCTTATTCAGACGATCTCGTTGAAGTAAAGCAAGATAATAAGAGTCCAGAAACTTCATTTCTACGAAGTTGGTTGAAACTACGCTTGGTTACGTCAGTTGCTCATATTCTTGTTTGCACCCATTGCAATTTCACAATATTAGGTAAAAATTTATTATTAACCAGGTAGTTACATCAATATGCGTTATTTTTTCCTTACATCAAGATTCATTAAGAAAAAATTTTGTCACCATCGTGTTTTGATACCGGGTAATAAAATATTTGCAATTTTAATCCAGGCAATAGAGACCATGTGAGCACTTTAGCTTGCAAAATTCATGTTAGTTCTGGTAATAGGCTTACTTTATGTTTTTTGGATCGCTGAATCCAAATTTTTAATTTTCCACCAAAAATTCCCCCCGCAACCCCCCAAATTTTGAAAAAAGAAAAAAACTCTATGTCACTTTGGCCACTACTATCAGATCCGTCATCTGCTACTCCGTGGGATTCATACACGACCGAAACAAAGAAACATTTGTCAGTCAAGCTGAAAATTAAGTTCTTTCGCGAAATAGATATAATTTGTTTTAAAGTCACATTTTTAAAGTAGATTGATTGATCTATTGTAGGAAGGAACACAAAAAAGGAAGCTTAGAAACGACTAACTTGACAACTCTTCCGTGTTTTCGGACACTAGAAAAGCTGGACCATCAGATTTACGTGATTTCTCCAAAACAATCTCATCATCTTGATCGACCTTTTCAAACAACGGTTCGATTTCCACTGCTTGTGGATCCTCTTCGTCCAAATCCATATCTTCAGGGCTATTATCGCATGAATTGTTGCACTCTAGGCACATTATTGAACATTTCAACCCACTTTTCTTGCTTCCACACGCACCACGGCAGCCTTCTTTACACATATGCTTTAGAGGTTTTGGTGGCGCGGGAGGTTTAAAGGTAGTGACAGGAGATAGTCCGCAGCTAGTTTTTTCCCAGCCCCATTTTTGTGGTTGACATGACATGACATTTCCTTGCCAAAGTTGGACTTGGTAGTATATCCTGAATGAGTGTTGCTCAGCGGCAGCTTCAGTTGGAGGCAAAGAGGCTATGTTGTGTTTACTGTTGTACGCAGTCCTAATGAAACACTGATGTCTAAAACTGTTTAAAGTCATGTTTTCATCCTTGCAACCATACAAACGAAGTAGAAATTGATTCCCTGCTTTTGCGATAGCCTGTGCGTCTGCATTTAGAGTCTGATACAGCTGAGCTAGGGAAAGCAAATCTGGGTTTTGGACGACGACTTTAATAAATTTGGTTTTAGCGTGGCCAAAAATCGCAGACGCAGTCACAGCTGCTGAAAGCGTGTAAAAATAGTACATCTTTAGCCGCTGTGTTTTCTTCAAGACCAGAAGGTGAGTAGATCCGTTGTGGAACTTTACCTTTACCCCACTTCATGAAGCAAACATTGGCGGATTGAGAAAGTGCAGTTAATAGAACTAATAAATCTATATCTTCGCCGACAATAATCACCGATGGATGAATTGATGCCATTTCAATTGCTGTATTAACGATGAGACAGTCTGCGTCTTCGTTAGCTTGTCGCATTGACAAATTTTTCATCTCAAACTACCTTTTAATCATTTCAATGGGGCGATGTTTATTTCTGCTGCTGCTGCTGCTGATGTCCCGGCGCGCGTACGGCACTGAGGCGCGTGTTCTCAGACGCGCTAACACCTTACCCGTTCGCCCTACGTGAAAATGTCATATAATCTCTTTTGTCGCAACTATTGTCTACTTTCCGAATTTCCAGATAGTTTTTCTCTAAAATATACAAAATAACGATTTTTTTTCCAAAAAAAAAACTATATTTTTTCTTTTTGACAAAATTTGGGGGTTGCGGGGGGAATTTTTGGTGGGAAGTTGAAAATTCGGATTCAGCGAATGTCCAGAATGAATTTTGCAACATAAAATATATGTATTTCCTGGACTATTTGTGTTTAAACAAAAACGTCTGTGTCTAAATAAATAACCCCCTTCTCCTCCACCATTATTGAATTGGGATTAGTATATTCAAGAATTGGCGGATGAGCCGAGCCGGTGATGATTTAAAAGTTATTTTTAAAATTTTCTGTTCAGCCTACCCTGTACTCCCCTTCGCGCACCGTGATGATATAACCTATACCCTTTTCTGCCTTGACATATCACTTACTATAATGATAAATGCATTCAAATCTAACAAATAACTTTTGAGTTATGACCACAGATATTTTCACACGAACGAAATGGAACCTTATTTTTGAGGTCAATTAAAAATGGCTATTATACTACGTTTCTATTTAGAAAAAGTAAGAAAACTAAACAGATTTATCAATTTTCAAAAAGTGTCGGCTAAGGAGGCTTTGGTGGATATTTCTCGGGTACTCGCGGCAAATATAACAGTGTGGGGTAAGACAAAATAGTAGGAACGACATACTTGTTAGCTCGTCGACTGGGAGACACGAGAGATATACATATACAGGGTATGCCTTAATGACGTGCCAATATTTCAGTATCTGATTTCTTAGGTCATTTAATAAACGAAAGTTCATATGACATATGTCTGCAACAGCTCAAATTCTTTTCTACAGTGTTGAGTTTATTTCTTTAATCGTTATTTTTCAATATTTCAGAAAGTACTTTATCATACTCGCATGGATGTAATGTGGCTTGGATGCAGTCTACAAACGGGAACTGACTGGAAGATAGTTTCAATTCTGCAATAATTTTATTTTGGTTCATAAAGATACACGTGTATGAATGAAGAAAAAGAAATAACCCCAAAATTAATGAACTAATCCAAATGGAATATTAAACGATCTAACACATTAGTCACAAAACTGGAATTAAGGTACATTTAGTTCCAACAATTCAGAAGTTTAGCAAGTTTCTCTAAAAGATGCATGTTTGTAATGACTACTAGTTAATAAGGGCTCTTCCGGAAGAATTATAAAAACCGTTAACAAAGAAAAGCTGTCAAAATCAAGGAAGTGAATGACGTGCTAGGTTAATTGCTAACCGTCCAACTTAGGGAGGATATAATTTGGATGAATCCTACGGTATAAAACTAGTACTACAATACAAGCCAGAGTAAGAAACTAGTGCAAAGTCTTAATAATAAATTTATTACGAATTGAGTTAAATTTTTTTACGTGATCCTATAAAAATTTAATTCGTTAACATGTAAAAAATATGACGAACTCAAAAACAAAGTAAAAACAAACCCACGGTGTCATTTTGAGAAACAAAGTTGGTGTCCGTAGCAACCAAATCCTGTCGCTGTCGGACGGTTAATTGAAAATATATACGTATATAAAAGATAAAATAGAAAATATATACAAACAACAGACGAACAAATTGTATATAATAAAATACAATCTTAATGTATTAAATAATCTCTCTAAAAAATGTGTACTTATATAAAAGATAAAATATAAAATATATACAAACAACAGATGTACATAAATTTTATGTAACAAAATACGATCTTAATGTATGAAGTAATCTAAGTCTCAATTAAATGTGATGAATATAGTCTATGTCATTGATGAGCAGAATTCGTCAATGGTGGAATAAAAACACTTTTCAATTAAATAGTTTTTAGTTCTATCTTAAATAACTTGTACGTCTTTACTAGTTTTAATCTATCTGGAAGTAGATTAAATAGATGGGCGCCAGCAGAGTACGGGGACTTTTTGTATTTACTAAGTCTATAGTTGTGGATGTGTATATCGTTGGCACTCCTTGTTCTATGATCGTGTTACTGATCTATTGAGCCTAAATTTTCCGATATTATTAAAAACAAAAAACGTAATTTATACCTGTATATGCATGGTAGTGTCATAATGTTTTTGTTTCTAAAAGTGTCACGACACGTATGTCTATAGGGTAAATTGAAGATAACCATAAATATTTTTTTTTGCATGACAAACACCCTATTAATTTCCACAGCCTGTCCCCAGATGATAATATTATAGCTAAGCACTGAATATACAAGAGAATAATAACATGTTATTAGGACCGTTTCGTTAACTTCTTTTTTAATGTTTAAAGTTCCAAATGTACATTTAGCTAATTTTGTGCAGAAACTTTCTATATGACCGAAGAAGTTAAGTGTTTAGTCTATGACGATGCCCAAAAACTTTGTGTTGTTACCTGTTTCTACATGGTCAATATTAGGTAATAAAGTTGATGTTGAAGCAGAAAAATAAAGAAACACTGGTTTATTTTTGTTCACTATGAGCGAATTTTTATCACACCAATTTTTAAATTCACCAGATTTCGCCTTCGATTATAGTTCCTGTACGCGATTTGCAACAATGATTACATTTATGAACAACAGAAATAGTAATGGGCCTATTATCGAGCCCTGCCCCACTCCAATATCCATATTATAATACCTGAAGTTACGCAATTTAGAGAAACCAATATTTTTCTATTTTCAAAATAGGACAATATCCAATTTAATATATTGCCTCTTATTCCTAAGGAAGATAATTTCAATTGAAAGAAATTTGAATTTACGCCATCAAACGCTGATGTTAAATCAAAGAACAGTCCAGCAACTTTTTTACCTTTATCAAGGCAATCATGTACTTTTTGGATAAACTCAAGACTGGCTAGTTCCGTAGATCTATTAGATCTATAACCATACTGGCTATCTGTTAATTTGTTTTTTTTTCTAAATAATTATACAAGCGTGTGGCCACCGCCTTTTCAGAAATTTTAGATATATCACTTAGGATTATGATTGGTTGGTAATTTTCTAACATGTTATGATCATCTTTCCTGTGTAATGGTATTAATTTACCTAATTTTAAAATGTTTATAAATTGATCAAATTTAAGGAGACTTATTGATCAAGGTAGCAATTGCATCGGCTAATGTATGTTTACAAAATTTGAGAAGCCGCAGTGGTATTTCATCACCCCCTACAGAATTTGTATTTGTCATTTTATCAATAATTTTTATTACTCCTATATTAGTTACCGATTTCATGAAGATTGAGGTACAGCTAATCTGATGCGGGAGTGTGCAGAAATTTGACCGATTACTATTGAACTGTATTTCTAATTTCTTTTCGATGCAGATGGATAAGTAATTACCGAAAATATTTGCCAATTCTTGCCTATCACATATTGATTTATTATTAACTTTTATGTCAATTTTGGTATTTTTGTTTACACTTTTACCTATTCTATTGTTTATAATTTTCCATAAAGTTTTATTTTTATTATCTGAGTTCATTATTTTCACCGTATTGCGTTCAATTTTCCTTTTCGATATTGAGTAATTGATTACTTTTTTGTACTTTTTATAGGAATTGAATAATTCATTAGAACCAGATTGCTTGGCGATATGATATAAGAATTTTAAGTTGTTATATTCACTCATAATGTTTGGGTCATAATAAGGATTAAGGGTTTTGGTTTTAATTTCTCTTTTTGGGCATGTAACATTCATACACCACTGAATATGTGTCAAATTCATTGTAATAGTCGTCTATATTTTCGCATGACTGTGAAAAAAGATCGTGTTGGTTAATAAAGATAGTTTCTAAATTACTCATATTTTGCTCAGAAAATATTCTTCTCAACTCTGTGGTACTGCTTATGGAAGCGGGAATAACACTCCCTATGTTGCAAGTAACTAATTGTCCCTTATGGTCTGGCATATGTGAGTTGATTACACAACATTTACCTACTATGTTTAATATTAGTTACAATATAGTCAATAGAAGTACAAGAACCATAATCACCACTTAACTTGATTCTGGTCGGTTCGTTCACAAGAGAAGCAAGATTAAAAGAATTTAGTATGTCAAACAAAATTTTTGTTTCTCCGGTCTTTTTAATACTATCTACATTGAAATCGCCAGTTACGATGATATGATCAAAAGAAGGGATGACAATAGACAGAATTTCCAATAGATTCAATAAGAAATTATGATAGTTTCACTGGGGAGATCTGTACGCACAGAAAACACAAGTATGCTTGTCGAAAATAATCGCGCTTAATTCTATATCTATTTCTAAACTATATTTTCTTTCATCGAGTAGATTACAACTGTCCTTCAATTCGACTTTGCAATAAATTGCCACTCCCCCGTAATATGTTCTATAAGTTTGCCTAGATTTGAAAAAAGTTTGATTCAATTTTGAAATGATTTTTGAAATTATTGAAGAAATTTTCTCTTTTCACAATAACTAAATAACTGAAGAAGATACGTAAAAAATGCAAGAGTACAAAAATTTAGTTTTTTTTTGCAAAAAATATTGTTCTGTTTTTATTTCTCTACGATGAAAATTAATTGAGA
The DNA here is from genome assembly GCA_963583905.1 of Stenurella melanura. Classification (NCBI taxonomy): domain Eukaryota; kingdom Metazoa; phylum Arthropoda; class Insecta; order Coleoptera; family Cerambycidae; genus Stenurella; species Stenurella melanura. The sequence goes on along the minus strand of OY757314.1, from coordinate 90,542,557 downwards.
TATCATGGTTGTAAGTTCGCATTTCAGTGAGAGGACAACCTTCCCCGAGCCCTTTAAACTCAAAAAATGAAGAGTTCAAGGAAGTTCAACTTTACAGGCCTTGTAGACCTTGAAATTTCCTGAAAAATGATTTCATTGCTGATTTTTGCTCCGAGGAAATGAGTCAACTATATTCTCATCATAACTCCGTAAGTTTTCATGCTAACGAATTTTAATAAAGCTCATTTGAAAGATCCTTTCCAGTACTTTAAAAATGTATTCCTCCAAAAATTTGTCGTACTTCCGTTATTTAACGTTGAAAGGTTCAAATTCAGGTTTCGGCGAACAGACAGTTACCTTCTACGAGCCATAACTTAGTTCGTACTACATCTACAGAAATTAGAAAGAAAGAAACCAATCGATTTGCCATTTTATAAACTTCATTTTTGATCCAACTGATTTTTTTGATAAAACGCAAGGTTCTCGTGAAATATTTCCTAAAATATTTGGAATAGAAAATTGAAATTTGCAGGCCTTATTACACGACTAAAATGCCATATTTTCGATAAAAAATCAAGTTTGGTGCACATCCGGTTTGACCGGAAATGCCCACAATTTTCGATTTTTAAATGGAACACCCTATATATTTTTACATTATTGGAATCTAGAGGAAATTTTGAATACAATACATCCATTTTGGTCACTTTTTGATAAACATTAAAAATTTCATTAAAAAATCTATTTCTGAATCCAGAGTGCTATGGTACCCAAAATATGTTTTAGTTTGTGTGCTACGTTACTATAAAAATAAAAAGAGCAATATGATTGCATTACTTAATTCTCTAGAGGCGTTTAAAATTTTTAAATGTGATTTTTACCCACTAACTCGGTTTTTTAAATGGGAATTTAATCGTTCACCAACATTTTTAAATACCTCATTTTCATACGAATCTAATGATACCAAAATTTTGAAAATCCGCTCAGAAGTATTTGAGATTTCAGCCAAAATACAATGCAGTAAGCTTTTAGAAACATGCGGCTAATAGATAATAGATTAGTGGGCTTTGGAAACTAAAATGGCACATTTCTGTGTAAATCTGGTAACCTAATAACATTGGAAAAATCATAGTAGCCATTGAATGTAATAAAACAATATCAGCTGTCAGACAGACTCGTGTACTTATAGGCAATCTTGAGCTATCAAACATTTAATAATTGTGAGCGCAAAGAACGTTACAATTAAGTTTAGCATAGGTATGTGGAGGTAAACACAATTACATCCACAAGGACATTTGCAATAGAATGCGACATCAGTTCGGTTTTCAGAGTTTTATTTAAATGAACATAAATATCGGTTAATAAATTAAACACTGCTTTTAGATGAATCAATCAATATATTATAAATACTCTACATATGTTTCGGCTTATTAGGCCTTTATCAAGAGTATTACATAGTGAATACTAAAGTTTCTGACGTGCTTATTCAATTTATACCTAAAAGTATTTATGTTTTAATCTATTTATGACTTAAGCTACTTAATATTTAATTTAACATCTTCAATTATTTGAATGTTTGGAGTGGACCTAAGCTGATTATATAAATCAAAGGATATTTCTTAACAATTGGTTTATTATAGGGGTGTTTAGGAAATTCTGCTGGTCATTTGTGGTGCAAGGGTTGTACTTGAAAGATTTTTTGATTTCTAGTTGTTCTAGCAGATCTAAACGTTTACCTTTTCTTTCTGAATGAAGTAAATTTATGTTATCAGTATCTATGAAATGGTTGTTTTCAATACAGTGTGTTGACATTCCTGTATTTTTATTGTTATTTAAGATTGATTTTTTGTGTTCTTTTACCCGGTTGACAACGCTTCTACCACTCTGACCGATATAGACAGCATCGCAATCCTTACAATTAATTTTATATACACCTGATTTATCAATTTTATTTAGTTTTTCTTTGTTATTAACCAAAATGTTTCCTATATTTGTTTTGTTCACACTTATTGTAGAGATACCCAAATTATTCAATTTTTTAGAAATCTTGTTACTAAATTTCGGAACATAATTAATAAAACTATATTTTGTGGGTTTGTTAGGCACAGTGAAAAATTCTTTTTGAAGCATTTTGCGTTGTTTGTTTTTGACCATGTTATCTATTAGTGACTCGTTGTATCCGTTATTTCTTGCAATTTGTTTAATTATATTTAATTCTCTATCAAAATCACTTTGATCTAAAGGAAAATTCGTCAGTCTATGTATTAGACTATGAAAGGGTGAAATCTTAATTTGCCATGATTGCTGCGAATTATAATGTATTACTGTATCTGTAGTGGTAGGTTTGCGGTAGATGCTAAATTTCAACTGATTGTTATGTTTTTTGATATTCATATCTAGAAAGTTTAATTGACTATTTTGCTCCGATTCCATTGTAAACTGAATTTTACTATTAAAAGAATTTAAGAAATTAAGGTAATTACTTAGGTTTCTTTCTGTACCGGTCCATATACAAAAAATATCGTCTACATATCGAGTCCAATAAAACACATGTGTATTTAAACTGTTATTGCTATTAAAAATTAAATTTTCTAGGTTTGACATAAATATTTCAGCTAACAAGGGAGAAATTGGTGAACCCATTGGTAGCCCGTCTTTTTGTCTAAAGAATTCACCATTAAACTGAAAATAGTTTTGTTCAATACAAACTCTCGAAAGATTTTTTAACTCTGTTTTTTCGGTTTCGCTAATTTGTGAATTATCTATTAAATTATTTAATATTAATTTTAGTTCTGTGAGCGGAACTGAGGTGAACAGACTTTTAACGTCAAAGGAGAATAATTTTGCGTTATTTGGTATTATTAAATTTTTTGTATTTTCAATAAATTCAAAAGAATTTTTTATGGAATATTTAGATTTAAAATTTATTAATTTTGGTAAAATATAATTTAGTTTTTTACATAATTTATAAGATGGAGCATTGATGTAAGACACTATGGGGCGTATAGGGTTATCGACTTTGTGAATTTTTGGAAGACCATAGAGAATGGGGGCCGAAGGGTTCATAACTTTCAATTTATACGCGTCATTACTTTGAATAACAGTATTACATTTCTTTAAGTTGGATACAATTTCGGACTGGAATTTATTGGTAGGGTTTTTATTGATTTTTTCAAAGTCTTCACTATTTAAGATTGTTTGTATTTTTTTGTTATATTCTGATTTTGTTAAAATTGTTATGGTGTTACCCTTATCCGCTTTACAGAGAACCAAATCATAATTTACCAGTTTTTGTTTAATGCTGTTCAACAGGTTTATTTCTCCCTTGTTAGTGTTACATTTTGTCGAGGTAAATATATTAGCTAAACTATGTCTTTCCAATTCTGAGATTTCCTCCACTGAGAATGTAGCTAGCTCTGTATTAACGGCAAGAAGTTCAAAATCTTTTTTACTTACATTATGTGGAGAATATTTTAAACCTTTTTGAAGGAGGTTTAATTCTTGGTCCGAAAAACTAACATTGGTTAAGTTACTTACTCTGGCAAAAAATGTGAAATGATCCTCAGTTTGAGGGGAATTCCTAGCTACTGCGATATTATTACTTTTTTCCCGTTTTAAACTATTAATTTTGGCTAATTGTCTCTGCTGTAGAACATGCACTATTTCTTGTACGGATTCCCTTATTTGACGGTCTAAATATTCAAAAACGAAGTAATTCTCTTTATGGAGTAATTCTGTGTGTATCAGTTTTAGATGTAGGCCTATGTTGTCTCTTCTGGAAAACCAGTATTTCACCTCCATTTGTAGCCAAGTCTTTCAAGTACAACCCTTGCACCACAAATGACCAGCAGAATTTCCTAAACACCCCTATAATAAACCAATTGTTAAGAAATATCCTTTGATTTATATAATCAGCTTAGGTCCACTCCAAACATTCAAATAATTGAAGATGTTAAATTAAATATTAAGTAGCTTAAGTCATAAATAGATTAAAACATAAATACTTTTAGGTATAAATTGAATAAGCACGTCAGAAACTTTAGTATTCACTATGTAATACTCTTGATAAAGGCCTAATAAGCCGAAACATATGTAGAGTATTTATAATATATTGATTGATTCATCTAAAAGCAGTGTTTAATTTATTAACAATTATTTTCAAGATGTTTCACAAGGAACCTACCACAAGTTCAGTTCAGTGTATTATAAATATCGGGCCTATAAATAAATGAAAATCAATTCCATTTGAACAATTAAACTTAAACTAGGTAAGAGTAGGTATCTTTAAAATAATTAATATAATTAAACCATAAATTGACATTTATAGATATTGTTCAAAATGTCCACCATTTTTTTCTATACACAATTCGGCTCTGCGTACAGTTGCTTGAATGGCTCTACGCAATTCAGCCGGCGTTATTTCATTAAGAGCCCGTACAACTTTATTTCGCAGCTCTTCACGGGTATTTGAAGAAGTTTTATAAACTTTATTTTTGAGAGTGCCCCATACATAATAGTCGAGGGGTGTTAAGTCAGGTGATCTAGGAGGCCACCTGATATGACCTTGATTTGCGATAAGGCGTTCACCATGCAAGTTATTTAAATATTCCATCACTCTTCTGGAATTATGTGGGGGAGCACCATCTTGTTGGAAAATCAAATTTTATAAATAGGCAAGAGGAAGTAAGTCAAGAAATTCTGCTGTCTGGTTTTGTAAAAAGAATAAATATCGTTCGCCAGTAAGGGTTCCATAAAAATATATGGGTCCAATTATTCGATCTCCAAGTACTCCAAGCCAACAGTTAAACCCAAATATTTCCTGAATATTCCCCCGCTCTACCAATCTCGAATTGTCTTGAGCCCAGTACCTAGTATTATTTATGTTAAACATACCTTGGTTCGTAAATCTACTTTCATCTGAATATAAAATATGAAAAGGAAAACCTGGGTTTTGTTGTACTGCATTTAAGAACCAGTTGCAATATACTAGCCTCCTGTCGTTATCATCTCCATAAAGATGTTGGTGTACTTGGTATTTATAAGACCGAAACTTCTGTTTCTTTAAAATTCTGCAAACCGAAGACTGACTGATGTCGCATTCCATTGACAATTCCCTTGTTGATGTTGTTGGGCGTACCATCACAAATCCTAATACATCAATTTCTTTGTCCTCACTTACAATAAATGTTTGATAGTCATCTTGTTGATTGGGTTCGTTTCTTAATTCTTGTTCCACTCTGGCAAACAAGTGTCTGCTTGGATGACGTCTGTTGGGATATCGTTGCTGATACACTTCTGCAGCTGCAGTTGAATTTTTGAGACGCTCTCCATATATCAGTAACATATCGACCTTTTCATTTCTACTAAAATTATTCATTTTCTTTAATTTTTACTCAAGGAGATTTCCGCAACGCTTTATTTTGTATCTGTCTGACAGCTGATATTGTTTTATTACATTCAATTGCTACCATGATTTTTCCAATGTTATTAGGTTACCAGATTTACACAGAAATGTGCCATTTTAGTTTCCAAAGCCCACTAATCTATTATCTATTAGCCGCATGTTTCTAAAAGCTTGGTTACATTGCATTTTGGCTGAAATTTCAAATATTTCTGAGCGGATTTTCAAAATTTTGGTATCATTAGATTCGTATGAAAATGAGGTATTTAAAAATGTTGGTGAACGATTAAATTCCCATTAAAAAAAAACGAGTTAGTGGGTAAAAATCACATTTAAAAATTTTAAACGCCTCTAGAGAATTAAGTAATGCAATCATATTGCTCTTTTTATTTTTATAGTAACGTAGCACACAAACTAAAATATATTTTGGGCACCACAGCACTCTGGATTCAGAAATAGATTTTTAAATAAAATGTTCAATGCTTATCAAAAAGTGACCAAAATGGATGTATTGTATTCAGAATTTCCTCTAGATTCCAAAAATGTAAAAATATATAAGGTGTTCCATTTAAAAATCGAAAGTTGTGGGCATTTCCGGTCAAACCGGATGTGCAGCACCAAACTTGATTTTTTATTGAAAAGATGGAATTTTAGTCGTGTAATAAGGTCTCCAAATTTCAATTTACTATTCCAAATATTTTAGGAAATATCGGGGCGAGCGCAATTCGTGACTCACCCGGTATACATTTTGTTCCTTGATCCATTCTCTGCTTACTCTCTAACTTTCACGACAATCGGTTTTATCCGAAAGAATTCTGAGCGATAAACCATCAAACACTGAACTACTAATATCGCAATTGATGTCGATGTAAGAATCAACAATAATAAAATAGAACAGATCTTAATATCGATATTAGTAAAAACAGCAAATTAACTGGGCAAAGGTGATATTTTATTTGGAAATTAAGGTACAATTTTTTTTCAAAAATTCATGCAGAAAGTTCATCAGACTTCCCACTCTTAAGTTATCATACTTGCCAGAAATGCGACGGATGAACGAGCAGATATAGACATACAGGCGTATAATTAGACGAACTTTTGGAAGCTATTCAGAATTAAATGATGTGATAAAATATATAAAAATGTATCTTTTCTTTACGAGCAATATTTACGGTCTTTGAAATATGCATATAAAATGTAATTCACATTTCATTGTATTTACGAAGAGATGTTTTTGCATTGGAAAGCGGGATATAGTTAATTAAACTTTTATTGATTCATTTATTTTAGTAAACCAGTTCAGGAGTTCACCGTGATGTTAATTTATAAAATCCATGTTCCTCAAAAAAGTCAATTTCAAGAAGGGTGCAAAATTGCATTTAACATTAAAAAGTTAATTTGCTTATATTTGGAGTAAATTACTTTTTCTCTTATTACAAAGTGTGCGATAATTAAAAGTTCATTTGAGTTTATGTCGGGGTTCGTTTAAAAATCCACCAGAATGATGCCGAGGGGCTGTTATCAATGTTATTTCCTACTCGTTTTGACAGGGCAGTACATAATTCGTGGTTAAGAGCTACACTAATGACTTGTAAACAGGCAACTAATTAACTAATTCTGCCACAGACTGTTTCGGGCTGTGTAATCGTCAATATCCATTTATATCCACATTAATATTTCAGAAAATAATCAAATAAATGTATTTGCTTTTCATTATAATTATAGAGGCTGACAAATACAATTATGGCATTGAAAATCAGTTTATTAATTTCTCGTTAGCGCAACAGCTGTTTATATATCATTTATTTTGTAACAATAAGCGATAAAAAAATTAAATGTTAACATTTTCTGGTAAAGCATAATTCGTCCATAATACAGGAATTCTAGACGTTTCTGAGGTAAATAAAATAATAAAAAACCGCTGCCTAAGGAATCACTACTTCCACATCCAGATTTTTCATCAAAGACACTTAAAGAAAACATCTTGACTAGATTTGCACTCTAGTATGTGAAAATTATTTGTCATAGAATTTTAATAATATTTGGAGCAGATGTCATAGAAAAGTTTGAGGCGTTGGTTTCTACCAAATGCGTTAAAAATTAAGTTTTTAGTTTACCCTACTTATTTTCCCCTATTCACAACCTACCACGACCCACCCCTTCAATGGAATCATCTCAATCAGATGTCATTACAATACATGCGTGTACTAACTTTCAAGTAAATATCTCAATTTTATGTTATCAAACCTATTAATAATGGAGCGGAGATGGTGGTGTTTGAAAAATATTAGAAAGAAATCTGGCGCCTTGGTTTCTAGTATGTACACCAAATAAATATGGGTATTTATGTACTCTTACCAGCATAATATACTTATTTTCTCCTATTTACACCTATTCAACCCTCAACCCTTCAACGGAATCATCTTAAAATATAATTTAGTTCCAGATGTCGTTGTAATACATATGTGTCCCAAATTTCAAGTGAATATCTCGATTTCATTTTATCAACCCCTTTAATAATGGATTAAGGGTGGTGGGGGTTGAAAAATATTACTAAAAAATATGAGGCCTTGGCTTCTAGGACATACGCCGAATTTCAAGTTTCTGTACCTTTACCTTGCTTTACTTATTTTTCCCTATTTGCCACCAATTGCCCCCGCTCGTTCAACGCAATCATGTCAAAATATAATCCACTTTAAGATATCGTTATACGTGTTACAAATTCCAAGTGAAAATCTAAATTTAATTTTATCAACACTTTTAATAAGGGAGTGGGGGTGATGAGGGGATGGAAAATATTATGGAAAAATCTGAGGCCATCGCCTCTAGTATATACACCAAATCACAAATTTCTATACTCTTACCAGCTTGCTTTACTTAGTTTCCCCTATCTACCACTATTTAACCCCCAACCCTTCAACGGAATTATCTCAAAATATAATCTAGTTCCAGATGTCGTTATATACATACGCGTACCAAATTTCCAGTGAATATTTCAATTTTACTTTATCAACCCCTTTAATAATGGAGTAGGGGTGGCGGGGGTTGATAAATAATACAAGTAATACGAGACCTTGGCTTTTAGTACATACACCGAATTTCAAGTTTCTGTACTCTCACCAAATTGCTTTACTTATTTTCCCCTATTTACTCCTATTTAACCCCCAACCCTTCAACGGAATCATCTCAAAATATAATCTAGTTCCAGATGTCGTTGTAATACATACGTGTACCAAATTTCAAATGAATATATCAATTTTATTTTATCAACCCCTCTAATAATGGAGTAGGGGTGGTGGTGGTTGGGGGAAGTTGAAAAATATTATAAAAATTTTGAGTCTTTAGCTTCTAGTCCATACACTGAATTTCAAGTTTCTGTAGGGGAGACTGTTGTACCTTGAATATAGTGTACCTTGGAACATTACCTGTTTTGAACTGGTTTTACCATCTATCTAATTATTGCGAAAGTATATTATGAAGAAGTGTAAAGAAACTTCATAAAATGTATTTTCACTAATTCACATTGTTTGGTGTGGTTTTCACACAATTTGGTTATTATTTCATGTTAAAACGGCCGGTTTTGTGTTTTGTTTCGTAATTTTTCATTCTTGATGTAATACAACTAGAAAATTTCAAATTGGTGTGTTGGATATATATATTTATGGTGAGTAAATGTTTATAAAATATTATTAAAAAATCTGAGGTCTTGGCTTGTAGTACATACATCAAAAAAAGTTCTGTACTCTTATCAGCTTGCTTTACATATTTCCCCATATTTACCCCTATTTACCCCCTAACTCTTCACCGGATATCTTCTAAAAACAATCCAGTTCCAGATCTCATTATTATATATACGTGTACAAAATTTCAAGTTAATATCTCAAACCGTTCTGGAGAAAGCGTGCGGACAAAAAAAAGTTACAGACAGACCGACAGACAAAAAAAATTTTTTGCTGAAATTTAAAATCTCGACGTTTCATGACATTCTAAACCGATTTCAAGAAAAAAAAAATTTGAATTTTTTTTTTCAATTACTATACTTCCAATCCACTACGTGGATGTGGAAGTAATTGAACCCAGCTTTACGTTAGCACTCATGCGTAGTTATATTTATATTTGTATTTATCTCATTGATAATACATTAAGTAGCAGTGCCAGCTCACCTTGCTATAGAGCATCATGTAATAATATCACGTAATCTATTGAGGTTGCCTGTTAGACTCACTGTCTCCAAAACTTTTTCCTATCAGCTCCTTGGTGAGAACAGCCTAGCGTTTTGGGCAGTGCCATCTTTGCCTCATATTCTAAGGTGTAAACTATCAACGATTTTATATTGTCTTCGCTCTAAAAGGTAAAAGAATTTGGGAGAATACCCCCACTTGTTCCTATTGCACTGACTTACTTTTCATTATTTGTACCTTTAGATGACCCCATTACATTCTCATAAATCTTCTTCCTTCCACCCTATCAATTCTCTCGCATAGAAACATCGTATCCTCACTATTTTCCTCTCCTCTCCCATATTCCCAGTCACCGTCCATATTACTGAGTTGAAACTTTTTGATGTACCCCATAAAGCTTCTGTGTCTTCGTCATCCCCAGCCCTATAAAGGATAGTCCTAAAGCAATGTAAGCTACGCCGAAAAGGGTTCTCCCAGTTTGTTCACCTTCCCATTTTTCTGCCATTCTTCTATTACTCTCCGCCTTGTTCTTGTCTTTCGCGCTCTCCTATCAATCAAAATATCTTCACATAGTTCTTCACTTATCTATCGCACTACCATCCACCTTTTTTATTATTTCTGTTTTCCCTTCCTCCTTATTACAATACATTCAACTCACATCTTCCTCATTCTCTCGATTATCAATTTTACTTCCACTAACTCCCTATCTCGAACCCTCCTTTCTCCAATCCCCCAAGAATATGCAGGCTATCCGTAACGATGGGTCCTTGCATCTTCTCTCGTGGTCTCATTAACCCTTCATTCATCTTTCTCCCAATCATATAGATGATTTCTTTCATGACGATGACTTCCACCACTCGCGCACGTATCCGCGAATCTTTCTTCGGTTCTTCCTTCACCAAAACCTAATCTATCCTAATCTAACGTAACCTAACACCATGGATGTTTTCAAGTTTTAGGTGAACAAAATTGTACCAATGTGCAAATAAATAGAAAATTTTCGTTAGAAAAGCGGAAAAATATTGAAGAAAATGTAGACACTAAGGGGTGGTTTTTGAGGGGATTTCAACAAATTATTTAGTTTTAAAATTCTGAAGCTTTTTAGATACGTTAATATTGCATCCGTGAATACACCAAAAATAGTAAAAATTTCTAAGGAGCAAGGGGATGGTTTTTAAGGGGGTTGAAAATTAAATGTTTCAAAATTACGTAACTTTAGGAATAGGATTTCTGTTATTTTCGCGATTTGCAAAAAAATGGTGAGTCGTGGAGCTAAAAGGACGTCGGATTCGTGTTCGGCACGTCGAAATACGTAGGAATTACTATATCGGGTCCCGGCTACAGATCACTTTTTTCAAGCGTTTGAAACGTTTCTCGCTAAGCATTTCCAAGAAACAGAATGATAGATTTCATGAAAATGTAATCCATTAGAATGAAAAATTTTTAAGACAAGGTAGATAAATATATTCATTTTAGGCCTTTGTCATTTTTAACTGAATCCTCATGATCGTAGGGGGTTATGTAGATACTTGTTTAATCTGCATGGCCATAGGGGACTGTGTGGATGCTAGTGTTAGAATGAGAATTGTCAAAAAAGATATTAGACAAATTCATTTTAGGATCTTAATTTGCTAGCATAACCAGAACTCAGGTTATCGAATGAATGCAAAGATTTCATTAATATTTTTACACAAAGTTTTTCTTTTAATTATAGATACTTATTTTTTCTGTTATTTGCAAAATCCTATAAAGAATATGTTTCAATTACTACAATTAATAAGCAAACAAATAATAATTCATTTTTAAAAATAATAAGTATAACACTATAGAGTTATCAAATGCATACTGCGAAGGCAAGCAGTTGTAAACACATTAAAATATGAAAAGACACGTACAAAAGTAAGTAACTACAAGAACAATTTACAAACAATTTGTAAAAACTCAAACAATTTTCAATTTATAAAATTGTGATGATGGTAAACATTTCTCAGTATATAATTATATATAAATATTTAATTAATTAATAGGGAATATAATTTCAAAAGGGGTTTGCATATATTCCTCAACTGAATAAAAACAATGTATAAGCAAATGCTTTTTGATTATCCCCTTAAATGTATTTGGATTAGGCAAGAATTTTGAATAGTTCAGTAGATAATTGAACAATTTAAAATTCAAAGAAATTTTTGTTGTTTTCGAAAGTCGAAAGCGTGGTGTTCGAAAATCATTTCTATTTCTAGTATCATACGTATGAACTTCAGCATGTGTTGCAAATTTCTAACAACGTGGCATAAATAAATAAAGACGGAAGAGGCATTATATTAAGATTTTCGAAAATAGGCTTGTAGTTGTCGCTGAAGCCAGCACCGGTCACTATTCTGACTGCTCGTTTTTGTAGCCGGAAAATTTTATCTGCGTAAGAAGAATTACCCCACAGCAATGTACCATAACTAATGTGTGAATAGAATAGCGCAAAATAGCTCATTTTTAGTCTCCATTGATAACATTCTTGTTAGATTACGTAGAACAAATACCGATCTCGATAGTTTCTGACGTGGGAAGACCAATTTAGCTTGTCCGTCAATAGTGACACCGAGCAGTTTTGCGCTAGTTCCCTTAGTTATATTATGAATGGTAGAAAAGATTAGTTTTTGAGTCTTTTCTTCATTGACTTTTAAATTGTTAGATGTAAACCATTGTTTGGCTTGTGAAACAATGTCGGCGCTCTTTAGCATGAGATCATTCATGTCTGAACTTGAAATTATTATGGTTGTATCATCAGCAAATGCAACAGAGGTATTAGGGAACATGTTATGGAATAAGTCATTGACATATATAATAAACAACAGGGGTCCCAAAACTGAACCATAGGGTACTCCGTGTATAACTGACCTATAATCGGCAAAATTATTTTTTATACATACGGTTTGTTTTCTATTCGATAAATATGATTTGAAGAATGTTTGAGATAAACCCCTAACTCCATAACAGTATAACTTATTTAACAAAATATTGTGCGGAACACAGTCAAAAGCCCTTGAAACCATACTATTGTCTCCCAAAACATATTACTAATTTATTTCTATATACATCTTAATTCAGAGTAATTAAGTCAACCAAAATTAAGATAATTTTAACATTGTCCTTACACCCTAAAAAAGAGACGAGGAATATGTAACGACTAAAATGGCTGCCGCCAAGTTTGAATTAATATCTTATTTTTTTATTATTTACTTACGGAAAATTTCCGGTGTTGAACAAACTACTCTCTGCATCATTTTGTTTGAACGAGGACTCAAAAAGGAATAAATTTTCAATATTGGTATGTAACAATGCTATAGTAAATGAAAGACGCCATGTTAAACCTATCTTTTTTGAAGCAATAAAATTTATTCTTACCGTATCTGCTAAATGATCGGTAATCATTTTAATTAAACAAAACTTATTGAAAGGTCTGTTGCCATTAAGCATAACCCACAGTATATATATTGTTTAAACATTGAGCTTTAACAATTGAAACAGCAGTAAACGAAACAGCCCCTTACTCTAACAACGGAGTGGAAACACTGATCTTTACATGGTTATATTGAATTGAATTCCTCATATCATGTAGCCCCCACCCTATTTATTTGCATTGTATCTAATTAGGTAACTTTAAATACGCATATGTGTGATTTAGCTTTTATACTGATGTTAGGTAAATTTAAGTAAATTTGTAAGGAAATATGTATTGGAAATTTCGGCGGTACAGTAATGTGTGAAACAAATATCTTTAAACTCATAAAGCAGCTACGTGCTTGCTTCAGTAGATATTAATTTCCAAGCATTGAATTCATTTGATAACCTATACTCTGGTTATGCTATAAATAGAATAAACTCTAATATCAACTTATCTATAAAATACCTATAGCTATTCAATAAAAAACCTCTACCTAAGGAATCACTACTTCCATATCCAGATTTATTATCCTAAATTATTTAAAAAAAAACTATTTGATACACTATTTGCACTCATCTATGTGGAAATAATTGGTCACAGAATTTTAATAATATTTTTGCTTCCAGCAATATGCCATATTATCTGAACATTTCTGGACTGAGATGATTCCGTGGTAGAGGTGGGGTTAGGGGAAAATAAGTAACGCAAGGTAATATTTGCCATACTTATTTTCCCTTATTTACCACCCCTCACCTCTGCCATGGAATCATCTCAAAATATATTCTAGTTCCAGGTGTCGTTATAATAGATTGTACCAAATTTTAAGCCAATATCTTTATTCCATTTTAGCAACCCCTTCTAGTTCCAGATATCGTTGTAATACATACCTGCCAAATTTTAAGTGATTATCTGAATTTTACTTTATCAACTCATTTAATAATGGAGTGGGGAAGAGGGGGATGAAGAATATTTAAAAAATTGAGGCCTAGCCTAGCATATACACTAGATCTGAAGTTTCTGGACTCTTTTACTAGTTTGCTTCACTTATTTCCCCCTATTTACCCCTAATTTTCAAAGGAATCATCTCAAAATACGACCTAGTTCCAGATATCGTTATGATACATACGTCTACCAAATTTCAAGCGAATATCTCAATACAGTTTTATCAATCCCTATAATAATGCAGTGGGGTTGGTGTGGGTTGGGCTAGAGAACAAGCGGCCCTAATTTATTTGTAAAACTTGTCTCAAAGGATTTTATTCAAACGAAGGATTGATAATTATCTATCAGTCTAACTCTTGGAAATGCTTACTAGCCTTTGAACGTTTTTCGCCTTTAGTCTGGAGATCTTCAGAAAAACATAAAGCCCTTCTTAAGACGTTTCAAGCAAGAACCAAGACAACAGTTTGTACATTTTTTAAAAATTTTCGATAGAAATGAATTTTCTCTATTAGGCGTCAAATGTTGACCCTGATAAAAAATAAATAACCTTCACCCATCTGTCACCTGTCTAGTAGTGGAGCGAATATACACTATGTATGTTTTATAAAGTTCCAGAATTAGAGCCCAAATTTTATATTTTAATTTCAAACATAACCAAATGTAATTTATCAAATAAATGCACAGATCGGAAATTAGTATATTGATAGATACATTTTATTTTTCATGAATCACCTTATTCTGTTTGCAAGATCCTATAAAGAATGTGTTTTATTACATCTATACGAAAACGAAAATAATTCACCATATAAAACTTACCAACGTTATTCAGAATGCTTACTGTGAAATGATTTTCATCGCTATGATACTCATTAGCATTAAAATTGTACTCAATATGCGATAGTAAAAGTCGTTCCTAATATACTGAATACCTCATTATACCAAATGACTTCAGAGTATCATAAAATTGCATGAAACCAGCAAATATTCAGCGACAGCCTAATAGTTCACACTCCGTGAGTAGCTCTTGCAGTATGTGTTTGCATCAAATAGTATCGAGGGCGTTGACGACGTCTCTTCAGCGAAGCACGCGATATGGTCATAATATGCCCCGTGCCACACCTAATACTAAACCTCTGAGTTATAGTCAATATATTTTATGACTGTACTAGACATATATAAACTAATCAAAAGAAATTTTGGTATTGGCTCTCCTTCTAACATAAAAGTTTCTAATAAATTTTACAGATACATAGAATACAAATTACTGACTTTACTTGATGGGCCTTAAATATTTTGTACCATGATAGTCAAAATTAATGGGTATGTAAATTTCTTCGATTGTTTAAATTAGGTCAAGTTATACTCGTAACTATACATAACTAAAAAATCAATAATTACGAAAAAGATTAACTAAATGGATTGCTTCCTTTAAATGCTTCTCAGCAACATGACAATTATTTTTGAACAAAATTTATTTCCTGTACTTATCCATAACTTTTATTATAGATTTAGTCATTAACAATACGTATAGTATTTACGAACCCAATTGGAACAGCACGGGACTAGAGGATCTTACGGGCTATTGTCAGTATATCGCTTCACATTGAATGAGAGTGCACAGAATTTTACAGATTTATATTCACCACTCCGCGTCTACAGTCCACGTGGACTTGATCCGCCTGTCACATAGAAATATAGGTGGGATTAAATACTTAGCGAATTTGATTTGTCAACACAAACCTTGTTCAGAGTTCTTGCATGCCATAATATATAAAACAAAAAATACGTATGAACTATTTGTATCATATGATCTGTACGAGGTATTGAAGTACAGCCAGGAAGCGTTATGAATTACTTAATAGAGCAGTAGCAGCTGACGTCACAACATGGCCGCCAAAGTTGCCTGGGTGGTAATAACCTAGTTTTGCATTTGTGTGCTTTCTTATTGATTCGAGTTTTTAAAGAATTTATTGTGCTTTTTTAAATGTTTTTTTCGTGTCATATCAATTTTGGGCGTTTTTCGTCTATTATACATTTCGCTATTTATTGATCTAACTTGAATTTAGTGTTTTATTTGTGTTTTTCAACCGGCGTGTTATCTTGCGTACCTCTCAAAAGTTATTAATTTTCGAAATGATAAGTGAATTTCAGTGAATTTATTATAATTTTATTTATATTCTACATTTTAGGAGTCCCCTCATTACATTTCTAAGCTGAAATGTATTAATGGAGCCAATCTATATGATTTAAAAGTGACAGATTGAAACTATATCGTTGGATGATTTTTCAAAAATATAATATATCATTGAATTAATGAACCATTGTGACCCTTCTTGTAAATAAAATTTATATCTAAACTATAAGACTATTATTATTCATACTTATCCTTATAATTATGTATAATTTGAAACATTCAATGATGGTAGACGATGCTGTTAAAAGTGTGTTATTTTATAAATTCTGTTGTGTTTTAGCTCACTTACCTTCACTGGTATTTTATTTGTGTACATTATCAATATTTTGAACCTCTGTAATTATAATTGTAAGAATCAGAACAGATACCAAACTAGGTATATAGCTATATAAAGTATTCGGAGCGTATTATGGTGCATATTTGCTCGCAATTTAAATTAAATGGAAACTGAAATGATCTCACAGTCCTATCTTTTTATTAGATTTACTATTACTCCTGCATTTCATAATACAAACCTCTGATTGTTGTTATTAATGCGATAAACACTTCAACTCGTTACAAACTTTTGAGCCTAACAAAAGTAAGATATATGTCAATAAAAAGTTAAAATATTTTAAATCGTCAAAAAACGTAGATTTTACAATAGGTTTATAAAACCATTAATATATGATTGATATATTGGCATTAATCAATGAGTATTTTGATAACTTTTAACCTAGTGAAATAATACTGCCTAACCTATGTCACTGCCTAGCTTTAACTGAGCGTATATTAATTAAACATTTACTAAAATATGTCTTGATCTTATATATGTACAAAAATGTAAAAAATCCAATATAGCCTTTATTTTCACTAATTTATGGGTTCACAAAGATGTCAACGTTCTTGACACCAAACTTTACACTGGTAAAAACAACACTAATAAAGTATATATAAAATTTTCTCTCACAGTAGATTTAAAAAATATATATTTATAAACATCACTACATCTATCTGATGTTAAGAAATCCTCCACTTTAATTTATATTGAACGAAAATTGACCCCAACTCAAATGTCAAATTTCTGAATTTACCACCCCGGCAACTGACAGCTGGCAATACTGTGACGTCACTGCTAGTGCTCTATTCTAGTGAATATTGGAACCAATTATTAGTACTGTGTTACAGTGATTCTTTGCAATTAATTGTTTAAACTGGCATTTTGGAGGCCTTTCGATAGTAGTGACAACGAAACGGACGATTTTTATACAAAGCCTGTACAAGCGGAATTTTATACTAAAGACTTACACGTTCAAACTCAAAGGGTTATTTTCAATTTTTACTCGCGTTTAAAAGACGAAAATATTGATTATTCATATAATTAAATTGTGAAGAGGACTTATGAATTAACCTAATTTAGCCGTACTACAATTTATAGGGTTATTAGAGCCGGGGATGTAGTTGATCATTCTATTAAACGGAAAAGAGTTGGAAAAAAACTTGGTAACGCGTCCAAAGATGTCATTCGTCGATTTGTGTATGGCTTTTACAATGGACAGAAGGTGTCCACATTAGAAATGATTAGGGATACGTTACGCGACTATCCAAATTATAACTATAATTCATTAGATATTTTGCGAAATGCTTTGCTCGATTGCGGTTTTAGGTTGTAACCTTAACTTGCTCCTAATTCTCATTAATTTAATGTTTATATAAAATTTTTAAAAACCGGATATTATTCAACTAAAAGTTATCCTTATATATTGATTAATGTTAAGAGTTGTCATAAGAATTGTTGCAAGGAGAGATTACACTAGCCAGCTAGCTCATTAGCTCGGTAGAATTTGGGGGTGGGGAAGGCAGAATTTTAATGTTAAAATAAGTTGGTTTTATGCACTTACCGTTATGTATTTCTGTGTATGAGGTGACAAAAGATGTTATTTTTTTTACGAGGGAACCACTACAGCGACTTCACTCTTTTATACTATTATAACCTTGGAGATACAAAATAATATGGCTAACGAAATCTTCCCATTTTAGGTAGAACGGTAACGAACTTCCAGATATTACATCATCCAAACCAGGTTAATTTTTTTCTTCTAAGTATACAAAATTTACAGGATATGTTGATACTTCAATTGATGGTTATCAAATATGAGGTGATTTAAATATAATTATGATTTGGCCTTGCCTAGCAAACCATCCTCAAAAAAAAAATTTTCTCAAAAAACCTTCCAATGGCAGGTAATGAACGAAAAAAATCCCACCAAGGAAAAAACCCTACAAGTCGAAAATATCGATATAATAAAATAGAAATACTTATTTTACAGGCACCAAAAAAAATAAAATTTAAATTCAGATTACTTACGGAATAAATCTGGTTTTCCAAAAATACAGATACATATTTATATTCCTCCAACCTCTCAGATAAAACTAAACTTCTAATGGTTATTTTATATGTTAGACATGTAGTCAAGGAGTACGATGCTCTAGTAATTTGACGGGCTACTTTACTGCGTCGTAGTCAGGCAACAAGTGAACAGGTACCTCCTCACGCGGAAGTTTTAAAACCGACATATTTGGTGACGTTAATCAAAATAGAAACTAAATTGACATAGTCTTATTTGAAGATGAATTTAGTTATTTGCTGAACGAAAGAGAGGAGATCACCAATAAATATGAGTCAATAAGTATTCAAAATTTTGGAAAAAATAAAAATAGCAATTTGCATGCTACAAGGTACAAACAATTGGACAAACGAATGGTAGTTATGAATCAGCACGCATCGTTGATCATCGACACGTGTACCTGCGCAAAATAAAAGAATACCGAGATGCAAATAAAGACGTAATTTATCTGGACGAAACATGATTTGACACCTATGATGTAGTTCAATACGGTTGGGTATATAACACCAAAAAGTGTAATTTAAGTGCTGCATATTTTAGGGGAAATAGAATTATAGTTCTACATGCTGGAAGTAAAAGCGGTTTTATTTCAAATGCGTTGTTGTCTGCTAAAAATATCAATTAATCCACTGCCTACTACCACGAGGATGACAGCCGAATTATTTGAGAAGTGGGCAAAGGAGCAGCTATTACCAAATTTCCCACCTAATTCTGTAATTGTTATGGACAATGCGTCGTACCATTTGCGACAATACACAAAAATTCGAAACATTGAAAAATCTTTTGAAGCACACGATTATCTCCATATTATTACGTTTTCAACTCCATTTAAATGGGCTGTTGTAAAAATAAGAATACCTCAATATAATCAATCCCCACAATTAAGTAAGTTTGTCTTAAAGAATATAAAGGTAACAGTAGACGAAATAAGCAAAAGCGATATATGGAAGTGTGCATCTTATGTGATAAAAAAGAAAAATGACTATTCTATATTACCACCTATCAATCCAATTATTATTAATCTAAATATCGATTCAAGTTCTGAAAACTCGGATAGTGACGAATGAAATATCATTTATTTAAAAAAATAAAGCTTTTTTGAAATTTGTTTATTTAACACCGACCTATTTCCGCTACTGAGATCAATTACCGATGTCAGGAAACGAGTTCCCCCTTTCAAATTTTGCCGAGTCTTTCCTTTATAGAATAGTTAAAATCCTCTACCTGCCTAAACCTAACATCATGACACTGCAAAGTTCATAGTATCATGCCCTAACATTTAATAAACAAGACAGTCACTGCTTTACACCCCTTCTATGCAACTCCCGCCTAAGATTACATAACTTTGCCGCTAGAAGATAGAACGAGAGGTAGGCCACTAGACAATAGACGTAGCCTTAACATATAATTTATGTGATTTATCTAATGTGATAAACATGTTTGTTCATTAACCACTTCTATTGAATAAATATCTTATAGAAATTCCTTTCTTTACCAATTAAAAAATAATTATTTAGTACTTAAACCATTTTTAAATTTCTACTGCCGCCGCCTATGTGCCATAAAGGAGATGCCGACATTACTCCGAGTTTTCGATTTGATGCTGTCCCAATTGAGATCATATATACCGTACTTTCGTATAGTTAACTATATTTGTATGCATTTAAACTGTACAACAACTAAAAAAACGCTGCCTACAGAATCACTACTTTCACATCCAGATTTTCTATCCAAGTCACTTTAATGCAAACGTCTTGACTATATTTGAATTGTACTATGTAGAAATTATTGGTCATGGAATTTTAATAATATTTGGGATAGATGTCATAGAAAAACTTGATACGTTGGCTTCTAGCATATACGTCAAAAATAAAGTTTCTGGGCTCTTATTAGCTTGCTCTATTTATTTTCCCCTATTAGCAACCTCCCACCCTCACCTCTTTAATACAGTCATTTCAATCAGATGTCATTACAATACATACGCGTGTACTAACTTTCAAGTGAATATCTCAATTTTATTTTCTCAACAAGTAACTCTATAAAATATATCCCGTGACATTAGTCTAAATATGTATCGTTTATCTGTACAAAACGATAAAACACCATTATACAGGGTGTCCCAGAATTGAGTTCCCAGATGGCAACCTGTGAGTTTCTATTGGGCCCATATAACTCAACTTATCTTAGTCCAAAAATGCATCCCTGAGGAAGCATATTCTCTTAAAATGCGACGGAGAGAAAAGATAGTTTCCAATAGTTTCCGTTATATTGAACATAAAATTTTCAAATTTTGAAGGGGGTTGCACATCTATAAGTATTCTATATGGTGAGAATCAAATATTTTCTGTTTCTCAATTCTTTTTCATTATTATTAATATTTGACTGGCTGTAACTTCTTAATCACCCTGTCAAATTACGAAATACTTGAACATTTTTACGGAACATTGAAAGGGCTGCTGAAAAAGTACTTTTAATTTTTTTTTTAATATTAATCTTGTTTTTTCCTCTATTTGTATTTTACATTTATTTACAATTATAGAACAAAATGTTGTAATAACAGAAAAGCAGTTTATTTAAAAAATACATCAAGAACAAATTGCTTCACGTGATATCCACTTGTTTCAGTACGCAAATTATTGCTTTTAAAATTTTGTGTAATACCAACCAAAAATCAAGAATTACCGCTTTGTCTCTGTTGGTTATAGGTGCTTGTGAAACAGGAAACCTATCGCGTTTGAGAAACAAAAGATATTTGGTTGTTATCAAGTTTACATAGAGAAATTATAGAGATATAGTTCCCATCAGGATTCGAAAGTTTTATGTTCGATATAACTGAAATTATGTGAAAAGAAAATTGTGCCTGACTTTAAGGAGATGTACTTCCTCAGGGATGCATTTTTGGACTAAAGTGAGTTGGATTAAATGAGTCCAATATGACCTCAGGAACCACAGGTTCCCACCCAGGAACTCTATTCTGGGACACCCTGTAGAGATGTTTGATGAGAAAAGGTGCATTATGCTCTCTGATTCGCATAATGTTGTTTGTTAGTGGGTTATTACCAAGTTTAAATTGATACAATTTTTCCGATGTAACTTTGATGTATTCCACTAGTGGCGTTATGTCGTGGCAACGTGCATAAAGGTCTCTTAATTAGATGTATCGTAAAATTAAAAAAAAAATGTAAAGGAAAAATTCTCTCAGAGTTAGACCAAATTATAACAAAAATGATTCTCTTGAAGATATTAGGAACGTGAATGGTTGTTGATACTAACGTAATATAAACAACACACATGGTAGACGACCCCCAAATCCCATAGGCTGTCCGGAAGGGGGTTGGTTACACATTTGAAAAAACCCAGACAACATCCATTACTCATCAATATTAATAATACATAATTGTCCTCCCTAAGCATTCCTAAGCACTCGTCTGGAATCAACCAAATATCCACAGCACTATTCGCCGTGATAATTGAAGAGATGGGCAGAGCAAGGCTAGGTGGGAATAAAAGTACACTTTTACACACAACTTTTACACAAATAATAATCATAATCTCCTTTCGCAGGATCGGCGAAATAAAATGTGTATAAAATAGAACATGTAAAAAAAATTAACTTAAAAAAATTGATACATGCAATGCAAAAGACGCTATCACAGATATATATATGATAGTTCTGGACGGGAAAATTACTATCTAAAAACCCGTTCTAGACAATGCAGCAAGAGCGAGCGACTATATTAGACCCTATAATTTATAATTTAAAATGTTTGATTTCTCAAGAATTTATTAATAAATATGGTGTGGAAGAACTAATTTAGAGCGACAAAGCAAACAAAAAAGACAAAAAGGAAACGAAGAAGAGGACAGAAAAAAAGTAAAGATAGGAAATTCTGTTTGCGAGCTTTTATAGTTAGATAGAGAAAGAGGGTGTGGCTAGATACGTTGCTGAAAGATGGGCAACGCCTGGTATAATAATTTGCGTTTGATGCGAAAAGATGCATTATGCTCTCTGATTCGCGTAATGTTGTTTGTTAGTGGGCTATTAGCAAGTTTAAATTGATAGAATTTTTCCGATGTAACTTTGATGTAGTCCACTAGTGGCGTTATGTTGTGGCAACGTGCACAAAGGTCTCTTAAGGATATGTATCGTAAAATGAAAAAAAAATTGTAAAAGGAAAAATTCTCTCAGAGTTAGACCAAATTAAAACAAAAATGATTCTCTTGAAGATATTAGGAATGTGGTTGTTGATACTAACATAACATAAACATCACACATAGCAGATAACCCCTAAATCCAAAGCCTCTCATAGACTGTCCGGAAAGGGGTTACACATTTGAAAAAATGCAGTCAACATCCATTACCCACCAACCATTGCTTGTGCCAGTGCTGGGCATCGAACCCAGTACACGTTAGGCAGTCTCACCAAGCACGCTCGCCACTAAGATGCTTAGCCGACTGAGCCACCGTGCCGATGCATCAAGGAACATTTTGAAACAATGTAAATCTTTCAAATGGTTTATAATTGCAGTAATTATCAGAAATATCTACAGACAGGAGTTAATGTTGTTAGTCTTATTCAATAGGGCTTCAGTCCAGAAAGGTTCATTCATGGATAAATAATATTAATCGCAAAAAGTCAAAGATCGATACTGATTGATCTTCGCGGTTTGCATCTCTTCACACTTTTACGTTTCTCTACGATTTATTCTCCCTTTTTGCAATCGACTTTTGATATTTATAAAAGCAATGTCTTTCATAAATATATCAAATGATTCAGTTTAGGTGGAATGTCATAACATGTCACGTAAACTGAACCTTGTAACCTATTAAGAACAATGTAAGTATAGTTGTCTACAAATATTTATTGCAAATAAAGAAAGCCATAAAGGCGAACGTAAATCACTACTTCGTTAGTTCCCACAGAGGCTTAAAACTTACTTAAAATTTTTGTGTGTAATAACTTTGAAATGCTTACTTGGTAAAGCGATGAATTAAAAAAAATTACTGTGTTTTGCTTGTGCCAAAATAGGAATAATATCTTATATAATTCTCGAGCACTGACTAATTAGTAAGGGTCCAAAGCTTTAAAAATTGAAATGACCCATTCCAACAAGGTCAATAATTTTTGGAAACGAACTCCGAGAGAGGGTTCTTAGGGACATCAAGACAAGAAAATAAGATGGCAGAATGTTATTTCAAGAACGTATATCTCTCGCTAGAAAACTAACTACGTGTGATATTGATCTGATTTTTAAATTTATATACTCTGATATGAGCGACGAGCGTATCGATCTGTATTGATAGAAGTTCAAAATTACCTACGGTCTTTTTCTAAATAAATTCAGAATCACAGGAACGAAATTTATGTGTTTAAAATTTCGACGTGCGGACAACTATATTAAATGTTTGATTTTGTGTATATTATACGCGAAGGAAATATGGTCTAGTAATCAACAAAATTTTTGGAACAAAAATTAGTTTGATATCAGACCAATATCGCGCTTAATTTTCTAGCGAGAGGTATACGTTTAAAACACGAGTTCTTGAAATAACATTTCGCCACCTTCTTTTCTTCTGGATGTCTATTAGGAACCTCTTTCGATATGTGTGCTCAAGAATAACTTACCTTGCTGGAATGGATTATTTGGCGATTTCTACGGCTTTCGAAGGCCTGGACCCGCTACTAAATTAGATATTCCATGATACACTAAGTCTCTGACAATATTAACTTCGACTCTCTCGTGATAGGGTTTACATACCTGCTGTAAACCGTTACCTCGTAGTATATTTTCCGTAGGAGCGAGTCAGGCAAGTATATTAAAATAATTTGAAACTATAATTGAAGCACACGTGTTTTCAATTATTTTTTATTTTAATTATTCCAGAATATACTGAGACACATATTAGAATAATGATGTTCTATGTATTAAGTAATACATTATAGTTATTTTATGATATGTTAGAGAGGAATTAGCTCGGGAATTAGCATGCATTGCTCTCCCCTCAATGCATAAGCGGTAAAGCTTTGACGCTTTTTATGTGCAGTAAATATTTGTAGTCAAGTATATCTTCCTAAATTTATATTAATTGTTAAGTGTTAATACAAACAATTCAAGGAAACAAAATTTAAATATTGCAAGAATATTTCGGCCTGACTTTCAAGTAATCACGTAATGAAAACGATACTTGATTGTGAGAAGAAGTAAAAGGAACGTGCATATATTAGTAATTATAATCTTCATACACCAAATATCTAAGCAGGTTTTGGAAAAAGAAACCACTTTACAATTACTATGTTTCTATAAATAGCAAACTTTATTGTATATACTAAGCAAAAATGTTTGTGCAAAATTTGTTATCACATCAATAATAATAATAATTATTATTATTATTATCTCCTCGTATCAGATTCAACCACATACATATTTTATACCTACTAGAACAAGATTGTTTTTCTGGGTGACGGCAATTTAATTAATACCATTTCTATCTAATTAATTTAATTACCGTGGATTTTCTTCTTTTGTATTAAGAAAAATAAAGTACAAACATAAAAATAAAATCATAGTAGTTTGTCACTTGTTTTGTACTAATAAAATTTGTTTATATTGTAATTATCTGATTCGAATCTCAGATCCAATCACTTCATAATTTTTAAACAGCACGCATACGGCACAGTTAATTAAATCAAAATTGGGGGAACAAATTTAACTTTATATAGCGTGTCTTTGAACCATGAAACATAACTCTATTTATTTGTTGACACAAACATAAGCTAAAGCGTACTAATAAGTCGATTGTCGAAAGTTCAATGGGTTTACTTCAAATAATTTTTACAGCTAATATTTTAATTTTTTCAAAATACTTCTTCGATCGTACAGTCCTTTCTACATAGTAAAAACATTCAAAAAGTTTACAAATAATCTGTGACATAATTTTTTTTGACGTAATTTCAAAAAGCGACGGGCAGGTGCGAGTAAGACGCCCGCCCTTAGGCTTCCGTACCGTTACATAATACTTAATTTTGCACATTAAGCTTCTCAAGTAATAGCTCCACGTCGAATTAGAAATTAATGATTTTTCGGATATCTCCCCTTACTTGTGCTATAAGATTTTCCTTCGTACCAAATTTCATATTCGAAAATGGTTCTACCCACAAAGTACATTATTTTTTATTTGACACTAACTATGTTAAGATATTTTGTTCGAAATTTCCATAGAAAAACACTATAAAATGTAAATTTTACCTGTTAAATTTTAGCCTTCCTTCCATTTCCAAACAATTTCAAAAGTATGTATTTTAAGGAACTTTGAGGAATACAATATTTCCACGGTTTAATAAATATTCCGATCAAGTGTAACTTACTATTCGCTTTCGTATTTGCGAATGATCAAAAGACGATAATGTTAAAATAATTTTGTATAAACTATAAATTAATTGTATCTTCTATTAACGTACTAACGATTCTAAATAATCAGCTTCGACTATTGTTATTTTGAAACAGATATCATTATTACTCTTATTGTAATTGATGATTTTGATGGATTGAACCATACAAATTCCTTAAATAAGCAAAATACAGCGTATGGAATTTGCAATATTCTACAGGATTACAAAGCACTCTTGCATTCAGTAGTGAGTAAACAGATAATTAGATTAAGGACCTGCACCTGTATTTGGAGGACTATCACTACTTGACCCCGTTTCCAATTTCTTTCTTAACCATAACCAAGTGGAGTAGTGGCGGTGGTGAGAACGAACCGACTGATTTCTATACTTTTGTTTGGCAATAAGTACCTTGACACTGAAGCTGAAAACCTACAGGTGCAGGTAGTAAGCTGTTAAGTTCTGCGTACCATATGGGATACAAAATATCAGTACTAGTTCGTTTTAACTCATCAAGTAAAGGACCAGATACTAAATTTGACTATCGTGCGTAATACCGTTTTAATGTTAATAGAAGGAAACTAATTGCCTACCATCAACTTGAAGGAATATGGCTCGGTTTGATGCCTCATTATCTTTATTCCAAACTTCAAATAGAATGTGGTTACTCAAATATCACATAAGAGTAGTTCATATTGCTTCTGTGTAGAATTAAAGTTGATTATTGAGGCTATAAAACATTATTTATGGGTACTCATGGTTCGTCAAGTTACCATGCACAGATAAGCTTCTAATCCTGCCCATTTTTTTCTCTTGAATTTTATTGTTATAACTTCGACGCTCTAGAGTTAGTTCTAGCACCAGATGTGAAATCTGTGAATGAGAAGGATATAGAAATCACATATAAACGTATATGTGTAAAAAGGAGATACATGCCTTCTGCAGATACTTTCAAATATCGGGAAAAGTTCATTAACACATAACCTCCGCCTAGGTGGCTCACTCCTTACTAGAATTTACTTAGGCAGCGACGGGTTGCCTCACATTACTAAAAATACTGAAATTAATAATTTTTTATTTGCAGTTTTATATTTTTCAAAAAATAAAATGCAGTGTGGAAAATGTAATCTAAAAGATTAACATTTCACCTACATTCTTCCTTCGAGGGCTTCAAAATTAACAATCACGACGCTGTTGATAGGTACATATATGTCAATAATTTCCGTTTAAAAATATCTCTTATCTATATCCAGATTTTAATATAATTGCAAACATAAAGGTATTTCTCGATCTTCTACCCAAAGTTTTTATATGATGAAGAACCGAAAAACTTTCCCAAAGAATAATTTGATACCGTGAACAAAGATAAATGTTTCTTCGCATCCTCAGGAATCTGAACGTGAAGAATTACTTTTGAGACATGAAACCGGTACCAACGAATAGAGAGTTCTAGGCTTTGCTACTATGAACTACTACTATCATGGAATAAATCTACTTCTGTTATGTTTTGGCACTTTAATTTCAATTTCATCCATTATGGTGTTATTTATGATCCTACTATGAGGAAATCTTAATTTCACAAGTTTCTAGTGGCTTTATAATTCTGTGAGAACAGATTGATGTTTCTGCCTTTCCCTCAAGATTAATAGTCCAGTCAATGACCTTTTTCCCGTATAATTTTGCCAAACGGCACCGATTTTCCTAAAAATTTGGATTTAGGTCCTACTTACCCTCTACTTCAAAGTTGATCCTGTACCGGGGGTTACTTTTACCCTGGGGGTGGATGCCACCCTTTCTCGGGGGTGAAAAATGTTTCCTTGAAAATAAGGAATAGATAGATTGACTAATTCTATGCATCTTTTATTTTATGAAGTTTTTTTCTGAAAATCAATACTTTTCGCCTTATTCGCGAGTGATAGTGTCAATTTTTCAACCAATAAACCCACGTTCTCAGACGGTTTTTCGCGAATAAGTCAAAAACTAATAATTTTATTGAAAAAATCATTCTAAGTAAAAATGTAGCTTATAAAAAGCAAAGAGAACTGTGTCTGTAGAACCAATACAAATTGAGCAATAGCTTGTTGAAGGTTGGTTCTCATACGTCAAACGCCAAAATTGAAAGTTTCAATGTGAAGTTACCAAAAAACAATGAATTTTTCGAACGAAGCTAGTGGAACTTTATTAAAGTGCTTGAAAAACCTTTATTCTTGTTTGTAGAAGTCCCTAGCATCAAAACTAAGCGAGTTATGATGAAAATAATGTTGGTTCCTATTTTTTTTCGATGTCAAGAAAATGTGAAAAACATCCTCTAATTACCACCCCAATCGAAAATAATCGTTATCACTTTACAATCCACTTTATTTATGTACTTGTAACATGCTCCAGAAGTTTGACCCGTTTAAAGTGCTTAGTTTTGAAAAAAATTGAGCTTGAAGTGAAAAGAGCATTTTTGTAAGTTCGCAAAAAATTACCTTTTCTTCAAAATAACTCAAAAACTATTAATGATACGCAAAATTTTGTAGAATACAAAATTGTAGGTTCTACTTTTCTGAATATTTCCGTTGTTTTTTTTTTCTGTAGGATAAAACTTGAGTAAGATATGGCCGTTTAAAGATTGCATATGTTCATAAATAGTAACTTGTTCAAGTCCTTTCAGCTCAAATTCTTTAAAAAATAAGAGCTGAAAAAAAACTTGTAGCTCTTGAAAAAACCTACAAAATGATTTTTTGAAGGACTTGATAACTTAAGCGAGTTATGGGTAAAGAACGAATCACATATTTTTGAAGATATCAGAACACGTATATTGGAGCATTGATGAATATACATTATAGCTAGTCGTCGATCAATGAAGGTAACCTCCAAGGAATTTAATTTTAATAGGATTCAAAATTATCTGTAAGTCAAGAAAATTTTTTATCGAATTACAAAAACAAGGGTCGTTTTATAGAGTACCTCATGGAGGAATTACAAAAGAATTGTCTTAAATGCTATCAAAAGAAAGGAGAGGCTGACGAGTTACTTGTTGACATTGCCGTTAAAGATAATACGAATTTACAAAAAGTTATTGTAGCGGAAGACATCGATGCGCTAGTAATTTTGACCGGCAAAGCAAAGGTTGGGGAAGAAATTTATTTCTTGGAGCTAGGGAAACAAAACGTCGCTGGAGCAGTGTATTCTTCCAAATCTTTAGAAGCGGATTACCCAAACTACTCAAAATTGATTACATTTGCTCATTGCTTTACTAGATGTGACTCAACTTCTGCGTTTTTCAATAACGGGAAAAAAACGTTGATACATTAGAAAAACGACAGGACGTAAGAGATAAAGCGCAGATTTTTCACAATAATCTCGCAACCGTTAAGAAGATTTTACAAACTGGTCAGTACTGTACTGTTATGTTGTACGGACTTGCGAAGGACACTCAATTAAATAAATTGAAAAAGGTGAATGACTCACCTGCATATCTCGAAAAACTGAGATATGAATCTTTTATAAAGGCCACCACGAAAAGAAATGTAGTTAAGTTCTCCTCGCTCGTTCCAATAATTGATTATTTAAATGAGCACATAAAAAGGATTTACTTGCAAACCCAGTTATGGTTGGGAAATAAAAATATTTCAATATTCACTTGATTGGGGTTGGGTTGATATTGAAGGTGTATTAAATCCAATCAAAACTCCGAATCAACCTGCACCTGAAGAGCTGTTGAAAATGACTTTTTGTAGCTGTAAAAAAGAGTGCAATTCAGCGTGCAGTTGCCGAAGACTAGGACTTTTCTGCAGTTCAACATGTATAACACGCAGCGGAGACGATTGTCAAAATAGTGCTCCAATTATGGACCAAGAGGAGGACGAGGATGAGGCGAACGTGGAAAGGAATGAGGACGAAGAGGAACAGGAAGATATTTTTTTAATTATAACTATTCTAGGGGGTGACTTTTAGGGACGAAACTATTTAACAAATCATAAATTATGATTATTTTCGAATAGGGGTAGTTATCACCCCTAAACAATAAAAAGCAACCCCCAACACACGGTCAACTTTGAAGTAGAGGGTAAGTAGAACCTATACCCAAATTTTTGTGCAAGCGGTGCTGTTTGGCGAAATTATACATTATCGCCGCATTTTACCCTCAATGACTGGATTATAATTGGTAGACACTTTAAATAAATATTAAATTTTTAAAATATATAAATGAAAGAGGAACATTTGAAAAAAAACTGTTGCTTTTTTAAATTTTGCTCTTTTTTTATTTTGTTTTGAACTTCAGTTTTATCATCATTGGGAACTTTTCCATACTTAAACTATGACGTCAAAATTACAGGTTAAACCCTGTACTTTTTAGTACAGTTAGTGATTAAAAATTAATCTCATATTAACAGTCAGGATCAGGGCTCTGAATTATAAACGGAAACCATTGTGATTGTGGAAACCTCTTCTAATGATTTAATCTAGTTTTCAACGAGTTATAGAGGTAAATATAAATGTTATTTACAATATATTTGGGACAATTTTATACACACACAAAACAAGAGAAAACATAAACCCCGTTAATTGATATTACCCATAAATCAATTGCTTTATGCGGTATAAGCCATTTAAAATGTAAATAGTTATGTTTTACCTGGAGTCAGTTGGATACCCAACCGCATATTTTTCGTAAATAATTAATTTTCAGGTAAAAAGTGGGACAGGCTTTTATTTAAATCATTGCACGCTGAAATTTAAATTCTTAATTTATATAAACTGAATTATTATTATTATGTAACACGTCTAACACGTCTGCAAGCAAACTAACCCTTTCCTGCTCTCAAATTTCACACATACTTTCACTAAACACGATTCAATTCGTTCCTACCTTTCCATGCTCACACCGATACATCTCGTAGCTCCTAACCGGTAACGGGTCGTAACATGCACAAGACTCAAGTTTTATGTCTCCAGATCGTCACGCGGCGAACATGTTAGATCCTGTCGCATGCCACAGTCACAGCATTAGGGTTATCATACAAGTAAATTGAAACAAATATTTACAGTTGTAATGGTAAAAATAAAATAATGGTACCAAATATACGTCCTCTTTTTCAGTATGTTCCACCAGTTTGATTAAAATATAATTTTGAGGAAAAAAAGAAGTATTCACTAGCTCTGCATTGAGAGTAATCCGAAAGTAGTCACTCTTATATAACCATCTGAAAATAGCGTATGCATATTTTATTTGTATTTTGAAAATAGCATTTATTGATAATTTAAAAATAGCAAAAATATGTAACAAAGTAGTAAACATTCCAAAAATATCCCTTTGACTTCGTCTCCTTATCTATTGTAGTTCTCGAGAAAGAGAGAAAAGCTTTATTTTTAGGTATTATTATGATAATTCGGCGAAATATAAACATCACGAGAAAATACATACATATTTTATTTACTTCTTCAACTAAGTAAGCTATATAACAGCATAAATATCGTTGGATTTGATTTCTTGAGCAAATCACATACAACACACAATGGTGGTATATTCTTTTACCGACAAAAACATTTTTCATTATCTATTCACTTTATACAGTCCACCCGGTATATTTTCCAGTGAAAGTATAACCATTTCTTCGCTGCCAGTGGCGTCAACTACTTACCTTTGACTGTTCATCCTCAAATAGTTTTTTAGTTAATCTACATGATGTGAAACGTAAAAATTCGAAAATATATCGAGGGGTGATTTTTAATCGAATACAATAATACTTCCCTTCGGTATGCAAGGGAAGTAAAAATATTTTTTTTAAAGTTGGTATTTAAGAAAATGTAAAATGTACTAAAAACTAAAGAATAAGTTTTATATTCATACATCTGGAAACTCAAAGATTTGGGGGCGGTCTATTGCATAGCTACTTTTCTCAATTGTATTATATTTATAGATAGACAGACAGACAGAAAAAGCCCTTTCATTCGATACCCATGTCAAGAGAATTATGACGAAATCTGCCGTCCTGGGGCGTCGGCCATATTCGATTTAAAATGACGTTACATGATTTATCGTACTTTACTCGTCAAATCTTTTAATTTGATGCCCATATCAAGGAAGTTGTGAGGAACGTAATCCGCCACTGGACTTATATGCGTGTGTAAAATTACATAACTCTAGCTTAGTTGGAACTAGTCCAAATTTTGATTGCACACAGACAGACAGACAATAATGTAAGTTAAATATAAGCTTAGAAAATAGAACTATTTAAATGGTGAATATACAGGATGTAATTAGTTTCATGTCATAAAAAAAACTGATGGCAGGGAACGACAAAAAAAATAAAAAAACCTTATATAACTTGGGATCTAAAGCTCATAATTTTGGAGAAAAATCGGTAAAGGTATTTACGCAGAACTTCCCTCTTTATTTGTGCATGGCGGTCACTCTAAAAAATTAACAATTACGAAGCGACATTGAAAATAATAATCGGAATATAGTTATCGCTATTATTACAAAGAACACCTGATAAGTGCTCATTCAACAGCAAAAGTTCAATACTAAATAACAGGTGCTAAATATGGAAGGCTTGGGCAAATACCTTTATAAATGTCCACCATGACTGAATTATTTCTTGGGATGACCACCCTGTACATTTTGCAATAATAGTATAATAGGTGCATACTGCATATGCCTAATATTATTGCCATCTGTCACATTTTCAATTCCACATACACGTAGTGGAGCGGAAGTATAGTGGTGGTTAAAAAATTTAATTTTTTTTCAATTTTTCAAAAATGTTTTTAAAAAAATTTTCAATTTTTTTTTCTTCTGAAATAGGTTTAGAATGGAATGACACGTGGAAATTTTAAATTTGAGTAAAAAGGAAAGTTTCCCTCTATTCTACAGTGGTATTTTTTATTTTGAAATTGGTTTAAAATGCCATGAAACGTGAAAATTTTAAATTTGAGCAAAGAAATAAAAAATTTTCCATCTATTTCTGTGGCAAAAATTTTTTCAAAAATGGTGAAAAAATTTTCAATTTTTTTTTGCTCAAATGGGTTTAGAATGTCAGTCATGTCAAACGTGAAAATTTTAAATTTAAGGAAAAAAAAAATTTCCATCTATTCTAGTAGTAAATTTTTTTCCAAAATGGTAAAAAAAATGTTGCAAATTTTCTTTTCCGAAATAGGTTTGGAATGTCACAAAACGTGGAAATTTTAAATTCGAGCAAAACAAATTTTTTTCATCTATTCTATACCCAGTGATAAATTGATTAAATTTTTTTGCAACATTTTTTTTTTTTTCAAAAAAATGTTTAATCAAAATAATTTTTAAATTTGTTTGAATAGGTTTAGAATGCCATGAAAACGTGAAAATTTTAAATTTGATAGAAGAAAAAAAATCAGTCTGTATAGTGGTAAAATTTTTTCAAAAATAGTCAAAAAAGTAAAAATTTTTTTTTTTTAAATACGTTTAGAATGCTATGAAACGTGGACATTTTAAATTTGAACAAAGAAAAAGTTTTTTCCATCAATTTTAATGGTAAAAAATTTTTCAAAAATGTTGGTAAAAAAAATATATATATATTTTTTTTAATAGATTTAAAATGCCATGAAACGTGGAAATTTTAAATTTGAACAAAGACAACAAAATTTGTTCGTGTTGAAAAATTTTTCGAAAATTTTTTTTTCAGAAATAGGTTTAGCGTGCCATGAAACGTGGAAAGTTTAAATTTGAGCAAAACAATTTTTTTTTCATTATTTATTCCCTTTAGACGATCCACCCTGTATATTTTCCAGTGAAAGTTCTACCAAATTTGACTGCTCTCCGTCAAGTAGTTTTTTAGTAAATGCACCAACAGACAGACAGACAGATAGACAGACAGACAGACTGACGGAATTGAAAAACCTATATTTTCGTAATCTCCATGATCTGAAACGTCACAATCCGAAAAAATCTCGGAGGGTGATTTTTTCTCGAATACAATACTTCCCTTCGGTATGCGAGGGAAGTAAAAAAAATCGGTAAAGGCATTTACACAGAACTTCCCTCGTTATTTGTGCATGGCGGTCACTCTAAAAAATTAATAATTACGAAATGACATTGAGAATAATCGGAATATAGTTATTGCTATTATTACAAAGAAAACTTGATAAGTTTTGGTCAAAAAAATATACAGATTGCTCATCCAACAGCAAAAGTTTAATACTAAATAGCAGGTGCCACATATGGCAGGCTTGCGCAAATACCTTTACAAATGTCCACCATGACTGAATTTTTTCTTGGGATGACCACCCTGTACATTTTTCAATAAAAGTATAATAGTGCATATGCCAGATATTATTGCCATCTGTCACATTTTCAATCCAACATTCACGTAATGGAGTGGAAGTATAGTGGTGGTTAAAAAGTTTTCTTTTTTTTTAATTTTTCAAAAATGTTAAGAAAATTTTCAAATTTTTTTCTTCTAAAATAGGTTTAAAATGTCAAACGTAGAAATTTTAAATTTGAGAAAAAGGGAAAGTTTCCTTCTATTCGACGGTAGTGATAAAAAAGGTTTAAAATTTAAAAATAATGTATATTTTTTAAATAGGTTTAAAATGCTATGAAACGTGAACATTTTAAATTTGAGCAAATAAAAAAATAGTGATAAATAGATTAAAAATGTTTTCACTTTTTTTTTAAATTTTTCAAAAACATTTTTAAATGAATAGTTTTAGAATGCCATGGAAACGTGGATAGTTTAAATCTGAACGAAAAGAAAAAAAACTTGGTGGTAAAATTTTTAAAAATAGTAAAAAAATTTCTAATTTTTCTTCTAAATAGATTTAGAACGCTATGAAACGTGGAAATTTTAAATTTGAAGAAACAAAAAAATTTCCATCTATTTTGGTGGTAAAAAATTTTTCAAAACAAATTTCATTTTTTTTTAATCAGGCTTGGAATGCCATGAAACGTGGAAATTTTAAATTTGAAGAAAGAAAAATTTTTTTCATAGTAAAATTTTTACTTCCCTCGCATACCGAAGGGAAGTATTGTATTCGAGAAAAAATCACCCTCCGAGATTTTTTCGGATTCTGACGTTTCAGAACACGTAGATTCAGAAAATATAGGTTTTTCAATTCCGTCAGTCTGTCTGTCTGTCTGTCTGTTGGTGCATTAACTAAAACACTACTTGACGGAGAGCAGTCAAATTTGGTAGGTAGTTAACCTTACCGTCAGCGAAGAAATGGTTAAACTTTCACCGGGAAATATACAGGGTGGGCCGTTTAAACGGAATAAATAGTGAAAAAAATTTTTTTTTGCTCAAATTTAAAATTTCCACGTTTCATGGCGCTCTAAACCTATTTCAGTTTAAAAAATTTTTGAAAATTTTTTTCACCAACATTTTTGAAAAAATTTTTACCACTAAAATATAAGAAAATTTTTTTCTTCAAATTTAAAGTTTTCACGTTTCATGGCATTCTAAACGTATTTCAAAAAATTTTTTTTACCAACATTTTTGAAAAATTTTTTACCACTAAAATAGGTGGAATTTTTTTTTGTTCAAATTTAAAATTTCCACGTTTCCATGGCATTCTAAACGTATTAAAACAAATTTAGAAATATTTCTGAAAAATTTTCTTGAAACAATTTATGTATTCATCACTAAGTAAGTAGGTACTTACTTACTATAGAATAGAAGAAAATATTTTTTTTTGCTC
Organism: Stenurella melanura; assembly: GCA_963583905.1. NCBI lineage: Eukaryota > Metazoa > Arthropoda > Insecta > Coleoptera > Cerambycidae > Stenurella > Stenurella melanura. The sequence continues at coordinate 90,506,986 of OY757314.1, read as the reverse complement.
AAATTTAAAAGGCTATTGCCGGATAAGAATAGTGATTTGGCCCACAGAACCAATTGGGCTATTAGTGGTGTCATTATATCGGCATGGTCAAAAAAAAGTGTTCGACACAATTTTTACCCCCACTTTCCCCCTAGGGGGGCTTGGGGGCCCAAAAAAACTGTTATTATTTGATTATTTTTTATTTTATTACCTAGTAGACGAATCTTTACCAAAAAAATCAAGAGTGTAGTGGAAGTAGGGTTACTTCAACTCAATTTTTTTCAGAATTATCTGACCCCACCTTCCCCCCCCAAAAAAATTATAAAATATTCAAAACATTTTTTCTCGAAAACTAAGACAATAGCACCGCTAAAAATTTTATATTTTATTTATTTTGATCCAAAAAATCTACGAAAATTTTTGTAGCCCCTAGAAATTGGTGCGTCATACTCAAATATTAAAGAAACCGTTATTTTCACGATTTCTTGCGATTTTGTTGTTTTTATAACGTTCATTAGGTCAGAATAACACACTTCTTCGCAGAAAATTATACACTATATTATATTTACATAAAATTATTCCATTTATGTCTATATTTACGGCCAATACAACTTCCCCTTGCTGGATATAAAGGCCCAGAAATCCTGTTATTGCTTGTTTATTTTTTATTTTGTCACCTAGTGGACGAATCTTTACCAAAAAAATCAAGAGTGTAGTGGAAGTACGGTTACTTCAACTCAATTTTTTTTAGAATTCTCTGACCCCACTTTCCCCCCCAAAAAAAAATTATAAAATATTCAAAAAAATTTTTCTCGAAAACTAAGACAATAGCACCGCTAAAAATTTTATATTTTATTTATTTTGATCCAAAAAATCTACGAAAATTTTTGTAGCCCCTAAAAATTGGTGCGTCATACTCAAATATTAAAGAAACCGTTATTTTCACGATTTCTTGCGATTTTGTTGTTTTTATAACGTTCATTAGGACAGAATAACACACTTCTTCGCAGAAAATTATACACTATATTATATTTACATAAAATTATTCCATTTATGTCTATATTTACGGCCAATACAACTTCCACTTGCTGGATATAAAGGCCCAGAAATTGCTTGTTTATTTTTTATTTTGTCACCTAGTAGACGAATCTTTACCAAAAAATCAAGAGTGTAGTGGAAGTACGGTTACTTCAACTCAATTTTTTTCAGAATTCTCTGACCCCACTTTCCCCCCCAAAAAAATTAATAAAATATTCAACTTTTTTTTTCTCGAAAACTAAGACAACAGCCCCGCTAAAAATTTTATGATTTGTTAATTTTGGTCCGAAAAATCTACAAAAATTTTTGTAGCCCCTAGAAATTGGTGCCTCATACTCAAATATTAAAGAAACCGTTATTTTCACGATTTTTTGCGATTTTGTTGTTTTTATAACGTTCATTAGGACAGAATAAGACACTTCTTCACAGAAAATTATACACTATATTATATTTACATAAAATTATTCCATTTATGTCTATATTTACGGCCAATACAACTTCCCCTTGCTGGATATAAAGGCCCAGAAAACCTGTTATTGCTTGTTTATCTTTTATTTTGTCACTTAGTGGACGAATCTTTACCAAAAAAATCAAGAGTGTAGTGGAAGTACGGTTACTTCAACTAATTTTGTTTTCAGAATTTTCTGACCCCACTTTCCCCTCCCAAAAAAATTATAAAATATTCAAAAATTTTTTTCTCGAAAACTAAGGAAATGGCACCGCTAAAAATTTTACAATTTATTTATTTTGGTCCAAAAAATCTACAAAAATTTTTGTAGCCTCTCGAAATTGATGCATCATACTCAAATATTAAAGAATCCGGAATTTCTTTTATTGTAATATTTTAATGCCCAAATATTTTGGATCGTTTTGACTTATAAATAAAGTTGGTGTAGCATATGGTGTATCTTGTATTGTATTAGTGTATATTTAGTTGTTTATCGTGATATAATTTGTATTTACTCTTTTTCATTATGAGCGTTGATGTATAGGCACGGTAACGTTAAAATTCTGAATTTTTTAAATAATGGTTTGCAGCTGATGAGATGTTGTTCTCTGGACATATGCCTCCATTTTTTACTTTATTTAAATGCACCAAGAAACTCCAAAAGCTTCATCCATATTGTGAGGTAGATTGTACATGTACAAGCCCATAGCAGAGATTACAGAATTAACAAGATAAGACAGCCGATGAAAAACATTTGATCAATGGTGTCATTGGCCTCGACGTTTACATTGATGGTACACAGAGTAGTTACCACAATACGTCATTCACATGAAAAAGGTAAAATTAGAGACGGAGGCCAATTGTGAAAAATCGACAACACTGTTCCTAATATGTAGAACGACCGATTGTCAGAACCCAAGATTCCTAAAGAAACAGGTTGCATTGTAACATATGTCACATAAACCCTCCAGTATTTCTATGTTCATATATTAGGTAGGATTATTCATTGAGAGAATAATTTTTAAATTTTTTTATTTTATAATTTATTTTATAAAATGAAGAAAAAAGAGCCACACGCGGCTCTCGTCGAAAGCTACACGTGACGTAGCGCATGCCGATTCTAACGAGCCAGCCTGTCCTTTAGTAAGCTTGGTCAAAATCATTCAATACGTATCCGACAAATCCCAAAATCATTTTCACTGGATGTCGTGCTCCTTTAATTTGAAGTTAACAACGGTCTTCGTCTATTTCGTGTTCTCTGTCTGACTGTCTTATCGTATTAATTTTTTAATCTTTGCCCATAGTATAATGTTTTTAATATTGACTCTAAAACGGCATTCCTCATAAGTGTAATTATATAACACACTTTACTTTTATAGTAGGTTTTAAGGAAATGAGTATTATTATATATTCCGAATTCTACCTTTTACTGCTGTGCATGTAAAATCTAGCTTTTCCTTGACCCCTGAACATTGCCGTGTTTCCGTTGTAAGCTACAACGGTTAATAAAGACTTGAGTAGCTTACTCAAGTCCTGCTGCACCAGCTTTTGTGGGTAATAGTTGTTCCTAAATAAGGGAAACTGCTGCCTGAGCTTTCCTTTCTTACCATAAACCGACTGCCAAAGCTTCAGTGTCAATATGACATTTCACCATTACCGGATGAAGTAAGCGTATTCCAGATAACATTCTATACGTAAATAATAATCATGACATTTTATTTTCATTTAAATGTCTACAATCAAAACGATAAAACCTTTCATATTGTCAATCGCACAGCACCGTTAAATAATAAATAATGTATTATATGTGTAGGCGTATGTGAGGGCTAGCGTCGGTTTGTGTATGTCTGAGTGACTGCAAGAGTTAAAAATCGCGACGTTCTAACCCTATTTCAAGAAAAAAATATTCTGATTTTTTTTTACGATTGCTATACTTCCAATCCTCTACCTGATTTTTTTTTGTAAAGATTCGTGCACTAGGTAACGAAATTTAAAAAAATAACAAGCAATAACAAGTTTTCTTTGCCTTCATACCCAGTAAGGGGGAAATGTATCGATAGCTAATCTAGACATAAATGGGATTCTTTAAATCTAATATATCATATAATTTTCTGCGAAGAAGATTATTGTTCTGTCCTTATGAACGTTTTAATAACAACAAAAGCGCAATAAATCGTGAAAATAGCGGTTTCTTTAATATTTGAGTGTGACGCACCAATTTCTAGGGGCTACAAAAATTTTCGTAGATTTTTTGGATCAAAATAAATAAAACATAAAATTTTTAGCGGTGCTATTGTCTTAGTTTTCGAGAAAAAAATTTTTGAATATTTTATAATTTTTGGGGGGGGGAAAGTGGGGTCAGAGAATTCTGAAAAAAATTCAGTTGAAGTAACCGTACTTCCACTACACTCTTGATTTTTTTGGTAAAGATTCGTCCACTAGGTGACAAAATAAAAAATAAACAAGCAATAACAGGTTTTCTGGGCCTTTATATCCAGCAAGGGGAAGTTGTATTGGCCGTAAATATAGACATAAATGGAATAATTTTATGTAAATATAATATAGTGTATAATTTTCTGCGAAGAAGTGTGTTATTCTGTCCTAATGAACGTTATAAAAACAACAAAATCGCAAGAAATCGTGAAAATAACGGTTTCTTTAATATTTGAGTATGACGCACCAATTTCTAGGGGCTACAAAAATTTTCGTAGATTTTTTGGATCAAAATAAATAAAATATAAAATTTTTAGCGGTGCTATTGTCTTAGTTTTCGAGAAAAAAAATTTTGAATATTTTATAATTTTTTTTGGGGGGGAAGGTGGGGTCAGATAATTCTGAAAAAAATTGAGTTGAAGTATCCCTACTTCCACTACACTCTAGATTTTTTTGGTAAAGATTTGTTTACTAGGTAATAAAATAAAAAATAATCAAATAATAACAGTTTTTTGGGCCCCCAAGCCCCCCTAGGGGGAAAGTGGGGGTAAAAATTGTGTCGAACACTTTTTTTTGACCACGCCGATATAATGACACCACTAATAGCCCAATTGGTTCTGTGGGCCAAATCACTATTCTTATCCGGCATTAGCCTTTCCACGTTTCATGACATTCCAAACCTATTTCGGACGAAAAAAAATTGTAACATTTTTTTACCATTTTGAAAAAAAAATTACCACTAGAATAGATGGAAATTTTTTTTTGCTCAAATTTAAAATATACACATTTCATGACATTCTAAACCTATTTCAGAAGAAAAAAATTTGAAAATTTTTTAACCATTTTGGAAAAATAAAAAAAAAAACAATTTTTCTTTGTTCAAATTTAAAATTTCAACGTTTCCCTAGCATTCTAAACCTATTCATACAAGTTTTAATAAAAAGTGATAAAACCTATTTCACTAACTATAGAATAGATGAAAATTTTTTTGCTTAAATCTAAAATTTCCACGTTTCATGACGTTCCAAACCTATTTCGGAAGAAAAAGCATTATTTTTTACCATTTTGGAAAAAAAATACCATTAGAACAGACGGAAAAATTTGTTTTTGCTGAAATTTAAAATTTTCACGTTTCATGACATTCTAAATTTTTTAACCACCACTATATTTCCACTTCACTGCGTGAAGGTGGAACTGAAAATGTGTCTAATGGCAATAATATTTGACATATGCTATTATACTTTTATTGGAAAATATACAGGGTCGTCATTTCAAGAAATAATTCATGGTAGACCTGTTATTTAGTACTGAATTTTTGCTGTTGGATGAGCACTATTTTTTTGACCAAAAGTTATCAGGATTTCTTTGTAATAATTACAATAACTATATTTCCATTATTATTCTCAATGTCATTTCGTATTTAATAATTTTTTAGAGTGACCGCCATGCACAAATAACGAGGGAAGTTCTGTGTAAATACCTTTACCGATTTTTTTCAAAAATATTGAAAAAAATTTTCAATTTTTTTTTCCTGAAATAGGTTAAGCATGTCATGAAACGTAGAAATTTTAAATTTGAGCAAGAAATATTTTTTTTCATCTTGGTAAAAAAATTTTCAAAAATGTTGGTGAAAAAAATTTTCAGAATTTTTTTTTTCTGAAATGGGTTAAGCGTGTCATGAAACGTAGACAGACAGACAGACTGACGGAATTGAAAAACCTATATTTTCGTAATCTACGTGTTCTGAAACGTCAAAATCCGAAAAAATCTCGGAGGGTGATTTTTTCTCGAATACAATACTTCCATTCGGTATGCGAGGGAAGTAAAAAAAGACGACAAATCCCAAAATACTTAATAACATAGTGAGAACGCTGGCATATTGGGGTAGGCTTTATTGCCTCGCGTCTTGTCGCACATCACACTTTGACATTCATGCAAATATGTATGATGAGCCTAAGAGATAATTAGGCCGCGACGGGGGTCATCGAAAAGCATGCCGACAACTAAATTAAAAGCGACCGACAGAGGACACCACCATGTTTTTTGCTTCTTCGGGGCCAAATTTTCTTATTACGCGTGCTATACTCTCCCTTGTAATATTCTCAAGTAATAATTTCAGTTTGTGTTCTTACTTGGTAGACAATGTACACACGACGCGAAGAAGGGCGCATTTTCAACGACGATTCTGCGTTAATTTGTGGGCAGGATTTTGCGGTAATGAAGTAATTGGCCCTGTACAATTACCTAGATTAAGTGGTGATGTATGCTTAAATTTCTTGCACCGAACGATACCAACTTTGCTGGAAGATGTATCCTTGGCTGCGCGCAGAAGAATGTGGTATTTGTACGATGGTGCGCCAGTCCATTTTAGGTTGAAATTTTTTGAACAGAAAGTTTCCTCGACGATGGATTGGACGTGGCGGACCAGTACCATGGTCTGCTAGATCGCCCGACTAAAATCCAATGAACCTTTATTTTTGGGTGCATTTTAAATCTCTGGTTTATCGTGAGACAATTGATACTTTAGAACAATTGCAACAACGTATTTTAATGTGCATAGAAAGAATAAAAAATGATCCTAATTTACCAAATGTGTTAAACGGAGTGCGTATGTCCTTAGTTCGACATGCCAAAATGTGTATACGTGGAGATGGAGGTCATTTCGAACAATTGTTGTGAACAATTCAAAAGAATTGCTCAGTTATTGGGTGTTACCTATTGGGCATTAAAGGTATGACTATTATTGTGATTTTCATAGAGACCAAAGACTCGATTTTTAGTTTTCGATACCTGATTGGGAAAAATTATGCGCTCAATTCGTTAAAAAAATCAGATTTATTCCTAACTTAAAATACACACCTATTTGCTGTTATCGTATCTCGGACGTCTAACTGTTCGTTTTCTAATTTCATAAAATAATTGCTAATTTTTTAAGCTTTTAACACAATGTTTCAAATGTTAACAAACCACGTTTAAATTTTATAAATTCTTATAAACGACAATAAAAGCTACAATAGCTTTGTTCCAAATTAAAAAGCACATGTAATCAAATCCTATTTAAACCCCTACGGCCTTGCTATGCTTGCGTCGTGCCGAAAGAGAAGGAATTATTTACATTTTCATAATTAGTGGTATAAAAAGTTCGGTGCAAGTAATCCCATCAAAGTGCCGCACTTCTTCCGGTGGGAACACAAGTCGGGTATTACAGTTTTTTATTATTTCTAATATTCGGTACATCCATTGACCCTGAAAAATAGTGCTTCTCAAATGTTTCCTACCTTAACATTCAAATTTTAAACCTAGGTCAGTTTTTTGCAAAGTACCCCTGGAGAAAAAGTCATAGGTTTTTTGTTTGTCTAGTCGGTTCCTATTACCAGTTTTTTAATGACATGAAACTAATTACACCCGGTATGTCTGAAAACTATGGGACCAAAATTATTACTTTCAGCATTTTACTGTTTTCTGCCATTACTGTATTGCAACATAACAATAATATCAAATGCGCCACCGTCATAAAGAAATAAAACAAATTTAATGCATTTTGGAATGCCCTGTATTATATAACATATAATATAATCTTTTGGTATTTTCTTGTATTCTAATGTAGTTGAATTTTGTGGGTACATGAATTACTTCCTGATTTATTATTAAGTTGATTTTATATGATATATAATATCATGTATTAAATCAGGCATATAATAACTGTCAATTACCCAACTTGCAATTACATTCTATTACACATGAGGAAGCGTATTATGCAATATATGAACGCATTATAATACGTCCCTATCATTCACTCTATTAGGTTGTTCATTGTTTTACCTCATATTATATTATATCACATTTATTAAATTAATGCCCTTATAGACTAGTATATTAAAAGAGCCACCAGACAGCTTAAAATAAACAGATGATGTCTTTATTTTACTTCATTTCACATTAAACAAAATACGGCATGAAAGACATTATCGTAACAATATTACTATTTAACTAATATTCATAAAGTATATGCAGTTTCTTTATTCCTTTCAAATATATCTTAAGCACAACATAATATTTAATAGTACATTATACACTAAGGGAGAGAAACGTCTTATTTTTCCTGAGGTGTAATTTGAGGCCCGAGGGCAACAAATACATCAAGGGAAAAATGGCCCAATATTCTACGTTGAAATCGTGTATGACTATGTACGATAACATAGATATAAGTAAATATGCAAAGCTGATAGTATTTTTAAAAAGAAATTCCGATGGGTATAAAGAAAAAAAATCAAAAATTTTGATAAGGGACCAAATTGACTCTTTTTCATCGCAAGCAAATGACGATGAAAATTTAATAATAAAGGTAATATTATATTAAAGTATTTATTAAGGTATGATTATGCATTAATATTTTGTTGCTTTTTTAGATTGCGTTGATCATCGAAATTTCACGCGTATGCCGTGGAGACGAATTAACTAACCTAAAAGTTGATAATATTGAAGATGTAGTATCACCTTTAATAATAACAGTACCTAATACTAAAACTAAAATATCACGAACCTTTGTAGTAACCAAAAATGAAGGAAACCTAAATTTACTCGATCTATATCGTAAATATGCCGCACTGCGTCCGTCTCACACCAGTCATGGTCGATTTTCTGTATTTTATAAATCAGGAAAATGTACTAAACAGCCAGTAGGCAAAAACACTGTTGGAAAAATCCCAAGTATAATAGCCACCTACCTAGGATTATCAGATCCAACATTATATACTGGCCATTGTCTACGTAGATCTTCAGCACCTCTATTAGCGGATGCAGGAGCAGACATCACGACTATAAAACGTCGCGGAGGTTGGAAGTCGACGACAATTACTGAGGGGTACATTGACAATTCGGTGCAAAACAAAACAAATATAATCAAGTACTACAAGCAGCAACTTCGGTTCAAAAGACTATAAATCTGAGTAAAGAAAATGTTTCATTTAGTGGAGTTCCTTCGAATATTAATTTCAATAGTTGGGAGAATGTAACATTTACCATCAATGTTAATAAATAAGAATTACATTTTGTTTAACTATTAACTTATATAAGTAAATATGCAATGTCTTATTAATTAATAAACAAGAATTACATTTTGTTTAACTATTGGGCATGAATTAAAAACTCACCTAGGGAAATTGTTGTCTTATTTCGTCCCTAGGGCGTAAATGCTTTACTTCTGTCACAATTTTGATGCCACAGAAATCGATTTCTACTCCCGGTCGTGGAAAAACATGTTTTTAAATTTTTGTAAAAAATTTTAAATTTTGTTAATAAACCAGTTATCAGGTAATTTTCACTGTATGGCCTGAAGTATTTATGCTAAAAATAATAATAATAAAAATATACCAGTTATCAGGTAGCCTTATCTCCGAATGTGGAGGTTTTTAAATTTAACAAAATGAATTCTAATAATAATACAAGCTAACCATTATACTCTTTGCCGATTTTTATATAATTGTTGTGCATTATCAACATTTATATCGTGCCTACTATCAAATTCAAGTATACCTAGGCAACGAAATGGACCTATAAGACCGGGGATGGGGATTAATAGACAATAGTTTGGAGCCAATTCAAACTCTTCTCCCGCCCTCTGTAGAAAACCCTCTTAATACTATTGTTTTTAGTTGCAAGAAGAGTTGTAGTAATAACTGTGGTTGTAAAAAAGTCGAATTATTTTGTTCACCAGTATGTACCAATTGCGAAGGCCAATCTTGCTCCAATGTTGAATCAAATACAACAGATGAGAATACTTATGATATCAATGAGGAGATTTTTTCAACAATTTACAGAATCCAGCAAGAAGAGGAAGAAGAAGACGAAGAAGAAAAAAAACGAAGAAGAAGACATGACTGAGGTGGAATTCGAAGATTATTTATCACACGACTATTTTTAAAAGTCAGCAATAATCCATTCCACGTTGATAATTACCAATAGTACCATTTTTTTAATCAATAGGAAACTGCCTGATCAGATTTTCTTAATCACAATCGATCGTGAATTATGCCTACTGGGGGAACAGTGTACTCAAGTCAATTTTCTTGCAACGTTTGAATGGAATTATGCAATCATCGGTCCAAATTTTCTGCCTCCGCACCTAAGTGCTACAAGTTTTCTTCATCTCTTTGTAAATGATTTTCAACCAATTTGAGACGACATGCCTTTAAATGATAAAGTAAACAATGGTTACGATTATATGGATGCCCAGCCCAGTATACTCTACCAGTCGACCGATGGTTGCACAACTATTTTCTGGGAAGATGGATCGGCCGCGGTCGAGACTGCGCCCACCCTTGGCCTACACGCTCTACGGACATGAGTTCTATGGACCTTTCTGTATGGGGTACGATGAAGGACAGGATCTATGCGAAACCTGCTAACGACGAAGCTGCCCCTCAGGAAAGGATTGTTCGAGCAGTCTGGGAGAGTGCCGTGCAGCTGCTCAGTCTGTCGTCCGTACATGTGAGCTTTTCATTGAAAATGGTGGCAGTCTCTTTGAGCAGTTTTTGCGAATGTTCAAAGCGTCACCGTGTTTCTAATAAGTGCCATGAAATTAGACGCATTTCTCTCTCTTTTTATCCTTTTTACTCTAGCTCGGACACGGGTGCATTTAAAAAAAAAAATCACTTATTATAACGTGAAAAATCAATCCTGGCCATTTGCCTGTTTAACTCTGAGTTAGCCGTTATAACTTGATTCTAGTATTTATGAAGCGAATTGGAACAGCACGGAACTAAAGGATCTTACGGGGTATTGTCAATAAATTGCTTCACATTGAATGAGAGAGCATAGAATTTTACAGATTTATATTCACCACTTTTCCGACGGTCCACGTGGACTTGATCCGCCTGTCACATAGAAATATAGGTGGGATTAGATGCTTAGCGAATTTGATTTGCCAACGCCAACCTTGTTTAGAGTTTTTCATGCCATAATATATAAAACAAAAAATACGTATGAACTGTTTGTATCGTATGATCTGTACGAGACAGTGAAGTGCAGCCAGGCAACGTTATACATTACTTAATTCTAGTGAATATTTCACCAAAATAATTAGTTTTATTATTGTTTTTGAGTGATTTTTTTGTAATTAGTTGGTTAAAATGGCATTTTGGAGGCCTTTCCATAGTAGTGCCAACAAAACGAACGATTTTGATACAGAGCGTATACAAGCGGAATTTGAAAATAAAGACTTATTAGGTTATTTTGAATATTTACTCGTGTTTAAAAGGCGAAAATATTGATTCTTCATATAATAAAATTGTGAAGAGGATTTGTGAATTAACCAAATTTAGCCTTACTACAATTTATAGGGTTATTAGAACCGGGGATGTAGTTGATTATTCTATTAAACGGAAAAGAGTTGAACCAAAACTTGAAACTTGATAATGCATCCAAAGATGTCATTCGTCGATTTGTGTATAATTTTTTCAATAAGCAGAAGGTGCCCACATTAGAAATGATTAGGGATAAGTTACGCGACTATCCAGATTATAACTATAAATCAATAGATAGTTTGCGAAACGTTTTGCTCGATTGCGGCTTTAGGTACAAAAAATTGGACAAACGAATGGTAGTTATTGAATCAGCACACATCGTTGATCATCGATACGAGCGCCTGCGTAAAATAAGAGAATACTGAGATGCAACTAGAGTCATAATTTATCTTGACGAAACATGGTTGTTGTCTGCTAAAAATATCAAGCAATCCTTTATCGACTACCACGAGGATATGACAGCGGAATTATTTAAGAAGTGGGCAAAGGAACAGCTGCAATCAAATATCCCACCAAATTCTGTAATTCTTATGGACAATGTGTCACACCATTCGCGGCAACACACAAAAATTCCGAACACCAACACAAGAAAAGGCGATATCATTGAATTTATAAAAGGTAAAGTCTTGCAAATAACAGAAAAAAACGCGAAAAAGACTTTATTAGAACTGATTGGATAGCACGATTTTAAAAAGGAATATGCGTTGAAAAAATTTTTGTAGCAAACGATCATACTATTTTACGTCTGCCCCCAGATCCTTGCGTTTTCAACCCCATTGAAATGGTGTGGGCCGATGTAAAAACAAGACTACGTCAATATAGTCGTTCCCACAATTAAGTGAGTCTGTCTTAAAGAATATAAAGATAACAGTAGACGAAATAGGGAAAAGCGATATATGGAGGAAGTGTGTATCTCATGTGATAAAAAAGGAAAATGAATATTTTATATTACCACCTATTAATCCAATTGTTATTGGTGTAAATACCGATTTAAGTTCTGAAAACTCGGATAGTGACAAATGAACTATTGTTTATTTAAAGTTCATATACAAAGCTTTTTTGAAATTTGTACCTGCCTAACATCATGATACTGCAAAGTTCATAGTATCATGACCTAACATTTAATAAACAAAACAATCGCTGTTTTACACTCTTTCGGAAGGATTATATTCCAACTATGCAATTTTCGCCTAAAATTACATAACTTTGCCGCTAGAAGATAAAACGAGAGGTAGGTCACTAGAAAATAGACGTAGTCTTAATATATCATTTATGTGACTTATCAAATGTAATAAACATATTTTTTCATTAATCACTTCTATAGAATAAAGGTATTATAGAAATCCCTTTCTTTAACAATTAAAAAATAATTATTTAGTATTTAAAGCATCTTTACATTTCTACCGCCGTCGTCTATATCCCATAAAGGAGATTCCGACTTTATTCCGGGTTTTCGTTTTTTATGCCGTCCCAATTGAGATCATATATACTATAACATGTAGTTCAATTGACACCCTAAAGCAGGAGATTTCGTTCAATTTAAAGATTTATAGAATAATGTTTTTGCTGCTATTAAAGTGTTTGCTAGTTTGTTATTTACACCCATAAAATATATAAGCAACAGGGGAGTACGAAGATTTAATTTTTTAAATTTTCTCATTTTATTTATTCTTCATTTATTTATATTTCTTAGTTAGGAAACAGTGTCGTTTCTTATTTTACTATTTACAAATAAGTGATATTTTTGTTATTGTCAACTGTTAAACGGTAATTTTCCCAAATTAATGAAGAAATCTAAATTCCCAGTATTTTCAATAACCTAATTTAACATCCGTTACAAAGTTTTTAATTTCTTCGAAGCGCTGCTGCGACTCAATCACAATATCATAATATTGGTTTGATATCTAATACCTGATTAAATTTGGATAAAGGGTAATGCAATTTTCTTTATGTTAATGCTAAATTAATCCCAAAAGAGGGGTGCGTCGGTACTAGTCACACATCGCGGTTTTCTTAGGGTGACACCGAGTTTTACATGAAAATTAGAGATAGAAATTTCATCCGAGAAGATTGTTATAATTGAAAGGGAGAGTTTTGATGAAACCTAATGACAGTTAAGACGAGTTAGGGAAACACTGATTGCAAATTATCGACGCGTGGGTTGCTACTGAATGTAACCATGGTAACCCAACAATAAGTTGAAAGAGGTGACGGAAACTGTTGAGGAGTTAACCTTTGGTCCCTTATCCTGAACACAATTAGCACCTTGCCGGGAATTTATCTTAAACGAGTAATGTACACAGCTATTAAACTTAACGTTCGCAACCCAAATTGTTAAGATTAATTGATGTGGTTACAAATATTGTCAGACAAAACACTGTTGTATTAGTTACATTCTGTTTTAAGGTTTAGCTACCGATTCAAACATCATTATCTTCATTTCCTTCAGACATAATTAGATTTTAACACAAGTCTGACTGAAGGGCATGGAAAATTTAATGAAATAATGATAAATATCGCACTGTGCTGAAGTAATGTAAAATAAATTCATAAAATATATGCACAAGTCTAAGTAAAACTCCTCTTGGAAAATATTGGTTTATAGGTTACGTTTGCATTCCTCTTTGTTTATAAATATTGAAAAACCCATATTACTTGAAATATTTCGCCAATTACATGTAAAGGTAGTTAAAGAAAAGTGAAAAAATCGAATTGAAAATCGACATTTTACTAAAAATTTTTAAATGAAATTCGCTTAGTCAACTAGTTACATCGATATCGAAGGCAATTCAAAATAATGTTAGTTTCGTTATTACTTTATCATCCACGTAGTGCAGTGGAAGTATAGCAATCCTAAAAAAATAGATGATAAACATGATATAGAGCAAAAATTAATAGAATATAATATATGAATATGTGTGTAACACAGATTGCTATAAACTAATACTAAACAAATTCCTTCTATTGTAATTATCAAGAATTTCTACGACTAAACTGAGTGGATACATAACCATATATACATGTTTTTTTCCTTCTTTAATTCTTTGGGACTTCCTGCCACATGTATGTTTTCTTTTTAAGCGGTGCTCGGGTACTCTACAAAATATCACAATTAACCAGTATGTTACTGGTAAATAACTTCTACGCCTGTGACTTTTACGTCAAAGGATCAGTTAAAGGTTGCTTTTTTTTTAAAATAAACAACACAAATAAGTATAAGAACTTGAAACTAAGTATTTCGCCGACGTTCCGGAAATCTACTCTGTTTCCTTCAAGGCTTTTTTTGAAAATTCTTTTTTTGCTGTGTATAATAAATACACAGCGCTAAGAATGTTTGTTATATTCAATATCCATAAATAGTAACATACTGGTTAATTGTGATATTTTGTAGATTTCCCGAGCACCGCTTAAAAAGAAAATATAGAAGAAGGAAAAAAAATGAAGATAATGTCACAAATAACATTTAGAATATATATACATAGATAGATATACGTACCTATATGCATACATACATAATAAAGAAGATATAGGGAGGAAAATATTAAAACATTAAAAACATGTAATTAAATAGGAAGAAAAAAACATAAAAAAGTAACAGAAACTTGACTGAATTCGACTTACTCTGGTGTTAAAAATGTCTATAGCATTTGTAATAAATGTGCGGATAGAATATAGAGGGGGAAAAATTAAAACATTTGCGTGAGTGTTAGGGAAGTAAAACAATGATGTAGATCTGGTTGACCTGGTAGGTGCTCTAAAGCTGATTTGTTCAAGTAACTGCGGACAGTCGATCATGTTGTTTAGAAGTTTGTATAGAAATATTACGTATTGCATCACTCTACGCTGCTTCATAGACTATATGTAAAACGATTCAGTGGTAATGAGCAGGCATATCCTATGGGGGGATATTGATGATCGATTGTAAATGCCAGGAATTTTAAGAAACGTTTTTTATTGTCTTCAATATTGTTAATATGTACGTCGTATCACAGTCGTATCACAGTCTCGCATTCTAGTCTGGGTCGCGCCAAGGTGTTATATAAAGTTATTATGCTACTTGTATTTTGAAAGTCGCGAGCACTATAACGAGATCTGGAACTAATTATATTTTGAAGAATACTACATTTGAAGGGTTGATGGGGTAAATATAAAGCAAGCAAATAAGGGTCCAGAAAGTCGGTTTTTGGTGTATATGTATACCAGAAGCCAAAGTACCAAATTCTTATATGACATCTGCAACCCCTATCAGCACTCTCACTCCATTATTAAAGGGGTTAACACAATAAAATTGTGAATTAGTGCGTACGAGAACAAATGTTCTCAAACAATTTCTTGGCATCAGCCTCCACATTACCACCTTGGGGCAGACCATTTCAAGTATTATATTATTAAAATTCTACGAGTAATTATTTCCACATAGAGGAGTGCAAATATAGTGTCACGATGTTCTCTGGGGTTTTTGTAATGTCTGGTCACTTGTTTATTTGGAATGGCTTACGCGATTTCTAAAAAGATCGGCGGTAGTATTCTGTTAGTTTTGTGTCTAGTATAAGGCGTGCAAAAGACGAAAAGCGTTTTTTAAATTCGGGGACATGCGAAAATATGGCGAGTCCGCCATGGAAAAAACTGTATTAAAATTGGTAGTTAAGTACTTTCGCAGTAGTTGATGGTGAGTATAATCTCAAAACTTAAAAATTCAAAGTGGCTAATACAATAAGGCTGCATAATGTTATGAATTTCTTAGATTTACCTGATACTGAACCAATAAATAAAATGAATTCTTTTGTTTCTTTCATTTGAACCTGATTTTATTTATAGCAGTAATATTGTTATTTGTGCAGTAAATATTAAAAAGGGTAGCGCTGTGCACTAATGAGGAGATGTGTTGCTACAAGAGCGCAAACAGCTCCTCTAACATACATCGTATCCACCATATTTTTTCATGACCAATAATAAAATTATGGTTTTCTTCATTAATTTTGTAATGTCAAAGTTGTTACCGTTTAAAGAGTTTTCTTTTATTAACGTCATCAATAGCAACTTAAGAAAAAAATATAAAGTGAACAATACGAAACTTCTTACCTTGAAAACGGTAAACGTAATCCTATTTTTTAAACGTGGTAGAAAATAGTTACTATTTATTTAAAAGCAATAAGTAGCACAGCCGAGACACTAAATCTGCATATTTGCTCGGCTGGACATACAGATTCGGAAAGTGTTGGTTTTGGTATTGCACTAAAACGTAAAGAAAGACGGAAACAAATGAAAAAGCCGCTGACAGAGCTGCCAACGCATATGTGGTGGGGAAAACAGGTGATATGTCATATGATAAACAAGAATAGCCTAGTTGCCTGGCTCTCGCTTACTCCTATCGCCATAACTAAACAAACATTGAAAAATCTCAAAAGCGAAGGATTCAAGCAAGTTAAAATTTACAGGTCCTATAGCCTTTGAAATTCCCTCCAAAGTTTTTGGAGCGATTATATATCTTAAAGATGAAGGAAGTCAATGAGCCATAACTCGGTTCTTATTTACAGAAATTTTAAAACAACCAATAGATTTGTTATTTTATAAGCTTCTTTTTTTCTACTGATGATTTTTTTTTGATAAAACGTAAGGTTTCTGAGTTATTTGTGAAAACCCCTCTAAAACATGCATTTTTATTTCCACATTCACGTAGTGGATTGGAAGTATAGTAATCGTAAAAAAAAACAATTTTTTTTAAAAATAAATTTAGAATGTCATGAAACGTCGAGATTTTAAATTTGGCGAACAAATGTTTCTGTCTGTCGCGCTGTCTGTCGGTCTGTCTGTCTGTAACTTCTCTTGTCAGCACGTTTTCTCCTGAACGGTTTAAGATATTGCCTTGAAATTTTATACACGTATATATTATGACGAGATCTGGTTTTGGATTGATTTTTGAACATATCAGATGAAGTGTTGGGGAGTAAAGAGGGGTAAACAGGGGGAAATGAGTAAAGCAGGCTGTTAAGAGTACAGAAACTTGGTGTATGTACTAGAAGCCAAGGCCTCAAAATTGTTTGTAATATTTTCCATCCCCCCACCAACCCCCGCTTCATTATTAAAGAGGTTGATAAAATAAAATTGAGATTTCACTTGAAATTTGGTATACGTATACTTATATTATAATGACATCAGGAACTAGATTATATTTTGGGACTAAAACTTGTGTATTTGATAAACTTTGATACCTAGATTCATGTTCTCGCAGTTTTAGGAGAGCCATCTTTTTGTGGAATATTAATGTAATGCCTATTACAATTAATCCGAGTTGTGTAACTTTTTAAATTTTTTATCAGCATCTTAATAAATGTTTGAAAATCACTAAAACTTCATTATTTCTATCCCCTGTACATTTTGTAGATTTTGTAAGTATCATGTCAGGCTTGAAAGTTAGCCAAGTTCATTTTCAATGTCTTAACGAAGCTTCTTCTGTAAATAATTTTATGACATCTGCCCCAAATATTATTAAAATTCTGTGACCAATTATTTCCGCATACTAAAGTGCAAATATAGTCAAGAAGTTTACCCTTAAAGAGACTTAGAAGGAAAATCTGAATGTGGAAGTAGTGATTCCTTAGGCAGCGGTTTTTAGATGGAAAATGAACATTGTTAATAGCAAATAATTCGAAAAACATTAACTTATCGAAAGGAAATAAAATGTCTGCTTAGAATTCATCCCCATATTGATTTTTGCGGTTATTTTGAGTATAATGTTTTCCACCTACAAGAAGGGATGGCATCCACCCTCAGGGTAAAAGCGCACATCAGCACTATGTAACTTTTGTTCCTTGAGCCATTCCCTACTTACTGTCCCAAATTCATGGCAATAGGTTTTATATGAAAGAATTCTGGACTAATATAATTTTAATTTATTAGAACATTACACGGGAATACTTGCACTCAACCGGTATTCATCAGCCGCATTTTAATCATCGGTAGATTATTCATTTTTAATCAACTCCTAATGATGATAACGTGGTTCACGAAACGAGTGTCGTGTTGCTGTGTTTGAGTGTAGTATTGTTGTTTGATATTTGAGGAAATCACTTCATAAACAGCGCCAGGCTGAAGGTTCTTGCATCTTGCATCTTTGGACAAGCAACAAAATTGATTCTCTATTAACTGTCTGCAAATAAGTATCAAATTCATTTTTTTATGTCAATGAGAAAAATTTATTTTTGTATTATGGTCTTTGAAGTCAAAACATGGGTTCAAAGTAAGTAGCTCTGAATGGTTAACATTTTAAATAGGTATAAGTAACGTTTTATAAAATATGAAATAATGTTCACAACCAGTGATCATGTAATATAAGCATTTTAAATGTTAAATATAAAACATGTCGTATGTTGTACAACAGAAGTTCTTGTTAGAGTCGTATATACTTAACAGATTTAATTTACATAACCCTGTTGCATGTCTAAGTGAAATTAACGAGAACTTAATTACGAGATATACAATTTAAATAAATTTAAATAGATTTCCCTTTATTCCGAATGACTTTGTTAATGTATTGCCTCAATAAAGTGAATGATTTAACAATTTGTTTACCTAATTTTATGAGAGGTGAAGTATGATTATGTTTTCAACTATAACTAAAAATTATCATAATTAGAGATATACCTAAAATTCTTTAGTAAAAAATCCAAAATATTTTTATTGCTCATTTACAAAATTCACTGCCTAAGGAATCACTACTTCTACATGCAGATTGCCCATGAAAGTCTCTTAAAACGAACACATTGATACTATACTTGCACTCCGGTATGTGGAAATAACTGTTCATAGAATTTTAACAATTGGTATAGTATTTTTAAAATCGATCGCAATGGGAGTGGCTGATGAAAAGATATTCTTTTGTTTCGGCACATGCACTAAATCATCCTTTTAATAATGAAGTGGCAGATGTCATACAAATAATGCGAGACCTTGACTTCTAGTATATTCTGAGTCTCTGGACACTTACCAGTCTGCTTTACTAATTTACCCCTATTTACCCCCAACCACACACTTCAACGGAATAAGCTCAAAATATACTGTTAGTTTCAGATCTCATTATGATACATATGTGTAGAAAAGGACCAAGAGGGACAAAATACACGCTAAAAGTCGTTTGAGCTAAAACCAGCTAAAGTGTATTCATTGGACCATTCCGAAGAAGAAATCATATGTGCAGTAGGCCCAAAAAGTCCATAGATTTCAAGTTGTGGACATTTGAAGGTAAGATAATGTTTATTCATGTACTTGAAGGTTTTTAATTTTCCAAGTGCTACAGTAACTTAGTGTTGAGATTTTAGAGGAATTGACCAGAACAAAAGTTGTAGTAATATGAGTAAGCTACCTTATGATGACCTTGACTCTGACCTCTAGAAATATTATTAGTCATTTGATTGTAAATTCTATTTTTTTATCAATAAAACACATATTTTGCACCTTGGATTCAGAAATATTCATAATCCCACTTTAAGTCATGAATCTTTCAAGAAAATTTGAAACCGAAGGAGAGGATTATTTACCCATGAAGGTCATCTGAAAGTAATAAAAGTACCAACTAGGGAAAATCAATACACAAACTCAAATAGCCTAATAGATATAATTGCTATAAACAACTCCTTAAATATGATCGAGAGAGGTGTTTTATCTCTCGCAGAGGATATTACTGAACACAAACTGGTTTTTGCCAAAATAAATGTGCCCAAGTTTGTAAAGCAGGAAAAGTATGTAGAGCATAGAAATTATAAAAATATAGACTTTGAGCGGTTTAATTTTGATTGCAATAATATTAACTGGCTTGGTATATACCAAACCAATGACATCAATGAAAAAAATTTATATTTTAAACAAAATATTTGTGAATTTGCTAGATGTTCATGCTCCTGTGGTAAAGAGAAAAATTATGGAAAGGCCATTCACTCCTTGGATAACGGATAACATAAGAATACTTATGAAATTAAGAGACAAAGCACGGAAAAAATATGAACAAAATAAGACTGAAACGAACCATGACTATTATAAAGATTTACGTAATTATACAAAATCTGCCATACGTCGAGAGAAAGTAGCATTCTTTAATTCTATAAAAGATGATTCCCAAAAATTTTGGTCTACAGCAAAAAAATTAAATTTAACTAAATCACCGAATTATGATCTGCCAGCAAATTTACAAAATCCAGACTTATTAAATAAAAAAGAGATAGCTAACGCTTTTAACAACTTTTTCATTGAAATTGGCGAACAAATCACAAGAGATATTCCCGATCAAATACAATACATGATAGGAAACGAAAGCTTAAACGAAAATTTTAATTCAGTGTTCCTAGAGGACGTGAATGACCGAGAAATAGAAGAGGTAATATCTAGCCTGAAAAATAACGCCTCACCGGGAAAAGATGGTATAACCACAAAAATCTTAAAACTCATATCGAAACATATCAGTAAACCTATTGCCTACATTATTAATCTTATGTTTAAAAATTCCACCGTCCCTGAAATTTTTAAAGAAAGTATTGTTGTACCAATATATAAAAATGGCAATAAAAATGATATGACAAACTATCGTCCAATATCGTTAATAAATAATATTGCAAAAATTTTTGAAAAATGTCTAAATAATAGACTCCGATCATTTATAGATAAAAATAAAATAATATCAAAGCATCAATACGGATTTCAGAAGCACATTGGCACTGAAGAACCTCTTCAATTATTAACAGATACAATACTAACTAATTTCGAATCGAACAAGAAGGTCTTAGCCATCTTTTTGGACTTACAAAAGGCTTTTGACACAGTATCCCATACTCAACTACTTAACAAGCTAAACAAAATAGGCATCAGAGGGAGAGTACATGATTTGTTCAAAGAATACCTAGCCAATAGACCACAACAAGTTAAAATAGGTAATTCGTACAGCGAAGCAAAAAAAATAAGAACTGGCGTTCCACAAGGAACTATCCTAGGTCCTAGCTTATTCCTTATATATAAACGACCTCTTACAAAGAAACTACGGATGCAATATTATATCATATGCAGACGACACGGTGCTAATTTGTGCAGAGGAGACATGGAAATCCACAAAACAAAAAGCTACCGATGCAATTAGCAAAGTAAAAACTTGGCTAGATACCAATCGCCTTAAACTAAATATTACGAAAACTAAATATATGTCATTTTCCCCAACAAAAGTTGGAATGCCCCAAGTGCAAGAACCTATACTCGTTAATAAATCGAGTAACAATTGTGTACATAGTGCCGACACCATAAAATACTTAGGGCTGATCCTAGACCCGCACATGAAATGGGTAAGTCACGTCGCTTATTTAAATGGAAGATTACGGAAACTAATCTATAAATTTTATAGCCTAAAGGGCATACTAAACAATAAAACTCTACTAGTTGTGTACAACAGTTTAGTTGAATCTATAATTAGATATGGTGTCACAGTATGGGGCTCCGCTTATAAAGCAACTTTACAACCTCTGCAAATAACACAAAACTATATATTAAGAATAATTTTTAACAAAAAAACCAGAGACAGCTGCAGAGACATATTCATCGAAAAACAATTGCTTGATGTGAAGGGTATATACATGCATGCTGCCATATCCTACGTACATAATAAGAAGGACACCATTGGATCTGTTATTGAACACCAATATGAAACAAGGGCTAGGACATACAGCACATACACAGTACCGTTCCATACCAAAACTGTCACTCAAAAATGCATTAAATACAATGGAACCAAGCTACTTAATAAACTTCCACCACACATTAAAAAAATGAGGAAAAAACGTTTTAGAATAGAAACAAAAAAATATCTGATTGACAATTACACTACACTCCTGTCCATCCTGGCATAACTTATACAAAAACGTCACATATCATTTCTTTAATATAGTTAACATTACTACAAATTTAAAATTATAAAGGTTAATGTATTATATAGGTGGCAATCTACCGTTAAAACTTACAATTCTTTTTATATATCCATCTCTTTTCTTTCTTTCCACCTCATAATTATTACCCCCGTTTATAATTTATAAATTATTGCACTCTTTTGTACACAGCCGCAAAATATTTATACTATTTCTATGCCCACTTTATTAATTATATATGTAGATATAGAACACATATGTAGATATAGAATGTAAATACTGCTCGACACAATACGAGGTCTCCTTAGGTGTCACTTTTTTTGTTCTTTATGTAATTAGGTTAAGACATTTTGTTTTATAATTTTGTTGCAGTAATAAATAAATAAATAAATAAATAAATAAAAAATTTTTTCATTTCAATGGCAGAAGCGCAATCCACTGTATGTGAAGATACTTTGAACTTTTATAAAAAATAACAGGCATTTAAATATTACAGAAACTCTATCATTTAATCAAATGCACAAAAATGATGTCCTCAAAATAATCAACTCAATAAAAACACATGCCAAGGGGATGGATGATCTTTCAATAATTGATATAAAATTATTTATTCCATATTGTTTACCTGCTCTTACACATATTATTAATTGTATATTGTCACAAAATAAATTTCCTACGTTGTGGAAACACGCTATAGTAAAACCAATAGCAAAAGTTAATAACCCTGCTGAAGTTACGGACCTAAGGCCAATCAGTCTTCTCTGTGCACTTTCAAAAGTGATAGAGGGGCACCTGCACAACCAAATAAATACATACTTAAATAAAAATAATCTGTTTTCAAAATTTCAATCGGGTTTCAGAAAAAATCATAGCACGTCCACCGCTTTAATATATTTATTAGATAACTTTATTACAAGATTGGATGATGGAAAATGCACATGTCTAATACTGCTAGACTTTTCAAAAGCTTTTGATACGCTAGACCATAAAATGTTACTAGCAAAATTGCATTATTTTGGTTTTTCAAGTAATGCAATAGAGCTAGAGTTACCTCAGCGAAAGGAAACAATGTGTTAATATTAATAAAAATTATTCACAGTCTAAAACCCTAAACAGTGGTGTCCCTCAGGGGTCAATTTTAGGACCATTACTATTTTCTATATATGTCACCGATATGTCCAATAGTTTAAAATATTGCTCTTTACATCAATACGCAGATGATTCACAAATTTATTATTCTTTTAATGTATCAGAATTTCAAACAGCCGAAATCCTAATAAATCTGGATTTAAAGAACATTTATACATATGCATGCAATCATAATCTGAAATTAAATGGCTCAAAATCTCAATCAATTTTAATAGGTACTCCTTCAACGAGAAAATATTTCACTGCAATTGACTTTAATTTTGTGATAAATAATCAAAGCATCCCTATTGTTGATAATGCAAAAAATTTGGGAATATATATAGATTCGGCTTTAAAATTAGAAAAACATGTTGTTAATAAAGTGAAGCTCTCAAATTTTCGACTAAAGAAATTGTATAATTTAAAAAACATTTTAACTTTAGATACTAAACTTAAATTTTGCAATACGTTAATTTTAACTCTATTTGACTACGGCGATGTCGTATATGGAAACGCTATGTCTTCTCTAATGAGAAATACTGTTCAAAAAGTACAGAACTCTTGTATGCGCTTTATTTATAGTATTCCATACAGAAACCATACATCACCTTATTTACGTGAATTTAAAATATTAAATATGAAATATCGTAGATTGTTACATATGTATACTTTCATCTGGAGAATATTAAGTACAGGTGAACCAAACTATTTACGTACAAAATTGGTTACCCAAGTTCATCACCATAATACTAGATATATAGAGAATTTTTTGCTAAAACAACATAAAACCGCAATTTTTCAAAAATCATTTAGTTTTATTGCACCTCATTTATGGAAGGCGCTTGATAATGACGTCAAACATTTTTCTTATAATAAGTTCACAAATACTATAAAAAATATGCTGTTACTTAAAAAAAATGAACAACCTCGCTATTGACTGCCTCACCTGTATGCTTCAATGGGTATATACTGCGGGAGACACCACCAGAACTTCAACAGAGGTACACCTACGTATATATTTTTCTTTATTTTCTTACAAATTTGTACAGGAACTTCAAATATTTTGTAATTTTTTAGGTAATATAGTATTTATTTTGTGTGTGATGGTGTGTGTGGGTGGGTGTGTGTGTACGTGTGCAGGGCAAATGGAAGAACGGCTGTATGTGCCGAATTTGTACCTCTTTATTATGTATTTTGTGCTGGTAAATAAATGTATTATTATTATTATTATCTGAAAGCCAGAAAAGTTATTGTTACAAAATAGCATAGTACGAACTTACCCAAATAAAAATTCTAGGAAGTCAAATAAACTAACTTCCGGTGACCTTGGCTTGAACCTTGACGTACAGTTTTAAGATTCATTGAGGCACGAATTATCTCATTTTGCCGAATATAACCCTTCTGTTCGCATTTGTGTTTATATTTTTGTTTCTTTTTTGTTAACATACCTTAATTCTAATAACAACGTATTCGGTTAGCCATGTCTATAAAATATATATTCACAATAGGAAGTATTATTACATAATCTCAAAAACATGTCTTACTCATGTGTAATAGATTATCTTCAGTAAATATGTTTAGAAATAAAGGTGAAAAACTATCTTTGATAATAGTGATGTACGAACGTGAAAAAATGTGTCTATTGAAGTATTAGTGCATAAATATGAAATGTTCATATTAGCATATGTGTATCAAATATGAACATCCCAAAAATATAGTACTATATAAAAAGAGATGATCTTCTAATGACATTTCAATGTCGAGGTCACCAAAAGTTAGTATATTTGACTTCCTACAACTTTTATCTTGGTAAAAATACTAAATTATAATTTCCAAGCTATTCTGTAACAATAACTTTTCTGACTTTCAGAAGACCTACATGGGTAAATATTCTCCATTTCTATATAATCATTTCTTGAAAGATTCACATGTTAAAATGAGATTATGAGTTGTTTTTGAATCCAAGGTGCAAAGTATGGGCTTTATTAAAAAAAAATAAAGAGTTTATGATCAAATGAGTTTGAAAATATTGCTAGAGGTCAAAGTCAAGGCAATCACAAGGTAGCCTTTCTCATATTCCTACAACTTTTGATGTGGTGAATTCCTATGAAATCTCAACTGTGAGTTACTATAGCACATGGAAAGTTAGAAATCTTCAAATATATGAATAATCATTATTTGACATTCAAGTGTCCGCAAGTTGAAATCAATGGATTTTTTGGTCTTACTGCACATAAGAACTCTTGTTCGGAATGGTCCAATGAATACATTTCAGCTGGTCTTAGCTCAAATGATTGTATAACTTTTACCGTGTATTTTGTGCGAGCTCCTTTCAAGTCAATACCTTCCGTCAGTCCAGAGTAATCATGTACACAAAGAAAGTTACAGAAAATACTTACCGACTGACAGACATAATTTCTTGCTTCGCCCAAATTTAAAATATGCCTGCTTCGTGACATTTTAAACACATTTCAACGAAAAAGGATATAATTTTTTTTACGACTAACTATACTTTCACTCCACACCGTGGATGTGGAAGTAAAATGTACCCATATCTTTAGGGTAGATATTAGTCTGTTAACAAGGGCCATTCCCTCGCGATTCTTGACATAGAGGTATGTGCCTAGTATCAACTTCTTTATCAAGAAACGTAGATTACGAATTGATATAGTGAGTAGGGAACAGGGTATAGCTTATAAACAAAATGGCGTCAAGAGATTAGTACAAGAGGTATTGGACATTTATTTAAAATAGTAACAAAATGTTTGATAATTTAGAATATAACTGACTACACCTCTAGGACTCGTAAGACACCTTACCAAAGGCATATATGTAGAAGGAAGGAATGACAAAGCTCTCAAAAAAGTGAAAATTCACTGTGTACTTCGTGTATATTTTGTATTTAAATACCCCATAATTACAATATTTCTCTCCATCGTTATAAAAAACAAATTTCGCCTTGGTGGGCAAATTACAAAAAATTACGATAAATTTTAATACCCTTTATCTTAAACCATGATTTGTTTAACATATAATTGATAACTGAGGAAAATAAAGCTAACATTGGATTGCCTTATCTTAATAAAAAAACACAAGAATAATTTTTAAAAAACTTCAATTATTATCATTTTTTTCCCCAGCTTAAAATTGTCATCATCTTGTTTTCCAATTCAAGTACTCTTCTCGCCTTCTTTGTCAATTAAATAATATCAGAATTTGCTTCAGTTGCTTCAACTTATCACAAATATCGGAATCACTACTACAGTTCCTCATTTCTGTGCATATCATTTTCTTTGCTAGACAAGAACATGGTGGCGAACATCTCCTTTGCACACATCTGCACTTAAAGAGTCCTACAACTACTGTAGCACACGAAGTAATGTAAAAAATAGCACCAGGGTGATAGTAATAAGAATAAACTTTTTGTCCAATTATAACAAATAAGGTTGCCTTGTTGGAGGAATGCTTTGACCTTGAGCATTGTTTTTTTGTAAAGTCATTACCTCACGTAATCTATATCTGTCATCATTTATGAAATACATACTCGCCATACAAGCTTTTCTAATGTAGCCAAACTTTCATTTGAAGAAGAGGAGAAGATATAACGTAATTCGCTTAGTACTTACTGAACTAAGCCTTCCATCATGCTCTAAACATTAAATTTATCATCTCCTGATATTGGGTGAAATCCTAGCAATGAAAAAGCTTTCAGTTGACCAACTACCTCATATGATGGGATAAAATTTGAGTATCTTTCAACTACCGATTGAGTATCTTCTTGGAGCCAAAATTATAACGTATCAGAACGTGCCACATAGAATGTATACGGAATAATTTTTCGTCGGTTTCTAGACGAGTAACAACTATACAACTAGCTTCTTCTCTGTCGTGTAAACTAACAACATAATTCTTTTCAGCTTGGCAATCAAATTCTATGAAATGTTCTACGAGGGATTCTGTTAACTCGCCTTTGATTTTGTAGTGTACCTTAGCGATGTTACGTATTTTCGGTTCAGGTCTTGTTGTGAATAGGATCTGCATCCCCTTGTCGGCCTATTCTTGTAACAAAAGTGACTCTTATGAGTATGTACTTTCTTATATTTTTCACACTGGCTAAAGAACACCTCTAAGATTATACGCATTGTCGGATAGATTCGGTGCAATACGTTCGAGAAGTGGATAGTCACAAATATACCAAAAATATATACCAAATAGATTAAAATACACTGAATAATTTTGAACTTCTTGAAGGAACCGTAAGGCCCCCTCTACTTTTGGCTACCTCCCAGAAATGTGCACCGGCACCTGTCAAAAATGTTGCTGCTGTGTTAACATAACAAATCTAGTACTTTGTGTTCTAATTTATTGACGCCATTTTGTTCTTGTGCCGTATATTTTTTCGCACACGATTTGCAGCCTCTCACTATAATAATTTGTAATGTACGTCTTTTTTGTGAAGAGATTAGTACCAGTCTCATACCTGTTTCATTAACGATCCGACGGCAAAGGTTTTTGAGGAGATTTGTTTATATATCTATCTGTTGAGAGCAGAGTTGTGTCGTCGTGAATAGACGTGTTTTTAAGATGCTCTCTAAAAAGCGGCAAAAAAGTGGTAGAAATCCCGTTAAATTCGAAAAAATTTCAGCCACCAGTAGATTAAGAAATTCTGCTTGAAATGAAGCGCCTCAATAGAAAAACAGAGTTCATATGGAATTAATTTTCTAATAACATTAAATCAAATAAAGCAAACAAGCTCAAGTGAAGTGCAGTGTCCCTACCTACGTACACCCTAGACGACCCAAGTGGTTCATGGGCAATAAATATTATCACAGTCAGTGTCAAGATGAGGCACATATATTTACAAAGCAATATAGCTTTGATGTGACCTAAAGTTATTGTATACAGTGGAAAGTTTTTAAATGGGACAATATTAACTCAATCCAAGAAAGAAAAGGAAATAAATAAAATAAAACAACAATCACAAGACGCTGCAGAAAGACAGATAAGCTATAAATTTATTTATTTTTACTTTTAATTGATATTATTCTATTCCATCTTTCTATCTGATCTTTACCATCTTAATTTTTATCAGCTCGATTTATTGATTCAAAACATAATATTTTATTATTAACTTGGAAGACGGAAATTGAAACCGATGTCTGAAAGAAGCGTCAATTGAAAAGATATTAAACATAATATATAGGTAATAAACATAACATATAGGTGAAGAAGTGGAAAAACTGCCCAAAGTTGAAACCGATTGTTTCAAGAAAACTCCATACAGGGTGAGCAAACTATCCCTTCGGACCTTTTTGCTCATAACGCGCAAAATAATAATAATAATAATGGTGATAACAATAATAATGTTACCGCGAGATAGGGAGATAGGGCCTGCCCCAGCAACTCCACCGTAGATGGTTATTTACTTGTGGAGCGGTTAATAAATAAAAAAAGAAAGGGAAAAAAATACAAAAATAAAATAAAAAATGGAAGCTGCTAGATTCAGAGACACAAGAAGCAGAAAACTTAGAAGAAGAAAAATAAGGAGATGACGACAGACGGAAACTTAAAAGAAGCATGGAAACTGAAAAGAAGCATCTCGCAAACACCTACACTTCCCATTCTATATTCCCACCACATGCGTCATGCGGCTCTCGCTGCTGACAACAAGCATGTCCAATGTCCAACCCGGCGTATGCAGCTGGTCCGGCGGTATATAAAACATTCGAGATTTGGTTCCGGCACGCGGTTTGGCCGTCCGTTGGGCGTATTCGACGGACGACCAAGCTGCGTGTTGGAATGAACCTCCATGGATGCCAGGAATTGGCAGCAATGCCCACCATACGCTGGCAAGTCAATCAATCAATGAATATCTATCTATCTGTCTATATTCAAGGCAGTGGCTCGTATAGCGTGGCCATTCACACGGTGCCATGTTGAGATGTAATTGTCTTTATTATACACCCAGCCATGTTGTGGTGAAATATACAAATAAAAATCACGAAAAAATTTTTAATGGTTTATACAAAACATGAGAGTTTACACACCTCCGGCGATAACCCTATATGGTGACTTTCATTCAATCGTGAATATTCAACCATGCTAATTTGACAATGGACCAAATTTGAAATGAAAATTTTAAGTCTAACGGAAATAAGTATGTATTCTATTGGTTTTCTCGTGATGATTATTACAAAGATTTGTCGACTGTAATATACCTAAGTGGCCAAATCAAGTAGGTGTATAGTTCAACTAGTGTCAATTTGAAAATCATAGAAATAACCGACAGTGGAGTGCTTCATAATACAAGTGATGTCATGAGCGTCGATCGACAATATTTAGATTAACTATTTAATTATTGCAATAAATTGAACTTTAAATTAGTTGATAGGCATGATGTAGATTATTTATTTATAATAAATAATGCTGCTTTAATGATGAACTCCATTAATTATTCAATAAAAGTAAACAAATATTATTTAACCTACGGCTATGCTACCGGCAATATTAAGAATAAACTAAGAGCAGGTAACGGATTTGTAATGGTGAGCCAGGTAACTGCTTTCGTTTGAGGTACGTACATAACGTATCTGATTAACTATATTCGCATAGGAGTATCGTTTGTAATATTCAACCACGGTCTCGGTGTTATCTATTGCAAGCAGGCCTTGTAATAATTTATCGTGAAAAGCTTTAGGCTGAATTTCTCATTTGGTTCTAGTAATTCTGTACTAATGATATCCGTATAATCTTTAGACATTTTTTTTAAATAATTTGTTCGATTAAATAGTTTTGATAAGACAATATTACATATATTCTTGGACAGCTTCTGTTGCAACTCTGTATTGCTTTATGACCTTTCATAATTTTGGTATTAATAATGTTTTAATTCTTATTATATCGTCTGAATTCTATTCTTTATAGGATTTTGCAAACAGTGGAAAGAAAAACTATCTATGAGAACTAAAGGAAAAACTGTATATAAAAATATTAATGAAATCTTTCGATAACCTGACTTCCGGTTATGCTAACAAGTAAAAATTCTTATTTGCCATTTTCATTTTAACACTAGCATCCAACATAGTACCCTATCGCTAGGCAGGCTAAACTAGTATCTACATGATCCCCTACGATATGTAAATTCAGTTAAAAATGAGAACAAAGGCCTGAAATTAATTTATTTACGTACCTTGTCTTTAAAAATGTTTTCGTTCTAATGAATTACCTTTTCATACAATCTCATTCTGTTTCTTGGAAATTCTTAGCCTTTGAAACGTTTTTCGTCCTTATTGTGGACTCATCAGAAAAGCCTAAAGCCACTCATAACGATGTTCCATGCAAAACTAAGACAATATCCATGAACAAGTACATAATATTTATATTTGACATTGACTGATAAAAAACAACAGATCTTCACCTATCTATTAGCTAACTACTATTGGAGCCTATATACTCTATGCATGTTTGACATCATTATGAGTGGCTTTAGGCTTTTCTGATGAGTCCACAATAAGGACGAAAAACGTTTCAAAGGCTAAGCATTTCCAAGAAACTGAATGAGATTTTATGAAAATGTAATTAGATCGAAAAAAATTTTAAAGACAAGGTACGTAAATAAATTAATTTCAGGCCTTTGTACTCATTTTTAACTGAATTTACATATTGTAGGAGGATCATGTAGATACTAGTTTAGCCTGCCTAGCCATAGGGGACTATGTTGGATGCTAGTGTTAAAATGAGAATGGCAAATAAGTATTTTTACTTGTTAGCATAACCAGAAGTCAGGTTATCGAAAGAATGCAAAGATTTCATTAATATTTTTAAATACAATTTTTCCTTTAGTTCTCATAGATAGTTTTTCTTTCCGCTGTTTGCAAAATCCTAAAAAGAATATGTTTCATTACTATAAGCAAACAAATAATAAATAATTCACTTTTAAACTCTGAATTCTATTTTCCTTTTTTGTTAATTTAATACATGCCGTTTTTAAAAACTTAGAGAAGTTTTACACTTATATTAAATTTATTTCTTCAGGTATATCCTATCGTAAAATAAAACATTTGTTCGGTTTCCCGCTTCCTTCGGAATCTTTATTTCATTGTTGCAAACGCCGATAACTTTCATCACTTATATATAACAGATATGTTTGCCGTACAAGATTGATATCAGTCATTTATTTTCATGATATTGGCTGTAGGATATCTACAAAATTTTAACAAAATTTTGCAATACAAAGGAAACATTTTACATATAATGTGAGAGTGCTATGTGTGATATATTTTCTATGCATTGGTATCCGGTAAAGTAGAGGGTTTTCTGTGAGAACTAAAGCAGATGATGGATAAAAAGTGGCCCTTAGGTCAATCTATCTATAGCAGGTCTACCAGCATTCCTTAACTTCACCTGCTTACCGCAAAAACCCCTAATGGGTTTCTGAGCGTGCTAAAGTGCTGGAGGAAACTGATAGCTCTGTGTACTACAACATATTTACAACTTTGTCTACAACGTCTTTCTAAGTGCTTTTTTCCGCTTTTAACATAAATTCTAATTATTGGTGTATTGCTCTTACCCTGACATGTTCTTTTAATGTTTTTTGTAACTTGCCACTTTTATAATATCACTGAGTGGCTTGTTATATTAAATTTTAATGAGATTTTAAGGGGTCGTTCTCGTAATATCATGATAATGTTTAGAATATACATACAAGGACGTTTAAAAGTGAATTATTCATGGTTTGGTTATGATTGTAATAATTATTTATAGGATTTGACAAACAGCCGAAAAATTGTATATGATTAACTAAGAAGATGAACTGTCTGTAAAAATAATTTCCAATCTTTGCATTCTTTCAATAACCTACATTCTCGTTTGGCTAGTAATTAAAAAGTTGTAAAACGAATTTGTCTATTTCTTATTTGAGAATTCTCATTAATACTAGTATCCACCTAGCCCCCTACGGCCATGCAGAGTAAACAGTATCTACATAATTCCTTACGGCTATGAAGATTCAGTTAAAAATGAAAACAAAAGTCTATGTGTCTAAGAGAGGTTTAGTTTATCACTCATTAGTAGTTTTAATAAGTTATTAATAACTGTTATACAAATTACCAATTTATATAAATGTTACAAATAAAAGCGTATTCAAATGTCTTAATCGTCAAATTATCAAAGATGATTAAGAGTTCGAACTTCGGAACACAGAAGAATGACGAAACCGGCAAATTGTGTTTTCAAAATATATTATTAAAAAAAACAGGTCCCTATGTTTCATTGAAAAAATTGAGCTTAAATTAAGGAATTTTCGTATTCATTAAATATCTTGAGAAATATTTATTAGTAAACAAAAATGTACAGTAGTGTGGCGTGAAAAATCTGATATTTTAGTTTCTGAACGCCTGTATGCGGAAAAGTGGTGGGCTAAGTAATACTAATTCCCTGCAAAACCTGGAGTCGATTGGATGACATTCAGCGGTGCCCCCAACACTTTCAAAATTTGTCGCCGACTGCCAGAAACAAAGCCGATTCAATTATTTCTTCAGCGACTGTCATTAAGTGAGTGTGCGTTTAAGCTGTCGATATTCATTCGAAAATAGTTTTACAGCCGCATAATTGTATCTCGGTTACTTTGGTTGTTATTTAGTGAATTTTGATATTCGAGTTTTTTTGTGAAACATGCCAAACACTAGAAAAGATATTGACTGCCCTGTATTTGGGGCTCCTTCCGTGTTTAGGAAAAATACATTACCTACATATGCGCATGTGATGAAAAACTATGAATATATACGTCAAACCTTAATTAATTCAGTTCGAAATAAAGCAGAACCGACCTTAAGTAACATTGCAGATATTTTCATTGTAGAGCTTAAACTTGTTTGGTCTAAGGCGTCTATTCTCGTGGTGAGAGATCAACAAATTTTACATGCGATAAGACAATATCACGAAAAATTGAGAAACCTTAAGAAACCTCTAAAGTCCCCATTGAATGATGCTCTTCGACAAAAAGTGAAAACATTTAGAGAAATTGCAGAAACAAAACTGTTCGATATTTCGTCCTGCAAGTGCGTGAATTTTTCATTGTGTAAGTGTAAAAGCAAAGTGCCAGTTAGAGAAAGAGAATTTCTAGTAGACCAGAGAACTGAAAAAAAAACGTTTATTGGCACAATTGATCCAGTAGCTGCGCGATATATTCAGCGATCCTTACATCGGAAAGTCTTGGAAACAAGATTGCTACCTTCAACTTCTACTTCCAATGTGCTGGATATGGAACTGTCAGATGGTGAAGAGACAGATGATATTGATGGCAGTTCTAATGCAAAGCAGGAGGCTAGCCAAAAAGTGCATTGCCGACGATCTAAACAAATGCGTATTAACTTACCAAGTCTCGCACAAGCGTGCGATCGCACAGGTGTTTCTGATAGATCCGCTGCTATTATTGCGTCTGCTGTATTAAAATATATTGGACTGCTAACCAAAGAAGAAACATGTAAAATAATTGATAGAAGTAAGATAAGAAGAGAGAGAAAAAGAAGACGAAACATTTTAAGAACCAAGCAAGACACGGATTTTTTACAAGCCATTTATTTCGATGGACGAAAAGATAATACCCTCGTTCAGCATTCAATTGGTAATAGAAATCACAGAAGTACAATTAGCGAAGAACATATGTGATTGTTTCAGAACCCGGATCTAAATATTTTGGACATATCACTGTTCCATGTGGCACAGCAGAGGCAATTTCCGAAAATTTGATACAGTTTCTGCAGCAACATCTGGATTTGACGAACTTAGTGGCTATTGGATGTGATGGGACCGCTGTCAATACGGGAATTCATAATGGTGTAAACAGAAAGCTAGAAATGTATATTGGAAGGCCACTACAGTAGTTAATTTGTATGTTACACGCAAATGAATTACCTTTGCGTCATTTAATAAAACATTTAGATGAGGAAACTACTGGCCCTTCTGGATTTTCTGGCGAAATCGGAAAAGCATTACAATCTTGCGAATCTATACAGAGTGTCAAAAGATTACCACAGAACTTACAAATGTTAAGCACAGACCAAAAATATTTGTATAACAAGAGTTTGTCTATATCGAAGGGTAACATATTGGACGATTTGGCCATGCAGCCACCTCCACGTGATGAGTTCTGGGTTGTTTTATATTAAAACAAGCGAAGAGTTGCATAAATCATAAGTTTTAATAGTTTCACTTATTTAGAAAAAAGCCATAAATTTGAAGAGCCTGGGACACCGGAAAAAGTAATCGTTTGACGCTCAGTATTCTCACAGTAAATTGACCCTACATGTAGCCACTTTTCCACATACAGGAGAAAGGAAATTCGAAAACATTTTTTTTTCCTCCATTTTCGCTCCACCCTACTGTTCACAGAACTACCCTCCTCATTTTCCACCTTTCAATTATTAATAATTTTTTCTAGATGACCACCCTGTATATTTTTTTAAGTAAATGTTTATCAGATTCTCCCTTGATAATAATAACCACATTCCAAATATTATTTATTATCCACCGACATTTCTTTATTAACTACTTTTTAAGGTGACAACTTTTTTAGGCGAAGAAAGTAATATTTGGCATATACTCAAGGAGGAAACCTACTAGACTTTTCCAGAAGATGCCAGCGTGGTCACTTTAAAAAAATAATTAGGAAACGATAGAGGACAATAATATCTGCAATTACCAAATAGGAAACAAACTATACTTTTGGAAGACACTATACAAACTGGCCATTAAAAAATTATTAGGAAAAGACGGAGGACAATAATAAATCGGAATGTAGTTGTCATTACTGCTATAATGAGAACCTCATTTTTTTTGGTTATGGAAATATACAGGATTGTCATCCAATAGAAAAAATAAATAATAAACAGAAAGTGTCAAATACCCAAGTTTTGCGTTATCAACTTTACAAATTTCCCTAAAGTGGATTTATTTCTTAGGATGTATAAAACAATATTGCCATCTGTCATATATTTTTATTATTTTTTGTGTTCATATTTCTTTGTAGAAGTATATTCCATTTCTCCGTTAACAGTGGCGTCAACTACCATCAAATTTTATTAGTCTCCATTAAATAATCGTTTAGATATATCTCCAAGAAACAGACAGACGTAAAACAGACCTTCAGACAGATAGACATACTTACAGATTTGAAACACCTAAGTTTTCGTAAAGTACATAGTCTGAAATATGAAAGTCAAAGAAAATCTAGTAGATTACACTTTCCCTAGGTAAGCGATGAAAGTAAAATAAGTGTATCTCTATGGGAGGCGCTTCTTCTAACAAATTGAGGCTATATTTAGAAAATTCCGTCTCTCCTAAATTTCTCAACAGAAGAAATGTTAAATAATTTTTTGGAAGGAGAAATTTGCAAAATAAATATCAAATGTCATTTTTTTGCGAGACAAAAGTTTTGGGTAAAGTGGAATTAAAAAAGTATAGAAGTAAAATTTGTAATATAATAAAACATAGTTTATATAAACCATGACCGTTTGCACGCTTGTGGTGGTCATCCTGTATGACCGAGTGAATGACGAATATGGCGCAATTTCAATACAAATTATGTTATAAATTCCGAATAAATCATATTTCTTAATCTATGTAAAGTTCTATCGTGCTTGAGACACCCTGTATATTATATAATTTTTACTAATTTGTACATCTATATACTTTTGAGTGCTTAATTAAAAACCGTAGTAACATTTTGCTATAAAATTATAATGAAACATACGATTATATAAAGTATGGTCTTTACATGACTCTAGAGAGCGTCCTGTATGTCTCCCATGGTTCAATTTATTCTACCATGCTCCTTAATTAAATGAAATAGGTATAATATACCCAATAAATTATACAGTGTTTCGAAATTTCCGTATCTCTTTTAGGTGCTGGTTCTATTATAAGAAAACACGCCTCATTTAAGTAAGATTGCTAATTCTTGTGATCTAGTTATGCAGGTCGCCCCTAACTAGAACGTCATACAGATAAACAGAGGAGTACTTTGAATTTATCTCAATATCACGAAGGATGGGCAACACGTCCAGCAATGCATGAGATATTCCTATCTTAACGCAAAATAGAGTAATTTTTTTTAATTTACTACAAACGTCATTTAGTTGCTACCGAAAATACGATTTTTAAATCTCTGGTATGATTTTGTTCATTCTAATAGGCAAACATTTGAAGTACGGCTCTGTAATACGATATCAGCAGTTATTGTGTGTCGACTGATATTTTGATGGCCGGTTTTTAGGGCCTTTTAGGTGCACTAAACAAATGGAAACAACTATAAGAAGTTTTCTTACTACTTTTGCACATAGAATCAGCACCTAGATGTATTTGTGGGCATTATGGGATACCTTAATCTGTTATATTATTATATTAGTTAACTACTTATGTGGTATTCGTGCACAAACTAATTTTTACATTATGAGGTATAATCATAATCAATCAAGTAAATAAGAGGCAATTTATTTATAAATTTGTTCCCAAATTATCCTCAGACATACTATCAAGGTCCTGGAACTTAATTTGGGGAAAAAGTAGAAATGGAGATTAAACTTAATTGATAAATGTAAGTTATAGACAAAAATTAATTATACGATAAAATTAGCATTATCTAAACCCGATGATCATTATATTGACGATGTATTTAACAAATGAATAATGTCGCAAGTTACACTATCAAAAAAATTGCATTGCAACCGCAATAGAAGTAATAATGATAAAAATTATTTGCTAATTTCTAACTTTGAAATGTGACAAATATTTTATTAATGATAAGTTTTGTTATACAATGAAGTATACTCTACGCAGGGTAAGGGCAAGTCTCTTGGTAATCTTTTGCAGGTAATGATATATTATTACAATTTCAGAAATATTTTTTCATATTTTTCAAATATTGAGTATATAACAGTGATTTGCTAAATACCCAATATTTACACTCTTCGCAAATACAAAACAAAGCGTATTGCACTTGATAGGCACATTTCTAAATATCGGTTACATCGCTCGTAGAGAAAAAATTCTTATATCACTGTTGGTGCTCGAATTCTGAACAAGTTTCAAAACGTCCGTCTGTCCGTCTGTCGATCTGTCTGCTTGTCTGTCACGTTATTTGTAAGCACGATAAGTTAAGAAAGAAAACTCCGATTATACTGAAACTTGGAAAGTAAATGTTAGCTGGAGGAAGAGCTCTGTTGTTTTGAAGTAAAATCGATAAGTAAATAAAAAAGTAATTAGTTATTTAAATTTTTTGAAAATCTAATTTCTTTATGTTCTGTAACTAAACAAAAAACATCTAAAACGAAAACAATTCCACTCCTCTGGAAAAGGTCCTTAAAAAAATTTTTAGAAAAGGGCATAAAATATAGGTCGCAGGCTCGAAAGTCCAATTGCTAAGGTTGTAAACGAGAACGTTTGAATGATGCACATCAACTTACTTTTAGATAAAAAAATAGCACGGTTTTATTCAGGAAAAATTTTTTCTACAATTAAATAAATATACATCAGCCATCTGAACTATGTCTGAATAATCTGAATAATATGGTCTTTTGCTTTGATTATAAGGTTGAAACCAATACTCAAAATAACGTTTATTAATAAATGTACCTTTATTTAATCAAATACAAAATCCTTACCTACGTTTGAGCTCAGGTCGCGCACAGAATTGTCAACACCTGGTAATCAAACAATAAATGTTTCGAAGTCGTTGACACTTCCCTAATGATGATTATTGCTGTCGTTTCTTTTAGCAGAAGATCCTGGCAAAACCAAAAGTTGATTTCCTACTTGCATCTATCGTCGCTGAACCAATTACAGGGTTTAAGGTAAATATCTGTTAACAATCGACTCGTGATCACTTCTGTTGTTCAATTTAAAACTCTGTCAATCTTGTATTCACAAAATTACATCTCTTAAAGCAGAACACGTATTTCTACTACATAAAAATACTTTTCTTTCTTTAAAATAACTTCCTTTATTTTAATTCACGACAGTCATTTTAGTTGGCATTTAAAAAAATTAAATTTCTGAGTTTCTCTTTCTTCATTATTCAAAAAATTTTATTTTCTTTCCAAAAATATATCCTTACTAGATTTTTTAAATTTATTGTTCGTTTTCGAAATATGATTAAATATAAACTTTTTGCTAAATACTAGATATACCTAACTACAGACCATTCAGAATCTCAGTCAAACCCTATAATTTATTTTAACATTAACATTAACACAACTATGATATTTGTTAAAAGTTAATTACCTATACTGAAAGAGACTTGTACATGCACTCACTCATGTCGAATATCAACAGTATCGTGCAATGAGTGTTGTTTCCCTCGTCTGTAATACAAATCCAAAACATCTGACTATCACTAGCAATGATTGTGCGTATACGAATGACATAACAATATACTAGAAGCTAACACCTCAGATTTCTTTATAATATTTATCAACCCCCCACAACCTCCACTACATTATTAATTAAAGGGGTTTATTAAATAAAATGGAGATATTGACTTGAAATTTGATACAAGCATGTACTGTAATGATATTTGATTGAGATGATTCCGTTGGAGGGGTTGTAGTGGTTGTAAATTGACGAAAATAAGTAGAGTAAGCTAATAAATGTCTAGAAATTTCGTTTTTGATGTATATCCTAGAAACCAACACTTCGAATTTTTTTGTAACATCTGCCTCAAATATGATTAATAATCAAATTAAAATAAAGTAAAAAATATAACAAGATGTTTTCCTTTAAAGAAACTTGGATGGAAAATCTGGATGTGAAAGTAGGCAGCGGTTTTTTGTATTTTTAATGATCTAAAGTCCTTTCTATAGATCTAAACGACAGAAAATACATGACTTTAAAATTGAAATTTGCCGCCAGTTCACAAATCGATTTCAATAAAAATTCATATGTTTATAATCAATAGATGACAGATATTTTACTTCTTCTGTACTCTTCGCAAATACAAAACGAAGAGTACATTGTATTTGATGGGCACATTTCTAAACCTGGTTATATCGCTCGTAAAGAGAAATTGTTATCTTACTGCTGGTAATCGAATTCTGAATAGCTTTCAAAATGTTCATCTGTCCGTCCATCCATCACGTTATTTGGACTGTAAATTAATGTTAGCGAGAGGAAGAACACTAATGTTTTTAACTGTAACTGTAACACTGCGAAGAGTATCCTACAGAACGAATGAATAAATATATAAATAGTGCGATAAATCGGCGAAGAGTATAATGGTTAGGCAGTCTGGTTCTTTTGTTCTATGTTTAGAAATAATACTTTTAAAGTAAACGACAGTGAAAGTGAAAACGATTTCTAGGTCTAACTACTCTGATTTTTTATACAGATATGTAGCTCCGAAGGATTGTTAATTACCGTATTAGACCTTACTACAAACAGTATCATATTGTTATGAATTACACCCCTTTGGAACAGGAGATGATACGCCTATGCCTACTAATTGTGACTGGGAGCTGTCAGAATGAAATGGACTTTTTCTGGAATGTTGTTGGAGAATATTCTTGATTGTTTCTAGATGGATCTAGAGAGTCAAATTCGGAGTATATAAGGCGCGATTACCAGCGCAGAGGGGGAAGTTTTATTATGAAAGCAGTTTATAAAAGTGAACAAGTTGAAAAGTGAAAAGTGAGGTTAAATAAGAAATAAATAAAGTTTATTTTGAAGTATTGTATAGTCAGTAAATCGTTAAATAAAGTGTTAGTAGTGTATATCTCTTGTTGAAATTATTTAGAACACACGAATTCACACAGGGTGTTTCCAAAAAGGTGAATAAACGCGACATTGGTGTCAGACGTGGCATTTTGACAAGAGGATTTTTCGGGAGTGTTGAGAAGACTGGGACAGTATTCTCGGAGTTAGTGCTAACACAGGAAGGACTAATTTACTGGACATTGTTCGAGGTTTATTTTCGAACAGAAAAAACAGTGTTAAGTGCATTTTTGAGACATTTTTGGAACATTTCATTAGAACACTAGTGGCTAAGTGACGAAGACTCTAGATAAGACTTTTTCGTGCTGTTTCGAGATTTTTGGACAGTTTATTACCGATATTGACGTGATTATTAAATTTTGTTGATAATTATATGCCGATAACAACCAGAAGCATGGCATCCGAAAAACAAATGCAGGACTTTATGGCACAAATGCAAAATATGATGATAGACCAAGAACAAAAACGTCAAGAAGAATTAAGAAAAATTTTTGAGGATCAAGAACGAAGACGTCAAGAGGAGAAACGACGTCAAGAGGATAAACAAGAACAAGAGAGACGACGTCAAGAAGAGGAGAAACGCCGTCAAAAGGAAAATGACGAACTAAGGAAAATTATAGAAGGCCAACAGAGTGCCATATTTGCCGTTACTGAAGAACTCAAAAATAAGGTGCTCTCCAAACCAGAACGAAACTATTGTGTAACCAGGAAAGAGTTATTGGCCATCGTCAAATCAGTGGACCATTTTCATAAGTATCTCTTCGGACGACATTTTAAAATCAGGACCGACCATGCTGCGTTGAAATGGCTGTTGCAGTTGAAAACCCCGGAAGGTCAACTGGCTCGTTGGATAGAACGGCTGCAACAGTACGACTTTAAAATCGAGCATCGACCAGGAAGATCTCATAAGAACGCAGACGCATTATCTAGAAGACCATGTAAGGACGACTGCAAGCACTGCCGCCATGTGGAGAAGCTGCAGGGCATGGGAGTAGTCAACACTATTAAAATAGACATTCCAGATGATTGGACAACTGAAGCCCTGAGACAAGAACAACTGAACGATGCAGAGATTGGGGCTATATTGAGAGCAAAGGAAAAAGGAATTAGACCAGAGTGGAAGGATGTTTCAGACAAAGCAGTTGGATTGAAGGCTTTGTGGGCACAGTGGGACTCACTTAGAGTTATGAACGGGCTGTTAAAAAGAGCATGGGAGAGCCCGGATGGGAAGCAAGTTGTTATGCGTCTAGTGATTCCCAGGTGTCGAGTACCGAAAGTACTTCAGGAAGTGCATAATGGAGCATCCGGTGGACACTTCGGCGTTAACAAGACCTTGAATAAAGTACGTGAACGATTTTACTGGGTAAATAGTCATCAAGATGTTGAAGCTTGGTGTCGTAATTGTAAAATTTGTGCAGCCAGTAAGGGGCCACAGACTAGAAGTAGGGGTGCAATGAAGCAATATAACGTCGGGGCTCCTTTTGAGAGGATTGCGATCGATATAGCCGGACCATTCCCAGTAACCAAGGACGGTAACAAGTACATACTGGTTTTCATGGACTATTTTAGTAAATGGCCTGAAGCCTACGCAATTCCGAACCAGGAAGCGGTTACTGTCGCCAAAGTCTTGGTAGATAACTTGATATGTCGGTTTGGTGTACCCCTGGAGCTGCATTCAGATCAAGGGAGAAATTTTGAGTCAGGGGTATTTCAGCAAATCTGCAAGTTATTGGGAATACACAAAACACGGACGACAGCCCTTCACCCGCAATCAGATGGAATGGTGGAGCGACATAATAAGACTATGAAAGAACATCTCTCTAAAGTCGTTCATAAAAATCAACGTGACTAGGATCTCCACATACCGTTTTTCCTCATGGCATATAGAGCTGCTATCCACGAAACTACAAAACAGACTCCGGCTCGTGTAGTATTTGGACATGAGATCAGACTGCCATGTGATTTGATATTTGGAACACCAGGTGAAGAACAGCTTCCTGTGAACAGCTATGTAGATGAAGTGAGTGAACGGCTAAGGAATGTCCATGAGTTAGTTAGAGACCAAATCACCATAGCCAGTGACAGAATGAAGGCTCGATATGACCGTAAGGGTAGTTCAGAAGGATTCAAAGCAGGAGACCTGGTTTGGCTGTACAACCCACAGCGGAAGAAAGGAAGGTCACCGAAACTTCAA
The DNA here is from genome assembly GCA_963583905.1 of Stenurella melanura. NCBI lineage: Eukaryota > Metazoa > Arthropoda > Insecta > Coleoptera > Cerambycidae > Stenurella > Stenurella melanura. The sequence goes on along the minus strand of OY757314.1, from coordinate 90,464,800 downwards.
CCGCCTTGGAATGGACCGTATACTGTTATTACCCGAATTAATGACGTCATCTATCGAATTCAACGAAGCAAAAAGTCCAAGATGAAGATCGTGCATTTGGACAGGCTGGCGAAATACATCGATGATTCTGAGTTGCCTGATCGGGACGATCAGGCTTAAGGAGGGGGCAGTGTTATGAATTACACCCCCTTGGAACAGGAGATGATACGCCTATGCCTATTAATTGTGACTGGGAGCTGTCAGAATGAAATGGACTTTTTCTGGAATGTTGTTGGAGAAGATTCTTGATTGTTTCTAGATGGATCTAGAGAGTCAAATTCGGAGTATATAAGGCGCGATTACCAGCGCATAGGGGGAAGTTTTATTATGAAAGCAGTTTATAAAAGTGAACAAGTTGAAAAGTGAAAAGTGAGGTTAAATAAGAAATAAATAAAGTTTATTTTGAAGTATTGTATGGTCAGTAAATTGTTAAATAAAGTGTTAGTAGTGTATATCTCTTGTTGAAATTATTTAGAACCCACGGATTCACACAGGGTGTTTCCAAAAAGATGAATAAACGCGACAATATTATAGTAGAAAATAGAGGTGATCTGGCCATCAATTTCGGGACATTTTAAGGTCCCTGGACTACTCACGTGTTCCTGGGATCAGATTTTTCTCAAGAATCTCGGTATCAAATACCGACACTGGAAACCCTAATGCCCGTATGAATAATTGTCGAAACATTGTTGTATTATAGTATTCTAGTATTGTGTTTGAACATTATTATTATAAATATAGAAACTACTTCAGATGCAAATTATGCACTTATCTAAAAATTTATGTGAAATAAAGTAATGAGTAATAGTAGGGGAGTCCAATAGGGGATTTTAGGATTTACTCAAGCGCGGCAGATTAACGTATAGGGGATACCGTGCACCCTGTTGAGGTCTTTCCTTCACTTCGTTGCATCCACCATATCTAAGCCTTCTGTATAGGGCCGCGCGTGTAAGGCAGCCGATCAAAATAGTAAAAAAAAAATCGATAGTTGGAAATACTCGAGTGCGTCAGATTAAGGTATGATGGGTTAATTACATGCTGAAAAGTGTGCATTTCAATAATCTGACGACTTGAGCGCGACGCAAGGGAGTGGGAGGATCACAAAGTAGCAGAATAAACCGTTACCTCGACGTTCTCGAGCGCGGTCGAATTTGTATTTTAAAGGAAATAATTCATGGATAATGGGAAAAATATAATCTGCCGAAGTAACAAAAACTGTCAATAAAGTTTTGCGCGTGCACCTGAAGTGAAGCACGTATTCCCCACTCCGCGCCTCTCTCTCCCTTTCACTCTTTCTCTATTTCTCAGTCTCTTGCACCGTCCCCACACACCAGCCATCACGCCATTGGTGGTCAATTACCAGAAGCGTATGAAGTTGTATCATAACACCAGGTATTCTAGAGGATACTCCAGAATCGTGTATATTTACTTTTCAATACTTTAATACCACGCTTTTCATTAAATAAAAAAAATATTGTCAAGTATTATAACGATTTTTTGTTACAGATATGCAAGCTGTGGATGAAATTGATGATCAAATCCAACCAGACTTGCTGTATGATGATAATTCCACGGATGAAGATGAAGATTAAAAAAATATATTTTTAACATTTTTATTTTATTTCACAAATGTTTTGTGAATTCTGTAAAGTTATTACCAATCGATAAAACCATCAAAAAGTTTAAAAATATCGTGTTTTATTAACCTCGTCCATAATCTTTTTTATCTCGTATTTATTTATCATTTGTAATTTTATCAGAGACAGAGATTACCGAAAGTGTATATACGTATAATATATGTGTTTGTGTGTATTGTAATATTGATAATTAAAAGAAATAGATCTACGTGTGCAGAAAATAAAATAAAAAACTTTTTTTTATAAATTTCAACAAAATTTGTTAATTTTTTATTTGCATGCTATTTTCCGTGCATTTTATTTATCACATTCAGTGATTAAAAAAAAATCATAAAGGAACAAAATTTTTTCAAACCGTCAGATTAAGAAAATCCGTCCAAATAATCGTCAGATTACTGATCAGCACGACCAGGAGATCAAGCTGAACCATCTGTATGAAAATCTGACGGGCTCGAGTATTTCAAAATGGCGATTTTTTTTTGCATTTTCAAAAATCCGCCACGAGCTTGCGTCACATCCGAATCGTCAGTCTTTTGAATGAGAGCTTCGTTCGGGTTCCCTTAACATCCCCTCTGAATATCTGACGCGCTCAAATAAATATTTGTTTCTCCCATTTTTAACACGTCCGTACGGCCGCCCCCACCATGCAAACCGGCAGATTACCATACCTCCGTCATCGTGGACACGTGGAGCATATACACTATCAATATCTGAAGCGCTCGAGTATTTCCATGTGACTGTTTTTACTTCCCTCACATACCGATGGGAAGTATTGTATTCGAGAAAAAATCACCCTCCGAGATTTTTCGAATTTTCACTTTTCAGATCATGTAGATTACGAAAATATAGGTTTTTCAATTCCATCAGTCTGCCTGTCTGTCTGTCTGTTGGTGCATTAACTAAAAACTACTTGACGGAGAACAGTCAAATTTGGTAGGTAGCTCACGCTACAGTCAGTGAAGAAATGGTTAAACTTTCACTGAAAAATATAGACGGTGGACCGTCTAAAGGGAATAAATAATGAAAAAAAATTTGTTTTGCTCAAATTTAAAATTTCCACGTTTCATGACATTCTAGAGCTATTTCAGAAAAAAAAAATTTAAATTTTTTTTATCAACATTTTTGAAAAATTTTGTACCACTAAAATAGATGTTAACATTTTTTTCTTTGTTCAAATTTAAAATTTCCACGTTTTATGGCAGTCTAAACTTATTTCAAAAAAAAGCTTTAAAATTTTTTGAAAACATTTTTAATCTTTTTTATCACGACTATAGAATAGACGAAAAAATTCATTTTGCTCAAATTTAAAATTTTCACGTTTCATGGCATTCTAAACCTATTTCGGAAAAAAATTTGGAATATTTTCTTACCATTTTGGAAAAATCTTTTGCCACTAGAATAGTTAGAAATTTTTTTTTTGCTCAAATTTAAAACATTTTTTTACTATTTTGGAAACAAATTTTACCACTAGAATAGATACAAAAAAGATTTTTTGCTCAAATTTTAAATTTTCGCGTTTCATGACATTCTAAACCTATTTCGAAAAAAAAAAAGTTAACATTTTCTTACCATTTTGGAAAAATCTTTTGCCACTAGAATAGATGGAATTTTTTTATTTTTTGCTCAAATTTAAAACATTTTTTTACCATTTTGGACAAATTTCTTGTCACTAGAACAGAACAGATAGAAAAAAGATTTTTTGCTCAAATTTAAAATTTCCACGTTTCATGACATTCTAAACCAATTTCAGAAAAAAAAAAAAATTGATCATTTTCCTACCATTTTGGAAACATTTTTTGCCACTAGAATAGATGGATTTTTTTTGCTCAAATTTAAAATTTGCCCATTTAATGGCATTCTAAATCTATTTTTAAAAAAATGTTTCTTTTACCACTACTGTAGAATAGAAGAAAACATTTTTTTGCTCAAACTCAAAATTTCCACGTTTCATGACATTCTAAGCCTATTTCAGAAGAAAAAAAATTGAAATTTTTTTTACCAACATTTGTTAAAATTTTTAAAAAATAATTAAATTTTTTAACCACTACTGATACTTCCACTCCACTACGTGAATGTCAAATTGAAAATGTGACAGATGGCAATAATTTGGCATATGCAACTATTATACTTTTATTGAAAAATGTACAGGGTGGTCATCCCAAGAAATAATTCAACCATGGTGGACATTCGTAAAGGTATTTGAGCAAGCCTTCCATATTAGGCACCTGTTATTTAGTATTGAATTTTTGCTGTTGGATGAGCACTCTATATTTTTTTACCAAAAGTTATCAGGTTTTCTTTGTAATAATAGTGATAACTATATTCCGATTATTATTCTCAATGTCATTTCGTAATTAATAATTTTTTAGAGTGACCTCCATGCACAAATAAAGAGGAAAGTTCTGTGTAAATACCTTTACCGATTTTTTTTTACATTTTTGAAAGCCTGCAGACGCTCCGCTCCCCCCACCGGTGAAAGGGTATACATCATATAACCTTTTCCTCTTTCTACCATCTAACCTTCAAAATCCAATAGGTCCCCTCGACGCTCGAGTAAATCATCATTTAGCATCGTGGGCTTCCCTACTACAAGAACGTGTATAAAATAGAATTATTTTGTTAATCAATGGTAAATATGTGTAAAATATTTTTGTATTCGATTCATCACTAACGTTATAAAATGTTTAAGGATGATTTATATTTAGTGCTCGATGAGAAGCCATCGAGTGGGTATGCCGTGTAAAAATCAGAAATAAATTACTCTCAAACGCCGCCCCGTCCGCGACAAATTATAATTAGACCATTGCAATTACGAAATTTGTACACGCGAAAAATAGAAGAAAACGTATCAATCTAGGTTTGTATCTTTTTGATATTTTGAGAAAAAATGGTATTAATTAATAAGATTTGTTTTAATTAGCAGCAAATTGCTGATTTTTTTTTAAATATTTAGAATCAAAATATGAGAAAAAGGACTCGATACAAACCTTCATTCATATTTTCTGTGTATCGTACTATTTTTATTTTTCCGAAAAACATAATACTTTTTGCAAAAACATGTATAGCACGGAACCGTGCAAAGGCACATTTTGCAACAAATGTTACACTGATACGAGCTCCCTCTGGATTTATTATTGTTTAAGCTCCGCCCTTCACCCAGAATTATTTTATGAATGAGAAAATATAACGAGGGAACGAAATAAGAAATTAAGCCAAATCATTTCTAATAACACGGGACGCCCAATAAAATACCAAATTCCATTAATTTACTATTATACTTAACAGGTATTCTAACTCTTTGATTATACTACAAGTACGGAATTATAACAATATAGTAACTAGTTATATGTAGCCACCCATGCTAACAATAATGTGTAATTGTGTTTCTTCTTTATAAAATGGTGGTATGCTGGTATATTTGAAAACATTTATTGGATACTAAATTTTAAAGATGTGTTCTTGTCGTAAACACATGAATATAGAATTATAAGGGGCGATGCGATTTGCAATGAAAGGAGTTAGAAACACAAAAGTAAAGCGCACATTTTCCCATTTTCTCATCAAGTCACACGCATCAGTTTGTTGCATTAGACCAAGTAACAGGATTTTTTTCATAATAACTTTTATTTCTGGGAAAAATAGAAAGAGCTAAAAGTATTGTCCAGAAGGTGATGTGGATCGATGTTGAAAATATTTTCTTGTTGAGATCGCGCACCAATGTAGACGTTCTAAGACTCAAGTTGCAGGTTTTTATCTCTGCTTTAAAAATTTGTAGAGAAAACATTTTTGAATACAAATTTTAGCAATCTTTTTTACTTTCAAAATTTTGCAAATTTTTAGAATCGCTCTGACATCCGTATTTAATAAAAATGCACTGTTAAATTTCATTGATACAAATAATTGATGCTTTGGATTTTTCAAATCTAACCAGTAAAACCAGAGATATCCATATTTTTGAGAAATAACCTACTATGTCTAAAGTTATTAATGATATTTTGATGCGGAGTTTAGTTTAAAACAGCTATCATTAAACTTTTGTCTACTATAAAAGCAAATTTGTAAGTTCTCCCCATCCATATATTTTTAAAGAAAATATGAATAATAATTCGTAAAACTAAGTGTACACCAGTCAAGTTATTTTATATAATATGTGCTAATATGTGATGTGTGCTAAGTATATAACACTAGTTCCTTGGTCAAATCGAGAACTACTACTCCTAGAAAGTAAAATTTCAAATAAAAGGTTGCCTCTATCCTTAATCTTTATTTATTCTCGATATATTTACTTGTTACTGACTTCGAAAATTGGCATTTGCTTGCTACATTTACGTCTGCAAATTTCAGGTTAGGGTTGTAAAGAAATTCTTATTTTATACTATATACTATCAAAACAGTACCTGAGAGGTCAACCACTTGTAGAAATTACACGAACTGCCGAGACTGCCTTGCCTGCGGCGCCTGCGTAACTCCAACCAGCCGCACTTGCGGGGCTTTCAATTATATGACCGCCACTGCCATGGCTGCCGACAGCCTGCCTAAAATTCGAAGAACGAGTGCCGACGGTGGTTTACCTCTCGATAGATAACTAGTGAATTTCATAATGATCCGTTGAATAGTTTAATGCTTATAAATAATTACTTATCACTGATTTTCTGCGAATCATTTCTCTTATTCTCGGCGTCTATTGGATGTATAACAATAATAATTAAAATTATTTTTTTGTTTAACTTGCCATAATTCAAAAAACGAAAACATTAATGGATCTCAATTTTACTGTGTCATCACTACATATTTATTAATGAACTGTGGTAATATGAAGGTCAAATTTTAATAATTGTAAAAAATACGTTTTTTTTCAAAAACCATGTCGATAAAATGTGAGTATTTGCAAATATCAGTTAACGAACGGAAAACCCTTTAAGTCTATGCTGAGAAGAAATAAAGATGGAGACACCTTTTTTATTTGAAACTTTTTTTCTGTTTAACAGTTTCTAAGAATATCGCGTATAGACAAATTAGACCAATAAATAACTAATACTATACGCATAACACTTATTGGATAAAACAACTTGCGTGGTGTATATTTTTGATTTTAACAATGGTTGCTAATTTTTGTTTATTGGTAAACTACCATTATTTGAGGGAGACTACAAAATAAAAATTCAAGAAGTCCTGAGGACCCAAGAGTTTAAATTTTGATTTGTTGAATGATGTGACAGCTAAAGCTTTACACATACGAAAACTAAACAACATCAAAATGTTAAGTTTTCCATTTAGTTATAAACAAGAATTAGTACTATAATAACAAACAAGACTGCAGCTACGGACACGTATTTCGGAGTTATTGCTCTTCATATATGGCATATGAGGTACGAAGGTACAAAATAGAGTACCTACAATATACTGTGCTTTCCTATCTTTGTTGGTCTTGCTTTTAACAATATAACAATATTATTTATGCCATGCTACGCTGATGAGGAGCAATAACTCTGAAACGTGTGTCCGTAGCTGCAATATTGCATACCACTAATTTTTGTTTATAATTTTTATCGGACCTCATCAACTCTTATTCTTTTTATTTAATATTATTATTTCCTTATTGACGATTATTATTAATTAATGCAGATTACTAACTATTGAATATCTTTTCCATTATGCAAAAATATAGATATACTCGTATACTCCATATTACAAATTAAAATTCTAGGGAAGCATAATACCTAGCCGTCTAAATTATAAATACTGTATTTATTGAAGGAATAATATGTTAAAAACGCATTTAGGTTAGAATGATAGGATAGATGTGTCGGGTGTCGGCATAACCTTTGAGCTTTGGCAGGTAGAATTTATATACAATCATGAACTAATTTCGAGCTTATACGTAAGTGGAATCGCGGTCATTCATTTCAATTTACTACTACATAGTACTATAAACACATAAAATAATATTTTATCGTTTTTAAAGGACCGCCCACTGGAGTTTCCCTTTCACCTCCCCTGTTGCAAATTTTAGCAGCTTGTCGAGGCATACCTACTCTTAAGATAGCAAAAATAATTGAAAGTAATTCGTCCTTTGCTATTGATTTACACCGTCTTTCCATTTCTGTACGAGAAGACATTATACGAGGATTGCTTAATTTGTCTTCATTAAGTGCAACAGACTTGGTTATATACAGCTCCATATTTCTAATAATTTACTCCATACGTACATCATCAAAAAACACTGCTATCCTACTTTAAGTATATGTGCAAGATTATCGGGATTCTTCCCTTGTAAAGGGTTATCCCAGGTCATGGAAATACCTCTGCACCAGTCTCTACTTCTAATAAATCCTAAAAGCATGTCAACGAGCGTTATTTTGTTGCAGAGCAGCAGAATTTATTTCGTTACATATGAAACCGCAGTGGGCTCTAGAGCGCTGTTTGAGAAACCAACCACCGTAATATTTTCTGTGACATGCATTTTGTGTATACATGATTAATTCTAATTGAAAATGGATAACTATAGATTGTTAGAATCTTGAACTTGATGATGATTTGTAAATGCATTCATTTTACTTCCACATCTACGTAGCGGATTGGAAGTATAGTTAATCGAAAAAAAAATTTCAAAAACTGATTTTCTTTAATAGGTTTAGAATGACATGAAACGTCGGGATTTTAAATTTCAGCAAAAAAAAATATGTTCTGTCTGTCTGTCTGTCTGTCTGTCTGTCTGTCTGTCTGTCGGTTTGTAACTTTTGTCCGCACGTTTTCTCCGGAACGGCTTAAGATATTGACTTGAAATTTTGTACACGTATATATTGTAACGAGATCTGGAACTGGATTGTTTTAGAACATATCTGGTGAAGGGTGGGGGGGGGGGGGTAAATAGGGGTAAATAGAGGGAAATAGGGAGAAATTAGTAAAGCAAACTGGTGAGAGTATAGAAACTTGAAATTAGATGTATACAGGGTGATTCAGAACTTATCCGGAAGAATTTAAGTAGATATGCACCCTTAAAATTAGAGTCGGTACCACGAAAAAAAATATGATAAAATCCTAACAGAATTGCCGTTAAAAAATATTGAAGTTATGGTATTATTAAATACTACTTAGCTGGACGACTGGATGAAATACTGACCAACCCCTGTATCCTAGACTACTGCGTATCAAACAAGTAGGAACTAGTTCAGGTCGTCAGTTTGTGATTTAATCACGTTGATAGTGGGTGTTTTTTATATTTTAGTGCGGTAAGTGGGTTTATTTCGAAATGCCATATGTGTATAGTAACGCGGAGTATAAGGACATGAGGCAAAATTGGATACGACGTTGTCAAAAGTGCATATAGGTCGGCGGACAAAATTTCGAACAGTTATTATAACATCAGGTATGTGCAAAATTTGTAATCATTTAAAGTAAATAAAAAATTGAAAGTAAACTTCTAACTTCAAAGATAAATTACGTTAGGTCAGACTCTTGTCGTTATCGCTTTATTTTATGTGAAGTTTTCGCATTTCACAACTATTCATTCAATATCAGCTGTTTTCCAATTTTTATTGCAGTAGACCAGAATAACTAGCATAGAAGTGAAATTTTTAGATTTTCTTAAAGTGCTCCTTTTTCACTTTTACTTTGCGCTATTATATTTATCTGAACCCGTTGTATATCCCCGTAAATTTCTCCGATTTTGTTAAAATGACTTTCTGTCAGCTTTTCCAAAAAATGTTTGCTATTTTTAATATAAGACTTGGAGGAACCTGATAATGGATTTAGGATTTTTATAAATATTTTGAGAGTTTGCCACATGGAGAATTAATTGAACTCACAATTAGTCTTAAGGGAATGTCAGGTTTATGAATTTTTGGCAAACCATAGAAATGAGGAGATTTGCTGTGATGTTGAGTTAACATCTCTCGTTCAATATCTGTAAAAGATGTTAACTCCACATCACAGCACAACCTCATTTCTATGGTTTGCCAAAAATTCATAAACCTGACATTCCCTTAACACCAATTGTAAGTTCAATTAATTCTCCATGTAGCAAACTCTCAAAACATTTATTAAAAATCCTAAATTCATTATCAGATTCCTCCGAGTCTTATATTAAAAATGACAAATATTCTTTGGAAAAGCTGTTAGAAAATCATTTTAACAATAACCATCTAATGGTCAGTTGATGTTGATGTAGTTAGCCTATTTACAAATGTTGCTATAGATAAAACATTAATAATAATTAAAAACAAATTTCAACAAGATGGGAATTAGGCGAATAGAACTAAGTTAAGCACTGAAACTATAATGGAATTACTTACACTTTGCATTAAAACAACATACACTCAATTGAATAATGGCTTCTATCAACAAAACTTTGGGATCGCCATGGGTTCTTCACTATCTATAATATTAAGTAACATTTTCATGGAAATTTTTGGGGAAAGTAATATCTAGCTTATAAACCCATTGTATGGTGGAGATATGTAGATGACATTTTTGCTATATGGCCTTATAGTAAAGAATGGTTAAGTAATTTTTTGAATCAGATTAACAAAAAGGAATCTTGAATTAAATTTACAATAGAAATAAAAAATAATAATGAATTACCTTTCTTCGATATTTTAATTAAAAAATTAGATAACAAATACCAAACCAGTACGTATAGAAAACAAACACACACAAGCAGATACTTAAATTTCAATTCAAATCAACATATTAGTGTTAAGAAAGGTGTTGTTAAGTGTTTGTATGGCAGAGCCAAAATTATTTCTTCAAATGATGTAATATTAAGGAACGAAAAACAATTTATAAAAACTGTCTTATTAAATAATCAATATTCTGAGAGTATTGTTGATAGTCAGTTATTGAACATTGGTAGTAGAGAGAATATAATATCACAACAAGAGGTATTTAAGTCAATGACAGTAATTGCATATATACATGGTTTATCGGATAATTTACGAAAAATTGGGAATAGGTTTTCCGTACGAACGGTTTTTCAAACGGGCTCCACGCTAAGATCGGTTTTATCAAAAACCAAACGTCTAAACACTGTTCAAAATTTAAAAAAATGTGTTTATAGTGTTCCATGTGAGTGCGGAAAACATTACGTAGGTGAATTATTTAGACCTTTCAACGTAAGGCTTGGTGAACATAGAAATTACGAGAAGAATTTGAAAAATCCAAAATTTGTGAACACGCGTGGGATAATAATGACAGGTTTAAATGGGACTCGGGGAAGATTTTAGAAAAAGAGAGTAATTGAACTAAAATAAAACTTATAGAATCCGCGATTATTTTATTAAAAGAGGACATATGCGTTTAAAATTATTCAATAGATTTTTGTACTAGTTGGTTGCTCATCCTTAGAGACGAAGTAAGTGAAAATAAGATAAATGTAATTTAATGTCTCACGTGACTATGGAAACACATAAACAAAAAACTGTCGTGGTTGACGGCCAAGAAAGTTTTGATAACGGAAGAACATTTTCTTCCAAAACGTTACCTGCCTATAGCTTTCATTTTCCTTTTTAGTTTATACCATTGATCTACTTTATATATTTTTAGGTGTGAGACTCTCTGAAACAGGAAGTATTCAAGAACTAACCTGTCTGATCCGTTTGGCGCAGTGGTTTCTTCATTAAAAACTTTTCAATATTTTTCAGTGGCAAAATACCCAACAAAAAGTAAGAAAATGCATGTAAAGGTTTCATCAGCATCACTGATTTTGTGGATAAGCTACTTCACTTAAAACTTATTTAAAATTAACTGAGTTACTAACTCCAAGTATATTATCATAATATACATAAACAAACACGGAGTCGATTTAGCGCAAAGAAAAAATTCATAATAAAAAACATTAAGATTCTGAGAGTAGATAAATTTGACCTTGTCAAATTTTAATGAACCCATTAGGCAAATAAATAACAAACGAGATTAAATAATTATTTCCATGTTTAAAACTCTGTCTTACTGACTTTTGCCATAAATTTTATGGCGCACAATGTAAATTGTGAATTGAGGGGCCGAGGTGGTCAGAAAGGCCAAAAGCAATAAAATGTAGCATGTGGCGTTATTGTCAGTTCGTGTCACGGAGAATTGAACTTTGATTAAGACCTCAGGCTTTCTTTACTGTAGACATATTTACACTCGTTTGGACCTTATTGCCCCATGATATTTACCTATCCAACTTTTAGCATTTCGTGTTGCTCTAAGTTTAATAATTTTGGTTTGATCGATAATAAATAAAAAGAACCACGGTCAATAATTTGTGCAGAAAATGTCTAAAGATTGCAGGAAAATAATAATAATTCTGGTTTGATCGATAATAAATTAAAAGAACTACGGTCAATAATTTTTGCTGAAAATGTCTAAAGATTGCAGGAAAATAATAATAATAGAACTAATTTTATCTAAGGAAAGGCTGAAAAATGTTATAAAAATGTGAAGCCTAGCATTCTAGTAGATAGAACAAATCCCAAGTTGCCCTACTTTTATCAGCTTGCTTTACTTATTTTCCCCTATTTACCTCTATTCACCCTCAACCCTTCACCGGATAAGTTCCTAAAACAGTCCAGTTCCAGCTCTCGTTATAATATCAATTTTCAAGTCAGTATCTTAAACGGTTCTTGAGAAAACGTGCGCACAAGAAAGTTACAGATAGACAGACCGACGCGACAGACCGACAGACAGACATAAATATTTTTCCGCTAAAATTTAAAAGCTCTACGTTTGATGATATTCTAAACCTATTTCAAGAAGAAAAATGTTTGAAATTATTTTTACCATTACGATACTTCCACTCCGTTACGTGGATGTGGAATTAATCATTCATTATAATCAAGTAATTTCGGCTTGTAATAACATGATTATGGGGACAGGAAGATAAAAAGTAATGTAACCATATTATCGTCTTATTAGTGTAATATAGATTCATTCCTAAAAATAATTTAAATCATCTGCCTATGAAAAATACGCGCTGCCCTAGCCATTTTCTTGGTTTTTGTAGGTAAAGAAATTATTGGATCCAGAGGCAGAATTTAATAACTAAGCATATAATTTAGTAAGTACTTCAGTAGATAAGCTATAGGCATTCTGCACCAAAATCCCATGTTATTTCTTATGGAGGTTCACTCTGCACATTTTTGACCAATTTTCTCCCCACTACTTTTAGGCTCCGCCTTCGGGGAAGGTCCTACTGGTCGAGGAGATATTATTGGCCGAGGTGTTTGGGCACATGATCGAGGAGTGTGTGGTACTATTGGTCGAGATTCTATTGGCTGCGGGAGCGTAAGATCCTATTGGTTGAGATCCTATTGGCTATATCTTTATATAGTTTCATGACCTCCTCATAACCACCTCATCACAGATATATATGTACAGCTCTGAACAGGTCTTAAAACAGGGTCTGTTTACAGATTCTGTTTAAAAGCTGTTCAAACCTGTTTAAAAGCTGTTCAAACTCTGTTCTAAAGCATACAGACCCTGTTTAAAAAGCTGTTCAGACCTGTACATATATATCTAAGTGATGAGGTGGTTATGAGGAGGTCATGAAACTATATAAAGATATAGCCAATAGGATCTCAACCAATAGGATCTTACGCCCCCGCAGCCAATAGAATCTCGACCAAGAATATCACACACTCCTCGATCATGTGCCCAAACACCTCGGCCAATAATATCTCCTCGACCAGCAGGACCTTCCCCGAAGGCGGAGCCTAAAAGTAGTGGGGAGAAAATTGGTCAAAAATGTGCAGAATGAACCTCCATAAGAAATAACATGGGATTTTGGCGCAGAATGCCTATAGCTTATCTACTTACTTCAGCGGTTGTTTTTACAATTTTTTATAGGCTAATGAATAATATATGTATGATCTGCCACATGTACACCTCAAATGTACTTTCATACATTATAAAAGTAAATAAGAAAATGATTAACTAATTAATGCAGAGAGAAGCACATCAATTTCTCGCACTTCTATGAGTTCTATGTTTTAATAAATAATGTGGATGAAGAAGCAGACCTGAGCATATAATATAGTGAAGTCTATTTTGAACAAAATTGATGGGCTGTTAATTAAAATAATTACAAATGTCATGATGGCGGAGGTCATCAAAACTATTCTTTATTCTTTATGGAGCGTCTGCCCCGTGAGAGATGATTTAAAAATGTATGTCACCAACTCTCCCTAGCTGTAATGGAAGCTCTCATAAATAATATTATAAATTAGAGCATTTCCACTAAATTAACGTTAATAATTTTTAACAATGTTATATTTCCTGTCTTTTCAATATTGTGTTTCCTGTGTAAACTAGTTCGAGAATTTGTGCATTAATTTTACTTCCACGTCAACGTAGTGGATGGGAAGTATAGGACGCGTAAAAAATTGTATCAGGGACATCAAACTTTTTCAAGACTAAGTATTAATTAACGTATTAAATACAAGTAACTTTTTAATTGAAAGTATGTAGATAGTTTCATCGGAATTTAAATAAGTCTTATAAACTTTCACTTTTACCTAATTGCGAGAAATATGGGGCTACTTACCATTTACTTTATTGACTGCCTACTGATAAGGTTTTTTTATGTTTTTTTTCCAGTTGAAACTATTACTTATAACTAGAAAGTTACTGCTTTGTCTTCTCTTTGGGCTTAGAATCATTAAAATTCGTTAACATGTAAAATAGTTGTTGGTAATGAAATGAAGGATTATTTATTAAATATGTCAGCAAGAAAATATGTAAAATGCCTAAACAGATATTGATTGTATTTTGAATTGTATAGAATTAAATGTGGTTTTCATTAAGAAAAACGTTAAATGGGGGGGGGGGTTAAAATATAAGAAATAACCCTATTCTTTACGTACTCTTTTCTGAAATAAATTAATATAATTATTATTACCAGTTTATTCAGATTGTAAGTTTAATATTTATTTTTCTTCCAGGATAGACTGAATTCTCCAGGATATATCATTTTTGGCATTTTTATATCGCTAAATTCGGTAAAACCATTTTTTCTGAATGCATTGGCTCCCTGAATTACTTGACTGATTAATTTAGTAATTAGCTTGACAAGCTATTTTACTATTTAGTAATAGTAGAGTGCAAATCAATTTATATCTTTCCCCCGGTTGGCACCTTTAGAGTAAAATGTATGACCTTACCAGATATGTTACTTATGCCCTGTAGATTATGAATCCACTTGTCGTCAAAAAATCGTCATGAACATAAGGGCACAAATCAAAATTTTCTAACTAACCACACCACGCGATAGAGTCAATCATGAAGCGTATTTTATCCAAAAATTATTAAATTCTCTGTAGAATTTCAATTTTTAAAATAAATAAAGGAACGAAGTTTTATATAGGCTTATATGGCAGTAAAAGTCAAAAATCCTCATTTCCTCTGTTCGAATGCGGCTGAAAATTAATTATTTTCTTCTACTTTTCCATTCCCACGACGATATCTCCCAAACTATTATATTTATCTCAAAAATATATTCATTATAAAATATTTGCAATATTTTCTAGATTACAATGGTTCTTAAATCAAAATTTTTTGAGAATTTAATAACCATGATATTTAATAATGTGTAGCGTGATATCAATCTTCGAAGCTTATTAGCGGCATCCCAAGAAAATATCTTGGAAGCAATCAATAATTCGCTTGTTTTAATGCTTAAAATTGATTTCAACTTAAAATTTTTTGGCTTGTACCGTATTTAATCTTCTGGTAATGTATAAACACATTGCTCAAACCATGAGTAGTTCGTGTAAAGCACAGGAAATTTTGATTCGGTCTATGACAGATTACGACTCCTTAAAGGGGTAATATGAAAAATATACGAATACTATTTAAAAATTGTATAAAAATATTTTTAAAGATTAATTTCATTCCTTTTGATGATTATAGACGATTCTAAAAAGTTTATTACTTCAAATTATTATTTTCGGCACATTACTACCCCATAACTGAGAGTGAAAATAGATTAGTCATAATAATTGCTATTTATATTTTTGGGCTACTGCACACTATAAACAACTAAGATGCTCATATGAGCATTATCAAACAGCAAAAGCTCAAAATTAAATGTAAAACTAAAGTAATGTAAAATTGTTATAAATGGAGAATCATAGTAAAGTAAAGAACCAAGAAGCAGACGATATTGCAGAATCTGATAGCGAAAAAACTCCAGCCTGACTCTTATAATCAAGATAGCGGACCGTCCAGTCTTGAACCTGAACAGAAGAGAATTGTTTCATCGAATAAAGGAAAAACTTTAAAAATTCAACAATCAAAAGTCAAGGTGAAGCCAGCCGAAGAAGCGAGATTAACAACACAGTTTATTATGCAAAAGATTAGGGAATAATATGAGCATTATATGAAACAGCAAAAGCTCAAAATTTAAGTGCAAAATTAAAGGAAGATAAAATTGTTATAAATGGAGAATTCCTTACTCTGGCTTAGTAAAGAACCAAGAGCCGAGAGCAAACTCTCATATTCAAGATAGCGGACCGTCCAGTCTTGAACCTGAACAGAAGGAAATTGTTTCATCGAATAAAGAAAAAACTTTAAAACTTCAACAAGAAGTCACGGTAAAGCCAGCCGAAAAAGCGAGACTGACAAGACAGTTTATTATATAAAAGATTAGGGATTAATTAACTTCATTTTTCTGGTCATGAAAAACATGCGTGATTTTATTATTTTTTTTATTTAATTTATTTTGTTTTTATTAATTTCTTGTTAAATCTATACATATACCTATGCTTAATTTTTGATGTAATTATATGAAATACTTGCTTAATTAAAATTAGTTAGTCGCACTATACTGCATTGTTTATTAATTATAAGTACTTTCTATTTTACTTTAATTAACACTTTTCTCCTCTTTGTTTTATGTATATGTTTATATGATTATTGTCTAAATGTTATTTGTGGCATTACCTTAAATTGTTTTCCTTCTTCAATTCTTTGGGACTTTCTGCCACATGTATGTTTTCTTTTTAAGCAGTGCTCGGGGAATCTACAAGATATCACAATTAACCAGTATGTTACTGATAAATAACCTCTACGCCTGTGACTTTTACGTCAAAGGATCAGTTAGAGGTTGCTTTTTATTTAAATAAACAACACAAATAAGTATAAAACTTGAAATTAAATATTTCGCCGACGTTTCGGAAATCTAATCTGCAAGATTAAAAAAACTGCATTTATAGTATTCCGTGTGAGTGCAACAAACAATACGTGGGTCAGCCATCCAGACCTTTTAGTGTAAGATTGGGCGAACATCAAAATTATATCAGAAAAATTGAAATTCAGAGGTCCAAGATCTGCGAACACGCATGGGAGAATGGACATAGAATAAACTGGGACTAAGCAAAAATTTTAACAAAAGAGGCAGATAGCAAAAAGGGAAAAATTAAAGAATCCGCGATAATATTATTGAATGAGGATAGATGCGTGTCGAATTGTTCCGTAAATGTCTGAACAACTTGGTTGCCAATGTTAAAAGAAGAACTTCACAAATTTAACATTGTATGAAAACTAAAAAAAACTGTTAACTATATCAACAGATCTATGTAAATAGTAAGTATCTATGGATATTGAATATAACAAACATTCCTAGAGCTATATTTATCATATGCAGCAAAAAAGATTTTTCAAAAAAAGCCTTGAAAAAGGAAACAGATTAGATTTCCGAGACGTCGCGCGTCGGCGAAATATTTAATTTCAAGTTTTTATACATATCTGTGTTGTTTATTTAAAAAAAAAAAGCAACCCCTAACTGTTCCTTTGACGTAGAAGTCACAGGCGTAGAGGTTATTTACCAGTAACATACTGGTTAATTGTGATATGTTGTAGATTCCACGAGCACCGCTTAAAAAGAAAACATACATGTGGCAGGAAGTCCCAAAGAATTGAAGAAGGAAAAAAATGTTTATGTGATGTTAGATTAATTGCAATTAATAAATAAACAAGGTGAGGTAGTGGTGCATACACATATAAATGACGGGTTTACATGCAAATGGGTGTAAGTTTAATATAATACATTTAAATACAAGAATTATAAAGGATTTTCTTGATGAACTATTAATATATTTAGAATCAGTAAATAGAGATTCTGACATTATTGTTCCATCAGAAACTGGGAATGTAGAAACGGTAAGTGACTAATATTCCTAACTATTTGAGTTACTACTAAGATCCATTAAACAATTTAAAAAAATTAAATATTTATAAAATTAACATACAAAAATATATTAAGCATAACCTAGAATCAGTATAAGAAATATTTTTATAATAATTTTGTATCTATAGCTTTAAAACTAATTTTCAATTTTTGTTATTGCATGTCTTCTGACGGTAGTTATTAATTTACACAGCAAATGTATTTTTCAGACTGATTTTATGTCTTATGTAAGGTTCATCCCTACATTCTTTTCTTCTTTAATCCATGTTATATTGCACCATGTTTACTTTACTTTACTTTACTTTACCTTACTTTACTTTACTTTACTTTACTTTACTTTACTTTACTTTACTTTACTTTACTTTACTTTACTTTACTTTGCTTTGCTTTACTTTACTTTACTTTACTTTACTTTACTTTACTTTACTTTACTTTACTTTACTTTACTTTACTTTACTTTACTTTACTTTACTTTACTTTACTTTACTTTACTTTACTTTACTTTACTTTACTTTACTTTACTGTACTAATGTAAATAATTAACGCGTTGAGATGTTTTTCTTTCATGTTTAGTGTAAAACATTAATTTTTTGCATTTTTTACATAAATATGTATGTACATACTAATTTCTGTAATTCAGAAAATATATTTTCTCTTTCTATATATTACATATTTATACTTTATCGATATTAAATTTCCTCAATTTTAATTATATTGGCAACAATATCACGTAACACTCCATTGATATTTGCACAGGTTCTTTAAAATTAATTAAATACCCAATATATAGCAATTAACTCTCGGAATATAGACCCCTTTCAAATCGTTTTATTAAATAAAAAACCACTTAGCAATTAGCGGTATTATGTTTGCTTAATTGCTTCAACGTTTTCTTTAAAGAGAAGAGATCCGTTAATTCAAATGGATTTGAGAATCGCATTTAGTTAAACTTAACTCTTCTTTGTTTATACAGTATTGGGTTTTAGAACATCGAATAGTTCAGATATACGAAAAGGGCTACAAAAAGTAAAGTTTACTGTACAGATTCCGCTTGAAAATTAAATCGGTAATTAAAATTCAGTGCTTAGGGAAATGTACTAATGCAGTAATCAGACAAGTTTATTTGCACTAAACTTTTTACCACTAATCACATAAATAGTTTTCATATAAGGTTAAAAAGAGATCTAGAAAAGTAACTTTTCTACTACAATTTTAGTCTATAAAATCTTTACAGTGTGATTTAGAATTAAAGTACGGATAGACGTAGATTCTAAAAGGTCGCTAGTTGTGTCTAGATTACTATGCAACGTGTTTACATTGTGAGCCTAATTTGCCCATAATAGATGTCTGAAGCATCTCGGTAGGCATAGGCTAGAGTTGTTAGATACTGTTGTATCCACGCGATATTTATTTTGCAGTATAGACACTTACGTACATGAAATAGTTTTTGATCATGTTTTTCGCGGCTGCAGTGGTTGTTCATTGTATTGTGAAAATAGGAAAAAAAAGCCGAACTTGCTGTGTTAGAGAGTGAATTGCAAGGACTTAGGAGCTTATTCTCAATTGTTAGCTGAACTGAGGTTGCAAGTCTCGGAATACTATAAAACTTTTCTTTGGATTTCTAACTCTGACTTTCAATTTCTTGTCGAAAAAGTTAAACATTATAAATATCATAAATTTCAGGAAGCTAGAGAACTCCCAACTCGATGTAAAAGCCACATCGTCCACCCCATCTCCGGATATTCTTTTTTAAATTTTTCTTATTTCTTTATTTTTTCTTGAAATTTCGGCCACAAGTAATACAAAGTGTAGTGCAATTATTGTTGTGGCTGCATTCTTTTCTATTTATCTTTGTAAATGTGTGTTGTTGTATAACTTGTATCCCATAACTCGGGACATGCTGCTAACATTTCTATTAATTGTCTTGTTTTTTCTTTTGCCCACGTAGCCGACTCGGTCATATTATTATTATTATTACTTTGGTACGTTTTTTTATTTAACACTCACAGTAAATGAACAATACTTAAATATACCGTATTTCTCGCTGGTCACCCTAGCAATAAATTTCCAGTCCGCCAGTACACCTAGATCGTGTCTCAACACCTTGAAATAAATGTGTTCAGGCAATGTCTATCAAATTGCGAGAGCGGTGTCGTGACAACGAATGTCCGATCTAGCGACACTGCTCAAGTACTGTACATAAGACGATATTCGATCTAGAGAAATGATCTAGACACTTTTGTGTTTGCGTCTATCCTTCCCTTTACGATAAGAACTTAGACGTGTTCCTCAAAATATGTGCTTTGTCTTTAACCCCGGACGCAAACAGGAGGGGTGTTATAAGTTAGAGGCTTTTTTCTGTGCGAGTATGTATGTTTTTGTATGTATCTGTCTGTGGCATCCTAGCTCCAAGGCAACAGAATCATTGCAAAGCGGCTTTTTTGTTTCAAACGCTGGTATTTGCTAGATGGTTCTTAGCCATGTTTGGTGTTTCCTAGATTTGTATGCCGTTTCCAAAATTTTCAGGTTTCAATGTCAAACAATACTACACAGTATAACAGGCGTTGTGTTCTAAGAAATGGCGAAGAATCCGGAGTAATTTCTCATATTAAATTGGTGTTTAAATTAATCTTATAATGAAAAAAAATTGAAAATTAAAGTTAAATAATCTTCTTTTTAAATCCCCAACTAAAGAAAACAAATTTAAACAAGAAACAAACAACAATTAAACTAAAAATTTAAAATACCCCCGACAGAAAAATAAACCTTTTGAAAGGAACAAATCATTTATACTCACTGGCTCGAAACACTGGAAAGGACCCGCAGTTTTTTATAGTAAAAATGGATTTCAGTCGATTGTTCTGAAACTTGGGGAAAATGTTCTCCTGGGCTCAATGATTAAAATTCTATTTGACTACCAGTCCGACCGAATTCGATTTTTTGATCTAGAGGCGTTTGAAACTGTGAACATCTGCAAAGGTCTGCTTAAATGTTCCATAAAAATTCTGAAAATATTCAGGCTCATTTTTTTGAGAAGAATAAGCAGCTTTGTCTCTTGATGTTTTTTTTTCAAAGTGCTTCCTTCTCCCGGAAAAAATAACAAACAGAAAAAAAAAATTGTAATTAATTGACGGGAAAAGGAAGAATAATGTACCTAACATTATTTGCTTTACTACATATATCATCATTATTCGAAAAAAAAATTATGAGTGTCAATGACCGCTGAAATAAACAACTCTCATACCTACTAGTAACATAATGCATAAAATCAAATATGTACCTACATTATGTAAAGTAAGTTTCTATCTATGGATATAGACAGTAGCGGTCCCCGATGCACTTATGATTGTTTTCGAATAATGATATTTGTAGTAATAATGTATATCTGTGAAGGTATAGGTACCCTGCTTTGGTAGCTTGTATTTTGCATCATGCGTATATGCAGAATGATATTTGTGTGTGTGCGAGAAGATGATATAATTAATGTTAAATATCTGCTAATAGTTTTTGTGTCGCGAGCATGTGTTTCGTATCAAGTGTTTCATTATATCCGAATATGGAAATGAGTCGCCTAATTAGACGATTCATATTTCAACACACAATGCACTTCGGATGTGAAGTTATCGTGAAACGAGAAAGGCAGGTAAACCTACAAGGATTCCTAATAATCGAAGTAATTTTCTTTCTAATTTTCTAAGAACTTGGTGAAGGCAATTAACACCTATGCAATACCCGTCTTGACCTACTCATTCGGAGTTATCTCGTGGTGCGATACAGACATCGAGAGAATGCAGCGCAAAATTAGAACCACGCTTACAAAGCACAGGAAGCACCACCCGCGTAGTAACACAGCGCGCCTTACGCTGCCGCGCGCAGAGGGAGGAAGGGGAATCAGTGACATTCGTAATCTGCACAACAGTCAGATCAAAGCTCTAAGAACATACTTCCATCAAAGAAAGCATGACTCCAGTCTTCACGCAAGCATTTGTCTGGCAGACAATTCCTACACACCTCTCAACCTCAATAACACCGACCATCAGGTAAACGAAATCGTCCAAACAAACGGGCAAAAGATACAGGATTGGAAAAGTATGGCTCTGCATGGTAGACATCCGCATGATTTTGATCGCAATGAGGTCGACAAAAGTGCGTCGAACGCGTGGTTAATATGCGGTCATCTATTTCCAGAGACAGAAGCATTTCTCCTCGTGATCCAGGACCAAGTAATTGATACTAAAAACTATCAAAAACACAGAATTAAAAACGCACACGTAATAGACGACAGATGTAGAAAATGTCACGAGAAGCTGAGACCATTCAGCATATAGTGGGAGCATGCAGTAGACTTTCACAGACTGACTATCTTCATCGACACAATCAGGTAGCCAACATAATCCACCAAGAGTTGGCTAACCATAGCAGTCTCATAACGGAACAAGTGCCATATTACAAATACACTCCAGAAGCAGTATTGGAAAGTGCAGATTTCAAATTCAACTACGACCGCACAATAACAACTGATAAGACCGTGCATTGCAATAGACCAGATATCACATTCTTGGATAAGAGACACAAAACTGCATTTTTAATCGACATAGCTTGCCCTAACACCCACAATCTGCAAAACACAATCGACGAGAAGATGCAGAAATACACGGAGCTAAAATTTGAAATTAAGCGAATCTGGAAGTTAGACAAGGTACAAATTCTGCCCATAGTAATCTCGACCACCGGAATCATACCGTCAGGCCTACGAAATAACATCAAAGCCCTAGGACTGGACTCAAATCTGTTCAAAGTAATGCAGAAAGCCGTCATTCTGAACACCACACGCATCACCCGCAAATTCTTAGAGGATTGAAGATGTTTTGGCTCAGGCCCGCACTTCTTTCCAATACCAGCATAAAAACGGTGAGATAATTAAAATAATAATAATAGTAATGTATTAGTCAAGCAGTTCTTATACAGATATATGACAAGTCAACAAAATTGTTTTTTACACGTTAAAATAGTTTTAAAATCTAAGATATAAAAAAGTATATTTCATTACATACTCCAAAAAATGAGCAGGTGTGACCTATACATAAGAACTTACAAGTAAAAGCGTCAATATTATACTAGATAAAAAAATATATGAGACACTAGTTGGAATTTAAAAAATATTCTACTGAACACATTTTTAATCAAGTATTTTTCGATGGTTGTTTTGAATTTATTTATTGACAGTGCTTTAAATTCATTTGGTAAATGATTATAAATTTGAACACAATTGTATTTTGGATATTTTTTATAGAAAGCTGTTTTATGGTAGGGTATCTTTAAGGTTTGTACAGTTCTAGTTTTATGTTCATGAGTATGAACTAGGGTTACCAAGCTGCTTATATTTTTACGCGTGTATATTACAACTTGACAAATATACAGACAGAATGTTAGTAATTTTTCTTGTTTTAATATTTCTTTACAAGATACTTATGCATCTATTGGAAACGTAATCCGTATTGCCCTCTTTTATAAAATAAACACTTTAGTCACGATAGTTTGTGCTCCCCAACAGACCAAGTTATATGACATGATCGACTGGATTTGAGCGTAATAAAACGATTTTAAAACGAATTCATTAACAAATTTTCTTAGATGTCTTAACATATAGCATTTGGTACATACATTATTATTAATGTGATTAGTTCACGGTCACTTGAATGAGTTCTATCTATGTCCAGACCAAGACATGCATGGGACGATTTTTGTTGAATAATTTTATTATTAAACTTTATTAGCAAACTCTCATTACATAATTGAGGGGTTGAGGTAAATTTCACGAAAACAGTTTTTTCTCGATTCATTTTTAATTTATTTCCATCAACCAACAGTTGGGATTAGTTTGTTAGATTTTTTTTGCAATATTTCTATATCTGATGCAAATACCAAAATACTGGAATGATCTGCAAATATAACTATTTTACCAAAGTTTAAGAATGTATTTAACTCATTGATATAAATTCTATTCTCTTGGGTGAATTAGACAAAATTCCCATGATCCTAGTGACTTCAATGTCAACTCTGCTAGGTAAGAAGCTCCGTTAGTCAATTTTCTTAGAGAAAAATTAAGATTAGGAATAAATAATAAGTCTAACGAAGCAACAGCGAGATTAGGAACTACATTTGATGCAGCGTTTTCAAAATACCTCGGCTAACTTCATTCTATAGTTTTTATATCATATATTCCGTATCATATACTTATCATGTAATTTTTTTATTCTGAAGCAACAGGACCAGAATAAAATTTACTATTTTCATTGAATATAAAATAATGATTCATTCATTTTCAAAGTACCTTACTTTTATAACCTATTATATAATTTTCGCGAAGAAGTTTCACTTGAATCGCGCGGGCTTTCACGCTCAAA
Source organism: Stenurella melanura (assembly GCA_963583905.1). Taxonomy (NCBI): domain Eukaryota; kingdom Metazoa; phylum Arthropoda; class Insecta; order Coleoptera; family Cerambycidae; genus Stenurella; species Stenurella melanura. The sequence continues at coordinate 90,440,552 of OY757314.1, read as the reverse complement.
TTTTTTTATTTGTATGTGTACGTAACTAAGAAGCAATATCTTTAATTTATTCCCATTGACTTGTACAATTTTGATAGATACACTGAAGTCATAATAATATATCTATACACATTATTTTGACATAAAATACGGTGTTTACCATATTGATTAACGTATGAAAATCTTTCGTTAGTAATAGAGTTAAAAAGGAAACCATGCGATGAAAAATAAAAATAAAAATCCCCAGTTTACGGTATGTAACAGATAGCAGCTCGAAAGATTTGCAATCAAATCAAAGCCAAGTGAATGAGTGGGCAATATAAAACCGAACATCCAATGTATATCACCAAGCCACAAGAAAGATGATGCAATTTCTAAGAAAAATATACTCCTGTTTTCTCAATCGTTTATTTTCTAGACCTTTTTTAACCACAGATTTGTTATGTGCCTCAACGATATCGTTTGTAATAAAAAAAATATTGAACATTTTCTTATATACCTTAGATAATAAGATTCCAGGTTTTTGTTACAAGGTCTCAAAAGCTATTACGTTTTATGGAATATACTCATACAATAAATATATCAGGAACATGGTAGCGAAATTGTGTGTCATGCTGATATGTATCCGACTTTAAAGTTGCTACATCTATACAGAGAGAACATAAAATGGCATCCAATCTGCAGTTTCGATGAATCGGTTTAAAGTTAAGTAGGGAGGCTAATTTGAATTGGAAATATTTCTTGTGTGTGAAGTATACAAATAATCTCCAATGAATTTAACATCTTTATTAGTCTGCCTAAATATTATTTCAAAACAAAAACACAATAGTTTTAATGCCTTAAAGAACATTTCATTATGTATATTTAATGGCTTAAGTAACTTGTCTAGAACCAGTCACTCTTTTCGAAATAATCTGGGAAATAATTATTATAATTCTATTAAAAACATCAAACTTGCAGAACCGCTAATACATATTACTAATGAATGCTTCAAAAGTGGCTCTGTTCCTAGCATCTTGAAACATTCAACCTCTATTTAGACAATATAGGAAGTAAGCAATTTTTCAATTATCGTCCTATATCATTGTTCTTAGTACTTTTTAAAATATTTGAAAAGTGATCAGCTAAACGCAAAATAAAATTTGTGGGTCAGTGCCAATCAATCAATTAATCAACTGAACACTTCATGGGGGTAGCTTTTGAGCATCGCATCGAAACTAATGCAGTTACCTACTGTTTCTAAAATAACTGGGCATCGTAAGCTTTTTTTGCAATTACTGCAGATTTTTTAAATTTACTATTGTGTGAGTAGTAGTTTTCACCCACGTATGAGGCTGATTTTCAATAGAAAGTAGTGTTAACTCTGTATTTATGCGTTATATACTTGAATGTTTATATTTAATTCGATTTATTGAGATTTAAGACTATCGATCTTCGATCGTGGAGCGTTAAGTCATTTTTACCCCATTTAGGATATGTGTCCTTTAGCGCTAGGGGTTGATTTTGGGGGTGTACGATTTTTCTTGACCTCTTACTCGGATTCGGCGTCGAAAATTACATGGGGACACAGTTTGTCTCACTAGCAGTTCCAAATTTTTTGGGCTGTTATTTTTGTGCATAAAAACCCTATCGACTATAAGTGTCAAACATCAACGCCACATAATAACATTAACATTTACTTATTTATTTACTTGTTGTTCGGCTAAATACTTAAAAATTAATTCACTGACGGTACTAACTTAAAGAATAATATTGGGAAAGAAAATGTTTATATAAATACCTGTTATTGTAAAGACAAATTGTCAGAAATAGTGGGGACTAATGCGAAACTGCATTTTGTGCACTACTCATGATAAATGATGTTATGATGATACTTCTTCGAATATAACCAGGCACAAATGTCCCGTCTAGTCTAGTCTGTAACTAAGCGAAGAGCGAGTCGAGGTGCAAGTGATACCCAGGCGCAAATATCTCACAAGTGTCCCGACACCATACCCACAGCTACAGAAATATCGGGAGACAATTTTGAACCACCTTGTATAATACCTTTGTAGAACTATTCGGTATTTGGAAAACATACCTTTAATTACAAAATATAAATTTAAATTGATCAGCTTTTGTACAGTCCTCCATCCTAAACTTTACGCAGATAATAATTGACAGTATAATTAAATTAATCTGATTCTTTTGAGGAAACATTACACAGGCATTGTGATAATACTTAACTGGAAAATCAAGTGGGGTTGTGGTGGGGTTGTCTGATTGAAGCCAACTCAGACCTTTTCATTCTATTATGAGGGGCTCTTTTGTTGAATAATATTTATGTCAGCAGCATGCCATTCCAACTTTCTATATCAACAATGGTTTTCATAGGCACTTGTAGCTTTCCCCTGAGTAATAACTCAGTATTTGTTCACAATTTCCCAGTATTTGGTGTTTCGCTTTATTTAGTCGATTAATTCCATACGATAATAATGATAATATGCAGTTTCATTTTAAGTTTGTTATCAGTATGATAAGGTGTAAGCATCTTGTATTTTCATCAAGGGGTGATAGGATAGAGTTCGATAACATGTACTAAATGCAGTCTAAGTTTAATAAAATTGTATTATATTATACCGGGTGGTATATTAGTTCTAAGAGAGTCTTTTATGCATGAGAAGAGAAAATGTTATATGACCATGAGTATTGTTCTATGTATGAAGATATCATACTTTAAGTATTTACCAAAACAAAAACTTTTAAATACGCTTTAACCACATTTAAAAAATTGTGACTAAAAATTAGGAAATATGAAGTATGTAATAAAAGTTACGGATGAACAAGAATTAAAACGTTGAAGGCCAAGAACAGCAAAACAGTGTGTAGTCTACCCTGTTCTTTAAAATTAATTTCTTGCTCCAGTAATATTGTTGTAGTATTTCTAACCCTACTTAGAATATGCTTCAATGTGTGACAAAACACATCAGGTTTGTTCCAACGCGCAGTTTGATCGTCCGTTGAACGGTCAAATGGCGCCACCCAGGCATGACATGAATATGTCACAGCGATAAATAGATAGATAGATAGACGACTGAGCGACTACTTTTGACTGTTCAACGGACGATCAAAGTGCGTGCTGGAAGAAACCTATCATAAACAACATATTACGTTTAGATACAAATATACAGTGTGAATTTTCTATCGAAAAAATCATTAATAAGTAAAAGAAAGAAGTTGTTATAATGGTCTTATTTATATTAACGTTCTGGCGGAGTCTAGCTATTGCCACCTCCACCACTCAATGGGGGCACGTACGCAAATACATCAGCACAACAACCATTCCCAGCGATATTGTCATCTACAGAAGCCGAGACTCGAACTTAGTAGAGATAACAGCGACCAGACATGTTGTGCCACTCAGCAGTGGTCTAGCCTACTGCTATCATCACACATTAGAAATGCCACTAGGAATCCATTCCCTGGCCAGGTTTCGAACCCAGAACTCCATGATAGCAAGCAATTTTGCCATTTGCCATCGATCGCAAGCTAAACATCTTGGTACTGCGCTACTGGGCCGACTTTCTTGTTACAGAATTACTCTTACATTCATATAGCGGACTGGAAGAATAATAATCTTTAAAAAAAATTACCAAAAATTAGTTTTGCAAATAGGTTTAGAATAATTATTTTTAGAAAAGGGAAAAAACAATGCTTTTAGATGTTTCAAATAAAAACTGTATTTTTATACACTCTACATATGTTTCGGCTTGTTAGGCCTTTCTCAAGAGCATTACAGATGAATACTAAAGCTATGAGGGTGGTTGTTCTAAAAATAAATGCAGTAATACCCAAACATGTGGAATTACGGGGATTTCACATAATAAAACTGAGGATCTACCTACTTGGAATAATTCAATGGGCTATTCTTAGGACCTTGTCTATTATAGGAGTGTTTATGAAATTTAATTGGTCATTGGTGGTACAAGTATTGCTTTTAAGGGATTTTTTTTATTTCTAATTGTTCAAGGAGGTTTAAGCGTTTTCCTTTTCTTTCTGAATGGATTAAATTAATATTCTCTGTATCAATAAAATGATTATTTTCAATGCAATGTGTTGACATTCCTGTGTTTTTGGTGTTATTTAAAATGGATTGTTTATGTTCTTTTACCCGATTAGCTATACTTCTACCACTTTGGCCAATATATACCGCGTTACAGTCCTTACATTTAATTTCATAAACCCCCGATTTGTTGACTTTACTTATTTTTTCTTTATTTTTTACTAAAATACTTCCTAAATTTGTTTTGTGTACACTTATTGTGGAGATGCCTAACTTATTTAGTTTTCTACTTATTTTATCACTAAACCTAGGAATATAATTAATAAAATTGTACTTTGTTGTTTTGTTGGTTACAGTAAAAAAATCCTTTTGAAGTAATTTTCGCTGTTTGTTTTTAACCATGTTCTCTATTAGTGACTCCTTATATCCATTATTTATTGCAATCTGTTTGATTATGTTTAATTCTTTATTAAACTCATATTCGTCTAAGGGGAAATTTGTGAGTCTATGTATTAGGCTATGAAAGGGAGAGAGTTTAATTTGCCAAGATTGTTGTGAATTATAATGTATGACTGTGTCTGTTGTAGTGGGTTTTCGATAAATACTAAATTTTAATTGATTACGATGTTTTTTAATATTCATATCTAAAAAGTTTAATTGACCATTTTTTTCTTTCTCTAATGTGAACTGTATTTTACTATTAAATGAATTCAATAAATTGAGGAAACTACTTAAATTCCGTTCTGTACCGGTCCATATGCAAAAAATATCATCAACATAACGAGTCCAATAGAAAACCTGTACATTTAGGTTGCTATTACTACTAAAAATTACATTTTCAAAGTTTGTCATAAATATCTCTGCTAACAACGGAGAAATAGGGGAACCCATTGGTAAGCCGTCTTTTTGTTTATAAAATTCACCGTCAAATTGAAAATAATTTTGTTCAATGCAAATTCTTAATATATTTTTTAATTCCATTTTTTCTGTTATATCAATCTGTGAATTATCTATTAAATTACTTAGAATTAATTTTAGTTCCGTAAGCGGGATAGAGGTAAATAAACTTTTAACATCAAATGAGATTAATTTAGCGTTGTCCGGTAAGATAAGATTTTCTGTGTTTTTAATAAATTCGAAGGAGTTTTTGATTGAATATATAGATTTGAAATTGGTTAACTTCGGTAGGATGTAATTTATTTCTTTGCAAACTTTATAAGAAGGTGCATTAATATACGATACTACTGGTCGTATAGGTATATTCTCCTTGTGAATTTTTGGGAGGCCGTAGAGTAAAGGTGGTAAGGGGTTCATAACTTTTAATCTATACAATTCATTGTTTTGGAAAATTGTAGTGCATTTTTTTAAACTAGAGACAATTTCTGATTGATATTTATTGGTAGGATTTTTGTTAATTTTTTCAAAGTCATCGCAATTTAAAATTGCTTTTAACTTTTCATGACATTCTAATTTATTTAAAATTGTTATTGTGTTACCTTTATCCGCTTTACAGAGTATCAAATTATTGTCCTCCAATTTTTGTTTTATGCTCTTCAATAAGTTCCTTTCTCCCCTGTTAGAGTCACAATAGACAAGGTCCTCAGAATAGCCCATTGAATTATTCCGAGTAGGTAGATCCTTAGTTTTATTACTTGAAATCCCCGTAATTCCACATGTTTGGGTATTACTACATTTATTTTTAGAACAACCACCCTCATAGCTTTAGTATTCATCTGTAATGCTCTTGAGAAAGGCCTAACAAGCCGAAACATATGTAGAGTGTATAAAAATACAGTTTTTATTTGAAACATCTAAAAGCATTGTTTTTTCCCTTTTCTAAAAATAATTATTCTAAAGATGTTTCACAAGGAACCTACCACATACTCAATCCAGTGTATTAGGTTTAGAATGTCATGAAACGTTAAAGTTTTAAGTTTGAGCAAACAAACAAAATTTGGTGCACGTATATATTATAACCAAATATGGAACTATATTATATTTTGAGCTTACTCCTGTGAAGGGTTGGGGGTTGCAAAAGTTATAAAAGAATTTTGAAGAATGAAGAAATTTCATTTTCTCAAAAGTGAATGAGCAGAATTCTGGAGCTAAAATGTATGTGGTCTAGGACGTCATGTTGATTATAAAAAAACCGCTGCCTAAGGAATCACTACTTCCACATCCAGATTTTTCATTCGAGTCACTTTAAAGGAAACACCTTGCGTAGATTTGCACTTTAGTATGTGGAAATTATTGGTCATAGAATTTTAATAATATTTGCGGTACATGTCATAGAGGCGTTGGTTTCCACCATATACGATAAAAATGACGTTTCTAGTTTACCCTACTTATTTTCCCCTATTCACAACCTACCACCTCCCACCCCTTCAATGAAATCATTTCAATCTGATGTCATTACAATATATAATTGTACTACAATTCAAGTGAATATCTCAATTCTATGTTATCAATCCCATTAATAATGGAGCGGAGGTGGCGGGGTTTGAAAAACACTAGAAAGAAATCTGAGACCTTGGTTTCTAGTATATACACCAAATCTCAAATTTCTGTTCTCTTACCAGCTTGATTTATTTATTTTCCCCCAAATACTCCTATTTAACCCCCAACACTTCAACGGAATCATCTCAAGATATAATCTAGTTCCAGATGTCGTTATAATACATACATCTACCACCGTATATAGTAGAAACCAACGCCTCAAACTTTTCTATGACATCTGCCCCAAATATTATTATAATTCAATGATTAATAATTTCCACATACTAGAGTGAAAATCTAGTCAAGATGTATCCTTTAAAGTGACTTGAACGAAAAATCTGGATGTGGAATTAGCGATTTCTTAGACAGCAGTTTTTTATTTTACCAACCCCTTCAATAATGGAGTAGGTGTGGTGGGGGGTTGAAAAATATTATTAAAAAATCTGAAGCCTTGGCTTCTAGTACATACACCGAATTTCAAGTTTCTGTACTTTTACCAGATTGTTTTACTAATTTTTCCCTATTTACCCCTATTTAATCCCCAACCCTTCATCAGAATAATCCCAAAATAGAATCAAGATCCTGATGTCATTATTATATATACGTGTACCAAATTTCAAGTGAATATCTCAATTTTATTTTATCAACCCATTTAATAATGAATTAGAGGGGGTGGGGGGGATGAAAAATATTATAAAAAATTTGGAGACCTTGGCTTGTAGTTAGATACATCAAATGTCAAGTTTTTGCACTCCTACTAGCTTGCCTTGCATATTTCCTCCTATTTACCCCTATTTACACCCCAACCCTTCACTGGATATCTCCAAAAGACAATCCTGTTCCAGATCTCATTATAATACAGGGTGATTCACGTAGGCCATTCATTAGAAGTTTTTCAACTTGCAGTTGGATTAGAAACTTGAAATTTGGTATGCAGCCATAATCGATCATGCCCGTTCTATCTAAAATATTTTCAGTCCTCCAACTATACAGGGTGTGCCAAAAATTGGTACCATCTTTCTTATTTTAAATGGAAACCTATATTTTTCTTTACATGGTTCGATTGGTCTTCTAATTCTGAGTTTAGAGAACCTAAGTTATGTTAACTTATCTATTACAGTTTTTTACATATGCCCAATTTTTTGAAAAAAATTGCCGCTGTAGTAGTTTACGAACAAATTTGTATCTCGCAAACCTTTCAATATTTTGAAACCTAATTTGTGAAGCAGTTAGCTGGAAGTCCAGGCTAACTTTTGATGTCCCATCGGTGGTCCCATTTTGCACCATATGGGCGCAGTCGATTTTCAAATGTCGCAATCAAGAATCGTCAAAAAGTCAATTTTTTCAAATGGCACCTACTATTTTTTTTCACACCATTCGAAAGAAAATTGAATTTTAGGGTGAGTAACTTAAGCATTCCCTATACCTAACTTCACACCATATCGAGTTATTCAATAAAAATCAAGAAATACCTTATCTTGCCGAGAGATTCCTTACTTCATCAAGTATGCCATGGAAACAAAAGACAGTTGTAATAATTTTTAAAGAAAAATATGGATTCTTATTTAATTACGCACAACACCAACAAATTATTATTAACGAACAAGAACAATGTTGACGAAATTCTGTCAGTGAAAACGGTGCACACATTGAGCATTTGTATTGAAATAATTATTTTGTTAATCTGTTTATTTGTTGTTATTTTGTTGTTATTATTTACTATTGCAATATGATTTTTGAATAAAAATTAAAATGAAATGATTGTTTCCAAAGCCTACTACCGTTGAGAGAAAAAAAAACAATATTTTTTTCAAAAAATGCCAATAACTCAAAAACGACCGTAGATAGACATACACAATGTTAATAAAAGTGGCCCTAAAATTCAATTTTGCATTGATTTCTAGCATCAGAAATGGTAGGCGCAAAGATGTGCTACGCAATCTGTTGAAAGTAGAATAATAGAATATTTGAACAAAAATATGGTGGTCACATTGAACATTTACGTCAGAATTTCGTCAACCTTGTTCTTGTTCGTTAATAATAATTTGTTGATGTTGTGTGTAATTAAATAAGAATCCACATTTTTCTTTAAAAATTATTACAACTGTCTTTTGTTTCCATGGCATACTTGATGAAGTAAGAAATCTCTCGGCAAGATAAGGTATTTCTTGATTTTTATTGAATAACTCGATATGGGGTGAAGTTAAGTATAGGGAATGCTTAAGTAACTCACCCTAAAATTCAATTTTCTTTCGAATGGTGTGAAAAAAAATAGTAGGTGCCATTTGAAAAAATTGACTTTTTGACAATTTTTGATTGCGACATTTGAAAATCGACTGCGCCCATATGGTACAAAATGGGACCACCGATGAGACATCAAAAGTTAGCCTGGACTTCCAGATAATTGCTTCACAAATTTGGTTTCATAATTTTGAAACGTTTGCGAGATACAAATTTGTTCGTAAACTACTACAGCGGCAATTTTTTTCAAAAAATTGGACATATGTCAAAAATTGTAATAGATAAGTTGAGATAACTTAGGTTCTCTAAACTCAGAATTAGAAGACCAATCGAACCTTGTAAAGAAAAATATAGGTTTCCATTTAAAATAAGAAAGTTGGTACCAATTTTTGGCACACCCTGTATAGTTGGAGGACTGAAAATATTTTAGATAGAACGGGCATGATCGATTATGGCTGCATACCAAATTTCAAGTTTCTAATCCAACTGCAAGTTGAAAAACTTCTAATGAATGGCCTACGTGAATCACCCTGTATATACGTGTACAAAATTTCAGATCAATATCTTAAACCGTTCCGGAGAAACCGTGCGGACAAAAAAAAGTTACGGGCAGACAGACAGACAGATAGACCGACAGACAGACAAACACGCTCAAATTTTAAATCTCGACGTTTCATGACATTATTGAATTTTTTTTACGATTACTGTACTTTCAATCCACTACGTGGATGTGGAAGTAAAATTGATATTCAATAAATTAAATGAATAGGGAGTAAAAAAGAATTATTTTAATTTTGCAACAATTTCTTCTTTTTGAACTATTTAATGGAACACCACTATTTTTCCGTAATATGCTCATATCCTAAGTAACAACATAGATTTATTGAAATGAGGTTGGAGGATTACTTCATAGTGTAAGAAAATGAAAACTAAATTTTGACCCCTTAATATTATGTAATTCAATATGAATTAGGAACCAACATTAATTTTCAGCTTGTGACTCAATAATATGAGTATCATTCGAGCAATACACCCTACTTTAATGTGTAAGACACCTCATCTTATCACTGTCTATCTCAATCACGGGATCCATATTGCATTAGGCAAACAATTTACTTAGAACTTCAGCGGGGCTTGCAATTTTTGACCAATATCGTGCATGTGATAAGCAATAAGTAATAGCAGCTACATGCTCTTAAGCCATTGGCACAATCACAACAATATCTCCTAATTTCTGCAACCCGCACATTATTTTGTCTATAAAATCAATGAATCCTTGTTTATTTACATAAAACTATAAATTACTATAGTCATTAAAGCAAATCAAATCTATATAATAAATCGCATTGAATATTTAATATCTTAATTTTCCGATGGATGAAATTACTTTTATTTGAGTAAAGCTGAGCAAATCTTCTTCCATTGAGCTGATTAGCAGCCTGAAATAGAATTTTATATTTCACACGAAATATAAAAAAGTATAAAGTTTCCGTAATAAAACGTTCGATCTGTTGCACGTTACACGGATATATTGAAACTATCCCGAAGTCAGGAAGTTGGAAAATGTAATCGACGGCAAAGTAACTCAAGCAGATTTATGAACTGTTCTAATGTAAGAACTTGGTTCGTTTAGTTAAATACGTGTTCAGTAAAATTATAATGACAGGTAATCTGGATGTTCAACATTTGCAGATGTAAACTAAAACATCTCCGGAAAGTTTAGTTTCTAAATTCCGAACGAAATTAACCGGGCGAAGCTCGAAGAGGTTCTTAATTGCAAAAGTCTTTTCCAGTTTGTTACATTTACAAATTGACACGTTCTGGCCCACTGCAGCCTCCAGTAACATTTGGTTAAGAACGGCAGAAGTTGCTAACTACCTTTCTACCCATTACAACAACACAACTGATAAAAGAAACACCATTACCAATGGCTCAAGTTTCGCTCCTAACTGTTTCGACTTTTTCCGGGAAGCAATACCGCCACCTGAAATGTTAGACCGCTATTGCGGCAGCCACATGTTGCCAATCTCACGACGATGTTCCACTCGTGGACAAAAACTTTTTTATTAAAAGCATACATTCTAACATACATGGTGGCACCATGGAAATCAATATGACATGAAATTCTTTGTAGGTTATATTAATTTAGATATTCATAACAGAAAGATGTTAATGTTGTTCAGCAATAACTAAATGAATTATGTAAAAAAGAATTCTATCCACAAATAAATAAAGTTACAAGGGTTAATGAAAGAAGCTCATCATGTATAGATCGTGTCATTCTGAAATGATCTAAACATGATTCAGCTAATTGTATGTACACTATTGTACACCTACCATAAGTACCAACAGTACACAATCACGCTTAGCTTAATACAGATGAAAAAAAAACAAAGAATTACACAATATAGTTAGAGTTTACGAAAAAATTATTATAATAAACAAGCTGAAACATCAAGAAAGAAAAGTTGGTTTGGTATTTTATACAAGTCAAGGATATATTTGGCAACCAATAGTATTTAGTAAAATACAAGCATTATCCCCAGAGCTCACGACACTGAGGGTGAAAGAACTTTGTGAAATCTAATATTTATTTATTAGTTTATTCAAAAATAATGGTCAGCCTGCGAGCTGATAGAACAACGAATTTTCGAAGTGGGCCAGTGTCGCTGGAAACTCTCGGACCTCTTACTTTGGCGGCCGCTATCTCACCTAAAAATTACCAGAACATATCATGCCCCATATCATCGGATTGGAAATATAATTTCCAATCGATCAAGCATAAAAAGAATAGGGCCAATTTTGTTTAGAAAAAATTAGAGCGGTTTATGCGAAGAGATGTCGAAATCGCATAAATTTTTCAATATTATTGTATGGTTTTTCCAATATATACTTTATTAATAGTATAAACATACTGTACAAACTACAATGACAATTGTTTACAAAACAAACACATAACAAAAAACAAATACACATGTATAAGAGTAATAAAAAAATAATAAGAAGTACCTACTTAAAATACAAAATGTTATACAATTAATTATTATTAATAATTTTATCTTTTATTGCAGTTTTAAACCTCTCTAAACTTGGTAAATCTCTAACATTTTTAGGTATATTATTATATTCCTTAATTCCTGTGATCTATATACATATTACTTTTCCGCCTAGTATTATATGAATGAACATCTTTTACATATTTAATTAAATCACACAAATAAGTTGGTAACATATTATTGACAATTTTATAGATAAATACCATAGTTTGTATATAAATAATATCATTAACTGAGAAAATGCCTAACATATGTAACATTAAGTGAATAGGTGTATAGCGATCACATTTTAATATTGTTCGCATGCATTTATTTTGAGCAATTTGAAGATCGTTTTTCAAATTTTCATTTACTGAATGCAACACAGTAGTGCAATACATAAAATGTGGCAATATTATGGTTTTATATATTGTAAGTTTAGTGTAAGTTGATAGATCTTTACCTACTCGTTTCAGAAAATTTTTTTTTTTGTTAATTTTCTTTATTAAATATTCAACATGCTGCTTAAATGATAATTCACTATCTAATATCACTCCTAGGTATTTATGTTGACTTACAAGTTCAATTGTTTCGTCGTCTATTGTCACTATATGGTTACTGGTATTATATATATATATCAGCTTTTGTTGATATTACCACACATTTACATTTTGATGCATTAATTTTTAATTTTTTGTGTTCAAAATACCTAGATAAATTATACAAATCTTCAGTCAGCTCATTTGTTAATGTACTGTGGTTTTTACCAGTAATTGATAAGAGTGCGTCGTCGGCAAATAAATGTAGTTTACAATTTTTTATTATTTTATGCGTATCATTTATATAAATCAAGAACAGTAAAGGACCCAACACACTACCCTGCGGAACACCATAATTATTAACCATTTCTTCAGAAATTGTATCCCCTATTTTAACAACTTGTTTTCTATTTGACAAATATGCTTCAAACCACTTTAATACAATTCCACTTACACCATATGAATTCAAATTAATTAGCAGTATATCCCTACTTACAGTTTCAAAAGCACGTTTCAAATCCAAGAAAGCCACAAGTATCGTCCCACCACATCAATAACTTCCCTCCATTCGGTTATTAGAGCTTGAATAGCTGTTTCACATGAATGCTTTGACCGAAATCCTGATTGGTTTTCATAAAATATTTTATTTAATTCGAAATGATTAAGTGTTTGTTCATACACAAAACATTCTAATACTTTATCCATCACAAGAGGCACATTTAACGGTCTGAACTCACAGGCTATCGAAGCATTTTTTATTTTAGGGATTGGATTTACTGTTGTCACTTTTAACTGTTCAGGAACGACACCTTTATTTAATGATGTGTTAATAATATTTAGCATTACATGCCCCGAAACCATAAAAATATTTTTAAGCAGCTTTACATCTAATATTGCATTAGAAGACATTTTGTTTTTTAAATTTAAAATAATTTTTCTCAATTCTGCCAATGATATCATTTTGAAATCTTTTAGTTTAGTGTAGTTTATTTCATTATACTCCATATTAAGATCTGAATCAGGAATACTTTGGACTATCTCTTTTATACTATCAACAAAATATATATTAAAGTGTTCACCAATATTTCTTTCTCCATTTTCTGTTCCATGTGGAAAAATTATTTCATCAGGAACTTCTGACTGCATTATATTGAAATTACCCGCATAAATCTGAAAACGCAAACCGCAGCATTGCATCTCTGTTTTTACCTAATTCTGATGGCTCAATCTCGAAAACTAAAATAGATAGAGAGCTGCAGTTTACGCCATGCGATTTATCTCGTCTTCTTACGTACTCCTGAATTTTTTCAGATGCGGACACTTTCTTCTTTTTTTTAGAAAAACCGTACAATATAATTGAAGAATTTATGCGATTTCGACATCTCCTCACAAAACCGCTCTAACTTTTCCTAGACAAAATTGAGCCTCCTCTTTTTGTGCTTAATCGATTGGAAATTAAATTCCGACAAAATCCGATCATATGAGGCATATGTTAAGACAATTTTTAGGTGAGATAGCTGCCGCCAAATTAAGAAGTCCGACGATTTCACTGCTCCAGCGACACGAGTCCGCTTCGAAAATGGAAGCTGACTAGAGGACTTCTGGGTCAGAATCGCGTGTTATTTCTTATGGAGGTTCATCCTGTCCATTTTTGTCCGATTTTTCCCAAGGCTCCGCCCGCGGGAGGTCCTATTGGTCGAGGAATCTGAGATACTATTGGTCGAGGTGTCTGGGTACTTGCTATTGGTCGTGGGGTGTAAGATACTATTGATTGAGGGTTTCTATTGGCTGAGAGGCCTAGGATTAATGGCGGGCGGTGTTTAGGCTCTTTCTATTAGCTGAGAGGCCTGAGATTAGTGGCGGATGGCGAATCAGAAGGGGGTCTGGTCTTGGCTCTTTCTGTTGGCTGAATGCTCGAGGATTAATGGCGTTTAGATTCTTCCTATTGGTCGATGTACCAATGGAGACTTAACAAATCAGAATGGAGGCTTAGTGAATCAGACAGCGGCATGGTGGTATAGCAAATCAGATAGTGGTCCTATTGACTGAGAACGGTAATAGCTGACGATATTGTAACGAGGTAAATTTTCCGTTGCCAAAAATGTAGTTTACATTAATAATATACTTCGTTATTTGCTCCGCTTACATTCGAATCATAGGTATTGTGAATTATTATTATAGATTTCTCCTAATTTAGCTAGATAAACCTGGCAGTGAGAGGGCTATCCGTAATATTAACATTAATTACAAAAATCAACATTGAGGGCGTTGGTAAGACAGCTGCGTAAATTAGTTTCATTAGAGCACATTTGAATATCACTTCTGTTCGATCCGTCAAACAACCCAGTTGGGTACTATTCCGTATATTCACAGCATGTAAGTACACCGTTTTATCATCGCCGCTGGTTTCTTGTCGAACTTTTTATATTAACACCGATAAGAATAATTCACTGAAATGTGTGTTTTAAAGCAATAATTTGAAACCGATTCCGTTTAAATGTATCAGAATATAATTATTTCCTGACTTAGCCGAAATTAAATAAATTTATTAAATTATTACAATATAGTAAGAGAGTCCGAGTTAGGACCTGTCAACTTCTCCGATTTTAATCAAATAGCTATGTTCGCAAGAATTTCCAAATGGGAAAAAGAACGTAGATGATATTTCGAGAGAAAACTGTGTACCGTTTACCGTTTATATTATTTTAATCCAGACCATTTGTGATGGTACTGCGATAAAATAATATGTTGTTCTACCAAATGGGTAGAAGTTATATGTACCGTATATTTTATTTTAGCTAGTGCGTAGCAAAATAAAATCTGTTTTTGCAAAAATTATTTTTGTGAAATTTATTGTAGTGTTATTGTTAATTTACCGTTCATTTTGTTCCCAATATTTCGTATTGATACGAAATGGAACAAAATTCCTTACTTTGAAATAATTTATAGAAATTTATTATAGTCCGGGAATTGAGAATAAAATTTAGGCTGCCATAAATAAATGAACTAACATTATATTCTGATACATAGACATTTTCCGCATAAAATCCGACAAGATACCACGTGGCCGAACCGAAATACATTTAATGAAGGCGCCCAGCTGTGGGGTTTGAGGCGCTTGGCAAACACCGCATGAAGTGTTGATGTAATTTCAACATTTCCGAATCGAACCGAAATACCACCGTTCTGATTATTGCAGTCTGTCCGTCTAAGCAGAATAATCTCCGCCGTAAGCTGATACCAAATCCGATAACCGTTTTATTTTCCGAACCGAGTGTAACCAAGGTTACACACCGCTCCGAATCCGATGACCGTTTTACTTTCCGATCCGAGTGTGACTTAAGTTATACACAGCACCGAATCCGAAAACCGTTTTATTTATTTCGTATCAGTTTTATTTCATTTTGCCAAGTTCTTCACACTTACACTCCAATGTAACATGTAGGCATGATTACTGCTGTAGACAACCGCTTGCTTTTGCCTGGTGTTTGCACGCTGTCCGTTTTTTAAATTACTTGTGTAGTTTTTTTCCGTCTACTGTTTTTTTATATACCGTTTTACTACTGTTTTTTTTCACCGCTTTCACCGTTTGTTTGCTTACCACCGCTTGATTCCACATTAATGAGTAGCTAACTAGCCTCTCACCGCCTGGTTACCCGTACGTCACAAAATGGCGCCCTACCTAATTCAGATTAGACTAAAATGACATATCTTAAGTTTTTCTATTTTATTTATGAGAAACTCCGTATTTTGGTACCTAACCGATTTTTATTGTTTTGTAAACATTTCATTGTATGTTAATAAACTTTGTTATTTACCGACCTCTGCCTTTTACTGTTGAATGTGAGTGAAAGTCTAATCTGCCGTCCGGACCCCTGGACATACCGTGTCTCCACTGTAGCTATTACAGCCCTACTGCAACAGGCTGCGTTTAGGGGGCTAATGTGGGACCTTTGCCCCACGTAAAAATTGCAAAGGTGGCGCTCGAGATTACCGAATTTAACCGAAATACAGCTCAGTGCCAAAGTGACGCTACCACTTGCCTATGCGCTAGGCAACTGGAAGAAAGCACGTCACAATTTATCAGATTACAGAAATGATGGCGTAGTCGAAGATAATGTGTTCGCAGAAAAGACTATTATAAAGATATAGGTGATTAATTTTCTATCTCTATTTCAGGTTAAAGTATATGTGTTTCCTGTTTAAAAGAAATTCTATATTTAAAAGATGTAGGCTGCTTAATATCTAGCCTGAGGTACTTGCTTAAAAATTAATCACCTTATATCTTTTAAATATAGAATTTCTTTTAAACAGGAATCAGATATACTTTAACTTGAAGCACACACAGAAAATTAATCACCTATATCTTTATAATAGTCTAGAGTCTAAACGCCATTAATCCCAGGCCTCTCAGCCAATAGAAGCTCTCACTCCTCAACCAATAGGATACCTCAGCCAATAGGATCTCACACTCGACGACCAATAGGATGTCTCAGCCAATAGGATCTTACGTCCCACGCCTTCCCCAAGGGCGGAGCCTAAGCGTACGCAAAAATGACCAATTCAGAGAAAAATGTGCAGATTTTGTTATTATGGAGTTTGTGTCCCCGAACTATCATAGCTATACTACTCAGGCTAACCATTATTTTTGAATAAACTAATAAATAGATATTAGATTTTAAAAATCTCTTTCACCGTCGGTGTCGTGAGCTCTCGAGCTACATGACATTAGTGCTACGACCAAACATTACAGTAAAACAAACAAGGTAAGAGAATTAAAGCCATGAATTAGTGAAGGTCTCAATGAAAGAGATAAACTTAAACAAAATTATGTGAAAACCCCGCATAATACAGATGTAAAAGAAACATATCAAAAGACACGGTGCGAGCCTACGAATATAAAACGCCCTACAAACATAAATAGTAAATGTAACCTCTGCGCTCTCTAATAAGCTAGCAACCGTGTATCTTTACAAAAATAATATCTACTCCCACTATCGCCTAATTTTTACATTGAAACTTCTCAATTAATGTACGGATTTAACTGAGAATATGCGGTAATTTCCTATCAATTGAGACCAGAATTAATAGTATTAATTACATATTAACGAAGATGCATCCCTAGCAACGCGTAGCCACGGTCCTAGTGCTCCAAATACAAGAATTATATTTTTTTGATCAAATACGTACACAGGTGATTTATTTTGTCCCATTAATTTCGGTATGCATTTACATGAAGTAAGACCATAACAAAGTATACAGTGCCATTTCTCGTAAAGTAGCTCTAATTGAACTCATGCACCGAACACTATACCAGGTGTAACAGGATCATGGTATGCCCTCATTTCTCATTTAGTTTTAAAGATAATTGATTGAAATTGATCATATACTACATACATAATAAGCGGCAATTTTTGACATACAATTGATTTCGGCGAAACCGGAAGTGACACTCACTTTCGGTTTTTAAATGGAACACCCTATATATTATTACATTTTTGAATTCTGCATAAGTTTCTGAATCCAACGATGCCAAATTAGTGACATTTCAAACATCACTTTTTTATAATATAATTTTTAGTTTTCCATTTAACCGTGCTATGGCGGTTACGATTTATTCTAAATGACACGTCTAATGCTATAAAAATCGAAATCCCGTTAAAAACACTAAACTACGTGATTTATGAGCAAATAAAATTCACCAACATTGTTTTTGGGGCAAAATTCAATTTTTTTCAAATGGAACTATATCGGTACCGTGGTACCATTTATTAATACTGTTAATAAGGAATTTATTAATATTTCATATTAAAATGTGCGATAAATACAAACAAAATTACAGCTAAAAAAATAAGAAAATACAATTTTGTTCTAATTAAATGTTAAGAAGTAACTAAGGTGGCTTTGAAAACCATGAAATATTTAGCTTGTCAAACATTTCTTGGTTTAACGGTGTTTTTACTGTGTCTTTAAAAATTGTTTAAAATTCTTGTTAATTGTGTTCAAAATGCCCCAAATTTATACAAGACATGAAAAAGTGGACATGTTAATTATTATTTATGGGGAAAATAAAAAGAAATGCAATTGCAGCTACGGGCCTTTATGGCCGACGATATACTGATAGACAATATCCAGCGAAAAATTATTTTAAACATTTGTAAACCAATCCCGAAGAGAGCCCAACAATGATTCCGAAGAACACTACATTATAGACGAAGGAACGGAAATTAATGTTTGGCTCGATTAGAAGTTGATAACACTATTTCTTTAAGGCTGGGTTTGAATTGAACATCAGTCATCAAGCAGTAAGCCGAATTTTGCACAAATACCACTATAAATCTTTTAAATACCAATTGCACTAGCATTTGTACGAAAGTTATTACAAACGTAGGATGGAATATTGCAATTGGATTTTGTATAATAACGTGCAGCCAAACAATGGTTTTCTGGGACTGATTTTATTTTCGGACGAGTCAAGGTTTACAAATTTGATATTTAAAGGACCTCTGATTGGTGCCAGATACTTGAGGTTCCTGGAAAATGAGATTGCGGACATTATAGATGAAATACCTTTAGATTTAGGACAATGTATGTTTAAAAATGAATTATAAATAAGGGCGAAAAACGTTTCAAAGGCTAAGCATTTCCAGGAAACAGAATGATAGATTTCATGAAAATGTAATCCATTGGAATGAACAATTTTTTAAGACAAGGTAGATAAATAAATTCATTTTAGGTCTTTGTTCTCATTTTTAACTGAATCTTCATAATCGTAGGGGGTTATGTGGATACTAGTTTAATCTGCATGGCCGTAGGGGACTGTGTGGATGCTAGTGTTAGAATGAGAATTGTCAAATAAGAAATTAGACAAAATCATTTTAGGATTTTAATTTGCTAGCATAACCAGAATTCAGGTTAGCGAAAGAATGCAAAGATTTCATTAATATTTCTACACAAAGTTTTTCTTTTAGTTATAGATAGTTATTTTTTCTGCTGTTTGCAAAATCCTATAAAGAATGTTTTAGGACAATGTATTTCCAACAAGATAGCGCTCCTCCCCATAATTCAAGGACAGTAATTGATTACTTTCAAGGGAGATTCGGAGAGAACGTAATTTCGACGAATGGTCCTGTGAGGTGGTCTCCAACGCCACCTGATTTAACGCCCCTTAATTTCTTTGTTTGGGGTTCAGAAGTGCATTGAAATTAATGGACAGCATTTTGAACAAATGTTGTAATTTTTTGTATTCCAAAACCACTTTATGTGTAACAAGGTAATGAGAATAAAATTGTATTTTCTTATTTTCTTTTAGCTGTAATTTTGTTTGTATTATTCGCACATTTTATTATGGCATATGAATAAATTTCTTATGAATAGTACTAATAAATGATACTACGGTACCGATATGGTTCTATTTGAAAAAGTTAAGTGAATTTAAAAATCGAAAGTTAGTGTCACATCCGGCGAAACGGAAAGTGAAAAAAAATCTATTGTATGTCAAAAAGTGTCGTTTATTATGTATGTAGTATATCCTAAATTTCAATCAATTATCTTCGAAACTAAAAGAGAAAAGGGGGGATACCATGATCCTATTACAGCCGGTATAGACTAATATCGGTAATGATTGTTGTGATGACTTGGACGGATTGCGAAGAAATATCGGTTTTTAATTAATAAAGAAATTATTATTTAATACACAAATGAACTAATTTTCTGATGACTTGAATTGATTAAGAAGCTTCGAATGATAATTAAAAAAGAAATTATTTAAACAGAAATTAATAAGTGCAAACAAGCTGACCATTATACTCTTCGCTGATTTACTGCACTTTTTATATAATTATTGCACATTCTATAGGATACTCTTCGCAGTTTTTCTTGTAAATAATATTAGTTTTAGACATTTTCAGTTTAGTTACAAAACAATAAAAAATATATATTTTTTTTATATAAAAATTTATAATTTTTTATTTATTGGTAGATTTTGTTAAAAAATAATCTTCTTCTAGCTAATAGTAACTTACTGTCTAAATTTCAATACAATCGCCCTTAAGTTATTGGGCTTACAAGAAACGTGACGGACGGACACACGAACAGACAGACGGACAGACATACGGACAGACAGACAGACAGACAGACAGACAGACGGACGGACGGACGGACGGACAGACAGACGAACGGACGATTATTTTGAAAATTGTTTAGAATTCGATCACCAACACAGTGATATGAAAATTTCTTCTCTACGAGCAATATTATTTTACAAATGTGTAGATCGAATGCAATATACACTTCTTTTTGTATTTGCGAAGAAGAGTATAATGAATTAATGGTATACAAGTTACTTAATAATTCAAAATATTATAAAAGATGACATGCTGCATTTTGCATTTTTTTGTAATTCTATGAAAAAAATATTTTCTCCAAATGCAAAATAACGCGTTTTACTAAGTGGCAAAAAGCAATAGGCCGCAATATTCGCCTGTATTTGCATAGTAGACATCGGGCCAAGAGAAAGAGCAAAATAAATATTATAGGACTCAAATTAATCTTTGAGAAATTTTAAAATGAGCATATTTTTAATTTTTGAAAAAATGCAATAATCACCCCTATTTAAGGGTAAAAAATATTTAAAAAAGGCGGTAAATAAGGAATATTTATAAAAATAAAACAACTGTTATTTCTCAGATTTCATATTACATGAATTTTTAGAGAGTTTAGGAAATTATCCTACAACCCTCCAACACCTTATAAAAATTAAAATACCAACCCCAGAAAACGAAAAAATGTATAAGTCCCACCTATGATACAATCGTCATGGAATTTTCACTACAATAGTTGTTATGACTAGTCGAACCCATATCTACAGGGAAATTGAGCTACCACCCTCCTACCCCTTCTAATAATAAGAAAACATCCCCAGAAAGAGAAACAATTTATAAAATATAGAATTTGAGTTATAACAGTTGTTATTTTTTTAAATATTCACTATATACTGCCTTTTTAAAATATTTTCTACCCTTAGATAGGGGTGGTTTTTGTATTTTTTCAAAAAAGTAAAAAATATGCTCACTTTAAAATTCCTTAAGTTTAATTTGAGCCCTATAGGATTCATTTTGCTCCCTCCCTTGACCCGCTATCTACTATGCAAAAACAAGCGAATTTTAGGCATTTTCTGCGGTCACTCTTTCTCCGTCAAGTTGACAACACCTCTAGCTGCAATATTTATCAACATATGCAGAATCTGTGGAAACATTGAAAGTGAAAGACGCCAAGTTCTTTTGTATTTAGAGAAAAATCTTTTTTCACACATTTAAAAAAACATTTTTCTATGAATAGATACCGGGCGATTTTAATTGATTTCGAATATTTTTGGAGATATCAGATTTAATGTTTTTGTAGAGAGGGAGGATATTTTTGGATAGAGTGTACTTGGAGCTATTTGTTTAGAGAGAATCTTTTTTTGTGGGTATAAAACCTTCTACAGAAATAAAATAAATATGTTAAGTAACAAAAAATAATATTACTTATAAAGGAAAAATTCAGAATGCACTCAATGACATAAAAAACACGGTCAATATAATTAACGAGCTTACAAATGAAAATGTATCAAAAACCATTATTGTACTTATAGCAAGCGATACAATGGAGATTAGTAATGACCAACTCCGCTTCATTTACTTACTGCTCTATATGTTGTGTTGATTAATGTACTCGGCTGTTGCCAAAGGTGGCTAATTATTATTATTATTTATTCCGGATCAGTCGCATAATTTAATGAATTTAAAATTTTAATGGTTTTGGAATTATTAAATTAGAAGAGTTTCTTAAGTCGGAACTTTGCGACTTTCGTGTTTAGGTGCCAGCTGTTAAATAAATTATTCTCTAACGCCGAAGCCGATACGTCAGGTAATATTAAAAACGCCGAAAAGTTAAAATTAATTTTATTTTTAGCTCTCAATATTGACATAAATCTCATTACTAATTAAAACTTGAACTTGTTTTATTACCTCGATCAGAGGAAACAACATAGAGTCATTATGTCATTATGTTATTAATACCTTTATTAGAATTGCAAGTTTTATGAACTAGGAATAATAAAACTTTAGTACTTAAAAACAACGATATCAAGAAATAAAGGATAATGTTTTATGTACTTTTGCATTCTCTTCACTATTTGACATTTACTTGTATTTTAGGTAAGCATGTTGCTTGGAGATTTTTAACTTTTCTGATTTTATTACGCAGCTAGTTCGGCTGAAGTTACTCAGCGGTTCACAGGAATAACCAGTAAAAGACGGTTAAGAATATATTTTTCATTTATTATTTTTTCTCTTAATAAAGCATTATTTACCTTTACCTAAGAGCGATATAAAAAACCGCTGCCTAAGGAAACTCTATTTCCACACCTAGATTGTTCATTCATGTCGCATCAAAGGAAACATCTCGACTATATTTGCACTCTAATATATGGGAATTATTGGTCATCTAATTTTAATAATATTGGGGGCCGAGATCATAGAAAAATTTGAGGCATTGGTTTCTACCATATATGTTAAAAATAAAGTCTCCAGCTTGCTTTACTTGCTTTCCCCTATTCCCCACCTACCAAGTTCCACCCCTTCAATGGAATCATCTCAATCAGATGTCATTACAATACATACGTGTACTCAAGTGAGTATCTCAATTTTATGTTATCAATCCCTTTATAATGGGGTGGAGGTGGTGGGGGTGGGGGGGTTGAAAAATATTTGAAATAAATCTAAAGCCTTGGTTTCTAGTATGTATATACACCAACTCCCAAGTTTCTCTACTCTTACCAGCTTGTTTTACTTATTTTTTCCCTATTTTCCTCTACTTATCCCCCCGCTCATTCAATGAAATCATGTCAAAATATAATCTAGATTCAGATGTCGTTATAATACATACGTGTACCAAATTTCAAGTGAAAATCTCAATTCAATTTTATCAACTCTTTTAGTAACTAAATGGGTGGTGGGAGGATGGAAAATATTATAAAAAAATCTGAGGCCTTCGCTTCTAGTATACACACCAAATCAAAATTTCTGTACTCTTACCAGCTTGCTTTCTTACTTTCCCCTCTTTACCCCTATTGGAATTGGATGGAAAATATTATAAAAAAATTTAAGGCCTTGGCTTCAAATACATAAACCAAATTTCAAGTTTCTGTGCTCTTACCACCTTGCTATATTTATTTCCCCCTATTTACCTCTATTACCTCCCAACCCTTCACCGGATACGTTAAAAAAACAATCCAGTTCCAGATCTCGTGATATATGTGTTTGAATGTCTTAAACCGTTCCGGAGAAAACGTGCGGATAAAAGTAATTAGAGACAGACAGACCAACAGACAGACCAACAGATAGACAGAAAATTTTTTTCCCCTCAAATTTAAAATCTCGACGTTTCATGGCAACCTAAACCCATTTCAGGAAATACAAATTTTGACATTTTTTTTTACGATTACTATACTTCCAATCCACTACTTAATACAAGAAGGAAACATCTAGATGAACCGCAATTGAAATTTAACACCTAATTATACATTAATGTGTCTATCAACTTTATCTTATACATTTTCATAGAGTTTATACATTTTTTATATTTATTTTTATTGTGTAGTTATCAGAATTATTCAAAACCCAATATGTCTCATTCATTTGGCGCAAAAACATCTTTCATAATTTCTGTTAAATATTTTTACAAGGTCGCGAATGACCCAATAAAAATTGAACAATGACGAATATGTTACTAATAAATAGTTATAATTATTTGCCATTCTTATACAGGGTGTTTCAGTTAAAAGTCCACAGGCCATTATCTCTAAAATTAATAAAGATATTTTATTTTTGTAAATGGCAGATGATTGATACCAAAGAATGGTTTAAATAACGGTGATTAGAATTTTTCCTCAACAGCACACAGAGATGGCGCTGCGATGCAAAACTATTTTTTGATGGCTGGAACCTTGAAACACAAGTCATGTGATTAAACAATAATTTGTGAATAATTTTGATGGTATAGAGAATTTACAAAAAACAAGCCGTTTTGGAGTTACATGAGTTTCTTTCATTAATGCCAGTACACGTGAATTTTGATAAATCCCTATAATTTATTTATAATTTATTATAGAATATTGGTTACCAAACACTTTTTTTCAAGGTAAGGAAAGTGATATAATACACTATCATAAAATTATGTTTACCACTTCCGGCCAAACCGGAACTAACATGATGAACCAATATCCATATGTTCCTACATATTACATTTTTTTTTTCTAATAACGCTTCTAATAAAACGGCTCCCAAAACTTAAAGTAAGTAAGACAACAAAGAAAATACACACCAATTCAGAATGGTAATGAAAAATCTACTTAAGAGATATTAGTAGGCTTTGATTTAATTTTAAGTTTGACAGTTATTAAACAAAGTTTGTAGTTGGTGCATTTCAATCATAGTTTCAAACAGAAATAGTGTACTTAGAAACAATTCAAAGCAAATTAATCCAAATAAGGCAAAAAAAAATTAAATTTAAAAAATGGTTGGATACACCAATGAAGATAAGTTAAATATGATTTTAATATACGGTGAATGCAAAAGAAATTCCCGACAAGCAAAACGATTGTTTTGTTTACGATTTCCAAATAGACCTACACCCGATAAAAAAACATTTATCATGCTGTTTAAAAATTTAAGAAACTGGGGTAGTTTTAAGAAAACTATTCGTAACAGAAATAGGCCAGTTAGAAACGATGAAAATACAGCCTTGGTGTTAAATAGTGTTGTCAACAATTCTCAATGTTCTCTCCGGAAATTGGCATCGGAAACTAATCTGTCGATATCTTCGTGCCATAGAATATTAAAATCAAATAAATACCATCCATACAAATTAAAATTGATCCATCATTTAAGGCCTGGTGATTATGAACGAAGATTACATTTTCTAGCTGAATTTTCAGTTCTTTCTGAAGAATGCCCAAATTTTTTAAAAAATGTGCTCTGGAGCGATGAAAGCCGTTTTCACAACAACGGAGTTGTGAGTAAGCATAACTGCCGATACTGGTCACAAAATAATCCTAGATGGATGAGAATGACCCGAAATCAGGTAACTTTTGGAGTTAACGTGTGGTGTGGAATATTAAATTCATATATTATTGGACCATATCTATTCCATGGGACTTTAAATGGAAGAAAATATGAGATATTTTTGAGAAATGTATTGCCAGGATTATTAGAGACTATCCCTCATAACCAGGAGAATATTTCGTTTCACCAAGATGGTGCACCACCCCATAACTCAGTACTAGTCAAAGATTGTCTTAATGAAATGTACCCTCAGAGATGGATTGGTACTAATGGAGTAGTCAGATGGCCAGCACGATCACCTGACTTGACTCCATTAGATTTTTACCTTTGGGGGTATTTAAAAAGTGTAGTGTACATTGAACCCATTGAGGATATGGCCGATTTGTATAATAAAATATATGCAAGTGTTGCTGCTATAAATAGACATACGTTACAAAAAGTTTGCAATGAAGAGTTACTGAAAAGGTAGGTACAATATGTGTATTCATGAAGAATGGAGAAATTTTGAACATTTAATATAATAAGTACCTACTAATAAGAAAGAAATTGGTTTAATTTCATTTTTAATAATATTTCGATAGTTTTTAAATGTTTGTTTATAAAACTTTTGTTTACGTTCTTTACTGAATTGTTAATATAAATTTAGCCCATTCTAAATTAGTGTGTATTTTCTTTGTTGTCTTACTTAATTTAAGTTTTGGGACGTTTTATTAGAAGCGTTATTAGAAAAAAAAATGTAATGTGTAGGAACATATGGATATTGGTTCATCATGTTAGTTCCGGTTTGGCCGGAAGTGGTAAACATAATTTTATGATAGTGTATTATATCACTTTCCTTATCTTGAAAAAAAGTGTTTGGTAACCAATATTCTATAATAAATAATAAATAAATTATAGGGATTTATCAAAATTCACGTGTACTGGCATTAATGAAAGAAACTCATGTAACTCCAAAACGGCTTGTTTTTTGTAAATTCTCTATAGGATAAAAATTATTCACAAATTATTGTTTAATCACATGGCTTGTGTTTCAAGGTTCCAGCAATCAAAAAATAGTTTTGCATCGCAGCGCCATCTCTGTGTGCTGTTGAGGAAAAATTCTAATCACCGTTATTTAAACCTTTCTTAGGTATTAATCATCTGCCATTTACAAAAATAAAATATCTTTATTAGTTTTAGAGATAATGGCCTGGGGACTTTTAAGTGAAACACCCTGTATAGTAAGACTTTTATATGCTTAAAATGCGGAGTCAGAATGTAGAGCTTGAGAAATCGATGTGTTTTTTTCACTCAAAATCGCAAATATTGTAGATCTAGAAATATTCTAAGTGACTTGTTTTAAAATGTACATATTTAAGTGAAGAAAGTATTAACCGAAATAATTTAGAAACTGCTTCTTGGATACAAAAATAAAGTATTTTTATTACAAGTAAAAGATTTAATAGTATTATTTATAATTAGGGTTTTGAATAGCAACGGATGTGTCGCAAAACATCTTGGAGCACCATCAATAAGTAAAGTATGTCACTAACAAATTATAACATATTCCACTTGTGCAAAAATTCCAGTTAGTAATGCGACAGTTGAAAATGAACACTCGAGGGTCCTATTGGAAGTCAAACCCATTTGCAGGTACTTTAGGAAATACATTTTATAACGCTCCCCGATATCAAACTCTCCTGCTGCATAAAAAGTCGATTACGCAGGCAGATTTCATCATTACCTACATTTTCCCTTTCAATTCGGTCCTATTATGGGTCTCCGTTTAATGTAAAAATTGTTCTCTCGTTTATTTTATTAGCTAGTTTTCAAAGCATCCAATTACAAAGTGAGTCAACATTAGCATTTACATAATGTGAATAATTAAAATGTAGTTTTTACTTCCATACCCACGTATTGGAGTGGAAGTATATTCGTATAAAAATTTAAAATATTTTTTTTGTTAGAATTTATGGCTTAGAATGCCATAAAACGCCGAGGTTTTAAATTAGAGCGAAAAAAATTTTCTGTCTGTCGGTCTGTGCATCTGTATGTAACTTTTTTGTCCGCACGTTTTCTCACGAACCGTTTAAGATATTAAATTGAAATTTGGTACACATATGTATTGTTGCGTGTTTCCGCCTCTAGGAAAC
Source organism: Stenurella melanura (assembly GCA_963583905.1). NCBI lineage: Eukaryota > Metazoa > Arthropoda > Insecta > Coleoptera > Cerambycidae > Stenurella > Stenurella melanura. The sequence continues at coordinate 90,412,982 of OY757314.1, read as the reverse complement.
ACCCTGTATGAATCCGTGGGTTCTAAATAATTTGGGGCAACCACTAACACTTTATTTAATAATTTACTGATTACACAATACTTCTTAATTAACCAAAATAACCTCTACACTTTGTTTACTTGACATTTAACCTCACTTTTCCACTTTTCAACTTCTTCCTCTTGCGCCGGGAACCTCGCCTTATATACTCTGACATTGCCTCTAGAGTTATCCAGAACACAATCGAGAATCTTCTTCCACCACACTCCAGAAAACTTTATCTCTTTCTACAATAGTCATGGGCGTATCAGTCTCCACTTTCTAGGGAGTGTAATTTATAACAGGAACATGACAAGATCTGTAACTAGACTATATTTTGCGCTAATTCCTGTGAAGGGTTGGGGCAAATAAGGGAAAGTAGGTAAAGCAAGCTGGTAAAAGTACAGAAACTTGTAACTTGGTATATACTAGAAACCAAGGTCTCATATTGTACTTCCACATCCACGTAGTGGCTTGGAAGTATAGTAATCGTAAAAAAAATTTCAAATTTTTTTTTTCTTGAAATAGGTTTAGAATGTCATCAAACGTCGAGATTTTATATTTGAGCGAAAAAAAAATTTCTGTCTGTCTGTAACTTTTCTTGTCCGCACGCTTCCTCCGGAACGGTTTGAGATATTGACTTGAATTTTGTACACATATATATTATAATGAGATCTAGAAATGGATTGTTTTTTGAAGATATCCGGTGAAGGGTTGGGGGGGTTAATAGAGGTAAATATGGGGAAATATGTAAAGCAAGCTGGTAAGAGAACAGAAACGTAAAATTTGAAGTATGTTCTACAAGCCAAGGCCTCAGATTTTTTTACAATATTTTTCACCCCCCCCCCCACAACCCCTTCTTCATTATTAAAGGGTAGAAAGAATTTCCCCAAAATATTTTTTAAAATGAATTTCTAAAATAACTGAAATTTGATGAAATAAAATTAAGATATTCATTTAAAATTTGGTACACGTACGTATTATAACGACATCAGGAACTGTATTATATTTTGAGATGATTCCGTTGAAGGGTTGGGGGTTAAATAGAGGTAAATATGGGAAAATAATTAAAGCAAGCTGGTAATAGTACAGAAACTTGAAATTCGGTATATGTACTAGAAGCCAGGGTCTCAGACTTTTTTTATAATATTTTTCAACCCCCATCACCCCTTCTCCATTGTTAAAGGGGTTGATAAAATAAAACTGAAATATTCAGTTGAAATTTGGTACACGTATGTACTAGAACTAGATTATATTTTGAGAAGCTTCCGTTGAAGGGTTGGGGGTTGAATAGGGTTAAATAGGGGAAAATAAGTAAAGCAAGCTGGTATGAGTACAGAAACTTGAAATTGAGCGTATGCAGTAGAAGCTAGATTCAATTTTTTTCAAATATTTTCCAACCCCTCCCCCCCCATCCCTACTCCATTATTAAAGGGGTTGATAAAATAAAATTGAGATACTCATTTGAAATGTGGTACACGTATGTATTATAACGACATCTGGAAATAGGTTATATTTTGAGATGATTCCGTTGAAATGTTGGGGGTTATATAGGGGTAAATAGGGGAAAATAAGTAAATTAAGCTGGTAATGATACAAAATCTTGAAATTCGGTGTATGTACTAGAAGCCAAGGTCTCAGATTATTTACATTATTTTTCAGCCCCCATCACCCCTACTCCATTATTAAGGGGGTTGATAAAATAAAATTGAAATTTTCACTTGAAATGTGGTACGTGTATGTATTATAACGACATCTGGAAATAGATTATATTATAAGATGATTCCGTTGAAGGGTTGGAGGATAAATAGTGGTAGAGACGGGAAACTAAGTAAAGCAAGCTGGTGAGAGTATAGAAATTTGAGATTTGGAGTATGTACTAGAGGCGATGGCCTCAGATTTTTCCATAATATTTTCCATCCCCCGATGGGGAGTGGGGTGCACTCCCTAATTAAAAAAGTTGATAAAATTAAATTGAGATTTTCACTTGAAATGTGTTACACGTATAACGATATCGTAAACTAGATTATATTTTGATATGATTGCGTTGAACGAGTGGGGGTAAATGGTGGTAAATAGGGAAAAATAAGTAAAGCAAGCTGGTAAGGGTACAGAAACTTGAAATTCGGTGTTTGTCCTAGAAGCCAAGACCTCATATTTTTAGTAATATTTTTCAACCCCCACCACACTTAATCTATTATTAAAGGGGTTGGTAAAATGAAATCGAGATATGCACCTGAAATTTGGGATACGTATATATTATAGCGACATCTGGAACTAGATCATATTTTAAGATAATTCCGTTGAAGTGTTGAGGGTTGAATAGGAGTAAATAGGGGAGAATAAGTAAATCAAGCTGGTAAGAGTACACAAATATGGGATTTGGTGTATATACTAGAAACCAAGGCGCCAGATTTCTTTCTAATATTTTTTAAACATCACCATCTTCGCTCCATTATTAATGGGTTTGATAACACAAAATTGAGATATTTACTTGAAAGTTAGTACACGGATGTATTGTACTGACATCTGACTGAGATGATTCTATTGAAGGGGTGAGTCGTGGTAGGTTGTGAATATGGAAAAATAAGTCGGGTAGACTGAAAACTTCATTTTTAGCATATATAATAGAAACCAACGCCTCAAACTTTTCTATGACATTTGCTCCAAATATTATTAAAATTCTATGACCAATAATTTTCACATACTAGAGTGCAAATCTAGTCAAGATGTTTCCCTTAAAGTGACTGATGAAAAATCTGGATATGGAAGTAGTGATTCCTTAGGCAGCGGTTTTTATAACATTTTTCAATCCCTCACCACCCCACTCCATTATTAAAACGGTTGATATAATAAAATTGAAATATTCACTTGAAATCTGGTACACGTATATATTACAATGACATATGGAATTGGATTATATTCCGTTGGAGAGTTGGGGGTTGAATATGGGTGAATAGGAGAAAATAAGTAAAACAAGTTGAAATTACAGAAACTATACAGACGTGTATAGTATACTAGGGGCCAAGACCTCGGAATTTTTTCTATAACATTTTATAACCCCTCCACTCCATCACTAAAGGGGTTCATAAAATAAAATTGAGATATTCACTTGATATTTAGTACACGTAGGTATTATAAAGACAACTGGAATTAGATTATATTTAAAAATGATTCCGTTGAAGAGGTGGGGGTAAGTAAGAATAAATAAGGGAAAATAAGTAAAGCAAGCTGGTAAGAATACGGAAACTTGAGATTTGGTGTATATATAAGAAGCCAAAGCCTTAGCTTTCTTTATAATATTTTTCAGCCCCCCACCACCTCCACTCTATACGCGTCATATCGGCGCACATGGCCTCTGCACTGAACGTCGCGTGCATCGAATCAACGCGCAGGTAAAATAAGTTCTCTACTTGAGATTACATATAGATGCCTATTTGATCCGATTTAGAGAAAAACAAAATTGGCCTATGAGCAAATTAGTCTAAGTCGCCTGGCGGTTAAAGTGTTAAAGGGATTGATAAAATAAAATTGAGATATTCACTTGAAATTTAGTACAGGTATGTAATGCAATGGTATCTTATTGAGATGATTCCATTGAAGGGTGGTGAGGGGTTTATAGGGTAAATAAGTAAAGTCAGCTAGTAAGAGTCCTGAATCTTAATTCTTGGCGTATATGCTAGAAGTCAACGGATATCTTACTCAAATTTTATATTATTAAAATTCTATAGTCAATTATTTCCACGTACTAGAGTGCTGATATAATCAAGATGTATTAAAGAGACTTCGATGGGAAATCTGGCTATGGAAGTAGTGATTCCATTAGCAGCGATTTTTTAAGCTGCATTGGAAAATTTGTCACACTTATTAATCACTATTGATACTATATTTTCCTACAGTTTTATTTAAAAATATGTGTAGGAAATACCAACATTTTACTTGCCGCCATCTTGATTTATCTATAAGCTAAAAAAGAATCAACCACACATGGTTGTAGAGATTTTAATTGTGGACAATTTGGCATTTTATAAATGTCGATCTGATGTAAAGAAGCTGAGATATTCGAGAAAAATAAAAAAATTAGACAAAAATGGCAATAAAATGGCCAACACGAGTGCCTCCCGGCACGCTGTGTCATAGGAAAGTTACCAGGAGAAGTAAGCCTTGATGTTTAGAAAATATTAAGAAGAAAAATTGCTATTACAGCAATTTTCTCGAGCTCACTAAAATCTCTGCTTTTATGGTTCCACTACTTATGGAACTAGTGTTTTTTAAAAAAATATGTCGAGGTTCTAATATCTCGAAAACAGGTCTGTTTCTGAAAAATGTTGGTGTCATAAAAGTTGCTTAGAATGACTCATTACATGCATGTTTTTTCAAGGTTCCTGGGATCGAAACATTTCTTTGCATCGCAGCGCCATCTATACCTCGATTTGTGGAAAAATCGATTTTACTCAAAACTAAAGCCATTATACAGTTCATATCAAACTTACAGCATTCTAAGTCCTAAAACAGAGAACCGCTCGATCTAATAAAGACATGACGTTTGTCAGCTCAACGAGAACTTGAAAATAGGTATTATAATTTTGCTTTTACACCAAAGCTAAAGACATTCTCTCTGATTAAATTGGATTTGCTGAAGCCTTACTGATTACTACTTGTTAGTTAAATCTTATGGAGAAACAGGCATGTACACTTGCCTGCAAACAAAATAGTATATTATTATTTATTATCTAAATTGCCGGCTACTGTGCAAGAAAAAACGATTAAAAGTGGATGCCTGAATTTTTAACTCGAAACGCTGCCAATGCCGTTAGAGTTATGAAAAAAATGGACATAGACAATTTTATGGAGAATTAAATTTTCTATAAAAAAGTCATGGTAGCATATCTTCAATAATTTAGGCGTGAGTGAGTAAAAGTTGAATACAACATTTACAGTTGTCCAGTGTGCAATTTTCAACCATCTTCTCGCCAAAGGCATTTAAGATAGACATATGCTACCACTGAATTTTTTATAGAAACTTTAATTTTCTATAAAATTGTTTACGTCCATTGTTTTCGTAACTAATGGTTTTTGCAGCGTTTCGAGTCAAACGCGCTGGCGTCCAATTTTTCGGATAGGCTCACTTATTGAGAAGCAGTCAGTGAAGAAACCGTGGTGGAAAGACAATTTCTCCAAAAGTGTAAGTCAAACAATCGACAATGTTGTACTTCTATATCTTCGTCGTTCAGCTGCATTAAAATGAAACGAAAGGTGTGTGTGTGTGTGTGTGTGTGTTTCAGGTTTGTTGACTACGGTTACAAAGACCATTCGCCAAGTTTCCTAGTATAATGATTATTTTTTTAATTTTATTTCTTATCACATTATTCCTTGGTTACCAATGTGTACACTTTTTTTTAACTACATGTTTTTCTATTGTATATAACAAGCATATAAGTATTTACGTAAACGAATAAGTACAAACATACAAACATATATCTTTTTTTTTTGTGATATTTTTTTCAGTTTTTTTTTAATACATATTCCCTTTTTTTAAATATATGTATTTTTTTTCAAAAAATTTTTTTTTCGTGTAGTTCTTTATTTCATTTAATAATTTTTTATCTTTTTTTTTTCTTTTTTGTTCAACTTATAATTGGGAACTAACAGTGATACAGGTACGTCTATGGGTCCGTATAGACGATTTTCACACATACTGACTACACCTCGGATAACATGGATTAACATTGAAGAAAAGACGATAGGAAACTTATTTCTAAATACAAGTTACAAATATTACATATTTATTATATTTTTAATTTTATTTTTTTTATATGGCATACTAAATGGTTATATATAAAAATGTTTCTTGATGCTAGCAATTGCACCAAATTAAACGGACATCGTACAAGATTTGATTTATAAATTACATCCAAAAAATGTTTATTATTACCTTCGTTCAATTTACATTCTAAAATCATATGTACCGTATCCACTACTTCTCCACAATCAGATAACGCATTATCTCTCTTATTAATTCTAAATAGATATGATGGTACCAGTGCATGATTGAATCTTAGTCTACATATTTTACTAATTGTATTTTTTGAATAACAGTTTTTGTACCAGTGCTCTTTTGTAGGCAATGGCTCAATACACTTATAATAAGCCCCTTTTTCGGAATTTTGATATAAGTTGTTCCATTCTCGTAAAAACAGTTTTTTTGTTATAGAAGTTAAATCTTCAAATGGGCAAAGGTATTCAGTCACCTCCCCTAAATTTACGGCCTGTTTCGCCATGTTGTCAACTATTTCATTGCCTAAGATACCACAATGAGTCTTGACCCATGCTAAATGTACAATTTTGTTTTGTTTTCGTATTTCAATTATTAAATTTATTATATTAGATATTATATAGTTGCAACTAGAGAAACTTTTTATATTTTTTAATTTATCTAACGAGCTTTTGCTATCAGAAAAAATTACAAATTTTTGTTGTTGTAAATTTCTAACCTGTAGTAATGCTTGCCATATAGCAATGAGTTCCGCAGAGTAGTTAGATAAATTATTATTTAGTGCAAACATAAATTGAGTGTTAGTATTCGAGTAAAAGAAAGCACACGCTGTATTTTCTTCGTTTTTGGATCCATCAGTAAATATAAAATGGTAATCGGGGAAGAGCTCGTTTGTGTCATGTATAAACATTTTGTTTCTAATTTTTTCGGGAAATAATGAGTAATCTTTTAAGAGGTATATTGAAACATTATTGTATTCAGTGAAATTAATGTTGTATATAGGGTTAATATTATCTTGATATAAGTCCTTGACTGTATTTAATGATTTACTGTAACATTCTGTTAATATTAGAGATTTCTTTTTTGCCCAATACTTGTTTGTTAGATCTTCGATGAAAAGTTGGTGAATTTTTTCTATAACTGGACTATTTTTTGCTGGAGTTTTAATATGAATCTATTACAGAGTGGAAACGAACGGTGGCACACAGTTTAATGACAAACGTCGTTGTAATTGCCCGCATACCGCGCCGATAGTGTAAAAGAAAGAGATTCACTTGTTGGCGGCATCTCGTAGCTCGGCTGGACATTTTTACAACTTAGAATGCTATAAGTTTGATATACTCTATAGTCTAGTGAAAAGTTCGAATCTCTTTTAGATATAGTGATAATGGCCGGGAGTTTTAAGTGGGACATCCTGTATTAAAAATTATTAAATATAAAGGTTACTTTGAATTATTTATTTTTTCTGTTTTAGAAAGGACAGCAAAAAGTCGTTTTCCTACCCGATATCCACATTATTAATTATCTAATAGAATTTATCTTTATATTTTGTTTTTAGTTTATGGTTCTGAAAGTCGAAAATTAAAAACTCTAGTAAAAAATGTGAAATCAGGAATGACGAAGAAAATACTTATTCGTCTCAATCTGAATACTGTTACAATTTTCAGTTACCTGGGAAATGAGAAGGAATTATTTATGATAGTGGCTGAATAGAAATGTAGTGCCTCTTTATGTTCCACGTAGATCAACAACTAGCGGAATTTCCTCTAGGTAGTTCAATGTAAAAATAACTAGGGCATAATACACATTTTGAATAGAATTTGATTAATAAATGACTTAGCATTTTATATTTTATCGCCTCTATACATACCTTACAGGGTGAAGCCAAAACCCACAATGAGTCTTTTATAAAGTTAGGTACGAGTTTAAACGAGGTATTCATTAAATTTTGACTCCACCTTAACACTTTTATTTTTAACGTTAGTAGTAGATTATTGGGTGTTCCGGAACCACATCCCGGATGTGGAGAATGTGGAGCTAGTAATACGCATGTCAGCGCTGACGTAATGCAAGAAACACACCCTACCTAAGTTGACCGCCTATCAGAAAAGACTTGGCTGCATATGAGAAAAAACCAAGATGGTGTTTATAGAAAAAACAAAGATGGCGGCATATAGCAAAAAAACTCGAAGACACAATCTGATGTATTTAAAAAATATGTATTTTCTTTGCTGCATAATACGTCAGTACTTTTACTATCATTGCAATGTGATGACTATATTTAAAAAAAAATTCTGTTATATATTCATTGAAAAAAGTATTCAAAGTAAAAGTACTGACGTATTATGCAGCAAAGAAAATACATATTTTTTAAATACATCAGATTGTGTCTTCAAGTTTTTTTGCTATATGCCGCCATCTTTGTTTTTTCTATAACCAACATCTTTGTTTTTTCTCATATGCAGCCAAGTCTTTTCTGATAGGCGGTCAACTTAGGTAGGGTGTGTTTCTTGCATTACGTCAGCGCTGACATGCGTATTACTAGCTCCACATTCTCCACATCCGGGATGTGGTTCCGGAACACCCAATAATCTACTACTAACGTTATAAAACCAAAGGTGATAGCTGGAGAGCCGGCTGTATAGATTTCCTATGAATAAGATACATGAAAATTTTTATGTGAGTGGGTAAGTACTACCACAGACATACAGGGAGCCACTTTTCACTTAGGTTTTATTCTTGCAGTTGAAATTAAAATAGACCAGTCTCTTGTGGTGTAAATTTTTTTATGTTTTCGGGCTCTCTCAATGGTTGCATGCATAGAATCTGCCTCAAAGTATGAATGTCCAGACTCCATGAACTTCAAATCAATGATCTTCAAATGGATTATTTTATTCTTGCAGTTGAAATTAAAATAGACCACTCTCTTGTGGTGTAATTTTTTTTTATGTTTTCGGGCTCTCTCAATGGTTGCATGCATAGAATCTGCCTCCAAGTATGAATGTCCAGACGCCATGAACTTCAAATCAATGATTTTTAAATGGATTATTTTATTCACTACATACGGCATCGCAGCTGCGATGTATTTTTTCTTATTCTTCCCTCCGCATGTATCACTAAATCTAGACATGTGTTACAGTTTTTGGTAACCCATGCAGGTATTTTAGAAGACAAGTTCCGATTTCTGTACTACCTCCTTTTCCATGGGTCTCATCCCATACATAACAATGATCCTCTGCATTTGAGCCATCAAAAATAGTTAAATTTCAAACATGAAGCTTCAGCTTGTAAAAAATTTGATTATCTCCAACGAAAGGTACGGATGAAATCGCTTGTAAATCAAATGTTGCTGTTCTAAAACTTCATCCTTTTTCTGCAACACCTCTATTTCTGTCGTTTTGTTTCATCTGCATCGCATCCTCTTCTCTTTTCTTATGACTTTCGTATTCTTCTTTTAATGGTTCTTTATCTTTTGCACTATTGTAAGCATTGCATCTAAAGCATTGATCCTTTTTCGGACTGAAAAAATTTAGAGCTGGCTCATATTGGTGGATTATTTTCTGATAAACGAAATGAGAGACTGGGTTTATATTCCTAGTTATGCAAAAATCTTCTTTGTAAAGTCTGTACATCATAGAGATGTTTAAGTCACAGCATAAATATTGTTTTTTCGAATATCGCTTGCAGTAATGTGACTCGACGCGCGGAAAGCAATCTATATGCTCCCTAACAAGTGATGCAGCTGCTTCACTTGTTGCATTATATGGCTTTGCATCTTTTCTTCTATCATATCCAACATACATGGCACTGTTACTAACATTTTGCATGCACAACACGATGAGATATAGCGAAAGTTTTACAAAGGAAATTTAAACATACCGTAGTTCTTGAACCATTTGAGTCTCTTAGATAGAAAATTCTTGAAGTTTTGCGTCTGAATTCCTGACTCTATTCCTATTTTCCAATTTTTTTTTCTTTGCTCACGACAGTGCCTATGTATATTGAATATACTTACCTTTTTACTGTAATCGCCAGATAGGAAGAAGCTGGTGCATAAGACGACTTTTTGCCATACCCCTCTTAAACAGATAAAAGACCATTTATAGCACATGTAAGCGATTTACACAGAGACGTCTCCTTTCAGTTATACCAATCATTGCGAACGACATATGGCGTTAGAAAGAAGTGATGGTACTTATCTGCATTAGACGGCTTCTTCCTATTTGGAGATTACAGTACGTACAAGAACAGGATATTCCTCAAATTAAGATAGAAATTAATTCTGGGTGGTTTCGTGTAAATAACTTGCTTATTGTTTACTAATGTAAACAGCTATTAACATAGCTGTTGTATGTCACTTATACATACATGTATATTGAGGTAGAGAAATTTATTCAAGAATCATTGGAATTTTTAAATCGACACATAAATTTTTCTATACTTTGTAATTGTTCTAATAAATCACTATTCTTTTTGTCATGATAGAGTCAAAAATATCATTATATTATTACTATTTACTAATTTTTAACCCATTTGTCAGCCTACGCCTCTGAATTGTTAGAGTGTTTGTCAACATATTCCCTTTCTCTCCATTGTCCTCACCCATAGTCTCAAAATGATCCTTTCGACGCAAGATTATAGTGTATTTTAAACAGGATTATTAATCCGTTTCTTTCTTAATCTGGGGGATATTATTATATAGAGCTAGTAAGGTTTCAAATTTTGCCCACGTCATGGATTTCTGACGTCACTTCCGGTCACGTATACATGAATAAAACTTACGCCAAAATGTAGGTTTTGAGGTATACAATGAGATTGTAGTGAGGTGCCAGGCTTAATTTGCCCGCAACTCTGAGACACCCTCGACTAAATCATTTTTTTTTTGTGTTTTCTTAAGTCATAAAATACATGAATAATCTTTTTAGTTAAAGTACAAGCTATCTAGTTATTAAAGAAAATAAACCCCCTCTTCTTATTTGCCCGCATCCTCCCATTTTGACGTCACTTCCGGTAAAATTCCACGATGCGGACAAAATTTACCTATATGAAAAGTGGCTCCCTGTAGGTCTGTTGTAGTACTTACGCACTCGTACAAAAATTTCCATGTATCTTATTCATATTAAATCTATACAGCCAGCTGTCTACCTATGAATACAAACGTTGGTAGGGTTGCATCTATATTCTTAAAAAAATCAATTAAAAAGAATAGCCCTGCATAGATCACGTGATCCAAAAACCAAGGTTATTATTTCCACATCCACGTAGTGAAGTGGAAGTATAGCACTCGTAACAAAAATTATTATTATTATTTTGTTTTTTAATAGAACACCTTATTTATTTTATCATTTTCCTTTGAATATGTTTCCCTTATTTTAAATGACATAATTGGATAGGTCTAGCAGCAATATTTTTTTCTTATCGGACAATAAGTATACTCCTGATGTGCATATTTATGTGCCTAATTGAAAAAACTTTTATGTGATTTAATTTCCTTTTATTTATTTCGAAGTAAATTATTATTTTTTCATCTTATATCATGAAACAAATTAAAATTTCCTCTTATACCAGGAAATGTAATTTACTTTCATCTTACTTTGTTTCATATGTGGAAATTTAAAATTATTATTTGTTTCTAAACTTGAAGTAAAAGATAAATTTATGATATACCTCGTAATTTATTTTAGTTTCCTGTTATACAATGTGTCCACGAAATAGTGTAAATAATTACTTTTTTAGTATGAACACAATTTTTTGTATTCTGCTTTTGTTTGACCCAAAATCTATTTTCAGCCAGTTAGAATTTCAAAAATGTATAGAGGGTGCTGGTGGCAGCTTAAGAATGAAATTCGTTTCAGGTTAACTGCCACTTCTATACTAGATATTGAAAAATTTTTATAAGAAAAACTTGCTCAAAATTAAAAAATCTGACGTTGTACCAAACTTGATAACTATACAAGGTGATTCACGTTTGATTTTAGGCTCCATGACAGACATTGATTAAAAAAATTAATAAATACCCAAATATGCATATAGTTATTTAATCCGGTTTTTTATTTGGAGCAAGGTTTTTTATAAAAAATTGTAATATCTAGAACAGAAATGGCACTTACCTGAAGCGAAGTTTATTTTTAAGCAGCCATCGGCGCCCTCTATGCATTTTTGAAATTCTAACGTACTGACAATGGCTTTTGGGTGAAGCAAGAGGAGAATACATAAGACATAATAATAGAAAAGAAGCGAATTCCACTTTTAAGCTGCCACCTCTATACATTTTTTAAATTCAAACGTACTGAAAATAGGTTTTGAGTCAGGCAAGAGCAGAATACAGAAAATTGTTTTAATAGTAAATAAAAAATTCTGATTCACATGTTTTCCCCATAACCTCATAATTGCGATTGCAGTAATTTTCTCATGCATCTGCCGATGGCATCATATTAGAAAAAAAGTCATTATGTCTAAGTGGTTGGGAGACTCATAATAATAATAATAATATAGGATTGAAAGGAGTCTACAAAGTGACTTGAAAAAATGTACTGATATATAAAAGGTGTCCCAGAATTGAGTTCTCGGACGAGAATCTGTGATTTCTGAGTTCATATTGGGCCCATATAACCCAACTTGCCTTAGTCCAATAGTGCATCCCTGAGTACATCCTCTTAAAGTAAGAGAGATTTTTTTTTTTACAATAACTTCCGTTATATTAAAGATAAAATTTTCTAATTTTAGTGGGGGATATATCTCTATAAGTACTCTATGTAAACTCGTCAACAAGCAAATGTCTTTTGTTTCTCAATTTTTTTTGATAATAGTTAATATTTGATTGGCTATATTTTTTTAATCGCACTGTAAAATTACGAAATACTGGAAATTTTTTGCAGAGCATTACAAGTGCTGCAAAAAGGTAAGTACTATTTTTTGTAATATTAATCAAAATACATTTATTTGCAATTCTAGAATAAAATGTAATAACTGAAAATTACAGTTTACTCTAAAAACTGCATTAATAACAAATGCTCCGCATGACATCCGCCTATTTCAACATACAAATACTTTTAAAATTTTGTGTAATATCAAAGAAAAATCAAAAATTATCATTTCTTCTCTGTGGGTCATAGGTGCTTGTGAAACAGGAAACCTGTAGCGTTTAAGAAAGAACAGATATTTAGTTATTATCAAGTTCACATAGAGTACTTATAGAGATACAGGTCCCATGAAAACTATTTTATCTTCAATATAACGGAAATTATTGGAATTTTATTTTCTGTCTCATTTTAAGATAGTGTACTTCCTCAGGGATTTTGGACTAAGGTGAGTTGGGTTATATGGACCCAATATGACCTCAGGAAGCATAGGTTGTCGTCCGGGCACTCAATTCTGTGACACCCTGTATAGTATTCCATTTAAAAAAAAGCAACTTGATTCTGTAATATTGTCGCTCGCCCTGATGTTCGGAAATAATTTCCCGTTATAGACTTTTTATCTATACTCCGTTCGCCCAAGAGATGCGGTAAGGCCACTCCCCATTTTGCTTAGATCATTGAGAGCAACAACCAGCTTCAGACGCTACAAATTTATAAAAGCGGCAAAATTCAAAAATTATTGCATGGTATGTTTGCAGTAAACTCGACGTTTTGTGTTTTAAGGTTGTCTGGGTTCTCCGCAGCAGAAGCCTTAAAGATATTCAAAATATTTTCCTTCTGTTTATCCAGAAAATGTTTGCCTTACCGTTTTTTCGGCGGAGGAAGGGCTTGAGCTTGATTCATAATTAATTTGACAAGAATGAATTTTTAACTAAAAAAAGAAAAAGTGGTTCTGACATTTATTCAGTATTATAAATCGTTTTAATTGCGTACCTTGATATACACAAATATGCATATGCACCACAGTATTGAAAAATGCTATTTTATTAGATGAATAGGAATAACAGCAAATAACAACAGTTATTTCTAAAAACCATGCATCAGATTTGAGGCTGAAAACGATTTGTCTCGGAGAACAAATACCTCATATATTAATGGCGTTTTCGACATAGTTGGTTGCAACATGGGTTTTAAAAATTCAACAAATAGGAATATTATATTCAAATTTAGTGCACATTTGTGGGGAGTGGCTTAGCTGAATCTCTTGGGCGAACGGAGTATAGTTTATTCGTTTTTTACTTCCCTCGCACACCGAAGGGAAGTATTGTATTCGAGAAAAAATCACCCTCCGAGATTTTTTCGGATTAACACGTTTCAGATCACGTAGATTACGAAAATATAAGTTATTCAATTCCGTCAGTCTGTCTGTCTGCCTGTCTGTTGGTGCAATATGTAAAAAACTACTGGACGGATAAAAGTCAAATTTGGTAGGTAGCTGACTCTACTACCAGCCCAGAAATGGTTGAACTTTGACTGGAAAATATACAGGGTGGACCGTCCAAAGGGAATAAATAATGATAAATGTTTTTTCTTGCTCAAATTTAAAATGTCCACGTTTCATGACATTCTAAATTTATTTCATAAAAAAAAAAATCAAAAAGAGAAATTTAAAAATTTTGTCAAAGAAAATTTTTTAGAATGTTTTAAAACATATTTTCACTAATAGAATATACGATGGAAAACATTTTTAGCTCAAATTTAAAATTTCCACGTTTCGTGACATTCTTAACTTATTTCAGAAAAAAAAATTCAAAAGCAAACATTTTTGAAAATTTTTTACTACTGTACCAAGAATAAATGGTGGAAAAAAAATTTTGTTTGCTCAAATTTAAAATTTCCATCTTTCATGACATTCCAAATCTATTCAAGAAAAAAAAATTTTCAAAACTTTTTGAAATTTTTTTTACCAGTAGAAAGATTGGAAATTTGTTTTGCTCAAATTTAAATTTTCCCCGTTTCATGACATTCTAAATTTATTTTATAAAAAAAAATTCAAAAAGAAAAATGTAAAAATTTTGTCAGAAAAGTTTTAAAAATATTTTAAAGTATATTTTTACTAATAGAATGTATGATGGAAACATTCTTTTGCTCAAATTTAAAATTTCCACGTTTCATGACATTCTAAACTATAAATTTTTTCGTTTTCTGATGTTGGTATTTTAATTATTACAAGGTGTTGGAAGGTTGTAGGACAATTTCCTAAATTACTCCAAATACGCTACAGAATAATACATAATCCTTAAAAAATTCATACAATAAAAAATCTGAGTAATAACAGAGTTGTTTCACCTTTTAAAAACTTCTCAAAGTTTAATTTGAGCCCTATAGGAATTATTTTGCTCTTTCCCTTGGCCCTCTATCTACTATGCAAAAACAGGCGAATTTTATGCTTTTTTCGCGGTCAATTTTTGTAAAGGTATTTACGCAAGCCTTCCATATTTGGCACCATTTATTTAATATTGATATTTTGCTATCGGATGAGCACTCTGTATATATTTTTTTTGACCAAAAGTTGTCAGGTTTTTTTGTAATAATTGATACCTTCCGATTACTATTCTCATGTGTGTTTTCGTAATTAATACATTTTTAGAGTGACCGCCCGGTATAAATAAAGAGGGAAGTTCTGTGTAAACACCTTTACCGATTTTTTCTTTAAATTTCTATCATAGAACTTGAGCTATCGAGGTCCGACGCACTGTTGCCCAACCCTGTATATAATATTGATTTACAGAAGAAATGTTCCCTTTTGCTGAAATCGCACATTTCAGCTATAAGTATCAATTACACTAAATTATAGTCCTAATAATTAGCAATTTTAAGATTCATTGGTCTCAGCTTTGATTCAATACTAGACTGCTATAGTCTTAAACCGAAAATGTTGTAAACTCTCCGTATACCAAAACATTCTTCTCAATAGGTCATAGATTTGACTGCACTTGATTATTAGATTGTATTAATATTTTTTAACCTGAAGTACTTAATTTTAGGCTTCGATAATTTGCAGTCAACATCAATATAAATGTTAAGAGAACTTTAATTTGTTACCCCAAATCCTAGAATGTTGAAAAGCATTTATTATTTCGTCATCAACTCATGTTTCAGACGTCAGTTTTAGAATTGCTTTTATACACGCAAGGAACTAAATATAATTACACAAGATATTTTATCAATAGTAAGGAAAGCCTTTGTTCCCATGTCTTATTTTAGTACATATTTTGTAAAAGTTTATGACTATAAACATAAAAAATATTGTACATTGTAAAAGCAACTGTTTATTTAAAATACGCGTAAATAAGAAGACTGACATAACAGTAGCTAATCGCCAACGCAGCCAAAGCTTAGCACTGATTACTTTTAAAAATCGATCAATGGTAAAAGGTGGGAAATAATTTATTACGTTTGTAAGGAAATGGCTCTGTGAACGTAGAATGTATAGATACGACAAAGTGCATGTATTGTGAAAGTCATTATGTCTATTCTAACCTAATCGAAAAAGAGAAAGAAATAAAGAAGAAAAACATCAAACATGGCAGAATTTACTTTTATGTGGTGCCACTGATATTAAGTACAATAAGCATTTGCAATCAATAACACTTTACTGCAACATTCTCTTCCTGCGAAATAGTTTCATTAAAAATATTTTAATAACATTTTGATGCAATATTAAAGGTGTTTTAAAATCTCATGAGCTGTTACCTCCATATGCGCACAGATATAAACCCTCCCGTCGACTCTGTTACACTTCTTAAAAATATTATATTATTTACCATTTATCCCGAGCTCTTGATTATGCATACAGCAAGGCAGCCGCCAGTGTTTTCAAAAAAATACTTATAACGCAGAATACACTTTGCCTTTTGCGCATTTCGCAGCTCATAAGATTCTGAAACACCTCTAACATAACACTATATTTGTTTGAACCTGAGAGATATTCTGAATATTTAATTTCGATGTCGTGTACAATGTGTATCTTTGTATTTTTGTGTGTTTAATTAAATCAATTAGACACACATGCTGCTGAAAAATCTGTGTTAAATTCCACATAATTTAAACACACCATTATGTTGTTACCTTTCGAAGGCGTGAAAATAAATCTGTAGTTCCAAACTATCTTTGGAATGCTTAAAGCACTTAGTTAAATTCATAAAATCAGATAGGTGAAATACATGTTTAGGAAACTACATCCATCAAAGCCGTTCGTGTCCCGAACAAATTTTATCTTATCTTACGACAATACCACTTGATTGAAACTGATAAAAAAGTAATTACTAATGAAAAACGAGATTTTAGCAAGTCGAAAAAAATGCCCTACTTTCTTCAGGTCATGCCAAAAGTTAACGGTGGATTTAAAATTGTATTAAAATACCGATACGTGTTACAACTAGTGATAATAACAAACTACGAAGAAATTGAATTTTGGTGCCATCTATCTGATATACGTCTAAACTTCATACAGGATCTATATTCTGAGACCCTAACATCCATTCTTTTAGCAGGTCTCATCCATGAAGTGCCATTTTATATCGTCAGGTATAATGCATTAGAATACTCCACTACCATATTTAAGTGCACTTATGGTATACCATAAGTACGTTTGAATATGGTAGTCGAGTATTCTAATGCATTATACCTGACAATATATCAAGATCCTATTAGTGGATGATAAAAATCAATTAGATGTAAATTAAAACTCATCAACAGCAAAAAATCCAGAAAAAATAAATGTGCCTAGTCAAGGTAATAAATACAATAACCATGTACAGAAAAAGGTTCAACAAGAAACTAGTCATATTTCTAATGGAAACATCACACAGCTGGAAAAAATGCAAACAAAAGTTACGCAGGATATTATCAATTTAGAAAATGATATTCCAAGCACCTCAAATTCCCAAAACCTATCAAATAAGGCCATAAATATATCTAATGATGAAGACGGCTTCACCGAAGTAGTACATAGGCACAAAAAGCCTGTACAGAAATCTCTTATTCCTGCGACTAAATTTGGCACAGGTCAAATTGAAGGAAAATCAGAAAAAATAATCGGCGCCGTTCGTCGCAATACATATATGGGGGTAGAATAACAGCGAGAGATGTTACAGAAAGTGACATGAAGGAGTACCTAAATGACTTCTCCAACAATATGAGCATATCTCAGTTAAAAAACTAAACAACCTAGGAAATAATTCTGCATTCTGTATAGGACTACCTGCTGAGGAACCCTTTCACAAAGTCTACGATGTCCAATATTTGAGGACAGGTGTTTTGCTAAGAGAATACGACTTAAGAAGAACTTTTTTAGCCCAGAGACAGCAGTCCAAGCTCGAAATTCAAACTTTGAGGAAGCAGGAATAGATCAAGTGAAAAAAGCAGAAAACAATCAGAATATTAAGTCCAGTTCTTGCTTTAGTATTCTCCATAAAAACGTCAAATGTTTAAACAATTCAGTGGATGAAATTTAAGAATTAATGAAAACCTATCCTGCAGATTTCTTGTGTTTAACTGAACACTGGCTTAGTCAAGTTCAAATAAACAGTCTTTCAATAAATGGCGATAAACTTACATCTAATCAAAGTAGGAGTGAGGGACAACATGGTTCTACTATACAGTAGAACGAAAACTGTTAGCAAGGAAAGAAGGGACATTTGTCAATTAGGCGAAAGCATGTACAGTGATACAAAGTGTGTTATAGTAGTAGTTATAGTAGTTATGTATAGACCTTCTATGCATGACAAATTGTTTAAGTATGGTGTTAGAGGAGTGGCATTATCTTGGCTAAAATCCTACCTTACGGACAGATCCCAAAGGATGGTGTTATGAGATGGTCCTTCTGAGATCTATTCAAGTAGGGTGTACACCAGTTTGGGCGTTCCTCAGGGGAGTATTTTTGGACTATTACTATTTTTAATTTTTGTTAAACGATTCACCCACTACACTTAGCAATTTACAAAATATAATGATTGGACTAGTTATGCCGATGATAACAATATTCTAATTAGAGTAAAAAATATAACGTCAATAATTACCCTAAGCGACGAACAATTCTGTCAAACTGATATGTGGTATTCCAATAACAATCTTACTTTAAACACCGATAAAACACAATGCATCTTCTTTAGAACTACTCATAATAAGTCTGTTGTTCCCGATAAGATAAACTTAAAAAATACTGAAATAAGTACAACCAACTGTACAGAACTCTTGGGTATTTATATCGATTCGTGTTTAAAATGGAATTACCAAATGCTTCAAAAAAATTATCGTCTGCCTGCTATGCTCTGCGTATCCTAATCAAATACATGGATTACAAAACACTTAAATTGGTTTATTATGGGTATTTTTACTCCACATTAAAATTCGGTATACTTATTTGGGGAACGTCATCTGACATACAGTAAATACTTAAAATTCAGAAAAAAGCCATACGTATAATGCTTAGAATGAACCCTACTGAAGTTGCAGGGGAGTATTTCGAAAGAATGATCTGATAACGGTCATAGATGTGTACATATTTCTAAAAAACCATCCTGAAATACTTAATATCAACTCGATAAGCCACAAATATGACACAAGAGTAAAGATTAATTACAATTATTAGCCTACACATTCTTTAATTTTAACCGAAACGGGGAGTTACTACTCATGTATTTATTTTTATAATCATCTTCCCCAACGAATAAAAAATATAAACAATATTAAATCATTTAAATCAGAGCTTTTTAAGTATACCCGTGATACTGAGCCATACACTTAGTGAATTTCTTTTAATTAACTAACGCTCATCAATTTTAACTATTTGTGAACTCTATACTTGTCTACATATTATATTAAATGTGTAAAGTAAGCCTATCCTGTAGCAGAGACTTATCTATGTTTAATTTTATTTTAAAATAATTCCTTTATTATACCTACTATATTTTATATTTTATATCGAGTAAGAAGTTTTTTGATTTGTTTAGAACTTTTATTAAACCAGTTTTGAAATAAATTGATTTATCTATCTATCTATCTATCTATTATGCAATAATACGTGTCCCAAGAAATCAAGGAAGTCACAGAAAATAAGAAGTATATGGAAATCTCTCCTTCCCAAAAACCCGAACGCTGAAAGCCACCAAGCTAAATATAGTGCTTCTGGAGATAATTGGAAGGAGATGCTATATAGTTCCTTGTCCAGCGGAGAGATATGTTACAATAGATGTGTTACAATAGATGGGAAATGAGATACACCGAAACTTGCTATTCGACTTTGCTCGAATTTAAAATGCAATGTTTTGTAAATAAATTGATGGTCACGAAAACTGGGATAATTAACAGTCTTGCAGGTTGATACCTCCCATCTTTTCCCAAGGAACTTATCACCTTTCTTGTCTGTAGATTAGTCTCCACGCCACTGGCCAAAATGAAAATGGCAGCTCTCCTGGGTTTACTTCATATATTGTGAGGTTACAGGCATTGTAATTATGTTGGCCTACATAAAATGGCAAATATGATATAAAGGCCTTCATCGCCCGTGCCACGGCATATTGAAGTAGGTGGAAGAGCCAAGTTGGATCCATGCACTTACATGCAACAATCACACTAACGAGTCTATACGGATTGTTTATTCCTTATTTGGGAGTCTGTGTACGCTCCTGCTTAAAAAAACATATTCAGTAAATACAATAGAAAATTAATATACATTGTTATAGTTATGAGGAGCAGGTATAGTGCAGAATGCCGGCCATGGTCTTCAAGAAACTAAAGGTTCTACAACATAAATGTATGTACTTCATCACGAGACTTATATCCACGTTTTCACGACATAACTCGACTAGCGGGGTATGTTCAGCTGATATGTCAGGAATTTAACGTATCCTAGCTGATATTCAACTGCTATTACATTAAAACATAGAGCTTCCCCATTCGACATGAATTTAAAAAATCGGTAAAGGAACTTACACAGAACTTTCAAAAATTTTGTTTTCTTAAGTAGGTTTAGAACGCTATGAAAATGAAAATTTTAAATTTGAAAAAAGAAAAAAAATTTCCATCAATTTTAGTGATAAATTTTTTTTTAAAAATGTTGGTAAAAAAAAATTCAACGTTTTTTTTTAAATAAGTTTAGAATGCAATGAATCGTGGAAATTTTTAATTTGAAGAAAGAAAAATTGTTTTCATCGATAAAAAAAATTTCAAAAATATTGGTGACAAAAATTTACAATTTTTTTTTTCCTGAAATAGGTTAAGCGTATCATGTAACGTAGAAATGTTAAACTTGAGCAAAAAAAAATTGTTTTCACCTTGGTAAAAAATTTTTCAAAAATGTTGGTGAAAAAAATTATCAATTTTTTTTTCTGAAATAGGTTAAGCGTGTCATGAAACGTGGAAATTTTAAATTTGAGCAAAAAAAATTTTTTTTCATTATTTTTTCCCTTTAGACGGTCCACCCTGTATATTTTCCAGTGAAATTTCTACCATTTCTTCGCTGACAGTAGCCTCAACTAACTACCAAATTTGACAGCTCTCCGTCAAGTAGTTTTTTAGTAAATGCACCAACAGACAGACAGACAGACAAACAGACAGACAGACTGACGGAATTGAAAAACCTATATTTTCGTAATCTACGTGTTCTGAAACGTCAAAATCCGAAAAAATCTCGTAGGGTGATTTTTTATCGAATACAATACTTCCCTTCGATATGCGAGGGAAGTAAAAAACTAACCATTATACTCTTCGCCGATTTAGTGCAATTTATATATAATTATTGCACATTCTGTTGAATACTTCTCGCAGTTTCTTTGTAAATAATACTAGTTTTAGAAAAAAAAAATTAATTACAATTTTGTTAAAAAACAATAGGGTTCTTCTTTTAGCTAACACTAACTTACTCTTCAAATTTCAGTACAGTCGGATTTTTCGTTCTTAAGTTATCGTGCTCACAAGAAACGTGCCAGACGGACAGACGAACAGACAGACAGACAGACGAACAGATATTTTGAAAGTTGTTCAGAATTCGATCACCAAAACAGTGATATGAAAACTTTTTCTCTACGAGCAATATTACCGGTTTCAGAAATATGCCGATCGAATGCAATATCCCCTTCGTTTTGTATTTGCGAAGAGCATAATAACAAGGGCCCTAAAATGGGTTATTGAGGTATATCTCAATATAATTAAGTATATTTCGATTAATTCTTTATACTTAAGAATAATTTAGGAAAGGAAAAAAAGTTGCAGCAATATTTCCACTTTGACAAGCACAGATAATTTACTAGAAATTTTGTATTACACTGGAATAATATAGTATTTTTTGACGTATATTAAATATATAAAATTGATTCTAGAGATACACCTCAATATATGAAGCAACACTTGGATTTATTGTTTATAATTAATTAGACATTACGAATCGAATGATAGATGCGTCGGGGTTTGATATGTAAGTACCTATCTGATAAGTTTAAAAAATAAAAGGGATATTTACTGTATACCTAATCTTAGCGACACCATGTATAATTGAATTATGCCGCGTTTGAGCAAAATGTTAATAAATTAGGTATGTGAGGTCGGGTACGTCCGACTGCTATTTCTGTTTGTTTAATGCATTTAATGGTTGTATTCTTTGATCGTAAGGGTGCTCTGTTTGTCTGACAATCCTAAACGCTAACGTTAAAACACATTTCCCTATTATTTCATAAATTGTTCACGTATTTGTTTAGCACATAAAATGCAATGGTTTGTGAATTCAAAGACGCTTGCAACTCAACATAATTTTGACTGTGTCTAAGAGCGGCAACGGTACATAATAATTTTATTATTTTACGATACTTCGAGAAGTCTTGTTACAAGAATAATATCGAGCTACTTAGCAATACATAATTAGTGTAACGTAGTTAGAGAATGGCTATAATTAAGTTAGGTAATAATTAAATACCAAAAGTTAACCGAGAACTATTTGTTGCGTGTAGGAATAATGATGTATGTATTTGTCTTTACATTCATTTTAATAAGACGACCTTTGCCTTACTTAATAAATATTCAAATGTACCTATCCTTTTTTTGGCCAGATATTGTTGTGATAAATGGAGATCAATTTGTTTTCAGACCTCATTATTTTCAGGGTTAAAAAGAAAAGCATATTGTATATATTTTTAAGTTTTTTAAGCCTTTAAGAATTTTACAATCTTTTTATATTCATATGTTATCGGAACATTTTTACATGTTTTATAAAAACTATACTGTGGGTGTAAGTGAGGGAAGCACAAATGTATGTAGGCACACGTCCAACAGACATATTTCTTCATAGTTCCATTTCTAAACGGCAAGGAAATATAAGAAATATAAGAAAAACTGGTTTATTCGTTGGATTACCGGATGTATTATCTGGGCAGCTAAACCATGTGATGCTGTTATTGAACCCAGTAAAACGATGCCTTTGAAAAATATCCGATTTACTAAGAAATTAAATTCAGACAAAAAATCCCATGAAAAAATCATCTTTGAAACATTAAATAGACTTATAGCCACCTTTGGCATCATCTTACATCGAAATCAGCGTAAAACATTATTTTACTAAAAATGACCAAAAATTTTCCATTTCGAGGACGACGGTCAATCGCCTTTGGGCTCCGTCGTTCGAATTTTCAAAAGTACTAAAAAATTTGACTACCACGAATTTGGTTTTTCGAAAGTACCACGAAGAGAAGTGCACAGGGCGGAAAACCACTCCATTCAACAAATTTTTCGAAAGTACAACGAATTTAATTTCTCGAAAGTACCACGAATTTAGTTTTTCGAAAGTACCACGAATAAAATCGCACAGGGTGGAAAACTGCTCCGTCCGACAAATTTTTCGAAAGTACAACAAATTTAATCTTGAATTGAAAATACCACAAATTCGATTTTTCGAAAGTAGAATAAAAAGACTTGCACAGGGCGGAAAACCGCTCCTCTAGACAAATTTTTCGAAAGTACCACGAATTTGGTTTTTTGAATGTACCACAAATTTAGTGGTTCTCAGGGCGAAATCCTCAGTCAGGATGTAGCGAGTAGCTATTTTAAACGTCAAAATTTAGGAAAAAATCAATGGGAAGGTTTTTCCAATAAGAACCAAAATCATAATTTAATTATCCTCAAAGTGGAAGAGCATAATCCTTGTCCAAATCACCAGAACGTACATAAAATTAGTCAAAAAACTCAAAGTAGGAGAGTCGATTCCGACGAACCCAAATTACTTTTAATCCAGGCTCATGTGGACATCATAGTAGTCACTCGAAGGCGAGTCAACGGAAAAAAAGTATATTTGGGTTCGATGCCGTTAGTACGTTTATAAAAGCAGGAAAACCATCGAACTCATATAAATAGCTTCTTTAAGCATCCTCAAGAATTTCGATAATTTCAGTGCAAAATTAAAAGTGAATAATTTTCAAAAAGTTCCGCATACATTTTACAATCATTACTAACTGGGAGACTGAATCTTTTTGTACAGTCGATTGTCATAGTTCTCTCGACGCTAGATGAGTTATACTCCTAAGGGAGGTAACGGCTTGCCGAGTGGTGGTGCTCGTTGATGTTTGCCTTATATACATTAGCTAAGTATTGAATATTTATATTTTTTATATTTTATGAATTGTTTCAATAAATGAAAATATATTTTGAATTCGATTTCTTATTGATCCACTAATTATAAGATTTGTGGCTGACGTGCGATTCTGTGGCGTGAGTCGGACAACTACTTAGCCATTTATCCCGTCACGTTTGTGTACTTGTCCGAGTACTCATAGAATTCATCGACGGCCTTAATTATTAAGAAGTGTTTCTGAGAAAGTGCTAATTATACAGTACGTATAATTTTGTCTATTTTCGTCTTGGGGAGTCTGAATGGTAACTTGAATCCCCCTTGTGAGTAGAGTTGATAGGTATCGTAGCGGCGACACGATTCCGGCCTAAATTATATAAAATCCGTATCGTATCCATCAGACCCTACGATAGTAGGTACATCTACAATGCCACAACTCGAATACCTGGTTACCGTTTCTAAGAGCGCTAACTTTAATAATTTCTTTGTACATGAAGATGGCGTCAGTAAATTCTAATTTTCGACAAATGTGCTATACGCGTCAACTCGTCAAGCTCTTTCAGAATCTGTAATAATAAAAAAAATATCAAGAGGGTCTATTGTAATCAGTATATTTATTTTGCTTACGAGCGGAAACTTGGCAATAATAAATTCTTCTAGGAGATTAATGACTGCATTAGCGTTAATGTGACGTAATCTGATGAAATAATTATAAGAATTTCAGTAATCGAATCCGTAAACTTCATAACAATTAAACTATCTGAGATCAAACGTTAGTGAAATTGTTCTCTTTGGAAACTTTAACGATAATTATTATCGTCGAGTTAGCTGAGATGACTTAGGATCAAGCTGGCGGTGATTGCGTAGCAGTTAACTCGATCATAGTTTAATTTCCCAGACGTTCAACTTTCTCATACACCAGGCCTTGCTTACTTTCATGCTGATAAATACTCTTAAACAATTGAATCATGAAATTCACTTAATTTAATTCTGCTAGCGAATTTGCATAAACTAGATATGAATTTCTGTTTGTTTTTGCTTATATGCATAACTAATATTATTCATATTTAATTAGGATAATTATACAAAAGCACAAATAGTAATTAGAGGATGTTATTTTAAGTGTATGTTTGCTAATTGTGAATTGGTAAACAAAGCAAATTTAACAGAGACCTGAGGGAATAGTTGCACTCACGCAAAGTCGAATATGGTGAACATATTGTCACTTTGATGTAGCACATATTATTATATGGTTTTTAAGGTAAACATTTTAAGAGCGTATTTATGGGTCAAAAATAACCTAACTAGCAATTTAATATTTTATAAAAGTTGTAGGAATGTTCCTGACACAAATTTTATAAAACAACGTTAGTGTCGGAAACACTTTCATAACGTTTCCACAGCAGCTATAAATGCAAAATTGGCAACATCCTATAAAATATTTCAATCGCTGCTGATATTTTGTAACGCCTATTGGAACCATTACAAAATAACTGTATAAACATTTCCAGAAGCCTTATGAAAATTTAGTACCATCACTATATAGCAGTTTTATTAAAGCTTAATTTAATTGTATTATAAAACACACTTCACTGTTTGTTAAATTACTGCTATAAAACAACTTAAGAAATGTTTTATAAGAGCTTTTAAATAGTCATTATTTAAAAAAAAATGCTGCTTTATACACACTAATAAAATAAAATGATTTCTAGAATCTATCCTAAAAGTTGAAGAAGTATTTTTGACACTAAAACCATATGGCATTGTGATTTAATACTAGGTACCTAATAACCTAGAATGATTATTTAAGAGACTTGTTCTGGCGACTTACATTACAGCAACTGCAATTATTGATGCGGAGAAAATTTTACTGTGAAATATGGCCATATTTGTAATATATTTTTGATGGGCCTCACATTTATTGATGATTTCTAATAATTTCTGAAATTTTGTAAATATCGATTTCATGAATTTGAGTTTTTTTGCAATGTTAACTCACACTAATTTGTTTTAGTAGTCATAACTGTATAATTAGCACGTCTCTGATTCCATAAATTCTAATAAACGTTTGATATTTAAAATTTTCATATCATGTCATTTTTACCATCACGAACGCTGTCCTTTCAAGATGGCCTCGTTCGATAAAATACTTTTATGTTAGTAGCAAGCATTTTACGATATTTAAATTATTATACGATTGTTATAAGACATATATAAAATAATGCACCATCGTGTAACTTTTTCGTAAATTTTATAAAATAGATCGTTCACTTTCACGATACTTTTGTAGCTCTTATGATAAATCTGTTAGGACTGATAAACGCAACCATGGATACAAAATTGGTTCAAGTTGCATAAATATAACCTAGAAACTAGTAGAAGTAAATCACCTTATTTATGGAGCTGTTTCTTTATGGTTTATTTATTGCCAAAAATACATAATTACTTTTACTAGTGGAAACAACCGTACTTTGACATATGACCTAATACCTTGACAGTGCAGTGAGTGAAACACATCGTTTTATTTTACAGTAGTATAAACTATGTGTTATTGTCAAAACCACTACGCTGTTAATACATGTACCTAATATTTTTACAACCACTTTTTAAGTTTCTCCATTGTCCTAATTCTGGTGTTTTTAGTTTCGCCGTTATATGATCTGTCAAGATCTGCACCGCTCTTGTCAATGTTGGTAACCAACATTTTGGGACAATAATTTTTTTATAAACTTGAATACTATAATTATGATAAATTTTCATTAAAAGACAGACTTTAATTATGACTAAATATAAAGACACAGCTAATGCAGGAAATAAATTTTCTCAAATATGTTTTATTGTATTGTTAGCCACTATCTTTTTATGTTCAAGTAAGCAATTTTGCTTTGTAATGACTTTGTTGCTGTTTCCATATTACATCAAATACAATGCCATATAATAATTATATAACATGCTCTGGAACACAAATAGGCCTTTAATATAACTATTTTGCAAGATGATAAGAAATAACTATAAAACAATTTGAATGTATGTTTATAACGGTGCTGAAAATACTGCTAAATGTTACTAAAAAATCGTTATAAAACGATTTAGTTTTATAAGCTGAAATGTTTTATAACTCAGTCACGAAAACATTTATAAAACAATTTCTTAACTCCATTATAAGATATATTATAATTTTGCTGTAAAAACGTTTTAATGATAAATTTATAAAATAGTTCAGTTGCAGACAACAAAATAGTATTTTCTGGAACTCTAATATAATCCATCGGCATTTACAAGCATTAATAAAATAACAACAAAATAAAATAATCGTAGAACATTTAAATTATAAAACAAATTTGCTGGTTGGGAAGTAGTATACAATATATACTATTTCTAATGATGCCCTCCTTTGTGAGTTGCTGCACCTCAAAGCAGGGACAATTAAATTACCTAGTTACAGAGTGGTATGCAGGAGAGGTTTGGGGTCAATGATTTGTTATTATTGCAAGTATTTATTCAATTTTACAGGAGAATCGATTTAAATGTCGCCGTGTACAGACGTATTTTAAGACGCTCCTTAAAATGTACTAAAAAAGTGGTAAAAAAATCATTAAAGTCGAAACAATTTAAGCCACCAGTAGATTAAGAAATTTTACGTGAAATGAAGTACCTCAATAGAAAAACAAAGTTCATATGGAATTAAATTACCAGGCTTTCAAATAGTATCAAATCAAACAAAGCAAACAAGCGCAAGTTAAGTACAGGGTCTCTACGTACACCCTAGATGACCCAACAAGATCATTTTTAAGTGGTGTATAGGCAATACATAGTCAATGTCAAAATGAGACACATGTGTTTACAAAGCAACATATTATAAGATGCTCTCTAAAAAGCACTAAAAAAAATGGTAACAAACCCCGTTAATGTCGAAACAATTTAAGCCACCGGTAGATTAAGAAATGTTGCGTGAAATGAAGCGCCTCAATAGAAAAACATATGGAATGAAATCACCGGGCTTTCTAATAGTATCAAATCAAACAAAGCAAACAAGCGCAAGTGAAGTGCAGTGTCTCTACGTACACCCTAGATGACCCAACAAGATCATTTTTAATTGGTCTATGGGCAATACATAGCCAATGTCAGAATGAGACACATGTGTCTACAAAGTAACATAGACATACTAGCTGTTTAAAAGTGAATTATTATTTGCTTACTTATAATTGTATTGAAACATAATCTTTATATTATTTTGCAAACAGTAGAAAAACTAAGTATCTATGACACTAAAGGAATAATTATATGAAAAAATATTAATAAAATCTTTGCATTCTTTCGATAACCTAAATTCTGATTATACTAGCAAATTAAAATCCTAAATTGAATTTGTCTAACTTCTTATTTGAATATTCCCATTTAACAACTATCATACACACAGTCCCCTACGGCCATGCAGATTTAACTAGTACTACATAACCCCCTACGGATATGAAGATTCAGTTAAACATGAGAACAAGGGCCTAAAATGAATTTATTTACCTACCTTGTCTTAAAAATTGTTCATTCTAATGGATTACATTTTCATGAAATCTGTCATTCTGATTCTTGGAAATGTTTAGCCTTTAACACGTTTTTCGCCCTTATTCTGGAGCTCATCAGAAAGGCATGAAGCCACTCATAAAGATGTTTCATGCAAAACCAAGACAATTTCTATGAATAAGTATGAAATAATTATATTTGACATTGATAAAAACAACAGATCTTCACCTATCTATTAGCTAACTAGTATTGGAGCCTGGCGTGGATGCTAGTTGTTGAATGAGAATTTTCAAATAAGGAATTAGACATATTCATTTTAGGATTTTAATTTGCTGTCATAACCAGTATTCAGGTTACTGAAAGAATGCAAAGATTTCATTAATATTTTTGCACATGGTTTTTCTTTGAGTTTTCATATACAGTTATTTCTTCTGCTGTTTGCAAAATCCTGTAATGAATATGTTTCTAGCTGTGCTGTGACCTAAAGTAACTGTATACAGTGGAAAGTTTTTAAATGGACAAAATCAACCCAAGATGAAAAGGAAAGAAAATAAATTACAACAGCATGTTTTCACAATATTATGTATAATATAATAACACCATTTTTTCATTCAATCATAGGGTACTTGTATGAGTTTGAAAAGAAAATTTCTTAGTCGGCTACATGATAGAAGATATCGATTTTTTTTCGGAAGGGTAGGGTCCGTTAAAAATCTCCAAGAATATTATTTATCTCGAAAACTGGTAGATTGAAGAGTATGTTATAATACATAAACTCAAGCTAAAATTTAATGAGTACTCGAAATATGCAACAAAATATAGGGTGTTCCATTTAAAATAACAAAGTTAGGTGCGGTGTAAGCGGAATTAACACTTGTGTGCATGAAAATAGTTTCATTACAACCACCATATTCATAAAACCCCGTATACCAATTCTCAAATTTCTAAACTCGACAGGTCCCAAAAAACATCTAATACCCACTTTCCATCAATAACCCTGTATGTTTGTGTATGTGTGTATGTATTTGGACGCGATAGCGGCGAATCTAGTAAACAGATTTTGATGAAATTTGCCCCATGGATGAAATTGTTACTCTGCATGAGCTAAAAAGGCTCTCGTACAGATCTGATATTGTTTAGCACCCTTTTGACACGTACACTTTCCTATACTTTAACAGAATAGACGTTTTTTATTATATATTCGAGAGTAGATGATATTCTATTATTTCAACGATATATCATATGTCGCTTTATTCTGTTTATCTCTCGTAGTATTATCCAACTCCCATGATGGTGGGAACTACATCGAATAGCTCAGCGATAACGCGCCGGGTTATTAGCTGAACTAACAAATTTTCGTTAATATTCTCTAAGGAGGTGCCAGGCGCTTCCAATAGCTGTCCATTTTTTAAATTTTAAAATTGTATTGTTAGCTTTGCTAAATAAACGAGACACTTTTTTCCTCTATCCTCTATGCAATATTGAGCACTGTTGAAATTAGACAATAATGCTACTGGTATTTTTAAGTAGATTATTTTGTTCATCTTTAATTATTAAGTTAATAATCTTATTCTTCCCAATTCTCAGTTTGGGAATGTATATATTTGTTCATTTGGAATTTAGTTTCATGATATGAAATGTATACAGGGTGTAATTAGTTTCATGTCTAGACTAGACAAACAGGAAACCTATATGACCTTTTTCTCTAGGGGCACTTTGAAAAAAACTGACCTGGGTTTACATTTTTAATGTTAAGGTAGGAAAGATGCGGCACTTTGATGGGATTATTTGTATCGAACGCAAGCATAGCATGGCCGCAGGGGTTTAAATAGGATTTGTTTACATGTATTTTTTAATTTGGAACAAAGCTACTGTAGCTTTTATTGTCGTTTATAAGAATTTATAAAATTTAAAAGTGGTTTATTAACATTTGTAACATTGTGTTAAAAGCTTAAAAAATTAGTAATTGTTTTATGAAATTGGAAAACGAACAGTTAGACGTCCGAGATACGATAACAGAAAATAGTTGCGTATTTTAAGTTAGGAAAGAATCTGACTTTTTTAACGAATTGAGCCCATAATTTTTCCCAATCAGGTGTCGAAAACTAATAAACAAGTCTTTGGTCTCGATGAAAATCAATGTAAACAATAATAAACAGATAAAAACAAGACAACGAATACTAATAATAATAATAATACCTTTACTGGCCAATAGGTAACACCCAATAACTGAACAATTCTTTTGAATTTTTTACGAAAATTGTTCGAAATGACCTCCATGTATACATATTTTGGTACGTCGAACTAATAACATACTCCGTTCAACACATTTGGTAAATTAGGATCATTTTTTATGGTTTCTATGCACATTAAAATAGGTCATTGCAATTGTTCTAAAGCTCTTCCACACCAGCTGCATTTCCACCACTTTCTCCATCTACCAAGTCCATATCCGCGAGCTCTGGATAAGTGTAATCTCCCATAATGACCAAAATCTGCGTTTTAAAACACCACACTAAACTGTGAATTAACATTATCAATAAAGAAAACAAAAATAAAAACTTGGTCCAAGATCCAAAAAGTAACACAAAAAGCACGAACGAGAAGTAGTGTCTTACGTAACATAAGTGGCACAAAATTCAAAAAGAAAAGCAACAGACAAAACCAAGGAACAGGTACGTCGCGTCATGCGTACGTTCTTTACCAAGTAAGGACAAAACTGAAATTATTACTTGAGAATATTACAAGGAAGAGTATAGCACGCCTAATAGGATAATTGGCCGCGAAGAAGCAAAAAACATGACGATGTCCTCTGTCGGTCGCTTTTAACTGCTTTGTTGGCTAACTTATTTGCAGGAATGTCAGAGTATCTCGTGCGATAAGACGCGGGGCAATAAAACCTACCTCAATATGCCAGCAGTTATCAAACTAGGTTATTAAATATTTTGAAAATTTTTGTTTATTTTTTTTCTGCAAAACTATGAACTTTAGACCCCATGTTATATAAGGTTTTTTTGTTTGTCTTGTCGTTCCCTACCACCAGTTTTTTTAATAACATGAAACTAATTCCACCCTGTATAGTAATAACCTCAGCTAAGAGTAAATCAAAATAAATTCAACACCTCCAATGTTTGCAGGCAGATGTACGTATATCGGTAATTCTATTTTAATATAAATAATTTAGTTTTTCAGTACATCATTATTCGATTTACATTCATTCAGTCGTCAATTCAGTATTTTATGTATATTTAAATAATACGGATACACTAAATTCTATTTTATTTTAGTTGCTATGCTATTTCATTGTATTATTTCGCGATGATGTATGGAACAAGGTAGAATAATTATCATCGTTATCAAAATGTTGCGAACACATAAAGCTTAACAATAATAGAGATTTTATGGTCGTTTATATGTATATTCGTTGAATTAATGGCGTTAGGAACATATTAAGACATTCAAATTAAATGGAATATGCAAAACAATATACCAACAATTAGTTCTCGGTATATTACTAAAATTATAATTTTCGGTTAAGAAATAAAATGGCAAATATAAATAATAATCATATTTGCCATTCTGCCATTCATTTAGTACTTATAAATAACAAGAATAAGTACGTCTTTTAGGATAGAATTCAAACGTAAAATGAAAAAAATAACACAGGCCTGCATTTGACAACATTTTCAAAGTTGATTTAAAAATTTTAACTGTTTTTTGGTAATTGGGTAGCACTGATTCCAAATCTGCTTTCAGTTTTTTTGTATCACGTAAGGTTATTTTTCAAACCAGCAAAATCAAGAAATTTAGAACAACACGATTTATTTCATTTATAAGCTAGTTTTATAACATATTAAAGAGAAAAATACAAAAACATACAAGATATAGACATTGAAACTATTTGGAATAGTTGTCTATTCTTTACGCTTCTTAAAAAACCGTTTTCTTTTTTCAGAAAAGCTTCTTTTTGTTGTTTTTCTGTCATATTCAGCTAAAGGAAATTCTCTCCTCAATGTCCAACAGTAATCGGCCATCATTTTTGTGTCCCAGCGCCCCTGGTATCTTTTTTCCACCTCTTTAATATCTTGATGAAATCTTTCACCTTGCTCTTCACTCACGTCCCCAAGATTTTCCGGGAAATAGTCCAAATGGGAATGTAAAAAGTGAATTTTTATGCTCATATTGCAACCAAGAATCCTGAATTTTTCCAGCATATTTTCAACGATCTCAACATAGTTTGTGTCTTTATAATTCCCTAGAAATGTATGTACAACTTCTTTAAAAGCATTCCATGCATGTTTTTCCTTATCTTCCATTACATTTTCAAATTCTCTATCTTTCATCAACCTCCTAATCTGCGGCCCTACAAAGATTCCCTCCTTTAATTTTGCCTCTGACAGAGCCGTAAATGTGTTACACAAATATTTAAAACAATTTCCTTCTTTGTTTAATGCCTTAACAAATTGTTTCATAAGTCCAAATTTTATGTGAAGTGGTGGAAGTAAAACTTTTTTAGGGCCAATAAGACTTTCGCGAATTACATTTTTGGTTTCAGGTGTTAAAGTCTTTCTTTGTGGATAGTCTCTTTTTATCCAATGCTGTTCTCGGTTCCTGCTATCCCATTCGCACAGGAAACATGGAAATTTAGTAAATCCAGACTGCTGACCCAAGAGAAGGCCTAAAATTTCTAGATCTCCACACAATTCCCAGTTGTGATCTTTATATTGTATTCTTAAAAGTAATTCCTCTAAATTTTCATAGTTTTCCTTTAAATGAACTGAATGGCCGACAGGAACAGAAGCAAAAACATTGCCATTATGTAAAAGAAGATGTTTTTAATATTTTTTTCTTTTTTTGGGAAAAAAAAATTCTGTGGGTGATGGAGCCCAATGGTATTTAATTAGTTATTTCATATAAAAACTGAGCTTAACAAACAAAAATCACGTCATCACAAATTTCATGCAGACCTGTGTAATTGGGTGTATTTGGAACCGTATTTAAACCACGATTTCAAAAGGCCAGACTTTTTGAAATGCTCTGAAAATTCGCAGCAGTGACCGAATCGTTTGAAAATTTAGTTTTGATCCATTTTCGGTCCCTCCACTTAGTCGACAAAAAGTAAAAAAAATAAAAATGACGGAACCAAGTTCTAATGAATTTATTTTCATTATTCGTTTTGTACTGAGTTTCTAATACTGAGTACAAAAAAGTTTACCTTTTAAAAATTGTCGCGTTTTATTTGGAGGTGGTTCCCGCTCCCTCCAGAGGGGTGAGCAAAAAAGTAAAACAGTAACCAGCGAATCTGACATAGAATCACATTGTAAGAGAAAAAGGCGGTGTACAATTTTTCATGAAAATTTATATATTCCAAGTTATAACGATTTGAAGATTATGATTTTAGCTTTAAGAAATTGGTAACTTGAGACTGTTTTTCGTAAATAACTCAAAAGTCTTACATTTATAGAAAAAGTGACATGGTACAAAAAATTAAGAATAAGAAATTACAAGTATTTTATTTTTTGTTCATTTCGGTATAATGAATAGTTGTAAAAATATAAATATGGCGCTCGAACGTTTATCAGTCGATATATAATGTTTAAATCTCAAACAATCAGTATAATGTTAAAAATACACATAACAGGCATTAAAGGGCTTAAAGCACTCTTTGATACAATTTTTTTCTATTCGTATAGCTTGAAAAATGACGATGTTATGTGCAAATCCATGAGTGTTTTATAATTTTTTTTAATAAAAAATTTAGTCATTGGCCATAGAATAGAAATTACAAAAATCTGTACTAGTACTTATTAATATATAGTATTGCCAACAAGCTCTAATTTTGAGAGCTTCAATTTATCAGAAGTTTTGAAGAAATATGAGATTTAAATGTATCTTTTTCTTTGCCACTAAAAGTTCAAGCCCCACTGTCATATTTCCGAAATTATTAATTCTACAAATATTTTAAAAACTGTGGCGGTTCCTTATACCTCGCCGGCAGATCATCTGCTCTGTTAATTACATTACGAACCTCCACGTCAAGTCCCACGGAAGCGTATAAGGCAGCGGCTACTCCAGCCTTACAGACGAGCTCACGGAGTAGCCACGGAACGAAACGCAAACATACGAGCATATTTTCCAATACCCCAATTTGGCGACCCCGACGTACCCTTCGCCTGTAATCCTGTAACCATTCCTACGAAGACATACGCCCATGCACGAGTCGAGTTTTTCTGGGTTTCTTTCTCGCATCGCACAACCTCTCCCCTAGGATTACGTTAAGGTATCTATATGATCCGATTACACCATTATAATTGTAAAATCGATAATGCACTTATTTAATCCTAGGTTGAGCATGAAATGTAAAATAGTTAAACAGAATAAAAAACAATTTAAAAGGAAAAGGGTACGAGTAGAATACTACAAAAAGGGGTACTCACTTCGTTCCTGCCAACCTAATCCTTCATACTACCCACTTGATCCTCCATCACTGGTAGGGGGTGATGTGGCGGTTCCTTACACCTCGCCGGCAGATCATCTGCTCTGTTAATGACATATATAATATAAGGCAGTGGCTATTCCAATCTAGGCTTAAATATAGACCGCAGAGTACATTTTATCGAACATGTGGATAAAACCATAAAAACTTTTATATTAAATTAATAAACCTATATTACATCCCTGAAAATTCTCCGCCACACATAGCCACCTTTATTTATAAAACTTATTTACGTTTTACATCCTGTGATTACTTATACATCACGTGCATGGTATCCCCTAATTTCAAACACAAAACAGAAAAGACTCCAAACCGTATGAATAAGTATGAAACTGTCTTGGTTTTGCATGGAACATTTCTGGCTTTGTGCCTTATGGGCCTGATGAGCTCCAGAATAAGGGCGGAAAACGTTTCAAAGGCTTAGCATTTCCAAAAAAAAAAAAAAACAGAATGATATATTTCATGACAATGTAATCCATTAAAATGAAACATTTTTAAAAAAAGGTAGATAAATAAATTCATTTTAGGCCTCTGTTCTCATTTTTAATTAAATTTTCATGACCATAGGAGGTTATGTAGATATTAGTTTAATGCATCTGCATGGACTGTGTGAATGCCAGTTGTTAAATGTGAATTTTCAAATAAGAAATTATACAAATTCATTTTACGATTTTAATTTGCTAGCATTACCAGAATTCAGGTCATAGAAAGAATGTAAAGATTTCATTAATACTTTTACACAAGTTTTTCTTTTATCTCTCATATATACTTATTTTTTTCTGCGGTTTGCAAAATCCAATAAAGAATATGTTTCAATCATACTGATTTTTTCTGACATATTTGAGATTAATACATTATATCTAGAATGATATACATTCTAGCGCCATTTATAAAATATCATATTTGTAGAACTATTCATCGTACAGAAATAAATAAAAAATAAAATACTTGTATTTGCATAATCTTATCTTTTGTACTATACCACTTTTTCCATAAATGTAAGACTTTTGAGTTATTTAGGAAAAACAGTCTTAAGGTAACAGTTTCTTAAAGGTAAAATTGTAATCTTCAAATCGTTGTAACTTGGAAAATATACAGTTTCATGAAATATTGTTTTATGTTTATGTTTATTGTTTATTGTTCATAACTTTACATAAATTCTACAAAGCATTTCTTAAACATTCTAGTATCAAGTGATAAATACTATTTACAAAGTATTTCATGCTACAAATTACGGCACCTAAACTCACTGGGAGCTTATCTTGTACCTACCTATACCTAGCTGATAAAAAGTTTATGAACCTGAAATAGTAGAATAAATAGAATAAGAATAAACAGAATACACAGAGTGCGTGGGACATACCCAATAGAACTATTTTCTTAAAATTTTTTTGAATTGATCTATGTTTTCTTGAACATATACCTTAGTTTTTATTTTATATGTCCTTAAATATTTTATTTCTTTTATTGCTACAGGTAAAATATTATGCATTTTAGTTCCAATGTAATCTACAGACTTTGTAAAGGCCGTATTTGTTGGCTTTGGTACTATACCAGCATAGTTTGTTGTAGAACGGGTTATGTGGCCATGATTTGAATTATTTTTTATCTTGGGATTCTTTTGTACATAGTTCAAAATATCCAAAATATATAAGCTTTCAACATCTAATATTTCGATACTTTCAAATAATGATTTTGTTGAGTAATATCTAGGTTTGTTTAGAGTAATTTTTAATATGCATCTTTGGATTACTTTAAGGTTATTTAATGTATGTTGTCCTCCTCCCCAAATTATTAATCCGTACCTAATTATAGACTCAACTAAGGCTTTATAAATATTTAAGAGAGATTGTAAGTCCATATATTGTCTCAGTTGATAAAATTTGTATACAAATTTTCGAATTTTTCCTGTTATTTTCTCCACGTGTATGTCCCATTTCAGAAACTGATCAATGTATAAACCTAAATATTTAACATTTTCGGATGATTCAATGTATTCTTGACAACTGTTACAAATAATGAGGTTTTTACATTCATGACATTTTAATTAATTTATTTGAGATTTTCCTGCTGCATTTAGAGAGAAAGTTAAAAATTTTGTTTTTGTTTTATTGAGAGTTAATAAGTTATTTTTTAGCCAAATTATTACATGGTGAAGTCCCCTTTCCGCTTTAACTTTACTTCCTCCCAGCTGATATCAGAGAATAATAAGACTGTGTCATCAGCATATGAGATGATTTCCCCTGAGATGTCCAAGTTCAGCATATCATTTATGTGATTTGAAAAAAAATAGGGCCTATGACTGTTCCTTGAGGTATTCCATAGGTAACTCTTTTTTCTTCGCTTTTTTCTAATTCTATACTGACAGCCTGCTTACGATTTGTTAAATAATTTTTGAGTAAATCACCGCATATGCCTCTGAAACCATATACATCTAATTTTTTTAGTAGCTTTTCATGACAAATCGTGTCAAAAGCTTTCGCTAGATCTAAAAATATTGCCAAAGGCTTTTGATTGTTATTTAGCTTTTGATACAAGTAACTTGTCAGATTATACATTGCGTCGACCGTTGACACGCCCTCTCTAAATCCACTAGATATTATGTTATACTTATTAAAATGTTCTAATAACCTCTTCTTTATACATTTTCTATAATTTTGGCGATGTTGCTAATGAGAGATGTAGGACGATAGTTTGAAATGCTATTTATATTTCCTTGTTTAAATAGTGGTTTTATAATAGTTCTTTTTAGTGCTTTCGGGAAATATCCTTGCTGAATTATCAAATTTATAATATATTGTAATGGCTTTAGTATTGTAAACATTTTTCTCTTACAATATGATTCTATATCAGATTCGGTGGTTACTATTTTACTTTTTTGACCACCACAAAAAATCATGCTTTATCATTTTCAAAATCACGAATTTCGTTCTTATAATGCAATAAATAAAGCCCAAAGTCGGCCTGCCGCTAAACCGGACATTCGGTGTCACGACACCGCTCTCGCAATTTGGTAGACCATTGTCTGAACATATTTATTTCAATATGTTTAGACACGATCTAGGTGTACCGGCAGACTGGAAATTTATTGCTATAGTGACCAGTGAAAAGTACACTTATTTAGATTCAACGCTATATATTTAAGGCTTATTGTTATGTTGATGTGTTATTAAAAAAAAAAAAAACAAAATAGTGATAATATTAAAATGATCAAGTCGGCTACATGTACAAAAGAAAAACAAAGTAATTAATAGAAATGTTAGAAGCATGACTCAAATTATAGGATACAACCAGCCAATAATTTCAAAATTACAGCCAGCCTCTCACGGACTGAGATTGCAGTACGCGTTACTGTATAGTCTCTCTATTTTTGGTTTAACTTTTTTACAAGAAACTCGAAATCAAAGTTAGACGTTCTAAGAAAATTTCTATAGTATTATGGGACTTGCAACCTCAATTCAGCTAATAATTTAGAATATGCTCCTAACTCGTTTAAACGCTTTCTTTTTGCAACCCACTGTTTATCCCAGCAAGTCCGTCGTCGTATTTTCACAATGCAATGAATAATCACTGCAGCCGCGAAACCTCGTCTTCTTCTTGACGGGATCAAAAACTATTTGATGTACGTATAAGTGTCTATACTGCAAATTTATATCGTATGGGCACAACACTAAAGAAGTCTTGCAACTCTAGTCTACTGAGATGCTCAAGACATCTCTCTATGCACAAATTTGGCTCATAAGTTGAACACATTATAGAGTAATCTAGACACAACTCTCGACATTTTAGTGTCTACGTGTATCCATACCCTAACGTTACAAACCGCCAGTTATCACAATTTTTTTTAAGTATAATATTTACTATAAAAACAAATTAGTTTTATGATAAATGAAAGTTGTTAAAGTTATACATGATATTTCTATGTCGTATTGCGTATCTCATTTTTATACAGGGTGATTCATAGTGGATGGAGTATTAGAAGTATATGGAGAACGGGTAAACGTATCCTTTTGAAAATTTTGGGAGTTACTAATGTCAGTGTGGCCAATTGAACCAAAATAATTACTAGCATGTGGTAGTTCGGTTATACCGGAAGTCGATACCAACTTGCTTATTTTAAATGGAACACCCTATATATTGTCGATTTTTCAGAATGATCATCAAATTCCAGGCATGTAGCACACCCTATATCTAAACCCAGCAGTTTCGGAGATATCTGACATTTTATAAGAAATTTGCAAGAACCGCTATAAGTTTCTTAGTGTAGCAGATGTTCATTTGCTCCTTGGCACATAGAAAAAACACAGGGCAAGCTACACTAACATTTAAAATAAATTCCATAATAGTATACTGTTATATGTGGAACACTTGATATACCAAGTTTTACACTTTCACATTACGTTCTTCAAATTCAAACCACAAAAACTTTTATATTTCAAATAGAACACCCTCCATTTTTTTACATCAAGTTATTTAGAATTAAATTCCTTTTTTTCTGGTGTACGCATTGTAGGGATTAAAATTACAACTTTTTGAAATATTGGCGATTTTTTTAAATGTTCAATAATTTTTAGTAAAAATTGCCATCAACTTAGCCATGACTAGAAACAAGCGTTAACGTCGGTCATTCTCTCATATCAAAAAATACCAGCACGATTGAATTATACCCAAGAAGAATATTAGATTTGTTTATTATTTATGGAGAATGCGATGAAATAATATCAAGAGCATGTAACGCATTTGCTACTCGATACCCACAAGAACAGATACCATCATCATACACTGTAAAATACATATTGGACAATGTTAGAATATTTGGCTCGGTCGAAGCAGGTATTCTGAGGAGGAAGCTGAAAATCTTTTTAACTTACTATTTAAGTTTTACCCAAAAAATTGTAATGTCACCACTCTATCGTTTCTCATCGCACAGTAAACATTAAACTGCTAACGTTCTTAAATATTTCGCTCCCTGAATACATTAGTATTCGAGTTATTTCAGTAATGGGATTTATGTCGATTAAAAAGTCAATTTTAGGTAAATTTAGCATCATCTCCACATATATTTCCCAAAAAATAATTGTCACCTTCATGTTGTATTAAAATAAATTAACAGAAACTTTTTCTCGACAGGAAATCTGGTCCTTTTAATTGTTGAACCATATGGAACTTATGCTTTAACAACATTCTGTGAATTGAGCTCTTGGATAATCCCGATTCCAGAGCAACTTGTCCTGCCTTGACGGAGCCAAATATTTTAAAACTATTCAATATGTGTTTGACAGTTTACGGTGATGGTTTCTGTTCTTGTGTGTATCGAGTAGCAAATGCGTTACATGTTCTTGATAATACTTTATCACATTCTCCATAAATAACAAACAAATCTAATAAGTCTTCGTGGGTGTAATTTAAACTTGCTGGTATTTCTTGACAAGAGGATGACCGACGTTAATGATTGTGTCTAACCATGGTTAAGTTGATAGCAACTTATACTTTTAACTCCTACAATGTAGATACTAGAAAAAAAGGAATTTAATTTTAAATAATTTGATGTAAAAAAATATGGCTTGTTCCATTTGAAATAAAAAACTTTTTGAGGTTTGAATTTGACAAAATATAACGTGAAAAATGAGACACTTGATATACCATTATGGAATTTATTTTCAATGCAGAGTGTAGCTCGCCTTGTTTCTTTCTACGTTCCAAAGAGCAAATGAGGATCTCCTACACCAAAAAAGATATAACGGCTCTTGCAAACCACTGTCAAATTTCTTATAATATGTCAAATATCTCCGAAACTGCCGTGTTTAGATGTAGGGTGCGCTACATGATTGGACTCAGAACTTGATGACCATTCCGAAAAGTCGATAATATATAGGGTGTTCCATTTAAAATAGGTAAGTTGGTATCGACTTCCGGT
Source organism: Stenurella melanura (assembly GCA_963583905.1). Lineage (NCBI taxonomy): Eukaryota > Metazoa > Arthropoda > Insecta > Coleoptera > Cerambycidae > Stenurella > Stenurella melanura. The sequence continues at coordinate 90,371,777 of OY757314.1, read as the reverse complement.
ATAACCGGAAGTACCACGTGCTTGTAATTATTTGATTCGATTGGCCACACTGATTTTAGTTACTAACAAAATTTTCAAAAGGATATGTTTACCCGTTCACCATATACTTCTAATACTTCATCCACTATGAAGCACCCTCTATATTGATATTATGTTCATTAATACTACCAAAAAGAAAAACTATACCTTAGCCTCCATTTATCAGCAGGTATATGAATCCATTTGCTTACCTGAAAATAAAGAATAATATTAAATAACGAAAGATGTTTTTGCTTATTAGTATGTAAGTAAAATATATTGCCCAAGAGATCATACAATTGACCTAAAATGAAGGAGAGTGAGAAGCCATAAAATAAAATATGCAAAATATCAAATTGAAAACCGAAATTCTGAATATAAATTTGGAAATTTAGAGCCAGGATATCTGGACGACATAAGGCTGAGAGACCCTGTATATTGAAGTTTTCGCATTGTTTTGTGCTTCGTTTAGTAACATTTTGCTTCAAAACTATAATAAAATAAGGCTTATACAAAACAAGGTTATTTACGTGCATCTAAGTTCATCAGTTTTTGAAAAAGTAGGCAAATATTAACATGTAGGCAAAGTTTCATTGATCACCCAATACTACCTTATATTTTCTATTGTTGTCAAACTACCATGTATATAGCAATTATTGATTCCTAATTTAAAAACTGGAAATGATTTATAAAAGAGATTTTGTAGAAAGAGTGATGAAGTGCTCAGCTTACACGAATACATGATTTATTGAAGGCTACAAATTTTTAAACTGTGTTGCCGTTGACGTATCGGTTTATTATCAATTCTGTTTGATAAACGAATTCCGTATTACGCATGTATAATACTATATATATGTTAAAAAATATGATTTGTTTTAAAACGTCCCGAAAGGCAGATAATTCAATGAATATTTAAAGTAAATAATTTGTAAGTGTCTGAAATATATCATTTTCTGACTTTGTGGAGTTAAAAATATAAATGGTGGCCGCGGGAACAGCACACGCAGTTCAGAACAACATGCGGCCAAGTGATTTATCATTTGAGGCAAATTGCTGAATTTGGGGTTTGTGGTATTTTATTTACTCCACTCCTGCTCCGCCGGAACAGTCTACTCTCTTTCTGCAGGTATTATTTGGCTAAAATAGCGCTCGACGAATTTAATCGACTTTCTCTCTCTCCTCTAAATCTGTCCAAAGCTAATTATTACATTTGTCAGTCTTAATTAGAGTCGGTATGCCTAAGTGTCTGGAATTTATTTGATCTCAATTTTGCGAAGGTAATTAATATCTTAATTATACCTTTTGTTTAATAATTAATGTTTCACCTTATGCATAATTTATTACGAGACGTTTTTAGGAGACTTTAGGTAAATGATATTATGGATTTAATTTTCCATTAATAATAAATATTCTTTAGTAAGTATTGTGTTTTCTTGTTCTTCTTATTCACAATATTTTTTCAGATTTCTTGTGGTATATGCATAAATTGGCTTTCCTCTTGATACGAGTCAATCTTATACATACCATTTGCTTAGTTTTTTTAAATTTAAATTATCCCATACTTGGTGTTAATTAGGCGATATCCCAACTTGGTGCGGCACGACTCGACGGGTATTAGTGCAGTCAACGCAGGGTTTCACTTCTAAGTTGAGTGCTAGTGAATGGATTTTAATGAAACCTTGTGCAAATCTGTTTGTAATAACGTTAATAAAAAAGTAGAATATATTTACCTTTTTTGGCCCAAAATAAGATATTCCTACTCTTGTGAATTTTCTCTGAAAATGCATATTTTTCGAGATATGGCCACTCGATAATTTCTAAAAGTGGGGGAGGGGAAAGGTGAGTAGAAGTTAAGAAAACAATCTGAAAAAAATCAGATGAATGTATCATCGAAATACAAGACTTCTTTTTATTTGCAACTTTTCCGTAAAGTGCGTTTTCACTGAGTTTTTTCGGCAAAAAACTTAATCAACTACCCCTTTCTTTGAAATTGTACTGCTTTAAAAATATGTGTTAAAAATTTGAGAAAATTCAGACTTATGCATTGAGACATTCTAAACATTTCTTATCTCTTAGAATGTTCTTGTCGCTTGCTAATTTTCTGAGTTACAGGCAGTTTTTCACGGTAAATAATGTACATTTTTCGCACATTTTCAATTTACTAATTATATTGAACCTTTAAAATAGGCTAGACATATTAGGAAAAAAATGGGGGTTCAAAGGAAAGTTTTGCTATAGTTTTGATTTTCTCACCCTCTATGTTTTTTGGGTCGCTGAACATGAATTTGAAGTTTGCAGGCAAAAATTTGGTCCGGAACTTTGTTTATTTGGCACTTCACGTTTTTCAATCTTTGGCCTATATCTCATAAAGGAAGCATTTTCTCGACAAGCCCACTCTATGCAAAATTAAAGTAGATAAAATTTCCTACATTTTCCATACGTAAAGTTTTTTTGGAAGACTAATCGTTCTGCCGCTAGAGCGCGCCAAAAAATTGCCATATTCCCATATCTAGTGAAATTCACCGTTTTCGTGGAAATCGCCCATGCTATGATACTTAACTGATCGTAAATGATTTATAATGAACTCGTGTTTTGTATGGGTTATCACGAGGGGTAAACCGCTAGGCCCAATTTGTACACCTGATTTCCCTTTTTGGGCAAATCTTGTATGATTTCCCCTGATTTCCTCTGATTTCCTCCTGATTTCCCTGATTTCCTCCTGATCTCCCCTGATTTCCCCTGATTTCCCCCTGATTTCCCACTGATTTCCCACTGATTTCCCCCAGATTTCTTCTCATTTCCTTTGATTTGTTTCTACATTAATACTAGACTTTGAAGTTATATTCTATTAATCATTTTTTTAAATCGTTAATATTTTTGAAATAATGTTTATAATAGTGGGTTTTTTGTTGTATTATGCCTCTAATTATTATTATGGTCAAAAATGTTCGTTTTAGAGGTGATTTCAAGGTAAAGCGACTAGCTAGACAAGTAGTGAGTTATTAGAGACCTTAATACACATGATGATAAGTTAACCTAGCTCAACACCCATGTTAAAGGTATATTTTTATGTACACTAAGACAACGCGTGTAAATAAAAAGTACATCTAAGACATTTCATTAAAAAAAAAAATCTGTTAGGAAAAAAAAATCAGGTGTTACAATGCAGATAATATTTTACAAAACTTAAGAACTTTCTTTTTAAACTTTGCATTTTTATTCGTGCTACAGAAGAAGGCCTCTGTTATCTCGAAGGTGGTTTGTAATTCCTTCGGGTATTTAAAATTGAAATTAAAATATATAGCAAACGCTATTTGAAATGCCTCTAAAAATGATGTAAGTTCCTCAATTTTTATGTCTTCCACATAGACATGCCGTCTATGTGGAACTCGAACCTGGAAACATTTAGGACAAGTTAGATGTATATTTTAATTTCTCATATCAATATGCTCACCAAATAATTTTACAATGGAAGGAGTTCTGATTTCCATTATTTCTATGTCCTTTAAGTCCTCTTTCTGCAAAATTTAATTTAGTTAAATATTATAATATTAAAAATATACCTAATATTACCTGAGATTCCATATAAAATGCATTAAAATTTTCATTAAAATACGTAGCTATAGTTCTTATAGCAATCATGAATATTTCAGTATTGGTCACGTTATTAGCGGAATTGCATTGAATGCCCTCGTGTTGTCCAAACTTCAATATTTGAGCCATCTTTTTGTCGTCATTAAAAACATTAATATCAATTTTCTTTAATGCGTTAAAGTGCCAAAACAATCCTTTTTTTTTAAACAAGAGAGGCCAATGTTTTTTTATTTCTCGATGCTGGGATTTTTATTAATAAATTGTCTGCTTTACGTAACATTCTTCAGCAAATTCTTCGTTAAGTACAATATCTTGTCCTTCCTTTTCATTTGGTTTTTCATTGTCTTTGGCATCGTCGAGTCCAACGTGTTCATCCTTCTGTTCATCTTCTGAACTATCTGTGCCTGTCGGGGTGTCCGTGCTGTCATCAACTTGTACTTCCTCGCTCTCATCCGAGCTCTCATCGGTAGTGCTTTCCTCATATGAATATCGATTTTTGATTGTGGTATTGGCTATTTTTTTAGGTTTCTTGTAAGATTCTTTATTTGTTTTTGTCTTTCTTTTCTTTGACCTCACATCTTGATATTTGCTATTAATAGCCTCTGCTATTTCTGGCGATAATTTCAAGATACATTTGTCATTTTCTATAGATACATTTTGTATTTTTGTGCTTTGCTATATCAATTTCTGTAATATCCTTAAGAGAGTCAAAATTCGGGGCAATGACGAAAAGTAAATTTAATTTGTAATATAATAATTGGATTGTACATATTCTGAATAATATAATATATTCTATTATATCCCCAAGCATGTTCTTTATTTGCTTAATTATCACACCCTATCCGCTAAGCCGAATGGATTTTTCATGAAATGAAGTTGTCGTTCTTTTTGAGGATTTTTCTAACAATCTAAAGGTTTCTTAGCACCTAATTTAAAATTGAGTACCTCGGCAATATTCATCGCCCTCTAATCCCTACAATTTAAGTAACGAAAAACTCGTATGATATCAAACAAAAATAACTTCAAATAAACAAATATCATGCTACCAACATCCAAATAAAATGAGTTTTCCTAAAAGTGAGGTTATGCTTTTATCCTCTCACGCGAGAACGGTCCCGTTCCCTCACAATTTACCAAGAGAAGAAACTTCATCGATTTTTTGGCGTGATGTGACCGCTCCCACAGTTACAGAATACGCTATTTTGGTTGTGAAGAGAACTCCGCCCACTTTCTCATGAAAACATGTGCTCACATCACATCACACCGATACAGATTAGCTACCCAGATAAGATTCCCAATATTATTATGTGGAATAGTTTTTACTTTTAGCGCCAAAAGACAGACAGACATACCGACATAATTGAATAAACCTTTATTTTCGTAATGTATATCATTTAAATGTAAGAATACACTAAAATATCGGAAGGTGAACTCGAGCAAAATGACGATCCTCTACTCAATGCTCTATAACAAGAATATACCAATTTGAAATCTATGTCAACACTATATTTTCATAAGAAGGCCAAAATAACCTCACTAACCGATTAAACCCTATACATATACAATTCTACGTTTTTAACAAAATTAATACTTACTCTACTTAACCAACGTTTCAGAAATACTTATGGCCTCGCTTATAGCAAAATAATCACAGTAAAACAATGGCACAAAGACGAACACAATAAAACAGTAAAGCAAAGAGGTAGTTGCTATTACTATTTAACAACCTGTTATTTTATAACTACTATTATTTGTAAATAACGTCTCTGAAATAACATTTGCAAGCTGCGCGCTACGGTATGCGAATGCTAATACTTCTCAGTGATCTGTTATTTTTAAACTGTTATTTTAAAACAGTAGTAACAGTTTAAATCTGTTATTAAAAAATAACAGCTTTTACCCTTCATCAAGCGAATTTAAATATACACGTTTGCTTTTGAAATTGGTAAAAATTATTTATTGAAATATCACGTTCGAGATAATGTTTTAAGTGTATGGATTCAAGTAGGTATTAGGACATATTTATTTAGTCACTAAAATAACATCTAAAAATAATTTAAATGTTTAAAACGAATAACTGAAACGGTGTGCTTGGTTTATCTTCTATATTATATAGTTTACAAAATAAAGCTGGCAATATACTATGCGTATTGACCAGATCCCCGTTTCACAGAAAAATAGAAAATCTTATATTATCGTACTCCACAGCCACGTTAGTACGATATTATATAGTTTTCGATGTTCCGCTGCAACGCGGATTCGGTTAAAACGCATGGTATGTCGCCGGCCTTATGGTGCCGAAAAATTTTTCAAAATACCCTTTTTTTAAGCAAAAGATATTATCTGAATTACCTATGCGCATAATATATTTCAACAAAATGGCAGTAGATTTCCCCCTGATTTCCCCTGATTTCCTCCTGATTTCCTATGATTTCCCATGATTTCCCCGGATTTCCCCTGATTTCCCCCTGATTTCCCCTGATTTCCCCTGATTTCCTCCTGATTTCCCATGATTTCCCCCAATTTGTACACCTGATTTCCCCAGCGGTTTGCCCCTCGGGTTATCATGATTACTGAATATAAAGTTCTAAATTTCCAAAATTTGCGTGAGACTCCTAGTCAGCGGATCAAGTTGTAAAAATGTTGGAAGGAATATTCGAATGGTTTTTTACAAGCCCTTATTTAAGGTGGCCATTCCCTAGAAAGAGACATCCGATAGGGAAATATTTACTATTTTTAGCTATAACTTTTTTTTCTTAGTACGTATATTTAAATAAACTGTAAGAGCACCTAAGTAGAACCATAACAAGACTATTACTATGAATTTTCACTCAATAATTTTAGTGGTTTGCAAAATAGCTCGATTTAAATTTAAAAATTGTGTTAATCTTCCTATTTCGTAGTTTTAAATCGAGCTATTTTGCAAACCACTGAAATTATTGAGTGAAAATTCATAGTGATAGTCCTGTTATAGTTCTACTTAGGTACTCTTATATTTTCTTTAAATATACGTACTAAGAAAAAAAAGTTATGGGCAAAAATAATCAATATTTCCCTATCGGATGTCTCTTTCTAGGGAATGGCCACCTTAACTTGATATGTATGTAGGGATGCTAGTTTGTTCAGGGCAAATCTTGCAACTGAATTTTACCACAGCCATAGAAAATGCCGACACCGTCATTGTGAACGAAGCCCTGTCTTTGGCTGATCGTACTGAGACTAAGGTGGTGGTTGGAGAGGACATCGACCTGTTGGTCATCCTCACGTGTCTTTGCCAACGAGAAAACGTATTCTTCCTGAAACCAGGAAAAGAAATCGTTCCTCCAATCACTTGCTCTCCTGTGCACGCTCTGCAAAACAATACCATTAAAGAACATGTCATGTTTCTTCACGCAATGAGTGGGTGTAATACGACTTCAGCACCTTACAACCAAGGGAAATTGAAGTTTGTGAAAACTCTCACCAAAAACCCCCACCTTGTTGACGTTGTAAGTCTGTTCAAAAACTCTGAGGCAACTTCAGAAAGCATCGCAGCAACGGGGGAGAGATTCCTGGTCAATGTGTACGACTACACAGGAAGGACTGAACCGTCGATAAATCATCTGAGGACATTAATTATAAGAAGGCAGCTTTCAAGATCTCATCAAAAATAGTTGCATTGAAAAATGCCGAAGATTGGGGTTGGAAACGAGCAACAAATTGCCTGGAACCGATCACCTCTCTACAAGCCCCTGCTGCTCCCGAACTGCTGCATCTGGTGTTATGCAGATGCGTTAAGACCTGCGCAAAAAAAATTAAGCTGCAAAAAAGCAGGCCTCGATTGCACCAATCTGTACATCAACTGTGAGGGGTCCTGCAACAAAGTGACAATCGAGACAGATCTCACAAATACCCTTGAGGACAGACCATTCGACGTCGAAGTACAGGACGAACTGGGCTTCACCTTTTCCCCGGTTGTCGAGATCATCGAAGAAAGTGTGGACAAGGAGGACGAAGGATGTACCATTTCCTTCCCCAAAAACGACAATCATACACTTGGAGCATAAATGTACCTGTCTGAAGTAGTTAATATGAATGTACAAGCTGACCCATATATTCTGTTCATTACAGACCCCCACCACCTGAAAAAAATGAGAAGAATAGATGAACGAACTGAAGAGGATGTTACAGTTCCTTGAAAAACGAAGGTATGTACAAGAGTACCTTCAACAGTAAACATGTGCAGATTACTACTCACCTCGTTTAACATTCGCAACATTTATCATTATAATAATATGAGTATATATTATACTACTGACTATAATACACTGTATATAACAACTTTAGTAATAACTGCGTTTCATTTATTTGTCTCCATTTTTTCAATTTTCCTATATTCATTATTCAAGTGAGGTATACTAGGTCCGGGAATATGGTCCTTTTTTGGCGCGCTCTAGCGGCGGAACGGTTCGTCTTACAAAAAAGTGGTATATGAATAATAAAATGCACGAAATTTTGTCTACTTCAATTTTGTATGGAGTGGGCCTGTCGAAAAAACGCTTCATTTCTGAGATATAGGCCAAAAACAGAGAAAAGTGCCAAAATTTGGGCAAAAAGTGCCAAAAAAACAAAACTCCGGGCCAAATTTTTGCCTGCAAACTTCAAATTCGTGTTTAGCGACCCAAAAAACATGGAGGGTAAGAAAATAAAAACTATAGCAAAACTTGCCTCTGAGAATCCTAATATGCTTAGCCTAAAACTAGTATAGCTATATACGTGTAATATTTTTCTATAATATATAGATCACGCTCATTTTTCGAATTTTCATGTATTTTTTTATTGAAAATATGCAAAAAATGTAGTACATCATTTATCGTGAAGAACGACCTGTAACTCGAAAAATTAACAAGTTACAAGGAAATTCCAACCAACAAAAAATGTTTGGAAGGCCTCAATACACACGCCTGATTTTTTTCATATACTCATATTGTATGTTTTTAAGGCGCTACAATTTCAAAGACAGGGTTAGTTTTTCATGGTTTATGGAAAAACTCTGTGAAAACGTACGGAAAATTAGCAAGTAAAAAAAACTCTTGTATTTTGATAAGGCATTCACCTGAATATTTTCAGATTCTATTTTCAACTTTTACATTTCCCCTCCCCCACTTTTAGGAATATTTCGAAAAACACACATTTTTCGAAAAAATTCACAAAAGTAAAACCATCTTATTTTGGTTTATTAACTGTCAGATTATTCCCACTCTTTGATTTGAGATCTCTAAGCCGTTGCGAATTTTCTAAGCAATTATATTTTCTAGCAAAGTAAATAAAACGTTACACTTTGTTGAATAATATGTTCGACGACCATAAGGCAAAATCGGCCACTTGCCAGTTGAGCATAAGTTGGCGTTATGTAAATATCATCAGACACACAATGATCAGACTTGCTACCGCTCTAGTTCTGTTCATTATTCTGTGTGCCTCTAAGATTTGTGCCATTAAGGAAGCAGATTTATTCTTTCAAGATATTGACCTGCAAACTTCCTGGTTTGCCCATTTTGACAACAATTCGATTCTTCGAGAAATGCTACCTTCCTGCATTCTCAAATTTTTCACTATCGAAGCCGTAAATATGTAACGAGACTTCTGTCCCGTTGCATAAATTGTCATTGCAAAATCTGGACTATCACATATTCGACGCATATCTGAATTTAAGGATCATATGTTGTTTCACGCCGGTAGGCGTGCGCTCTTGTTCCGGCGATGTGATTGAATACTCTTGGTTTCATCGTTTCATCGTTATAAACTATTTATTTTGGTTTATTAAATAGCATTTAGTGTATCTTGCGAATTTTAGAGGCACAATTATATGTGATCTTGTGTTCATTGCAATGCACGTGTGTAGAAATTAATATTATTATTAATTTTGATTAAGGCCTACGGAATAGGTCTGTATTGAATTCGCTTAGAAGAGTTACTTCTCTGGTTAACTCTGTTCCTTTATTAGATTAACTTATTGTTAAAGTATATTTCTACAGTCGTCTTGATGGTAAAGTTCGGTATTACTCACGACTGTTGGAGAAGTCTTCTGAGTTCCTGTGCCATTCCTTAAATTAAAAAATGCTAGCAATTATGTTCTTGAGGTAATAAATTGGTGAGGAATAATCTAGAATCCTTTTATTGTCGCACTGACGATCTCGCACCATAAATTAAGATGTTCATTCGTATGTTCTCTTGCTTATTAAATTTTTAAGATATTGAGATCCAAAGTCGACTTTCTCTTATTTTTTTTTTTAATTTATTAATCAGTATACCAAACCAACTATCGCTTTACATTTTTCTTCGTCAAAAATTGATTTCAGTATCGTGTTATTAATGAAATAATTTTTTTCTCTATGTTATTAACATTTCTTTGATTAAAAATTTGTATTACAATCTTGAATAAAGTTAAATTCTGTGTGATGAATTAGTAATAGCAGTTTTGATTAAAGTCCTCAGGGCTAAAGTTTTAATTAAATTCCAAATTTGTCTTTAGTAGAGTTACCCGATTTTGTTTAGTCACATTTCAGCTTTGTCATATTTCATTACCTAAAGTTTAAAATTTCTATTTTTTTACCGATTTGCCATTATTTGTAATAATTGTGATCTTGGCCATGCCAGGGGTGATACACTTTTACTGTAGTGTTTTCTAATAAAATTCAATGAACATTAAATTGCAAGTTAAATGTTCAGTATAGTCCTAGTAATTAGACAAAATTTAGAGACTTATCGTTTATTTGCTCTCAATTTTATTTTTCTTATCAATTATTCTCTAAAATCTACAAGTTTTTGAAGTAAATACCTGGACCAACCACCAACTGGATCAAAGCATACGATAAAGCTTGTTTTTGGCCGGAGAGATAAACCACAATTTGCTGTACATCTGTCCAGACGTGCTTTTAACCTGGTACTTCTTCTTAGAGACAAGGGCGAGATTATTGAAATCCTCAATTCCCGGGTACCCGTGGCCAACTCCAGGAGCCTGATCACGTCGGAATTCCACGCCATCCACACTAAGTTACGTAAGCCAGCTATCACTGTACTAATAATATCAGTAGCAACTTTGGCCAGAAGACTACTTGTAAACCAGTTGATATTTTAATCATTTAATAAATTTTTAATTTTTCCTAGCCGATTTTAATTATTAGATTATTATTAAATCAAAGATTTTCATACTCGTTTTTAAACTTTCACTTAATAAATTACTTATTTTGTAAATTATTTACTTGTTGTTCAATATATTGTTTGTTTTTAAGGTGAGTTTGAATGTGACTGAACAAGTTATATAAATATCAGTTATATGTTTTGTTTGTAAAATATTCCTTTTTGAACTCGCTGGCGCCCCAATATTTGAAAGTGTAACAAAAGTCAAATTAAGGGAGCCAAGTCCGGCCCTGGTCTCATAGAACCACCGTATTTTCTTACTTCTGATTTCTGTAATATTTTAAGGGTTGAGACTTTAGTAAACTATCGTAAAATACCGGTCACAGATACATCTGTTTTATGTTATTTTAGAGTCCAGGAAACGTGTTAACTTTACTCTTTATTAGGTAGTCGACGTTAGCCACTTGTAAACAATAAATAAGCATCCAAATTATTTTATGTCCAATTTGCTTTGCCCACTTGAAGTTAAAGGCACTTGTTGAAATATCCACGGGGGGTATAGTTAAATTTTCTAGACTAAGGCAGTTGAAATATGATTCCAGGAACATATGTAATAGACTAAGATAGATAGACCAAAGAAGGCAGATTTTTTCCCCTATACAAAGGCAAAGCAAGGAACAAAAGGGGTTTTTTTCCATCTGCTGGACTGGTATTATAAAATGTTAACGATAGGCCATATGATAAATACCATGGCCCGTTAGGTAATTTCAAATAGGGGGTACCGTTTAAACTACAGAAGGTTTTAATTGGTCGAGCTTTTAAAGTTTACTGCCCACTTTTGAAACGTCTTTTTTCTATTAAGATAACATCTTAACTTTTGGCTTAACGTCCGATCGGTCATCATCTAGGGTATTAGTAGTATAGTAAATTCTCGTTTTGCGAACCCTTTTCAATTCTAAAGTTTAAGTACATTTGTTAAGGATTTCGCCGGTTTTAATAAGTAGAAAACTAATGTGTTGTAATTAATGATCTAGGAATATTCGGTCGCGATTCAGCTAAAAGATTTGAACTTACCGCGGACCATTTCATTTCTTAATATTGTGTAATTACTGTTTGTTAATTTATTTAATCGTGTTTAAGTGTTTGTGATTGTCAATTTCATTTGCTTTCATTTTCTTATGTAAATATAGTGGTTTAAGTGTTTTGAGAAATCACGTGTTTTATTTGCTTGTCCTGAAATTAAGTTCATTTTATATTCCGTAAAGTTTGTTTGTGAAGTAACCTGGTTGATGGACACCAAAAAGGATAAAATCACCTAGAAAGCAAAGGGTAAGCACAGTTTTGTGTTCGATGGATATACTATAATATCGACGGAGTTTGCAAAGTGATTGGGCCACTCCGTACTCTGCCAATGGTAATGTCTAATTAAATCATGTAATTAGGGGAATAAAACCCCAGTTATTACAAAAGAAAGGTAGTGTTACAAAGAGGACGATTTAATACGATTGATAGTTCCAGGTAAGCAAAGATAGCAGAAAGGGAAGAGGACACCACCGAAACGTTGGGCTGATATCACCAAGGAATTGATGGGAAAGAGCCGTGTGTCTAGTAGCCCGTGTCAGGTACCATACTGCTGCTGAACGTATCATGCAGCGAAGGAAAGCCATCTAGGACAAAGTATGGATGACAGAAAGTTCGCTGAGATGTTGCGAATGAAAAGACATACAGAACAATGTGACGCTGACAGAATTATATTGAATATAAAGTATTGAAAATAAACAGATCGGTATTTGTTTGGTGTATCGAAATCTACCTAATTGTGTGGTTGTTACATGAGGCTTTGGGATATGTAAAGAAATCAGTACGATTTTCTACTGCATCGGTGTACTTTTCCCACATTCTTATCAAGAACTCGTCTTTACACAAAGAAGGTTATCTTACTTTTTCTTCCGCGGACGCCATTTTCGAGAAAATTAATCCTATTTTGATGTACGTTAGCATGTTAAAACTACCAATAAATGGCAAATAGACAGAAGCTAATTTGACCTACATAAGCTGTGACGTCATTAATCCTCTGGATTGAGCAGTACTTGAGTTTGTTATAAAATAATTTCCCAAAGTACGAATTATAATATATGTCGAAAGCGTCTTTTAGAAAAATGGGTAAATTCTTTGAGGTTTTAGCTAGTTGTAAATGTCATTTACTTTTGAGATATTTGATATGAATTTAACTTTAACACTCCATATTACGCTTATTTACTTTATTGACGTCCGTGGTTCCTTATTCCCACCTATATGTAGTTATGGTGGATGCGTACTTTTTTAACGAATTGACTGACATGCATCATGTTTATGAACATTAGCTTGGCAGCTGAAGATATAAGGAAATGTTTCCAAAGAGAAGAATGTCCATTAGAGGCATCTCGTCTCAACTGATAGTCTTTAGAACATACCTGGTCATTACTAAAAGCACAAAAAATGGGAAACCGAATCATACTAGTCGACGAAGTAATTTTTTAGAAAATTCAACACGACCATAATATAAGTAAAAATCGTATTAGTATCTTAGAAAATATTCCAGTGATATGTTTGGCAGATAAAACATGAGCAACAACTACATCCTTTCCACATCACAAAGTGCAAGATCTGTTTTCCGAAGATTGCTAAAGTATTAGATTTCTGTAATTTTATCATTGAAGAACGTTCACAAGACCCTTCTTTCATAAAAAGAATTAATTTTACGGATGAATCTTATTTTACCAAAAGTGGTATATTTAATTAGAGAGACTGAATAGGTGAGGACATTTCCAGTTTAGAATTGCAATCAATTATTTCATCATGATATTGCGAGACAGTATTTTGGGACCATTTCAGCCTTCTAAATATAGAAAATTAATTTGAATTTTCATATAATATCCGATAGTATACGATACATGAACCAGCATGGAATCGGACATATTGCATCCGTGTTCGTATTTGGCTGGTCCTATGTGTATAATCTAATACGTATTGTGGGACCTTCATAACATATAATATAGTGTGCCTCTCAAGTACGAAAGAATTGTACATAGATTAACTGATTGAACTGAACAGTTTGATATTAAAATCTGTCAAATGTATTAGGTGGAGAGCCGGCTGTATAGATTTCCTATGAATAAGATACATGAAAATCTTCATGTGAGTTAGTAAGTACTACCACAGACACACAGGGCCCCACTTTTAATAATAATAATAATAATAATAAAAGGTCTTTATTTCCAATATAAATATAAATAATTCAATAATATACAGTTTCTGCAAAAAAAAAAATAATAATGCAATTATTGGAAAAAGCCGAAGATCAGGTAGTCATGCGCTGCATGACTTCTGTGTTTCATCTTAAGCTGTACACTAGTAAACACATCCATATAAGCACATACACAAATACACATACAGACATCCATTACACATACATACATACACACCGGCAAGTAACGTATAATTATATAACACGGAAAAGGAATAACATTGGTCCAGGGCATGCTCAGATCTATTTTCTCTATTCAACGACTCAAGGAGTTACCCTGCTCTGCTAATAACAATTGTCTATAATGTCGCTTGAAGGATATAATAGACTTATTTTTTATGGCCGTTGGAATCGAGTTGTATATATTAGTGATTTGGTAAGTAAATGAGGCTTTGAATAGTTCCGTATGATGAGAGGGAGGGGTGAGTGTACCTTTATATCGGAAATTTAGGTTATGGACGTCTGTTCTATATGTTATTTTTTTATGAAGATATGCAGGTATTTTATTTTCAATAATTTTTTTAAATAGACATGCGGAGTGCAGTTGACGTCGCCTGGACATATTTAACCAACCTACTTCTTTAAGCTTGTGTGAGATATGTTGCCCACGCCTAATACCAAATATTAGTCGTAGGCAGGAGTTCTGTATTACCTGTATTCTGCGGGCATCCTCAGCATAGATGCAGGGACCATAAATCACACTACCGAAATAAAATTTGGATAATACTAACGACTCACATAGGATTCTTTTGGTTTTTTTGTTTAGGAAAAGCCTGTTTTGGTAAATAGTTTTTAAATTCACATATGCGACACGTATACAGTTATTAATATGAACTTTAAATCTCAGATGTGTGTCAAAAGTCAGTCCTAAATTTTTGGCGTCTTTAACTGGTGCAATTAGCTGTCCATTCAGATTTACATGAACTTGTTGGGATACTAAGGACCGTGCATCTTGTGGACCGAAAATAAGCATCAGATATTTTATTTGCATTAATATTTAATGAGTGGCGGTTAGATATATTTACAATTGCCGCAACATCAGTGTTTAAATTATTTATTGCATTTTCAGTTTCGGAGGGGTTAAATGATAAATATAGCTGCGTGTCGTCAGCATAAAAGTGTATGTGACAGTGCTGAAGTACTTTTACAAAATCAGATGTGTATAGAGTATACAAAAGAGGACCTAGGATTGAACCCTGTGGTACTCCAGATGATATTTCAAGGGGAGAAGATATGTCATTGTCGATTTTAGTTCTTTGAATTCTGTTAGAGAAGTAATTAAGAAAAAAGTTAATTACGTTTTCAGTCATAATTTTCATTTTTGCAAATTTTGCCCGCGTCATGGAATTCTGACGTCACTTCCGGTCACGATTCTTTGTGTCATCGAATACATGAATAAAACTTACGACAAAATGTAAGTTTTGAGGTATACAATGGGATTGTAGTGGGCTACCAGGTTTAACTTGCCCGCAACCCTAAGACACCCTCGATTAAAATTTTTTTTTTCTGTTTTCTTAGGTCATCAAATACATGAATTTTTTTTTTATGTCAAAGCCTTCTAGTTATTAAAAAAATAGGCTGCCTCTTCTTATTTGTCCGCATCCTCCCATTTTGACGTCACTTCCGGTAAAATTCCATGACGCGGGCAAAATTGGCTTATATGAAAAGTGGCTCCCTGTAGGTCTGTGGTAGTACTTACTCACTCATACAAAGTTTTCCATGTATCTTATTCATATGAAATCTATACAGGCGGCTCTCTATCTATACATGTTTAATAAAACTATAGCGAAACAAACGAAAAATGCAGTCGGGCGTTGTCGACTACTACTATAACAAAAGAAAAATACCGTGCACATAACATCACTGACACCACGCTAAACTGTGCCGTGATTGAGCAAAATATTGATTTATTAAACATGTATTCGCAGTTGGTCACACACGACTGCGACGTCTACTTGTTCTAATTGCCTCAATTGGAAAGTTCCTCATCTTGCTGTTTATTTTCTTCATCCAATCTCATAGTCGCAGTCAGTGGTATCAATAACAAGGGATCCACGGTATATTGTTGCGTTACAAGGAAACCTCAAAGTGGCGCTTGAGAGAACACATACTAACTTTCTTTTAGAAGTAGCATACACCTTAACAGTCGAATAGAGCAAGATACTCATATGTGAAGTTTGCAGTACATGAGAGATTTCTACACAATATTTTTTTCTAAACTGATTATTAGTACTTGAAAGTTTAATTCAGTTGTATGAGATGTATTTTTGTAATCAATAACATGGAACGTTCAATACACCACAAAGTGACATATACGAGGTTTCACAGGAGCAACAATGTAAAATGACTGTGTACTTGATGATGTAAGTTTTATCACCTCCAATTGATGTCAGCAAGGTTGGTGAAGCGCACTAGGGTGACAGTATACGAGTGTAGTGTTAAAGTAATTTGGTGTTTGTGAAAACTGTTTCGGAGGTATTAAACTTTTTGACTATAGAATTGTAGACCGTTTGACAAAATTCTTACAAAATTTTAATGGAATTATATGAATCCCATTGAGCGTGATTACAGTCATGTATTTTTCTATTTGATTAATGCGAGCAAGTCAAAACTTATGTTTCGGCCCTATTTAACAACAAAAAAATCGGTGAAGATATTTACACAGAACTCCCCTCTTTATTTATGCATGGCGATCACTCTAAAAAATTATTCATTACGAAATGACATTTAGAATAATAATCAGAATATACTCATCACTATTATTGCAAAGAAAACCTGATAAGTTTTTGTCAAAAATATACATAGTGGTCATTCGACAGCAAAAATTCAATGCTAAATAACAGGTGCCAATTATGGAAGGCTTGCGCAAATACCTTCACAAATATCCGCCATGGTTGAATTATTTCTTGGGATGACCGCCCTGTATATTTTTCAATAAAACTATAATAGGTGCATATGCCAAATATTATGGCCATCTGTCACATTTTCACTTCCACATTCACGTAGTGGAGTGGAAGTATATTAGTGGTTAAAATATTTCATTCTTATTTTTAAATAGGTTTAGAATGTTATGAAATGTAAAAATTTTAAATTTGAGCAAACAAAATATTTTTAACCTTGGAAATGTTTATGTTCGTATATGGTGATCGAGTTATCAGTTTTCGTTCAAGGTTAAAAGACAACGGTGTCGCGGTCGAGTGAGACTGTCGTATATGCAACAGCTGATATATGAAAATGTAATGTGGGTTGCATGTATCACAGGGGGTAAAGTTACCAGTTTTCATTTAAGGTCAAAATACAGCTGTGTCGCAATCGAGAGTGGATCATTTATGTTTTATGTATGGTGTTATAATTTCCAATGTCCCAATGGTAGCAATAATTGCGAAATCTGTGAGTTTTTCATATATTATAGTGGTAAGAAAAATTATCATCATCTATTCCATAGTAGTGGTAAAAATATTTTCAAGTTGGCCTCCCAATTTTTTTTAAATTAAATTTTTAATTTTTTCTTTTAATAGGATTAGAATGTGACGAAACGTGGAAATTTTAATTTTTAGCAAAAACAATTTTTTACCTATTCTATTTTGTATTTTGTAGTGGGCAAAAATTCGTAAATTTTATTTCTTTTTAATTTTAAAAAGTCTTTGGAATGGCTTAAAATGTCATGAAACGTAGAAATTTTAAATTTGAGCGAAAAAAAAAATTCCGTCAATTCTATTAGCAGGTAGTGGTAAAAGGAAGATTACATTTTTTCAAAAAAATTTTATTCTCTTTCTTTAAATAAGTTTAGAATGCCATGAAACGTGGACATTTTAAATTTGAGCAAAAAATAAATTCCGTCTATTCTAATGATAAAAAGTTTTTCAAAAAAGTTGGTAAAACAGTCTCCAATTTCTTTTAATTCAGAAATAGGCTTAGAATGTCGTGAAATGTGGAAATATTAAATTTGAGCAAAAAAAAATCCATCTATTCTATGATAGACAATTTTTTTTTAAATTTAATTTTTTTTTTTTAAATAGGTATATTGAATGCCATGAAACGTGGAAATTTTGAATTTGAGCAAAACAATTTTTTTCTATCTATCCTAGTGGTAATTTTTTTTTCGAAAATGTTGGTAAAAAAATATTCAAATTTTCTTTTTTCTGAAATAGGTTTAGAATGTCATGAAACGTGGAAATTTTAAATTTAAGCAAAACAATTTTTTTTTCATTATTTATTCCCGTTAGACGGTTCACCCTGTATATTTTCCAGTGAAAGTTAAACCATTTCTTCACTGATAGTAGCGTCAGCTATCTACCAAATTTGATAGTTCTCCGCCAAGCAGTTTCTTAGTTAGTGCACCAACAGATAGACAGACAGACAGACAGACGTACAGACAGACAGACAGACACACAGACAGATAGACTGACGGAATTGAAGAACCTGTATTTTCGTAATCCACATGATCAGAAACGTGAGAATCCGAAAAAAATTCCAAGGAAGATTTGTTCTCGAATGCAATACTTCCCTTCGGTATACGAGGGAAGTAAAAGTACAGTTATTATACAAGGTGGGCCACTGAAAACGAAACACGCCTGTTTTGGAACACTTAGACCAGTTTCTTGAGCAAAATGCTCGAACAGGTCGATTCTTGATTTTTGGGCGACAACTGTTAGTTGATGTCAACCTTGACACTGATACATCAACCCCCTAAGCCCAGCAACCCCTAACTCAAGAATTTAAATAGAGAAAGGAGGTGGAGGGACTCCTCATTTGAAGCTCTTTCAATTCTCTATGCGACAGCATGGTCGAATTTTTTTTATTTATTTATTTTTTCGTCCCCCTGAAAACCATTCTCTAGATTAACTAAGGTGGGGTTGCTGTTTAGGAAAAATCTTGAAACACGTTACCTTCTATCTTTTAAGCAGCACATTTTGATGCCAAATTTGACTTTGTCAGGTCAATCCCATACCCTCAACAACCCCCAACAAAAACAAATATTACGGTAAGGTAGTCGAGTGACTCCTCATTTTAAAGGTCCTTTGATTCTCTATGCGAGTGCATGCTTGTTTTTAGGTTTGCTCTTGTTTTGTTTTAAAGAACTGTTAATATTCTTATTAATTTAAATTTTATAAAAGTATGCAATGCAGTCTTATTTACCTTCGGTGTTCATAAAGACCTCCCAAGACTCAGATACAGTGATTTGAAAGCCCTATCTGCCCTGAATAAAGTCAAATTTGACATCAAAATGTGCCGTTCAAAAGATAAAAGGTGACGTGTTTTACGATTTTTCCTAAACAGCACCCCCATCTTAGTTAATCTAGACAATGGTTTTCATGGGGACGAAAAAAAAAATTGAAAAACTAATTTAGACCATGCTGTCGCATAGAGTATTGAAAGACGTTTCAAATGAGGAGTCGCTCCACCCCCTTTCCATATTTAAATTCTTGACTTAGGGATTGCTGGGACTAGGGAGTTGATGTATCACTGTCAAGTATGAAATCAACAATTGTGTTCCAAAAATTAAGACTCGACCTGTCCGAGCGTTTTTTCAGAAATATAGTCTGTGTCCCAAAACAGGCGTGTTTCGTTTTCAATGGCTCACCCTGTATGTGCATTTGAGGTATTCGGTATTGTGTTTGATACCGTTTTTGAGTGTCAACCGAAGAAGTCCATTTTCTAGTTTTTTGAAAATAACTAAAAAACAATGCAAATCTGGAGATTTTTTACAAGAATACTTTTTTGCAGAAAATAAAGGAAAAAGAAATTTCTTAATTGATTTCGACGCAAAAAAATTTCTGGTGCTTGATTTAGAATTATCTAGTCATAAGGTAAGGATGCGATGTCATACACACTATGCTGTCTCTTTTAAAATCGATAGGCTTCTTGCTAAACATATGCCTACTACAGATACATAACATTTTATGAAACGCATTATGCCTACAAAAGATGCACAAATCTCAAAAATATAGAACATAATCAGCTAAAACCTGTATAATTTTGTTGATACCTGTACTGTTAAAGATCTATTTGGGTCGATAATGTCGTTGAATATATTCCGGACAGTAAGAGAACCAGTCATATGTGCGAAACATTGAATTTTGAAAATTACAGAAAATTCAGGTTTGTCGAAGACTTACATAGCTAATTAGAGATATGAATATAAAGATATGGTATTTAACCAAGAGAGTCTAATATCCAATACTTCTCATGAGTTAAATTTCTGGAAAAATTATTTAGCAAAATAATAATTCGTAGATGTCCATCTTGACCTCTGGACTTGACTCTCGTAGGTTATCTTAAGATACTCAACTACAAAGTGGAGATTTCTAGAAAGCAGTTCATAGCCCCGAGAAACGAAAGGAGTCTGTCTTTCATACTATGCAGAATATTCCACAAAATCTTCTATAAAATCAAGGGATATGTGACTGTCATTGTGAAATAATTCCTATTATTCGAAACGACTTGACAGACGTTTTGTGAATTATGTAATACTTTATTTGGCCTCCCTTTGCTGTATAGTATGTCCGAGAGTCTCATGTCATTTATCACGGCTGCCTATTAGACTCACGGCCTCACCCAAGCTCTTTCTCATGAGTTCTTTGATGCACTTACCTCAATGTTTTGATGGTCTTACTCTCCGTCTCTTGCCATTTGCTTTTTCCCTAGATGATCAAACGTTTTATATTGTTCTTTACAAGATATTTGAAATAAAGTTTTTTCTAATGAATTTTTTAAAAATTGTGTTGAAATTGGTATTTGTTGGTTCTTTTATTTCATCAGTACATTTTTGTCTAAATGTTATTTGTGGCATTATCTTAATTTTTCTTTTCTTTCTTCAATTCTTTGGGACTTACTGACACATGTATGTTTTCATTTAATTGAATGAAGATAGATGCATGTCGAATTGTTCCGTAGATGTCTGTACAACTTGGTTGCCAATGTTGAAAGAAGAACTACACAAACTTAACATAGTATAAAAACTAAAAAAACCGTTAACTATATCAACAGTTCTATGTAAATAGTAAGCATCTATGCAAACATTCTTAGAGCTGTGTATTTATCATACACAGCAAAAAAGATTTTTCAAAATAAGCCTTGAAAGAGGAAACAATAGATTTCCGAAACGTCGGAGAAATATTTAATTTCAAGTTTTTATACTTATTTGTGTTGTTTATTTAAAAAAAGCAACATTTAACTGATCCTTTGACGTAAAAGTCACAGGCGTAGAGGTTATTTAACAGTAATATACTGGTTAATTGTGATATTTTGTAGATTTCCCGAGCACCGCTTAAAAAGAAAACATACATGTGGCAGGAAGTCCCAAAGAATTGAAGAAAGAAAAAAAAAGTACATTTTTTTCAACGAAAATTTGTGCAATATTTTATAAGAACATCTATCTAAGAACAGTGCTCGGTTTGCATAATGTGAGGTACATTAAATATTCTGCAAAGTGTTTTTTTCAAATTGGTACTGAAATTTCTTTGATGACTTTAGTTACAATTTTTAAGACTTGATAATATGAGTTTTCTGATAGCAATCATGAACTATTAGGGTCGATATGTATATTTGTCTTTTTATATCCTAAGCTAAAGCGTATCATCAGTACATTCTGTCCAATTAATCTATTATTCTTACCACATAAACGTTCCAAATCTACAAATTCTTTTGAGAATAATGTACGTCTTGTCCTTAGCCTACATTTACTTTGTTTCTGTATGTTATACAATCAGAGTAGATCTACAATGTTTATATGTCTAGCTCCTTTAGCCACTCTCATTGCAGGTTGCAGATGCTGATGAATTTAGTTAGTAGTAACTTCTATCTCCTCTGTAAACTTCTAATACCTTAATATGCACTAAACTGAAATACCGCATTTCACCCAAAGTGTGTTTTAAGTTTATAACTATTAGACTTCCATTTGAGCGAATTTAGCTACGTTTGCTTGGCCAAGAAAACAGCTCCCTCTGTTTGAATTTACTTCTTTAAAAGTGAACCGTTATAACGCCCATTTGACGTGACATGTTAAGAGTTTTTGATTCTGATTACATTCCTAAGTTAATTATTTGCCAATTCGATAAATGTTACGTGTTCTTGTATATGTAGTATGTTTTATCGATATTACTAGGATATACAGAAATTCTTTTTCATACTCTCACATGAGAACTGCTAGCAGTTTCCTAAGATCACTTTTAAATAATGACGTATTGTTACAAAATATATGCATGATGCACGTTATTTTAAATTACACAATAAAAATAAATTGAGTAAGAGAAATATCAGATGTGGCGAATATTATACCATCCGTATAACATAATGTAAACATAATCATAAACACACCACACACAGACAACAGTTTCCAGCTTTTTGGTCTTCATTGGCACGGACTAGGTATTTATGTCAAACATATCTATTTTTTTCTCCTTATGTAAGTTGAGAAATGCTTGTTTAAAAGTGAATTATTTATTATTTGTTTGCTTATAGAAATGAATCATATTCTTTATAGGATTTTGTAAACAGCGAAAAAAATATATCTACGAGAACTAAAAGAAAAACTATATGTAAAAAATATTAATGAAATCTTTGCATTCTTTGGATAACCTGACTTCTGGTTATGCTAGCAAATCAAAATCCTTAAAAATTTTATCCAATTTCTTGTTTGATATTCTCATTATATCACTAGCATCCAACATAGTCCCCTACGGCTAAGCAGATTAAACTAGTATCTATATGACCCATACGGTAAGAAGATTCAGTTGAAAATGTCAGTCAATGTCAAATATAAATATTTAATACTTGAATTCATGGATATTGCCTTGGTTTTACATGAAACTTCGTTATGAGTGGCTTTGTGCCTTTATGATGAGCTCAGAATAAGGACGAAAAACGTTTCAAAGGCTAAGCATTTTCAAAAAAACAGAATGATAGATTTCATGAAAATGTAATCCTTTTGAATGAAAAATATTAAAAAGACGAGGTATGTAAATAAATTCTTTCTAGGAAGTTGTTCTCATTTTAACTGAGTAGGGGGTTATGTGGATACTGGTTTATTGTGCATAGCTGTAGGGGACTGGGTAGAGGCTAGTGTTAGATTGAGAATTGTCCAATAAGAAAGACAAATTGATTTTAGGATTTTAATTGCTAGCATAACCAGAATTCAGGTTATCGAAAGAATGCAAATATTGCAAATCAATAATTTTACTAATAGTTAGTTATTTTAGTTCTCATGGATAGTTTTTTTTTGCTGTTTGCAAAATCCTATAAAGAAACGTTCATAATTCATAATTGTCAATTTTATGTATCATGTTCGTAGAAATAGTTGTGTACAGAGTACGTTTATTTGCATGGTTAAAATGAGTAATTATCACAGATTTAGAGTTTGTTGCAACTTTTTGCGATTCTTCGTTATATGTGTATATTATTACTATGCCGTGTGGTCCTAGACTGAATTACTCATACCGCAAATAATGATCGAAACAATAAATTTTTCAACAAAGGTAATTAGTCATAAAGAGAGCATCAAATAAATACGACTGCCAATGCCCAAACTCAAGTTCTTTATACAGGGTACTTAAGAATTAAGAAAATATGATTTTTTTATTTAACTTCAAATCGTTTGAAAGGATTTATGAGTTTTTTTATGTAGTCTACTGGAAGCTATCCAAAAAGGAACTTCAGCACTTGCCAAAGAACGCTTTAGATTTGTTAGTGCCACCTTCTGTCTCTGAGTGCCACGGTGATGATGATGACGATGACGATGATAGTGATAATTATGGTGACGAGCCATCATGGCATTCTGATACTGATGACTGTCTTTAATTAATTAAATACGTGTACCTACTTTTTAATAATGTTCATCACCGAATTATTTGTCATTTTCTTTGCCTATTTCAGAATTTTACTGTTATCTTAATTCCAACCATCCCAATTTGTCAGTAACATTATTTAAATATTTTTCCTGTAATCATGAGATTATTTGGGATCAGTGTCCTAGATTTTAGGATTTCCGCCGAAAATTGCTTATTCTCACCCCACTGTGCGGGTGACTAACTGACCGGTCGACTAACTTACCGACCGTACGACCATGCGACTGACCGTCCCACCGATCGTACGACCGACACTCCGGCCAACCGACCGCATCGGAAGTAGACAGTAATTCAGGTAGGATATTTTATTTTTATAAATAATGAGGTGGGGATGACAATCAAGGTAGCTGAAGCCAAAAAAATTTCGAAAACTTTTGTTCTCGTACACACACTAAATCACAATTTTGTATTGTTAACCCCTTTAATAATAGAGTGGGGGTGGTGTTGGAAGTAGCATATTATGTGGAAAAAAACCTGAGACCTTGGCTTCTAGTACATACACCAAAATTCAAGTTTCTGGACTCTTGTTATCTTACTTTATTTATTTACTACTATTTACCTCTATTACCCTGCAATCATTGTCCGGAATATGCTAAAAATATAATCTAGCTCCAAATCTCATTGAAATACATCCGTGCATCAAAGGACAATGTTAAGAATAGGCGATTTTTGGCCCCTTCGGGCAATAAATGTCGACATCAAAATTCGATTTTGTACGGTTCATAGAAACAGAAAATGCATATTACACACCCCAATCTTCCTGGGAAAGTTAGTATACTACCTTCAAATTATAAAATCCGTTGCAAGTTTTAGGGGTAATTTTTGTACTTTGCGGGTAGTTTAACAATTTTCTCGCGTAACGGGAGTTTCTAGGGTATACTACTTATATGTATATACAATATACAATCGCTATTATGGGTCTAAAGTCGGTTCCCACCAGTGCCAAAAAATTGACAAACTTTGCTACACGTCTCTTTAGCTTGACACCATCTAGTTGGGATAGTTGGAGGTAGTACATGGTCTACGAGTAATTTCAAATACTTGTAGATATCTATTGTTGTAATTTTACACATAAATATATATAATTCGGTACTACAATGTCACCTTTGTTGAATTTTTGTATTACATTACCACTGCTAGTCTGAGGGTGGATTTTATACTTTGAAGGTAGTATACTAATTTTCCCCGGAAAATTATGGTGTCTGATATGCATTTTCTGTTTCTATGAACCATTCATAATCGAATTTTGATGTCGACGTTCCTCGCCTATTTTTAACATTGTCCTTTCAAGTTATTATCTTAAACTGTTTCAGAGTAACGCTGCGCACAAAAAAGTTAGAGACAGACTAGACCGACATGCCGACACTACTTAGATGTATAAATAATAGGATAATGAAATGTATTTTAACCATCAATGATGATATGAAATTTCCAGAACTAATGGTGTTAAAGGTATATTATATTACCACGTCTTTTAAGTGCAAAGTGTAAAGTGTTTTTAATGACAATTATTAGAACAAAATACTGTGATATTTTTAACATTATTTTCGGTGCACCGTCACAGACTCTTAATTCCTGTTAGTGATGTTTGAATGGTAGTGGTAAATGCAAACGTTACTAAATCATGATTGTGTGTGGTTTGTGTCACTCTGCAGTCAGAAAGTCGGGTATTTCTTGTGATGTCTGTACAAAACAATTTCATTCAGCATGTGTTAGTGAACAAGCCGATCTAGTTCGCATCCTAGATAAAACTAATGGACTTACCTGGAAATGCAGTGATTGCACTGGTAATTGTGTTACAGTTAATCACACCGAGCTGAGTAAGTTAATAAACGAGAAAATTGAATCTGCCTTATCTACTCTTAATTCGACTTTTATCTCGCTTAAGAACGATTTCCTAAAACTCGCAGCTGATAACATATCTAATGCTAATGTATCTAAGGTTATCACCCAACCTAAATATTCTGATATCCTTAAGAGTAAGTCTCAACCTGCGGTCATCATCCAGCCAAAAAAACAGGATCAACCTAACGCTCAGACAAGGTCTGATATCAACAAAAAAATCAATCCTCTGACGTCAGAACTACAGCTGTCGAAAGTTAAAAATATTAAAAATGGTGGTATGCTCATTGGATGCAAGAGCAAAGCAGACAATGAAAAACTTAAAAAACTGGCCCAAGAAAATCTCGCAGATTCGTACGAAATTAGAGAAGTACGTGGTGTTAGTCCTAGAATCCGTGTCGTAGGAATCACAGAAAACTACTCCGAAGAAGTCTTACTGGATTATTTAAAAAAGCAAAATAATGATATCTTTTCCGAAAATTGTAGCTGTAAATTTATTAAACTCACAGCCACAAAGAAAAACAAAAACATTTATCAGGCTGTATTTCAAATTGATAGGAGCTCCTACGATAAAGTCATTCAGGCTGGCAATTTGTTCATAGGCTACGATAGTTGCACTGTTTTCGATGCTTTAGATATTTACCGCTGTTTCAAGTGTAATGAATTTCACCATTCTTCTAATAATTGCGACAAACCCGTGTCATGCCCAAGGTGTGCTCAAAATCATGAAGTTTATTTATGCACCTCTGAAACTTTAACATGCTCGAATTGCTCGAATTTAAAAAATGTCCCCACAGATCACGCTGCTTGGGATACTAATAAGTGTACTGCGTATATTCGTGCACGCGATAAACTTCGTAGTGATATACTAGCTTTAACCATTCAATAGCAATCAGCGGGAAGTCCCTCAATGGAAGCTCATCTCACGAATGTAGGTCGCAATACGAGTAGTGGAGATTTTTTAATTTACTATCAAAATACGCGAGGTGTCAGAACTAAGACGGTCGAACTTTACAACGCATCGGCGTGCTCCGAATATTCCGTGATAGCTTTAACCGAAACCTGGCTAGATTCCTCCGTTTTTAATAGCGAATTATTCAGCAATAAATTGAATGTTTTTCGTTCAGATAGAGATTTTGCTGCCATTAATAGATCAAAAGGTGGAGGGGTACTATTAGCAGTAAATATAAAATACACTTCTTCTTTATTAAGCCTTGATACTGCAGGTTTTAACAACATACCTGCCATCGACATCTTAGGTATAAAAATTTCCAATAATTATCAGTCTCTTTACATATTTGTCATCTACATACCACCGAGTATACCTGTTGCCGATTTTGAACATTTCTTTGAGACACTAGGTACCCTGAAGTATTTACAAAATAGCGATAATGATATAGTCATTTTGGGCGATTTTAATATCCCCAAATATGCATCTTACCTAAAAGACTCAAAATCTAACGAGCAAATTAGAGCCTTGAATAATTTTCTAGACACTAATAATTTATCTCAATACAACTAAATATTTAATGGCAATGACAATAATCTTGATCTAGTAATACACAACAAAAACTGTGATGTATCTCAATCTCCTGATCCGTTAACTAATGAAGATTTTCATCACCCTGCTCTGATCATATCAACTGAAATAAGTACTGTTAAGAACCTTATTAATAATTTTCCAACCAATCATGACGTTAGTTATAATTTCCGCAAATGTGATTTCTCCAAATTGTATGAAAACCTTCTCAACATAGACTGGTCCTCCCTCTCTTCTTTTAATGACGTCAATGATGCATGCACTCATCTTTACAACAAACTTGACTCTGTATTTGAATCTTGTGTACCTAAGAAATCGACTTCTCGTAGCGGCAGATATCCTCCGTGGTTTAATGGCAGTATCATAAAAAAAATTAGCCTTAAAGAACGTCTTAGGAGACAGTATGCAAGAACCAGTGATCCACTTATACACAATAACCTCAAAAACATCAGAAGGGAAATAAAATATGATACCAATTTAGCCTACAGAAATTTCGTGCAGAACTCTGAAGACAATATAAAAAATGATCCCAATAAATTTTGGGCTTTCATCAAAAGTAGAAGAGGGTCGGCCAGTGTATCTGAAGAGATGTTCTTCGAGGGATCTTCGCTAAACAATCCCTCTGATATACTAAATGCATTTGCCAATTATTTCGGTCAATATCATTAGATATCGAGGAACATCACTTTGAGACCGATATTTATACCTAACAATAACCCTATTGTTAGCATAAACTCTTTCAGTGAAGATGAGGTTATTCGGGCTCTAAAACGAATTAAACCCAAAATGACGACCGGTCCTGATTCCATTCCAGCTTTTTTATTAAAGGATTGCGCTATCATCTTTGCATATCCTCTAACTCTAATTTTTAACTTAATCTTAAAAAACTGCCTATTTCCTGACCTATGGAAATATTCCATATATGAAAGTATGTCCCATCTTCAAAAAGGGAAACAAACTAGATATTGAGAACTTCAGACCAATCTCTGTAATTTGTAACTTCTGTAAAGTCTTAGAAATATTACTTCATGATAGAATATATCATTCGATTAACACCAAAATCTCTATTAATCAACATGGATTTATGAAAGGGCGTTCAACAACAACAAATTTATTCTGTGTAACTCAATATATTTCTGAATCCCTAGATGAACGTGGGCAGGTAGATGTCATATATACCGATTTCTCCAAAGCGTTTGATAAACTTGATCACCAGTTGTTACTTAATAAATTAGAAAAAATCGGCTTCTCATATTCTTTGCTCCTTTTGTTTAAATCTTATTTAATGAATAGGAGTCAGTACGTTGCATTAAATGGGTTCAAATCGATCGAATTTGCTGCTACATCTGGAGTTCCCCAGGGATCTATTCTGGGGCCCTTGTTTTTTAACATATTTATTAACGACATAGTGAACGAAATTAATTTGCCTCAACTTTTATATGCCGACGATCTAAAAATTTTCACAGTAATTGATGAAATCGATGACTGTTTTCAACTTCAGACTTCTCTTGACAAAATAAACACCTGGTGTATAGTAAATAAATTATTCATGAATCCTAGTAAATGTAACGTAATGTCCTTTTCTTTAAAAACATCACCTTTTATTTTTGATTACAGGTTAGATAATGTCATACTTCAAAGACCTATAACATTTCGCGACCTCGGCGTAATTTTTGATAGTAAATTATCCTTCACTGATCATATCGATACCATTGTGTTCGAAGCCTCCAAAGCCCTTGGATTCATCGTTCGTACTAGTCGAGAGTTCACTAATACTGATACTCTGAAAATTCTTTATCAATCCTTCGTCAGATCGAAACTTGAGTACGCATCGCTAATTTGGAGTTCCAGTTATGATGTTCACAAGAATAACTTGGAGGCAGTTCAACGTAGATTTCTTAAATTACTGTGGTTCAAATCCGACGGTACCTATCCAGTGATTGGTTTTCCGCACAGTAACTTGCTTGAAAGATATTCTATGACTACTCTTGAGCATAGGCGTACGTACTTTTCTCAAGTATTTTTGTTTAAATTACTACACAATGATTTTGACGCACCCGAAATAATTAGTAAGCTTAATTTTCACGTTCCCAGATTAACCTCTCGTAATCACCAAGTGTTCTATTTACCTACGCCGTGTACCAACGTACTAAATAATTCACCTTTATATACGATTTGCAGTACTTCTAACAAATTATGTAACGACTTCGATATTTTTAATTGCAGCCTTAGTGACATAAAACAAAATGTTCTAAATTAAATAACCAGTGAGTGTCTTTGTTTTTCTTAATTTGCTTTGAATCACATATGTGTATATATGTATATATAGTTTTTGTATTTAAACATTTCCCATGTTATTTTTTTTCTCTTTCTTCGTATCATTAGTTATTCATAGTTCGTACATTTAAGTAATTTTTTTCTTCATTTTACTTTCTTTCTATGTTGTTGTATATTATGTAATTAATGCTTTGTATGCCGTTATTCCTGTTCTGTAATTGGGTATCTTACCTGTTGAACAGTGTATGCAATAAATAAATAAATAAATAAATAAATATTAGCAAATAAAGTTGAATGAATCGGGCCACTGTGAAATTTTGCTTCATAGTTTTTCGAAAGGCGGTCAAATTTTTTTACAAATTTTCTGTATGTACTCAGTTATTGATTAATCCTAAATAGTTGATACTAATAGTTAATCAATAAGTATAAACATATTTAGTGGTTTAAATATATATTTATAGTATACATACAGATGTTTTGATGATTTAAATAAATTTGTCAAAAAGGTTTTTGCTTCTATAATTAACTGTATCCTGTTACGGAAACAAAGAAATGAAGAAATAAATTATATAGATATATTTGTTCAAATCCTGCGTTATATTTTATAATTCCGAAAAGGCTGTTGATTAAAGTTTGAAAAAGATAAGATAAGAACAGGTAATTGTATGAATCGAGAAAAAATATTAAATATTTTTTATTTGATATTTCCGAATATTACTAATAAACAAATATGTCATGCATATTCTATTTCCATCTTTCACATTTTCAGTATGAGCACAAGAAATGGTATAATGAGAAATTCAGACTAATGGAATTTTTATTACCTTTTTCTTTTACACAAGGCTATTCCATACGGAGAGGCAATAAATCAAATTTATTTAATAGAAATATAATTGTGAGAATTATTGAGAGTTCTCCGTGGATGTATTTAAACGGATAAATTAAAAGTTTCTTGTATTAGAAAATGTATACGTGCTGTTTACGAGAGACACAGCAGGAGATTTATTTCTCAATGCCAATTTCGATTAACGAGGTTTCTTACACAAGTATATTTTGGTACAGAAGTTTACTGTAGTTACACATGATAATATACGATATGTATCTATTACTTACACATCCACGTAGTGGACTGGAAGTACAGTTATCGTAAAAATATTTTCAATTTTTTTTTAATAGGTTTAGAATGGCATGAAACGTCGATATTTCAAATTTGAGCGAAAGAAAAATGTCTGTCTGTCTGTAACTCTTTTTGTCTACACGTTTTCTCTGGAACAATTTAAGACATTGTACACGTACGTATTATAACGAAATCTGGAACTTTATCGGTTTTTCAACGTATTCTGTTTCAACCCCTCCACCACCCCCACACCGTTATTGAAGGGGCTGATAAAATTAAATTGAGACATTCACTTGAAAGGCACACATATACAGGGTGTTTCAGTTAAAAGTCCCCAGGCCATTATCTCTAAAATTAATAAAGATATTTTATTTTTGTAAATGGCAGATGATTGATACTAAAGAAAGGTTTAAATAACGGTGATTAGAATTTTTCCTCAACAGCACACAGAGATGGCGCTGCGATGCAAAACTATTTTTTGATGGCTGGAACCTTGAAACATAAGTCATGTGATTAAACAATAATTTGTGAATAATTTTGATGGTATAGAGAATTTACAAAAAACAAGCCGTTTTGGAGTTACATGAGTTTCTTTCATTAATGCCAGTACACGTGAATTTTGATAAATCCCTATAATTTATTTATTATTTATTATAGAATATTGGTTACCAAACACTTTTTTTTCAAGATAAGGAAAGTGATGTAATACACTATCATAAAATTGTTTATCACTTCCGGCCAAACCGGAACTAACATGATGAACCAATATCCATATGTTCCTACATATTACTTTTTTTTTTCTAATAACGCTTCTAATAAAACGGCTCCCAAAACTTAAAGTAAGTAAGACAACAAAGAAAATACACACTAATTTAGAATGGTAATGAAAAATCTACTTAAGAGATATTAGTAGGCTTTGATTTAATTTTAAGTTTGACAGTTATTAAACAAAGTTTGTAGTTGGTGCATTTCAATCATAGTTTCAAACAGATAGTGTACTTAGAAACAATTCAAAGCAAATTAATCCAAATAAGGCAATAAAAATAATAAATTTAAAAAATGGTTAGATGCACCAATGAAGATAAGTTTACGATTTCTAAATAGACCTACACCCGATAAAAAAACATTTATCACGCTGTTTAAAAATTTAAGAAACTGTGGTAGTTTTAAGAAAACTATTCGTAACAGAAATAGGCCAGTTAGAAACGATGAAAATACAGCCTTGGTGTTAAATAGTGTTGTCAACAATCCTCAATGTTCTCTCCGGAAATTGGCATCGGAAACTAATCTGTCGATATCTTCGTGCCATAGAACATTAAAATCAAATAAATACCATCCATACAAATTAAAATTGATCCATCATTTAAGGCCTGGTGATTATGAACGAAGATTACATTTTCTAGCTGAATTTTCAGTTCTTTCTGAAGAATGCCCAAATTTTTTTAAAAATGTGCTCTGGAGCGATGAAAGCCGTTTTCACAACAACGAAGTTGTGAGTAAGCATAACTGCCGATACTGGTCACAAAATAATCCTAGATGGATGAGAATGACCCGAAATCAGGCAACTTTTGGAGTTAACGTGTGGTGTGGAATATTAAATTCATATATTATTGGACCATATCTATTCCATGGGACTTTAAATGGAAGAAAATATGAGATATTTTTGAGAAATGTATTGCCAGGATTATTAGAGACTATCCCTCATAACCAGGAGAGTATTTGGTTTCACCAAGATGGTGCACCACCCCATAACTCAGTACTAGTCAAAGATTGTCTTAATGAAATGTACCCTCAGAGATGGATTGGTACTAATGGAGTAGTCAGATGGCCAGCACGATCACCTCACTTGACTCCATTAGATTTTTACCTTTGGGGGTATTTAAAAAGTGGAGTGTACATTGAACCCATTGAGGATATGGCCGATTTGTATAATAAAATATATGCAAGTGTTGTTGCTATAAATAGACATACATTACAAAAAGTTTGCAATGAAGAGTTACTGAAACGGTACAATATGTGTATTCATGAAGAAGGGAGAAATTTTGAACATTTAATATAATAAGTACCTACTAATAAGAAAGAAATTAGTTTAATTTCATTTTTAATAATATTTCGATAGTTTTTAAATGTTTGTTTATAAAACTTTTGTTTACGTTCTTTACCGAATTGTTAATATAAATTTAGCCCATTCTCAATTAGTGTGTATTTTCTTTGTTGTCTTACTTACTTTAAGTTTTGGGAGCCGTTTTATTAGAAGCGTTATTAGAAAAAAAAAATGTAATATGTAGGAACATATGGATATTGGTTCATCATGTTAGTCCCGGTTGGGCCGGAAGTGGTAAACATAATTTTATGATAGTGTATTATATCACTTTCCTTATCTTGAAAAAAAGTGTTTGGTAACCAATATTCTATAATAAATAATAAATAAATTATAGAGATTTATCAAAATTCACGTGTACTGGCATTAATGAAAGAAACTCATGTAACTCCAAAACGGCTTGTTTTTTGTAAATTCTCTGTACCATCAAAATTATTCACAAATTATTGTTTAATCACATGACTTATGTTTCAAGGTTCCAGCCATCAAAAAATAGTTTTGCATCGCAGCGCCATCTCTGTGTGCTGTTGAGGAAAAATTCTAATCACCGTTATTTAAACCTTTCTTTGGTATCAATCATCTGCCATTTACAAAAATAAAATATCTTTATTAGTTTTAGAGATAATGGCCTGGGGACTTTTAAGTGAAACACCCTGTATATTATAACGACATCTGGAACCTGAGATGATTTAGTTAACGGGGTGGGGGTAAATAGAGGTAAATAGGGGAAAGTGAGTAAAGCGAGCTGGTAAGAGTACAGAGATATAAGATTAGGTGTATATACTAGAGAATCCAAGGTCTCAGATTTCTTCATCATATTTTTTAAACCCCCACCACCTCCGCTCCCTTATCAAAGAGGTTCATAAAATAAAATTGAGATATTCACTTGAAATTTGATAAACGTATATATTATAATGACATCTGATGTAAACTGTGGAAAATAAGTAGAGCAAGCTAACGCTCTTACAGAACTAGCGCTGTTAAATTTTCATTATCCGTGATGTGTAATATCTCATGCGTTACAATAAGTAAGGCTGTTGCTATTTCTCTGGATTAAGGGCCGATCCAAGTTAACAGACACCAGTCTCTGGAGATCTTGACTCCGCATGAAAAATTTCCAATGGCCAGACTAATTTAATTCTAATATAATCTCTCTTTAACCCTCAAAGGTGATGTGGGAATTGAAACAAATATGGTCTTGATGAAGGATGAAACGCAAACAAAAATATCAATATCTCCGATTCGAGCGCCAAGTTGTATAATGGGGCTACTCAA
This sequence comes from Stenurella melanura, assembly GCA_963583905.1. Lineage (NCBI taxonomy): Eukaryota > Metazoa > Arthropoda > Insecta > Coleoptera > Cerambycidae > Stenurella > Stenurella melanura. The sequence goes on along the minus strand of OY757314.1, from coordinate 90,337,760 downwards.
TCGAGATGGTCCTGTTAATATTCAATACACTTAAATGTATAAGGCCAACCCCAATTCTCCATATCTGTGAAAAATCAACCGAGAGACTGATACAACAAATATTGCAGAAGTCATACTGAGCTCTCTTGGTCTACTAACATAGAATAAGATCTAGTTCACAATTTGGATTCAGAGAGGGAGTGTCAACCGTCGACGCAATTTATAATCTGACAAGTTACTTGTAACAGAAGCTAAATAACAATCAAAAGCCTTTGGCAATATTTTTAGATCTAGCGAAAGCTTATGATACGATTTGTCATGAAAAGCTACTAAACAAATTAGATACATATGGTTTCGGAGGCATATGCGATGCTTTATTCAAAAGTTATTTAACAAATCGTAAGCAGGCTGTCAGTATAGATTCAGGAAAAAGCGAAGAAGAAACGGTAACCCATGAAATACTTCAAGGAACAGTCATAGGCCCTATTCTTTTTCAAATCTATATAAATGATATGCTAAATTGGATATCTCAGGGGAAATCATCTCATATGCAGATGATACAGTCTTCTTATTCTCTGATATCAGCTGAAAGGAAGTTAGAATTAAAGCGGAAAGGGGACTTCACCATATAACAATTTGGCTAAAAAATAACTTATTAACTCTCAATAAAACAGAAACAAAATTTTTAACTTTCTCTCTAAATGCAGCAGGAAAATATCAAATAAATCAATTAAAATGTCATTAATGTAAAAACCTCATTATTTGTAACAGTTGTCAAGAATACATGGAATCATCCGAAAATGTTAAATAGTTAGGTTTATACATTGATCTGTTTCTTAAATGGGACATACCTACACGTGGAGAAAATAACAGAAAAAATTCGATAATTGATATACAAATTTTATCCACTGAGACAATATATGGACTTAACTATTTATAAAACCTTAATCGAGTCTATAACTAGGTACAGCTTAATAATTTCGGGAGGAGCGTATGACAATACATTAAATAACCTTAAAGTAGGTAATCCAAAGATGCACATTAAAAATTACTCTAAACAAACCTAGATATTATTCAACAAAATCATGATTTGAAAGTACCAAAATATTAGATGTTGAGAGATTATATATTTTAGATACTCTGTACTATGTACAAAAGAATCGCAAGACAAAAAATAATTCAAATCATGGCAACAAACAATGATAGTACCAAGGCTAACAAATACAGCCTTTACAAGGTCTATAGATTACATTGGAATTAATATGCATATTTTACCTGTAGCAATAAAACAAATAAAACATTTAAATAAATATAAAATAAAAAGTAAGGTGTATGTACAGGAAAACATACATCAATTCAAAATTTTTTAAGAATGTAGTTCTATTGGGTACGTCCCCCGCACTCTGTTTATTTTGTTTATTCTGTTTATTCTATTTATTCTACTATTTCAGGTACTGATTATAAACTTTTTATCAGCTGCCGTAATTTGTAGGATTAAATACTTTGTAAATAGTATTCATTACTTGATACGAGGATGTCAGCCCGCAGAAGGGCAAGTCTAGAAAGCAATAATACAATCCAAACAACGGAAAGCGCCTGCACAGGCGGAAGCCGTAGCATCCTAAGAAGGAGCCTATACTGGAGTCGGATACGAGGATGTTTAAGAAATACTTTTATTGTAGAATTTATGTAGAATTATGAACAATAAACATAAATATAAACTTAGGGTAAGGCTGAGAGTTGCTCCTACTTTAAGAATTTGAGGCCACAGGCATGTCTGACAGTCCGGTATCGAGAGAAAAAAAAAAGAAAAAACAAGTAATCGTAACATAGACATATTGATTACATAAGGAGAAGAAAAAATGTTTGTGTTGTATGTAACAAATTACGTGTTTTTCATATTTATTTATAGGTCTCTTCTAAATATTTGTAGCTGTTTATGGAATATAGTATAAAGGGAAACTCAGTTACTACTTTAATATGTAAATTGTAATTTAAATAATAAATAGAGTAAACTGCTTTGATAATGTTCTTACCAATTTTATTACTCTAACATAGGCATATTTATTTTCTATTTTATGAGAGAGCAATTTATATCTGAAAGTAAGAAAATTTGTAGCCATATAGATAGGGCTTGTACCGCAACAAAAAAAAAACAAAACATAAAATTACTGTCTGATTATAAACATATTAATACGATTAGTATTTTTCACTAAATCTGAACAGGATGTTGTTTTGCCGATTTTAATAACCACTAGGGTTTCAGTATACTCTGCCTGGAAGAAATAATATTCCCCTTTTCTACATCTCCATCTCAGGACCATAATACTAACTCGTATGGATATCATCTAATAAAAACAGATCTAGTGTTTTTATTAAAAGAAAACTAAACCTCCGGCAAAAACAGTCACTTAAAATTTTAGCATGGATTCGTTAACTGAAAATTATTACTTGATAGTACTGGTACTAATACTTTAGCGTAGATGGGGACTTTTGACATTTTGTTTAGAACCACAACATTCGGTTCATATGAAAATTTAGCTTTTCGGAATTTTTTTTGAAGGAGAAAGTGTCTAATTTCTCTGGACTATCTATCGAAACGCAAACATATGAGTTGCAGACACCTTGTTCCACGAAAATTTGGAAGACCGAATTATCGAAGTCAATCTGTATTAACCTCAAGTAGAATATGTACTTCTCTATATCGCTTATGGACTGTAGTCGCTCACCCAAGTATGTATGGCATGAAATTATCAGAAGATACTTTCATCCGTGAACTACTCAAGTTCAGGTAACTCTCCACATCAGCGTTATTTGGGACAATATGCATGTATCCAATTTCAATTTCACACCGGTGTCTAGCGTGTATTCGTGAGCAATCGTGATCAAAGACATTCTGCAATTCTCTCTGAAAACATATACTAAGCGTCGTTCGAATAAAATAAATAAATCTGCATGGCCCCAGATTGCTGGATGGACGACATTGATATCCACGAAGCCCAACGTATTACGCCAATATTTTTATTATTTTTTTTCCTTCACTGGCTTTAGATGTCTCCATTTAGCCACGATGTTTTTATTTTACGCTATACTAGATATATCACAACTAATCTATATTTAAAATCTATAATTCCATAAACTAATCGACCTATAACCTAACACGAGAGGACCAGCTAGTGTTACAAGACTCAAGGATTATTGGACAGGGGCACACACTTCACGTCAAGGTGCCCTTCATGACGCCTTTGTTTAACACGTAACACACACGGGGCAACGGTAGGGGGGTGATATAAAAAACAATGGATAAGAACAGAGGAACTCATCTAAACCTATATTTTGACGCGACATAACCTAATAAACTCCCAAAATATATATTTAAAATTTTCATTTGTGGTTACTATATATAGCAGCGAGGTACTATCCAATGGTAGCGGAATATAGTTCTCCAACATTTTTCTTGTCAAGAAGTTCACACCAATTGCGTTAAAATTGCAATCAAATAGCCAGTGATTGATGTCGCCAATATTTCCGTTGCAGTCGCAGATAGAACTATCAAGGATTTTCATCTTGAACAGCATGGATTTGAAGGCTCCGTGACCAAATGGGCAACGAATGTATGTTATAAACATTTGCCTGTTGTACGGGAATGAGATGAAAGATGGTTTAGAAGGTAGGCGGCTATATATGCGACAATAGTGGGTGTTTTGCCTTGTGTGGATCCATTCTTCCTCCCATTTTTTTCTCATATCCATTTTGGCACTGGATATCAAGTCATAATATGGTAAATACTCGATTTTGGGACCTTTGGTAGTTCTAGCTATTAAATCTGCTGTTTCGTTACCAACTATACCAGAGTGTTATTTTACCCAAATGAAGACAACTTCCTTGTTTAGAGTTTTCAACTTTATAACTTTTTCCAAAATATCTGTTATTATTTTATATTTCATAATGTGCTTGTTTGGGTTTGAAATTGCACCTAAGACGGATTGTGAGTCGGACATGATGAGGATAGTTATAAAGTAGTTGTGATTGTCGATTGCCCAGTCGAGACCTTTACTGATAGCCATACACTCTGCCGTAAATATTGAACAATTTTCATTTAGCCGATATCCAAAGGATATTCCACTGGTCTTAATAAAAAAACCCACAACCCACGTAATTTTTGGACTTGGATCTATCAGTATACAATTGATTAGGGTTAGGGAATTTGGATGTGATTTCGCGTATTATTTGTGGAGTGCTCATATTTGGAAAAAATAACTTTTACTTTGAGATGTGAAATGTCATAGGCCGCCTGAAAGAATGGCCAGGGTATCCTCTTCATATATAAGACTATGGTTTGGGATGCTTGAAAATACTTCGGACAGGATAGGGTTTTTTTTATTTTGCCAGTACGATATTGTTAAACTCTAAGAAGTAAGGGTAGCTAGTTTTATGCAGATCTTGTTGTTGGAAATGTTTAAGTTTTTCAGTACAAATTTGTGGGCCAAATATTTCCTTCTAAGATGAAGTGGAGGCTCATTACATTCCGCCAATAGAGCACATGTTAGGGTAGATTTAAAGGCTCCCAATACCAGTCTTAATGCTTTATATTGTAATCTGTCCAGTTTAATGAGCCTAGAATGCGTAGCAGAATCAAAAAAAATACTACCATAGTCTAGTATGGATCTGACATAGGATCTGTAGAAAAGGAGAGCGATTTTGGGATCAGCACCCCAAGTTCGTTTACAAGTTATTTTTAAGATATTCAGACTTTTTTCTGCCTTAGTTAAGCATTCGCATATATGTGCATTCCAATTTAATTTGGTGTCTAAACTAACCCCCAAATATTTGTAATGTGGCAAGACCGGTATTTTAACATTTGCCAAGCATAGATTAGATACATTGGGTACTCTATGTCTAGTGTATATTACGACAGCCGATTTGTTAGGAGATATGTCAAAACCTAGGTCAGAAAGGAAATTCTTGGAACAAAACGTTGCATAATTTAGATCTACGATACCTTGGGCATAACTTTTATTTGTTCCATACATACAAAAATCGTGCGCATATTGTAAAACACTGATTCGGTTATCCATAATTCTATGAAAATCTTGAGTATATATGTTAAATAGCAGCGGACTAAGAACAGATCCCTGAGGTACGCCAATATTCTTGACTGTAGTTTTCGGTCTCGAATAATTAGGGGTCGAGCTTGAACTCTTTGCCCCTATCATCGCTGTAGACCTGGATCGGCCTCGTAAGGGGTGGGCCAGCTGTTTTCGTCAACTCCCCCCCCCGCAAATGCGGGCGGTGTGGTGTTGGCGAGGTTAGCAGACCTCCACTGGACCTGGCTGTTGGACCCTGCCAGCTGGGTCGTTTTTTCTGGCACTCTTTATTACGGTTGTAATGCAAAATAGGAACAGAAGTCCTATTCAGTAGTACAACACTAGCGGTACAGGTATTGGAGAGCTCTGGAACAAAATATTAATGAAAATGCATTTGATTTTGTGTCGAATGTCCTGCGATAATTCACCCAGATTATTGATAGATTTCGCTTGTATTACACAGAATCTTATTTAATACAAACGTCTATTAGGAAGCTTTCATTGTAACTTCTCTGAGCTTTCCTTACCACCATGTTACTCCTGTGTCTACGGTTACGCTAAATATATGTATATTTCTCATGGCATATGTAGAATTAAGTGATCTCATTTATAATATTATTACTTTCTAGTGTCTACAAAATATAAAATCTACAAATAGTCGTTCTTGTAAATTATCTAGCGTCTTATTGTTTATTATACTGTAGTGATACAGTGGTGCAGCATTCCCTGTAATTTCTTTTAAATTAGAACACTATATAAAAATAATATCGCAAGACATCTTTAAAAAATCATTGTAAATGGGTACTTCCACCATTGCCTTTAAAATTGTGAAGTTGTAATGTATTTATACAGGGTGATTTATAGTAGGTGTAAAAACTTAGACATCTTGTTGGTGAAGTCATTTTAAGAAAAAAAGTATGTGAATATATCCTTTTTTATTTGCAGAACTACAGCAGATTTAAATTTTATTGAATAAATAATGATTTTTTTTCTCTTTCCCTTGGCTTTGGATGCACCATCATCCAGTAGCTCTAGATTTATAATATACTGGTGCACATGCAAACAAGACTAATTGGTTCTAATTTTTAATCCTTTATTTTTCTCTCTGCACTGCCCTAAAACAGACTATATAACAATGTATATGCGTACCACACGCACACATACGTGTAAATGCACACATACATACACCTAGAGTACAAATCTATCCACCAGCGGGATATATATCTTGATGACTTTATAAAGACATAGACTTTATAAAGACATAGACAAAGGTAGGGGACCACGGTATGATAAGGTTTAAAAATAACACAGGGATAGTTAACACTGAGGATCTAGCAAATCTAAACTAAAATTACTTTATTTATAAACTTGTATTTGTTGCTTTAAGGAAATTAAATAATGCTGTGAAAGCCTCAACATTTTCTGACGTCAGTATATTATTAATATTTAGTGGAAGATGAAATTTCAGTTCTATTAATTTGTCCATTAAAACCTTCGTGTGATTTTGGTTAAGTACACAAATAAAAAATATATGATTTATATCCCCACATTGTCCACATGTACAAAGATTATCCGTATATATTTTTATTTTGAAAAGATGTGATGCGAACCGGCCATGATTAAATTTGAGTCTTGCACTAGATGTGTAAAATTGTCTAGATATGTGCACGTTATTATACCAATGTCTATTGGGGAGTTCAGGGTGTATCAAAAAATAATTCGTTGATTTGTCGACGTAAGCATTTTTATATATTTGTTCCCACTCTTTTCTTGCCTTCTGTTTATATATTGGGATTAGGTCACTATAAGGTATTTCCTTAATTTCCCTTGTGCTCTTTGTGATTGATTGCTTAGCCAGATAGTCTACTTTTTCATTATATTCTAAGCCACAATGTGCCTTTATCCACATAATTTTAATAATCAAGTTAGCGTTTATTGTCTGCTGGTATACTTTGAAAATGTCCCCAATGAGGGGTGATTTAATATTGTCTACGTTCTTCAAAGACTCTACGATGGACTTTGAGTCTGTAAGAATAAGTGCTTTCTTTATCTTATTGTTTAGCACATACTTAAAGGCTTCTATTATAGCATAAGCTTCGGCAGAGAAAATTGAGGCATGTCTCGAAAGCTTGATTTTTTCTTCATGGTTTAATAGTGGCACAAAGAATGCAGAGCCTACACCCTGCTGACTTTTTGATCCATCTGTATAAATTTTGACGTAATCCTCGAAATTTTGTAAGTTTTCAAAAAAAATTCTTTTATTAATTGCACTATTTTCCAATAAATAATGATTACTAAGCATAATGAAGTAAATAAAACAAATGAATATATTACAAAATTATTGTCTATAACAGTTGTTCAAAATGTCCTCCTTGAGCTCGAATGCAAGCATGACACATGCGAACCACTGAATCACACACACGCGTTACTATTGCACCATTTTAACGAATTTCAATAAATTTAGCTATTATTTGGTAAAGTATTTGTGCTTCAAATGACCCCAAAGATAAAATCCAAGAAATTTAACCCAACTAGCAAATTTGTTTTATAATTTGTTCCACGATTATTTTGTATTATTTTTATTGTACTAATGCTTCTAAATGCCGATTGATTATATTAGAGTAACCTTAGAGAATATGAATAATTAGGTCCGAACTATTGAAATTGGCATTTTAAAATAACTGATATTTAAATAATGTCAGGTTTTATTCTTATAAGTTTGTTTTTTTGTTATCTTAGTTCCATTCTAACGCAGATAATGGTTTATTAATCTCTGATTTAATCATGAGTAGTCACCGACAAAGACTAATTCATCATAATCGCATTTTTAGAAAAGTGTAAAAAATAAAATATAATATAATTTTAACCAGTTCACTTGTGGGCTCCACTTGAATTCTCTTCCGATGCTCCTAGAATATTTAAATAATAAAATTTAATGAAACTTTGGATTAAACCTCAAAGGAAAGGGGCAAATTATAATTCATGACCGGATTACCGAAAATCTTCCAGATTTTCAGGCATCAGTTAAATTAATTCACTTTCGTATTAGCGAAATATTCAATACCTAATTCAAATAATTCAACCCCGTTTCAACAAGATAACATTAAAAAATCATTTCAGTTCAAGATATTAGGTTACGCCAAGATGTTATTTTGATTCCGTTAACTTACAAATCTTTTCGGTCACTTGTCTTAAAAAGGGCACTGAATATACTCTAGAAATTGCAGCCATATTGAAACTAATAAGGCATTATAACTAATTAATTACTGAAACTTAATTTTACTACAAAGTCCTATAATAATGAAATTCTGTATTTTTAACCTACGAAATTCATTACTTGTTAAACTTAACAATAAGATGTGTTAAATTCGATTTATACAGGCTGTCCATTTAGTAAGGGGTCCAAAGCATTAAAAATTGAAATGACCCATTCCAAGAAGGTAAATAAGTTTTGAGCTCGCATATCGAAAGAGGGTCCTAATGGGCATCAGAAATAGCTTGTTGGACTTTTGTTGAGGATTGTACAACTTCTCCACAAGAAAAAAAGATGGCGGAATGTTATTTCAAGAATTCGTGTTTTTAAACGTATACCTCTCGCTAGAAAATTAACTACATGCGATATTGATCTGATTTTTTTCTTTACATACTACTGACATGAGCGCATATGTCTGTAATAGTAGAGTTTCAAAATCACTTACGGTTTTTTTCTAATTAAATCCTAAATCACAGGAACGAAATTTGTGTGTTTGAAATTTCGACGTGCGGACAGTTACCTTAAATGTTTAATTTTCTTATATATTATATGCGAATGAAATATGGTCTAAAGATCAACAAAGTTTTTGCAAAAAAAATTAACTCGATATCTCATACAGTTTTCGAGTTACAGATTTTTTAATTCGGTCGTAATAATGTCTTGTTATGATAACGCGCAACGTGACAGCTGCGGCAGGATTCGGTCTGTGTAATTGTGGATAGACATTAGTCTAATAACTAATTTGATTAAGGTATTATATTACTATTAATCAGTAGGTCACCAATTGTCTGAAAATTAGACAATCATTTATGTGTTATGTTACAACTACGTGATTTTAAAATAGAGTCTGTTAAAATATCGATGCAGAAATAATGGTTTAATGTTTACTGAAAAAAGGAAACTTTGACGTACGTCCAATTTGCTTAGAAAATGTTCAGTTACTTCATTTTGGCTTAGAAGTACCGTATATATCAAAAGGTGCAAATACAGTATGAAATCGTCAATAAATTATACAAATTTGAGATTAAAAAATAAAAATTGTCCGAAATTTCATATTTAAGAAAATGTATGGTATGACTTAAAAACCCATCAGAATTATATGAATTCGCCATAACAGACACAATTCTTATTCTAAACTGGAATTACTTTATAAATAGTAACAAATATAAAGCGAATAATTTAAAACTCATTTTAGAATATTGGTGTAAATAATGACATACGTTGCCCAATAATGTGAACTTGCAATCATGAAGAAGGAAACACAATAATATTTGCGCAAGGTATGTTTAATTTTTGCAAAATAGAAAACCTACAAAAATTGTGTGGGTACATGACAACAAAGGGTATCTTAGGATACTCACGAAATCAGTAAATAATTAAGTGAAAAATATGAAGAAGAAAATATTGTAAAAACGTTATTGGCAGTCGGTGTATTGTGTGACCTGTCAGTTATCCTTTCCGAAGAGGATAAATGAGCAGTTATTGTTGCCTTAAAATGAACACGCCAACTATATATTTTGATTAATTTTGGGGATAACTGCGATGCAATTGATGATCGTGTAATTTAAGATGCTCGTAAGTCCTATGTGAATCTATCCATACAGATTCACATAGGATTTACGGATTAAGGATTTAAATTCACTACTGCCATCCGCAGTGAATTTAAATCTTTAGATTTGCTAAGGCAGTATTTATTTTTCCTTAAGGTTATTAGACTTACGTTAGCTACGTCCGCGTCCTACACAAGACACTTCCTTACTACATTTAAAACGAGCATTACAGCCATTACAGGGGACGGTAGTCTCGTGGGCTAGTGTACTTAGCTTAGCTAGCAACTGTAGAACCTAACGAAGTATGTTAAAATCCTGCTCACTGCGAAATACTTTTAATTGTAAAAATTATCCACAAAAAGTGGTTTAGACCCTTATCTAATACAAAATCCTGGATTTATAACAAATTTTCTCGACTTGAGAAGCAGTTAACAAAGCACATAAAATTTTAGTGTCCAAGCGATTTTCCGATCTCCTTCCCAATTTACCCTTTCCCAGAAAATTTGGATATCCGATAGAGAATAACCAAATAAAATCACAAATGATGACAAAAAGTCACAACTGGTTCTAAAGAAAACAAATAGTGGAATTGTAAAGTAAAGAGTGATTAAAAATGTGCGTCCACTTGGTGTTCTGTTGCATGTGCAGCCTTTCCTAACAATTGTTCTAAGGGCATAAATAATACAGAGCAGTTTTTAGCAGACAGTGCTTCTTAATAGTAATGCCTATGTAGTGGTTTGTCAATACTTACTGAGCTGTGTATACTTATTATGCATTATTATTATTATTATTATTATTACTTATGTATATATTACAAGTTTTGTGTACGTTTTTATATTTTCATATTTGTAAAATGAAAATGCTATATCATTTGTACCACAATAATGATACGCTTAATAAATAATATCTCTATACAACACCTTCATAATTAATAGATCGAGTAAATCATCTGCCAAATGAATTTCTTTTTACCTATTAATATTTTTGCAAAATTGTAAAAATGTAAATAATAGCACAATTTCAAAAATGTATTGGCTTACTATCTTAATGCATTACACTTAGCCAGAAAACAGCCGCATGCTAACAGGAATACCACGAATCTAATTATGGTTTATTTTAAAAAGTCGTTAACTCAAAAACTGTATAAGATATCGAGCTAATTTTTTTTGCAAAAACTCTGTTGATCTTTAGACCATAGTATATAAAAAAATTGAATATTTAATATAGTTGGCCGCGCGTCGAAATTTCAAACACACAAATTTCGTTACTGTGATTTAGGATTTATTTAGAAAAAAAATCCAAAGCGAGTTTGAAATTTAATTAATACAGGTAGATGCCCTCATGTCAGTAGTTTTTAAATAAAAAAATCAAATCAATATCGCATGTAGTTCACTCTCTAGCGAGAGGTATACGTTTAAAAACACGAATTCTTGAAATAATATTTCGCCATCTTTTTTTCTTGTGGAGAAGTTGTGCAATCGTCAACAAAAGTCCAACAAGCCATTTCTGATGCCCATTAGGACCCTCTTTCGATATCTGAGCTCAAAAATTATTTACCTTGTTGGAATGGGTTACTTGGCGATTTTGACGGCTTTCGAAGGCGTGGACCCTCTACTAATTTTATCAGAACCCTCGAGAATATCTCACTTAATCTCGGTTGTGCAAAAAAATTGCTTCTACAAAAATTGTGCTAATTTTTATAATCTACAAAATGGTTTAAAGATATTTGATATTCATGTTCTACTTTAAGAGTTATGACAGAAAATATCGAAAATGAGTAAGTAAAATATCTCCGTTGTTTGAAGAGATACGACGAAACTTCTAAAGCGACGATTTTTTGCAAAACAGAGTATTTCAACGAAGTTATATGTAAATTTTTTGAAAACCCCTGCATTTTGAGATTTACTCTTTAGGTTGTTAAGAAATTTTTTTTCAAACTGGCAGAGAATGGCGGTATTAAATAGAGCATTTTCCTCCTTTTTCAACGATACGTCACATGCCATATTTATTCATTACAACTAAGCACATAATTATAAAAACATTTTTCACACCAATACATTTTTTTAAAACTAGCATCATAGTTGTCCTAAAGAAGTATAATTAAACAAAATGGTTAAATAATTCAGCAAGTTTTTCAAATCTTTAATACATTCAAACATTAGCACAATTAAAAAGAATAAAGTTAATTCAGCTAACCAAAAAATTAATGATAAAAATGAATACAGCACACAGAACATTAATATTTATCTAATCCTCAAAATAATTTTGGAAATATATCAAGTTCAGTAGATAACATGAAATATAGAGAAATGGATACTGTACTTAAATATATTTTAACGTTGTCAGCAAGTAATAACATTGTTATTGCTATACATTGGCATAACTGTGATTACTCTTCTCACAATTGCCCCAGGTTGCTTTCCTGATATATTTTTTTTCTGTTAGCTGAATTTACTTTTTTTTTATTGTGCTAATGTTTGATTGTAGTAAAGGTTTGAAGAAATTACTGAATTTTTTAATCATTTTGTTTAATCGTAGTTCTCTACGGCAAGTATGATGCTAGTTAAAAAAAAATCGGTAAAAGTTATTTACACAGAACTTCCCTCTTTATTTGTGCATGGCGGTCACTCTAAAGAATTATTTATTATGAAATGATATTGAGAATAATAATCGGAATATAGTTATCACAGTTACAAAGAAAACCTGATAACTTTTGGTCAAAAAAATATACAGAGTGGTCATCCGAAAGCAAAAATTCAATACTAAATAACAGGTGCCAAATATGGAAGGCTTGCGCAAATGCCTTTACAAATGTCCAACATGGTTAAATTATTTCTTGGGATGGCCACCGTGTACATTTTTCAATAAAACTATAATAAGTGCATATGCCAAATATTATTGCAATCTGTCACATTTTCAGTTCCACATTCACACATTCACGTACTGGAGTGGAAGTAGCCCAGTGGTTAAAAAATTTCATTCTTTTTCTTAAGTAGGTTTGGAATGTTATGAAACGTAGAGATTTTCAATTTGAGCAAACAATTTTTTTTTATGCATTCTAGTGGTAAAAATATTTTCAAAAATTTGTTTCCGGATTAAATTTTTTTTAATTTTTTTTTTTTGAAATAGGTTTAGAATGTCATGAAACGTGGAAATTTTAGATTTGAGCAAAAACTAGTTTTTTCCATCATCTGTTTTGTATCTTGTAGTTTGCAAAAATTTGAAAATTTTTAATTTTTTGTTTTATTTTTATTTTAGGTATTTGGAATAGGCTTAGAATGTCATGAAACTTGGAAATTTTAAATTTGAGCGATAAATTTTTTTTTCCATCAATTCTAGTAGTAACTACTTTTCAACACTTTTTTCTGAAATAGGCTTAGAATGTCACGAAACGTCGAAATTTTAAATTTGAGCAAAACAAATTTTTCTATTTCAGTGGTAAAATATTTTCCAAAATGTTGGTAAAAAAATGTTCAAATTATTTTTCTGGCAGGTTTAGAATGTCACGAAACGTGGAAATTTGAAATTTGAGCAAACTTTTTTTTTCCATCTATTCTAGAGGTAAAACATTTTTCAAAATGTTGGGAAAAAGAAGTTCAATTTTTGTTTTCTGAAATGAGTTTAGAATGTCGTGAAACGTGAAAATTTTAAATTTGAGCAAAAAAAATTTTTTTCATCTAGTATTAAAAAATACAAATTAAAAAAAAAATTTTCAAATTTTTTTTAATGGGTTTAGAATGCCATGAAACGTGGAAATTGTAAATTTGAGCAAAAAAGCATTGTTTTCCATCTATTCTAGTGGCAATTTTTTTCAAAAATGTTGGTAAAAAAATGATGAAAAAACTTTCAATTTTTTTTTTCTGAAAAATTTTAAATTTGAGCAAACAAATGTTTTCCATTATTTATTCCCTTTAGACGGTCCACCCTGTATAGTTTACAATGAAAGTTTAACCATTTCTTCGCTGATAGTAGCATCAGCTACCTACCAAATTTGACTGTTCTCCGTCAAGTAGTTTTTTAGGTAATGCACCAACAGACAGACAGACAGACAGACAGAATTGAGAAACCTATATTTTCGTAATCTACATGATCTGAAACGTGAAAATCCGAAAAAATCTCGGAGATTGATTTGTTCTCGGTATGCGAGGGAAGTAAAGATTACAAATTTTTTCAAAAAAATTTTCAAATTTTTGGTTTAAACATTCTAAAAGTCACGAAACATGTAAATTTTCAATTTGAGGAAAAAAAAATCCGTCTATTCTAGTGATAAACAATGTTTCCAAAATGATAAAAATTGTTAAAAATTGTTGTTTTAAATAGGTTCAGAATGCCATGAAACGTGGAAATTTCAAAATTGAACAAGGAAAACATTTTTTACCATCCAATAATGTTGGTAAAAAAATTTCTAAAATAGGTTTAGAATCCCATGCGAGGGAATTAAAAATATTGGTTAAAAAAATGTATTGATATAATTATTTGCTTAGCTGTAATGAATAAATATAGCATGTGATATATCATTGAAAGGGGAGAAAATACTCTATTTAATGCCGCTATTTCTCGCCTATTCCAAAGAAATTTTGTTAACACCTTAAAGAGTAAATTTCAAAATGCAGCGGTTTTCAAAATATTCAGATATAACCTCGTTGAAATGCTATGCCTTGCAAAAAGTTGTCTCCTTAGAATTTTCGCCGTATCTCTTCAAATAACGGAGATATTTTGCTTAATCATATTCCGCCTTGTCGATATTTTCCGTTATACCTAACTCTTAAAGATTTCAAAAATCTCTATTAAAACATTTTGTAGCTTATAATAATCGGCACAATATTCGATTTTTGCACGACCCATATTAAGAGAGATACTCTCGAACACCCCGCTAAATTATACAGCCTGTATGTTGACTTACAAATTTAAAAGTTCCTGTGTTATTTTACTTCCACATCCACGTAGTGGATTGGAAGTATAGTAATCGCAAAAAAAATTTCAAAAATTTTTATTCGTGAAATAGGTTTAGAATGTCATGAAACGTCGAGATTTTAAATTTGAGCGAAAAAAATTTTCTGTCTGTCTGTCGGTCTGTCGGTCTGTCTGTAACTTTTTTTGTCCGCACGCTTTCTCCGGAATGGTTTAAGATATTGACCTGAAATTTTGTACACGTATATATTATAACGAGATCTGGAACTGGATTGTTTTTTGAGGAAATCCGGTGAAGGGTTGGGGGTTAAATAGGGGTAAATAGGGGGAAATAAGTAAAGCAAGCTTGTAAGAGTACAGAAACTTGAAATTCGGTGTATGTACTAGAAGTTAAGGCCTCAGATTTTTTTATAATATTTTTCAACCCCCCAACCCCATTAAAGGGGTTGAAAAAATAAAGTTGAGATATTCATTTGAAATTTCGTACACGTACGTATTATAACGATGTCTAGAATTAGATTATATTTTGGGATGATTCCGTTGAAGGGTTGGGGGTTAATTTCTGGTAAATAGAGGAATATAAGTAAAACAAGTTGGTAAGAGTACAGAAACTTGAAATTCGGTGTATGTACTAGAAGCCAAAGCGTCAGATTTTTTAATAATATTTTTCAACCCCCACCACCCCTACTCCAATTTGAAAAGGGTTGATAAAATAAAATTGAGATATTCATTTGAAATTTTCTACACGTATGTGTCTGGAACTAGATTATATTTTGAGATAATTCCGTTGAAGGGTTGGGGGTTAAATAGGGGTAAATAGGGGAAAATAAATAAAGCAAGCTGGTAAGACTACAGAAACTTGAAATTCGGTGTATGTACTAGAAGCCAAGGTCTCAGATTATTTATAATATTTTTCAACCCCCACCACCCCTACTTCATTATTAAAAGGGTTGATAAAATAAAATCGAGATGAAATTTGCTACACGTATGAATTATAACGACATCTGGAACTAGATTATACTTTGAGATGATTCCGTTGAAGAGTTGGGGGTTATTTATGGGTCAATAGGGGGAAATAAGTAAAGCAAGCTGGTATGAGTACAGAAACTTGAAATTCGGTGTATGTACAAGAAGTTAAGGCCTCAGATTTTTTTATAATATTTTTCAACCCCCCCACCACCCCTACCCCATTAATGGGGTTGACAAAATAAAGTTGAGATATTCATTTGAAATTTCGTACACGTATGTATTATAACGACGTCTGGAATTAGTTTATATTTTGAGATGATTCCGTTGAAGGGTTGGGGGTTAATTTGGGGTAAATAGAGGAATATAAGTAAAAAGTTGGTAAGACAACAGAAACTTGAAATTCGGTGTATGTACTAGAAGCCACAGCGTCAGATTTTCTTATAATATTTTTCAACCCAACCACCCCTACTCCAATATGAAAAGGGTTGATAAAATAAAATTGAGATATTCATTTGAAATTTGGTACACGTATGTATTATAACGACGTCTGAAACTAGATCATAATTTGAGATGATGCCGTTGAAGGGTTGGGGGTTAAATAGGGGCAAATAGGGGAAAATCAGTAAAGCAAGCTGGTAAGACTACAGAAATTTGGGATTCGGTGTATATACTAGAAACCAAGGCCTCAGATTTCTTTCTAATATTTTTCAAACTCTACCACCTCCGCTTCATTATTAATGGGATTGATAACATCAAATTGAGATATTCACTTGAAAGTTAGTACACGTATGTATTGTAGTGACATCTGATTGAGATGACTCCATTGAGGTGGTAGGTTGTAAATAGTGGAAAATAAGTACGGTTAACTAGAAACTTCATTTTTAACGTATATGGTAGAAACCAACTCCTCAAACTTTTCTATGACATCTACCCCAAATATTATTAAAATTCTATGACCAATAATTTCCACATACTAGAGTGCAAATATAGTCAAGATGTTTCCTTTAAAGTGACTTGGACGAATAATCTGGATGTGGAAGTAGTGATTCCTTAGGCAGCGGTTTTTTGAGTAAAGAGTGATATCGCTTATAAGCATTTTAGACTCCAATATAAAAAGTTTAGAAGTATATGGGCACTTTATCTTAAACCTAATTAAAATGACATTCGTGAATATGGTACCATATTGAAAAAAACATTTTTAAGAAAAAGCTTTTATTTGAAAAAAAGAAATAAACAGTAAGAAATATTTTTTAAAATTCATGCATCTGGAAACCAAAAGCTTTGGGGACGGACAAATAGCACTATTAAACAGTTGATCAATTGACCGCCCCCAAAGCTTTTGGGTTCCAGATGCATGAATTAAAAAAAAACTTTTTTACTTTTTAGTACATTTTTTTTAAATAAAGGCTTTATCTTAAAAGTATCTTTTCACATAATTTTATTTTTCACTTTTTAGTATGTACTTATTTTACAGACAAGCAGACAAACAAAACCCTATCATTTGATGCCCATGACAAGGGAGTTGTGAAGAAAAATGTAATCCGCCATCCTAGGGCATCCGCCATATTGGATTTAGAGGGGCGTTACATACTTTATAATATTTTACTCATGAGACCTTTTCATTTGATACCCATATCAAGGGGGCTGTGAAGAAAAGATAATCCGCCATCTTAGGGCGTCCGCCATATTGCATTTAGAATGACGTTGCATAGTTTATATAGTCCTTGGTCCTATAATAGAGAGAGAGAGAGATCCTGATGTAATACCTAATGATTTTAACGAGTACTTAATAAACATTGCACCGCAATTAACTGCACATTTTAAAGATCTTCTATATATTGAGGATATAAGGGAAAACAATAAGTCTATGTTTGTCAAACCAGTGAGCAAGAAGGAAATAATTGACATTGTATCAAAGCTAAAAAATAAAATGAGTTGTGGTGATGATGGGATTCCTACTGCTATTATAAAAGTTTGCATATTTGCAATTATTGATCCTCTGTATCATATAATAAATAATTGTTTAAGATTCGGAGTATTTCCCGATAAATTAAAAGTGGCAGTAATTAAACCCCTGCATAAGAAAGGCAGTACGTCATTATTTGAAAACTATAGACCTATCAGTCTTCTACCATCTTTTTCAAAAATATTTGAGTCGTTAATGTGTCAACGACTTATGGAATTTTTTCTCAGTAATAATATAATAAACGATACACAGCATGCCTACCTTAAAGGGCGATCAACGCAAACAGCGATATTTCAATTTACCCAGAAAATACTTGAAGCACTAGAGGAGAAAAATGTAGCATTAGGCTTATTCTTAGATCTCTCAAAAGCATATGACTGTTTAAATCATGAGGTATTATTACAAAAGCTTGAAAAATATGGTGTACGGGGAATTGCTTTGCAGTGGTTCAGCTCATACCTTGCAAACCGCAAACAAAAGTTGCTATTAATGCTCAAGGGGAGGAAATAAAATCTGACATAATGTCCATTAAAGCTAGGCATACCGCAAGGGAGTATAATGGGACCGATTCTTTTTATTATTTATATAAACAGCTTAGCCAAAAGTATAAATTCTGTAAATTGCTGTATGACAAACTATGCAGATGATACAAATTTTCTAATATTTGCTCAAACACTGCCATGTATAATAACTCATTCCAATAAATTAATGTTAGATGCAGAAAATTACTTTCAAGCCAACAAGTGAATATTAAATCGTGAGAAAACAAACGCAGTCTTGTTCGTACCATGTCACGCAGGCTATGACCGCTCAAATAAAATAACAATTAACGACTCCAAATTAACATTGAATGATAATACTAAATTTCTGGGTATGTATATAGATGACACTCTTTCATGGCAAGAAAATGTAAACAATGTATGCAAAAAATAGGTAAAGCTTCTCATAGTATTAGAGTCATATCGAGGTACGTAAACCCCCAAACATTAAAAACAGTTTATTATGCAAACTTTGAATCGTGTATGCGCTATGGAGTAATTTTCTATGGAAATGCAAGCAATGTTAACAGAATTTTCATTATACAGAAAAGAGTGTTAAGGATTATGTTTAAGCTCGGTTTTGTGGAAACTTGTAGAGGTAAATTCAGAGCAAACAATATGTTAACATTTTATGGTATTTACATTCAGGAGTGTCTAATATTTTTCTTTAAAAATAAAGATACCACATTCAAAGGCTGCTTATCCCATCATCAACACAACACACGAACTGTAGATTACATTTATCCTCAGCATCGCCTTACAGTCACAGAAAAGGGTGCACATTATAGTTGCATCAAATTTTTCAACAATCTTCCGCTACACATTAAGCAAACAAATACACTGCAAGGATTTAAGAAAAAAATACATAAGCTCTTAATTGAAATGGAACCGTATAATATATATGAATATTTTGGTTATAGAGAATAATCTTCATATCTGCAAATAGAGAAATATACATATATAAATATATGTTAGTCCTAATTAGTCTCCATGTACATTTTTGTAATATTTTGATTATTTTGTAATTTTGTTAGTTATTAGGTACACAGCTATTAGAATAGAAAAATGTTTATGTGGGTATTTGGGTATATGTATGTTGTAGTATATATATTTTTACATGAATATCAGTTGTTTTGACGTCTATTTCATTTTATTGTTGTTTATACACTTTACCTTGAAATAAAGATTATTTGATTTGATTTGATTTGATATGATGTTTTCATTGAGTTTTAGATATAGTGCTCCGTTTTCATAAAACATTATTATTTTCTTACCAAAATTAGGGGGCAGTCCTATAGCACACATTTTCTCAAAGAGTATTTTTATCAAGACATTATCATAAGCTCCTTCTATGTCGACAAATAATGCTGTCATTGATTTGGAGAGGGAAAACGACGTATTTATATCTGTTACGAGGTATGACACATTTTCCATGGTGGAACAGTTTTTTCTAAACCCAAATTGAGTTGGAGATATTTTTTTATTATTCTCCAGCCAAGTTTCGAGTCTATTCTTTATAAGGCGTTTGTAAGTTTTTAAAACACACGAAGCTAGCGAAGTACCTCTATAGGAAGTAGATAACACTGGATTATTTTGAGGTTTCAGTATTGGAATAACTAAGTACTCTTTCCATTCCTTTGGTATATTTTCATATTTCCATATATCCTTTAGGATATTTAACAGAATTATTTTCGACCTTTGTGTTAGATTTGCTAGCATTGCGTAATGAATATTGTCTGTTCCGGGTGATGTGTTATTATAATTTTCTAGACAAATTTTTTTTCTAGACAAAATTCCAATTCTTTAAGTGTGAATTGGTTTAATAAACATATATATTTTCAATATTCTGAAAATTTATTTCGTTGGCCCAATCCGGTGCTAATTTCTGGACAAATTCTTCTATCCATACTTCATGAGTTATTGGAATTCGGGGTTCCTGTTAGCAATTTTTTATTTTTTTAACTTGAGCCCATATGTCTGAAATCGGAGTGTCTTTATTTAGCTAGAACAAAAGTTCTTCCAAGACGCTCGCTTACTCTGTAGAATTACCCACCATCCTTTGCTAGATAAAAAAGTTTTCAGGGCTAGATTGTTTCTTATAGTCTTCATATGCTTTCTTTTGGTTTGAGATTGCCCGATCACAGTCCTGGTTCCACCATACTTTATCAAAGTTTTTATTGATTCTTGATTTCCTCTCTGGTATTGCAGAATAATTAGCTTCATTAATATTTTCTATAAATTTCTTATATGTAACGTTTTCATTTTGTATTAATTCTATATTTTTTGTATCCACAAGAGAGGAAAACAAGAGCCAATCTGCTTTCTTTGTGTTCCATTTTGTATATGGTTTTATTTCATTAATTACATAATCATTTGTGTTGACTATAATTGCTAAATGATCCGAGCCTAATTAATAGGTCTTCACTTACCTCCCAGTTTGATCCGTTCTAATAGTTGAACTATTGTAGATAATTATTTAACATCGTCATGAGATTTCGCGGGCCAGCTCTCGTTCTTGACAGTTATTGATTAAATAACAATTAAAAATAAAATAAAACAATTGTTTCATAATTTAACTGGCACTAATTCAAAGACTTGTCAATGAATTGTTTTCAAGTTGTTATCTAGTTTCTACAACACATTTCTTAACAAAATGTATTGACGCGAAAATTAAATTTTAATAAATGTAGTTAATACGATTTTATCTAAGACTGTCGATAAAATGTGACAATTTGCCCTGATAAGCATAGCAAGTGGGAAAATTTATTACTTTTCGAAAAAAATAATAAGTATATTCAGAAGTAATGGAGGTAAAGGATACAGGTAACGTTTATTTCAACCATATTTTTCTTGCATTAGCAGTTTTCGACAAAAATTACATGTAAATCTAATTAATCTCTTCGCAGATGAAGGACGCAGAGAACGATGTAAAGCAAACAATGAATGTAAACTTGTACTCAGTTTGGCACTCAAACGTATAGTATATATTGTATAGTATTTATTGCCAATTTAAAAATGCAGTCTAAAGCGTTGCTACCAGGATAAGACATTATAAAGTCTGTTTGTGATAGATAATACTCGAGACCGTGCTTAAATAATGGAACCGATATCCGTGTATGAATATTAGTTAACCAAACATGTTATGCGCTCACCTCAAACGAAAGTATTCGATTGTTTACCTGGCTCACCATTACAAGTACGTTACTTTCTTAATATTGCCGGTAACATAGCCGTTGGTTAAATGATATGTATTTACTTTTATTGAATCATTTATGGGGTTGTTCATTAAACTTGCATTATTTATAATAAATAAATACTATGTTATCAATAAATAATTTACACCATGCCTATCAATATAAAGTAGTAAAACAATATTTACAATAAATAAAAAGTGATTTTAAAAATTGTCGGTAGGCGCTCATGACATCGCTCGTATTATCAATTATTCCTTTGTCGGTCTTTTCCATGACTGTTGAACTAACTCTAGATAAACTATAACTTTGACGGCAACTTAAAGTTAGCAACATGTGATGGTATAATAATTTAATTTATTAATAGAACAACCATTCATGTTTAAATTTATATTGCATATAAATGTAATATCGGAAAATTTGTGTTCAAATTTGTTGTACACGACACTTTATTTCTTATATGACATATTATTATTAATAATAATCTTGTCAATGAATTTCATGAAGTTATTTTCCATTACGTAATTTTCTAATAACTGCAGTCTCGTTCAGTGTCGATAAATTGTTTATAATAAGAAATGAACCAAAACTTTAAAAAATTATTTGAATAATGAACTAATGTTATACACATGGCACTTATTGAATAACATGAGCTTTTCGTTTTCATGGATTCACTAGACTTAAAACTGACAAATTTACAAATTAATGTTTATCATTTGCAAGCAATCCCTCATTTAAAGGAACAAAATATCCTGAAGAGTCCTTTGCACAACACACAAAAAGAGAGATCCTTAGCGCATTATTTATTTTGTCATTGAAGTTTTGTCAAAATGAATGAACAGGTCGTTAGTTGGCAATTATTTTAATTAAAACCTTTGATAATTGTACCTACAACTTAACATTATATTCTACAAACACAGAGAACAATTCAAAGTTTCCAGCCAATATTTTCAACAATGCATCAACATTTTATAATGGCTCTAAATTTAAAAACAGTAATTATTGAAGCTTATTTTCCAGTAGGCTAAGAAACAAAAACGTGCTTACAACAAAAGAACCCATACAAAGGATACGCTTCGCGAAACAAAAGATAAATTATCTGGTATCCTGATAGAAGAGGCCACACGTGAGGTGGGGTTTTTTCAAATTGCGGTTTACGCAGAGACGGCTCTAGCGTGTTTGCAGTGCGAATCGAGAAGAAATATAGAGGGCCAATTTATTATTTAAAGGGGCTCAGTATGTACACACTGGAATATTTCTGTTATATAAATTCTAAGCTAAAAATATTGTAACCCACGAACAAAACAAGACAGTGACTTATAAATAAAAAGATTATCAAAGAATCTGTATACCTATATTTAGTTTCCTTCCGGAACGAACAAAGAAGTAATTTTCATATTACGAAATAAACATAAGGTATACCTACTTCATACATAATAGAATGATATTAGATAAAACTGTCAAATAATATCTAGTCTTAATGCTTTGACACTTTTTGATTATATAAATGCATATACATAATAATAATATTATTCCTTTATTTACCATTTTGCTATACATGTCTACAATGATAAGAGAAAAAAGAAGAGTGTAGGCATATAACATATTCACATATCAAAAACAAGCAAATCGATTCCACTCTTAACTATACTAATAAATATATCAATATTAGTACAGGATAGAGAAAATTTATTTGTAAATGTCTCTAACTATTTTTTTGATAGAAGCTATGTCACGAGTCTGCTTAGCTTCCCTAAAGCTTATTATATGTACTTAGACCAGTGAAGAAAATCTGTATTTGTGGATTGGCTGTTTACTCGTTGCAGTACAAAATTAATTCTACCTCTGGTGTAATAGCTGTGAAACACCCAAATTTTTTATATTTGTACAATTTTTTACAGATAAAGGGGCAATATATGCAATTTGTTTTTATGGAAGAGAAACCAGTACATTTTTTGTTAAGTGGGTTATAGGGTTATGGGTTATTTAGATTAAGAGCATGGGTTTAGAGATTACAACTTCATTCTTAGGGTTATTTGCGTTTAATAGCTTAAAGTATGAGTCTTCTGAGGTTATGGTAAAATCCAGACGTGATGAGGTTAAATATATCTCCGATTCGGATTCATCGACCATGTAGTGAACATCGTCAGGTTTTGCAAGCGAACGTGTCGTCTTGGTTTCCAAGATGCAGAATAGTATTACAATAGTGAAATATAGTAAACAATTTTAATATATGTAATACTTGTACACTAATTTTCTACTATCTATAAGCAGATAGCAATTAAAAGGCTAATCTTCATAGCAATCTTTTCACACATAATTGACATGATCACTAAAATTAAGTTTATTATCTATGAGTACTCCTAAATGTTTAATTTCCTTGACAACTTCAAGGATTTCACATACCCGAAATTCTAGTTCTTGCTACCGCATTTCAATTTTAATTGCTTTTCTCCTACAATTACACGTTTTGTTTTAGATACATTCAACTCCAGTTTATTAAGTAGCTATTCACTCACTTATTTAGTAACTTAATTAACTCTCTTCACCAATTTCTCATCGCTTGACTCCATTATATAAATAGCCGGATCATGTGCAAAATATAATGACAGTCATCAAAAATAGCTTTATACATAGCTTTATACATTAATGATATAGGATCATGAATGCAAAATTTTAACAAATGTGATCCCAGAATACTCCCTTGTGGTATCCCAACATTTATTATTCTTGCAGTCGATTCATATTCGTGATACTCTACTTCACGCATCCTATCACTCAAGTAACTAGTTAATCACGTACACACACCTCCATCCAGCTAATATACTTCCCATTTCTTTAATAGCCTATTTATATCTACCGCTTTAACTGCACGCTTTAAATCTGAAAAAGCTATACTGATCTCTTTACTTAAGTCATATGCTTTTTTGAGATTTGTATATGTAGAATTTTTTCTAATATATTTTCAAACGCTGCAAGCATACTTATTAGATGAAATGCCTCTACTTTAATGCTATAAGAGAATGATTGCGCTACCTCCTTCTCAATGGATAATATTGCCAGATTTTACAATTTGTCCTCAAGGATTGTCGATTAGAGATAACTCCTAATAAGCTTTTGGTTATTAAAACTTCGTTCTCTTTCGGCCACTTTTATTGAAATAGTTTGCAAAAAGCGGTTCAAGTATTTTGGAACGTATCTTGCCTATTATTTTCTTTTTAAAGTTTCAGCACTGACGTCGGCTGAATCACCGTCCAAAAATCTATTTGAACATAAACTGTCTTGTAAAAGTTCTGTTCCGGAAATACCACGGCCTTCATTATCATAAGCTTTCTTTAAATCGTTGACATCTTATAATTATTTGAAGCGAGGCCCCAAACAACCTAAAGTTGTGCCTATCAAAGGAACGAAGACGTCTAATAAGGAATGAAACGAGCAAAACAGAGCAACACAAATGAATTTGGGAACGACCTTTAATAAAAATAACTCCGGTTAACGATGAGTTCACATGTTGTGGGTATAATTTATATACAACTTAAGAATATTATGTTACAATGAGATTATCGGCATTAAAATTTTATAGATACGATTCACGCGCAATTTTCATACGTTGTTATTTTAATACGAAGCATTCTTTTATTTTGTGAAGGAATTTTGACTCAATTCTTGATTCGACGCCTAAAGCGGTGGCTCCTTTCGCCATGTGATAGGGCCGGCCCTGGGTTTAGGCCGTCCTTTCGACTGAAGGGTTGGTGTTGGAGACTATGAGATTCCCCAGGTGCTACCGATTAGGAGTTCGTCTCAACACAGAATGCTATGAACTCTCGCTTCGAGGGACAAAAGGGACTATTAGTTTAATTTTACGTGAGAGACACTTTTTTATAAAATGTATAAGTATCAAACTTCTTTGATAAAGCCAATAAAAATCGGATTCCGTACCATCCTCTATTTGTTTTTCATGAATACTTAAATTTATGTGAGATTTGATATCATTTGCACGTGTGTGGAAATACAAATCACTATTTTAAATCCAATAAAATCAGAAATGAAAAACCGGAAGAATGTAAAATAAATTATACCTCAAGCTGAAACATACATTTTAATATTATCTGCATAATGTCTGTATGCTCTTTAGCATTTTGTACAGAAGATATGTGAAACTGTAAGATTTATTTGATTTTAGAGCGCAAGTTTCGTTGGTATTTATGTACAATTACTGACTGACATTCTAAGAATAATTTTACACAAATAGGTTTGTCGGTATATTGAACTAAAAACTACCAAAAACCATAACAATAATTAGTATGTTTATTACAAAATTAATTAAAAAGTTAAATCAAAGTTAAATCATTAACATATTACTCAAAGACCATCCATGTCGATAATAATGACTAAAAGTAAAAGCGGTTAAAATAAAATCATACATGACTTGAAATAAAACTTATTCAGTGGATGAAAGGAACAATTCTTTGAAAAAACCGTTGCCTGAGGAATCACTACTTCAACATCCAGATTTTTCATCTAAGTCAATTTAAAGAAAACATCTTGATTAGATTTGCAATACAGTATGTGGAAATTATTGATCATAGAATTTTGATAATATTTGGGGCAGATGTCATAAAAAAGATTGAAGCCATACGCGTTAAAAATGAAGTTTTTAGTTTACCCCACTTATTTCCCCTATTCTCCATCTACCACCTTCCTTCAATGAAATAATCTCAATTTTATGTTATTTTCCCCTAGTTACTCCTATTAACCCCCAACCCTTCAACGGAATCATCTCAAAATATAATCTAGTTCCATATGTCGTTATAATACATACGTCTACTAAATTTCAAGTGAATATCTCAATGATATTTTATCAACCACTTTAATAGTGAAGTAAGTGTGGTGGAGGGTTGAAAAGTATTATTGAAAAATCTGAGGCCTTGGCTTCTAGGACATGCACCGAATTTCAAGTTTCTGTACTCTTACCAGCTTGCTTTACTTATTTTTCCCTATTTACCTCTTGAAAGAGTGGGGGGTAACACTCTTTCAACCCAATCATGTTAAAATATAATCTAGTTTCAGATATCGCTATAATACATACGTGTACCAAATTTCAAGTGAAAATCAAAATTTAATTATATCAACACTTTTAATAAAGGAGGGTGGTGGTGGGGGGATGAAAAATATTATTAAATAACCTGAGGCCTAAGCTTCTAGTATATACACCAAATCCCAAATTTCTGTACTCTTACCAGCTTGTTTTACTTATTTTCTCCTATCTACACCTACTTAACCTTCAACCCTTTAAAGGAATCATCAAAATATAATCTAGTTCCAGACGTCGTTATAATACATACATGTACCAAAATTTAAGTGAGCATCTCAATTTTATTTAGTACTTTAATAATGGAGTAGGGGTATTCGGGAGTTGAAAAATATTATAAAATAATCTGAGTTCTTGGCTTCTAGTACATACACCGAATATCAAGTTTCTGTACTTTTACCAGCTTGCTTTACTTATTTTGCCTTATTTACCCGTATTTAACCCCCAACCCTTCATCAGAATAATCCCAACATATAATCTAATTCCTGATGTCATTATAATATATGCGTGTACCAAATTTTAAGTGAATATCTCAATTCTATTTTATCAACCCCTTTAATAATGGAGTGGGGGAGTGGTGGGGGGATGGAAAATATCATAAAAAAATTTTAAGCCTTGACTTCTAGTACATATGCATCAAATTTCAAGTTTCTGTACTCTTACCAGCTTGTCTTACTTATTTTCTCCTATTTACTCCCCAACCATTCACCGGATATGTTCAAAAAACCATCCAGTTCCAGATCTCGGTACAGTATATACGTGCACAAAATTTCAAGTCAGTATCTTAAACCGTTCCGGAGAAAACGTGCGGACAAAAAAAAAAAAAAGTTACAGACCGACAGACAGACGGACAGACCAACAGACAGGTAGACCGACAGATACACAGAAAATTTTTCTTCACTCAAATTTAAAATCTCGACGTTTCATGACATTCTAAACCTCTCTCAGGTAAAAAAAAATTTGAACATTTTTTTACGATTACTATACTTCCAATCCACTACGTGGATATGGAAGTAAAACCGAATTGTCTTAAAAAACCATAAAAACCGCAGCCTAAGCAATAACTACATACAGATATCCCATCCAAATATCTTTAAAGGAAAACATCTTGACTATATTTGAACTCTAGTATGTGGAAATAATTGGTCACAGAATTTTAATAAAAGAGCGTTGACGAATACCAGCCAAGCTTCCAGAACTTTCGGGCGCTGTCGAATACCAAGGCAATTTCCAGGACTTTATGAATCCATATTAGTACGGTGCCGAATCCATATTCGATTGCTGCCGAATCCATATTCTGGCGCTGCCAAATATCAAGGTAACTCCTGTACGTAACCAAATCTAAATTAGGGCGCTGCCGAATCTCTATATGAGCGTTGCATAATCCATCTTCGAGTGCTACCGAACACCAAGGCGACTGGATAATTTTCATTTGCTCCGTCTACAATCACAATTTTTCTTTATTTGTAGTCAACACTCAGAGCTCTCTGTCTGGAAATTGCACAATAAGTTCATGAACTCACCCTGGCTGGCCGTAAAGTAAAGTGGTAAGCTAATAATACACTATAATTTATATATAATTATTATGCTGAGCAGTACGCGAAGGACATCTGGTATACATTCACAAGGAAGAACGAGTAAGTCTGGAAGAGGAAATCTGAGAAAATCTCCGTCAAAGAGGAAATCTGATGTACAAATTCCTTGGGGCGGTTGACCATTTAGTCTTCTCCAAATTCACTTTTTTTTCTTCGTTGTTTGTCCACCATGTCCTAGATATAGCTTGAAGTAACTACAGTGGAACTAGCACCAAGTTATTTTCTTATACGAAATATACAAAGTATGATAGAACTACTCGATTTCAATCATGACGAATATTTAATTCCGGAACAATGACATAGTCATACTAAACCATGAAGTCAAAGCGCTGGATGTCAGTGTAATATCACAAACAAATCAATCGATATGGCCGTGATCTCAAAAAGTACACGTATAAATTTTTTATTAGATTATCTTCATTTGAATAAAAACAAATAATGCACATACCCACCAGATGTATTTTTGCAAATAAATGAAACCAATGTGCGTCTTCTTCCACTTTTAAAAATTGTAATTTTTTAAAACTAGTCCGCATTTTCTTTCCAAAGTCATTATAGAAGCGGCTAAATCTATTTCTGAGAGAAATTTAATATCTTCAATTTAAGATGCAATTAAAGGTATAAATATAATTAACCAATTATTACAAATTTAGTTAAGATCTCACTTGATAATTAGATCGTCAAAAAAAATTGTTCTGGATTACATTTAGAATTAAAAAAAAAACTCTTGGCAATGTCAACCTTTCGCGCACGCCACGCTTGTTTGAACCGCAATGCCGCATAATACAATTTGTACCTTGGTATCTCAGCTGTCCCTTTTAATTTTTGTTTAAAGATTTAAGGATACCGTTCCACCACAAGAATCACAGCAGACATTTGAAGATAATTCTATTTAATATTTTGTTTAATTTTTGCACAAAAATATGATTAATGATTAATAATAATTAGTTCAAGCTACACCTAATTCACAACTACTACTTTTAGAGATAGAGGAAGAGCGATTTTTAAACGTTTTATTGGTAGTGTTAACAAAACCTATAAACATATTATATATTTTTGAATTCCTGTTTTAACAGGATTTCAACTCGACACACCACATGATGATTTTGAATTTTTTTTTAACTTCCTACTTTACCCTGCGATATTAACCCCAAAATCAAAATTCTCCAATTTCTGATCTATAATTGGACCACAACTACCTGCAACTGTGCCATATTTCAACTTTCAACGGTTAACAGTCCTCTGAGAAAAATTTCTGCCACAGACGGACAGATACCAATGTAATTCCATAAGTATTCCGCTTTGCCAATTTTGGTATGGAACACTAAAAATGCTGTCCTGAGGAAGCTTCGATTTACTGCTAGTTTTGAAGTAATTTCCATAAACACCAAAACACCTCAACCCTACGCTCAACTAATGATCCTCGACTCATGTTTCGTCAATCATGCTGGCATCATCGAGAGATGATTAAAGCCATAAAATTATCTCCCGATGACGCCAACGTGGTTGATGAAACGCACGCCGAGTGTCAGTATTTCAGTGTAGTGTTTAAGAGTTTTTATCTTGGAAACTATTTCAGAAGTAAAAAAAAACTACTGTTTAAATTAAATGCAATTATGTATAATTGTTAATTATAAATTAAACACTGCTTTTAGATGAATACTAAAGTTTCCGACGTGCTTATTCTAATTTATACCTAAAAGTATTTATGTCTTAATCTGTTTATGACCTAATCTATTTAAGACTTAATTTAACGTCCTTAATTATGGGAATGTTTGGAGTGGACCTAAACTGATTATACAAATCAATGGATAGTTCTTATCAATTTGTTTATTATAGGGGGTATTCAAGAAATTTTGTTGGTCGTTCGTGGTACTTGAAAGATTTTTTGATTTCTAGTGGTTCTAGTAGATCTAAACGTTTACCTTTTCTCTCTGAATGAAGTAAATTTATGTTATCAGTATCTATGAAATGGTTGTTTTTAATACAGTGTGTTGACATTCCTGTATTTTTATTGTTATTTAAGATAGATTTCGTATAGTCTTTTACCCTGTTCATAATGCTTCTACCAATCTGACCGATATAGACAGCATTGCAATATTTACAAGTAATTTTATATACACCAGATTTATCCATTTTATTTAGTTTTTCTTTGTTATTAACCAAACTGTTTCCTATATTTGTTTTGTTCACACTTATTGTACAGATACCTAAATTATTTAATTTTCTATAAATTTTCTTACTATATTTTGGAACATAATTAACAAAACTATATTTTGTAGGTTTGTTAGGCACAGTGAAAAATTATTTTTGAAGCATTTTGCGTTGTTTGTTTTTGACCATCTTATCTATTAGTGACTCGTTGTATTCGTTATTTCTTGCAATTTGTTTAATTATATTTAATTCTCTATCAAAATGACTTTGATCTAAGGGAAAACTCGTGAGTGTATGTATTAAACTATGGAAGGGTGAAATCTTAATTTGCCATGATTGCTGCGAATGATAATGTATTACTGTATCTGTAGTAGTAGCTTTGTGGTAAATGCTAAATTTCAACTGATTGTTATGTTTTTTGGTATTAATATCTAGAAAGTTTAATTGACTATTTTGCTCCAATTCGATTGTGAAATGATTTTTACAATTAAAAGAATTTAAGAAATTAAGGTAATTACTTAGGTTTCATTCTGTACCGGTCCATATACAAAAAATATCATCTACATATCGAGTCCAATAAAACACATGCGTATTTAAACTGTTGTTGCTATTAAAAATTAAATTTTCTAAGTTTGACATAAATATTTCAGCTAACAAAGGAGAAATTGGTGAACTCATTGGTTTTTGTCTAAAGAGAAAATGGTTTTGTTCAATACAAACTCTCGAAAGATATTTTAACTCTGTTTTTTTTTCACTGATTTGTGAATTATCTATTAAATTACTTGAAATTAATTTTAGTTCTGTGAGCGGGACTGAGGTGAACAGACGTTTAACGTCAAAGGCGATAATTTTGCGTTATTTGGTAATATTAAATTTTTTGTATTTTCACTACATTCAAAATAATTTTTTATGGAATATTTAGATTTAAAATTTATTAATGTTGGTAAAATGTAATTCAGTTTTTTACACAACTTATAAGATGGAGCATTGATGTAAGACACTATGGGGCGTATAGGGTTATTTACTTTGTGAATTTTTGGAAGACCATAATGAATAATTATGTATGTTGGGGATAAAAAACTATACCGCTTGATATGCCGAAGGTTAAATAAAGATGTCTTCTATCATTGTGGTAAACATCCACCTGAAATATAAAATGAATAATGGATCACACAAGTTGCCACGTTAATAATATAATTTAAAACCATAGACAAACAAAAGAATATGTAGGTATTGACAATATATTTCCAGGGCAATTTTTCTTTATTATAGAGATATTTATGTTGATAGGTGACGTATACTATTACTACAAAACCAAAAAGAATTGCCTTTATCGATATTGTCTCATTCGGAAGCGGGATGACAACAAATCTGATAATCCGTGTCCATAAGCCATGAATTATACCGTTAACTACGAAAAATCCGATAGCAGCCTGATTCTGTAAATATAAATCAATTAGAACTGCATACGAATAGGTCGGAACTGAATAATATAAAATGTTAGTATCGTTACATAACAGATATTGTCGAAAACTAAATATTTAAAATGCAAATATTTCAATAATGTAAACATATTCATTAATACAACTTTTATCAACGTAAAACCTCATTGGTAGGAATTTTTAATCTAACACATGGTGTTAGGAAAATAACTACACTTCGTTTAGGAGCTAATTATCTAATCAAAAATAGTAAGAGGAGTTCCAGTAACATATGTTGGGAAACGTTTCCTAGGGAAGCTACAGATCTCTAAAGATGGTGCAGAAATAATGAGAATCATATCGAGAAACTTCAGCGTCATTTTTATTAATGTGTTAGTATGCTTCGAAAATTCAGGACACCGATTACCTAGGGTTTGTTTAAATGTATTGTTTAAATTGTTTTTCATTGAAAATGGTTTGTCCTAGGGCCTATTGTTGAGGAAACCTTATTAATGCAATACTAGCCAAGCCTTTCTTGTTCAGTTAGTGGAAATGTAAATAATAGAGAAGAGTTGCACAATCCACTATATTCTAACTATAAATAAAATGTAAAATCACAAAGTTGTCTCAAAGTGTTTCAGAAATAATTAGCAAAGCTACAATTAAGGTGATGTTTTTAGAACTACGTAATTCCCTTAGAAGCATTTCAAGCGATACGCTGGCACTAATTTTACTTCCACATCCACGTAGTGGATAGGAAAAAAAATTTCAATTTTTTTTTCTTGAAATAGGTCTATCTGTCTGTCGGTATGTTGGTCTGTCGGTCTGTCTGTCTGTCTGTTTGTCGGTCTGTCTGTAACTTTTCTGACCGCACGTTTTCTCCGGAACAGTTTAAGATATTGACTTGAACTATTGTATACACATATATTGTATTGTAACGAGATCTGGAACTGGATTGTTTTTGAAGATATCCGGTGAAGGGTTGGGGAGTAAATAGGGGTAAATATGGGTAAATATGTAATGTAGCTGGTAAGAGTAGAGAAACTTGAAATTTGATGTATGTACTACGAGCCAAGGCCTCAGATTTTTTATAATATTTTTAAACTACCCACCACCCCTAGTCCATTATTAAAGGGGTTGATAAAATAAAATTGAGATACTCATTTGAAATTTGGTACACTTATGTAATATAACGGAATCTGGAACTGAATTATATTTTGAGACGATTCCGTTGAAGGGTTGGGGGTAAATAGGGGTAAATAGGGGAAAATAAGTAAAGCAAACTGGTACGAATACAGAAACTTGAAATTCGATGTATGTTCTAGAAGCCAAGGCCTCAGATTTTCTAGTAATATTTTTCAACCCCCCACCACCCTTAATC
Organism: Stenurella melanura; assembly: GCA_963583905.1. Classification (NCBI taxonomy): domain Eukaryota; kingdom Metazoa; phylum Arthropoda; class Insecta; order Coleoptera; family Cerambycidae; genus Stenurella; species Stenurella melanura. The sequence continues at coordinate 90,304,672 of OY757314.1, read as the reverse complement.
AATTATTAAAACGGTTGATGAAATGAAATTGAGATATTCACTCGAAATTTGGGACACGTATGTATTATAACGACATCAGGTTCTAGATTATTTTAGTAAATAGGGGAAAATAGAGCAAAATAAGTAAATTAAGCTGGTAAGAATACAGAAATGTGGATTTTGGTGTATATTCTAGAAACCAAGGCCTCAGAATTAATTAATATTAATATTTTTCAAACACCACCATCTCCGATAAATTATTAATGGGTTTAATAACAAAATTGAGATATTTACCTGAAAGTTAGTACACGTATGTGTTCTAATGACATCGGATTGAGATGATTCCTTTGAAGGGGTGGGACGTGGTAGGTTGTGAATAGGGGAAAATAAGTAGGGTAAACTAAGAACTTTATTTTTAATGTATGTTGTAGAAACCAACGCTTCAAATTTTTCTATGACATCTGCTCCAAATATTATTAAAATTTTATGACCAATAATTTTCAGTGCAAATCTAGTCAAGATGCTTTCTTTAAAGTGGCTTGGATGAAAAATCTGGATGTGGAAGTAGTGATGCCTAAGACAGCGGTTTTTCTACTTACTATTACGTCCACATTCACGTAGTGGATTGGAAGTATTATAAATTAAATTTTTCTTCTTTTTATTTAGAATGACATGAAACGTGGAGATTTTAAATTTGAGCGAAAAAAAAAATTTCTGACTGTCTGTAATTTTTTTATCCGCGCGTTTTTTCCGATACGGTTTAAGATACTGACTTGAAATTTTGTACACATATGTATTATAACGAGATATGGAACTGGATTGCTTTCTTAACATATCCGGTGAAGATTTGGGGGATAAATAGGGGGAAATAAGTAAAGCAAGCTGGTAAGAGTACAGAAACTTGAAATTTGGTGTATGTCCTAGAAGCCAAGGCCACAAAACTTTGTATAATATTTTCCATCCCTCCCACCACCCCCACACTCCATTATTAAAGGGGTTGATACAATAAAATTGAGATATTCACTTGAAACTTGGTATACATATATATTTTAATGACATCTGGAACTAGATTATATTTTGGGATTATACCTTTGGAGAGTTGGGGGTTAAATAGGGGAAAATAAGTAAAGAAAGCTGGTATGAGTACTGAAACTTGAAATTCAGTGTATGAACTAGAAGCGAAGGCTTCAGATTTTTTATATTTTTCAATGTCATGAAGGTTCTAATGGGAAGAGCATCAGTGCTGCAATTCACCTAACAGGCTACTACGATGGATGGCGTGATGCGATCAGTCGTGCTACACAGCAAATACAGGCCAATTAAAACAATGCATGCATTGGAAGATATCTGGCAACAAGTTGTGAATTATAAGAAGGAAGATCATTTTACCACCCAGATTTTTACGAGTATGCACAGTTTAAGACAAATAGTTTTAAATAATATATACCTTGTAAGTCTGCATTAAGAACTGCTCGCGATAGTTTCTTGAAATTTAGCAGATGTATATTTTAATTTCCCATATCTTTATATTTATGTATTATTTCAGAATATGTAATTATTTTATCCTATCACGTATAATGGAGATATTATTTTGTTAAAAGTTCACTAAACTCAAGTAGAGAAGTAAAAGTAATTTTTATTTTGTCAGTGAGGTATAAAGTTACAAATCATGATAATCCTTGCTTGAGAAAACTAAAAAGTGTATTCAGTTTGTGTAGTTTCTGCGGTAAATTCTCGGATCGATTTTATCCCACCACCAGATTAAGGTTGGATGAATCCGTATCAGTTGGGCCGAAAGATGGAACTCATTTCAACATTATCATGGAATAAAATGGAATGAATCACTGAAGGAATATAAGCGCATTACATCTGCAGGTCGTATTTATAATGCCACTACTACTTTGCATCATATTATTTCCCAATTTTCGTTTTATTTAAATTTTGTGCACAGAATTGGGATAAGAAAATCATATATTGAAATGCTGACACTAATAAATTATATTGCATACACATATTTTCAAAAGTACTGTTTTCTGGTTTGGGTGTGGGTTATCTACTTAAAAGCTGATTCTGTACGCAAAAATTAATCAAAAGATATCTTGGGAAGTTCATTAAAATTAAATGAAATATTCATAGATAATTTATATTTCCATAAATATATATAGTGTGATCCTAGAGAAATTCATATTTTTGGTATGTGTCATTTGTCAAAAAAACAGGTCGACTTTAGTTTTGTAAATGCTACATATTGTCACTATACCAAAATTTATGACGTCATTGGTTTTTTAGTTATGACGTCATTATATATTTTTTTTTAATGGAAACAGACATTTTTGTTTACTTTTTTTGCTGGTATATTTCTTTAGCTTTCTGGCGATTTGAAAAATATTGATATTACCTAAGCCATTCTTTTGGAAAAAAAAATTTTTACTGATGATACCTTACATAAGTAATTATTGTGAGAAAGAAATCAACTCCATTGCTCAAATTGCGACACTCCAACCATTTGGCATTAACCCAGACGGGTGTAGGCACTTTGCAAGCTATTCTGAATCATCTCATGGGCAATTCGTCTCATCTCCAAGCCAATTCTGTCTTTCAAATCTTCTATGATCTCCGGTCTGTTAAAATATACCCTTGACTTTAAATAACCCCAAAGAAAAAAGTCTAAGGGGGTTAAATCCGGTGAACGCAAGGGACGCTCAATCGGACCTCGACAACCTATCCACCTTCCAGTAAAAGTGTCATCTAAAAACTGACGCACTGCTATCTCAAAATGAGGTGCAGCCCCGTCTTGCTGAAACCAGACGTTTTCAGCAGTAATATCTTCATCTTCATTGTTCGGAAACATAACTGCTAAGGCTGGCGCTAACTCAACTTGCAAAAACTGTAAATATCTTGCTGCCGTAAGATTTCCTTTAAAAAAAAGGTCTTAATAAACGATCACCAATCATACCTGCTCACATGTTTATTTTGCCTCGTCGCTGTGCAAGAAGCTCTCCTTGAGTCCAATGAGGATTTTCGCATGAAAGATGCCTACAGTTATGCCGATGTACAGTCCCCTTTAAAGAACATGTAGGTTCATCAGAAAAAACATGTTCTTTAAAAAAATTGTGTTTTCATAGCACAAGGTCATCAACTGTTCACAAAACTGTAAGCGCCGATCTGGATCGTCCTCATTCTATTCGTGGATTAATTGCACTTTGTATGGATGGTATTTTTCTTTTCTCAATGGATGTACAACAGAAGTTTGACTCACGTTATGATTTAAAGCCAGCTGCCTTCTCGAATGATAGTGGTTTCCCTCACTTTATAGAAGAATATTTAATTTAGTTTCGTTGCTTGTGCTAGGGCGACCAGATCGAAAGAGGTCAGCTACACTGCCAGATTCATCATATCTAGCAACTAATTTACTTATAGTGGATCCAGAAATTTGCTTTTCGGGATTGGCATTGAAAACATCACATGCTTCCTGATGAATTCTCACCATATCCAACCATCATCAAAAGTTCTACGCATTCTCTTTCACTTAAACGTGGCATTGCATTCACTAATTTTACACTGTCCCAGAAGTGTCACAAAACTGAGGTTCCACACGTGCCAGGAATAAAAAAGTTATCGATACTTTGCACAAAAAGGCCTGTATCTCTCTCTATTGTCAAAGTGGTTTTTTTTATTATTTTCTTTGTTTTGTTTTTAGGTCAAATGTGTTCATGCTAGTTAAAACAAAAATGTAGGCAACAGTATTTATTAGTCCATAAGAAAGTGGAACATTACTCGTGAATTTGCTATTTTTACGTAAAATGTAATTTTTCCAAAGAATGGCTCAGGTAATATCATTTTTTTTATATCACCAGAAAGCTAAAGGAATCTACCACCAAAAACAGTAAACAAAAATGTCAGTTTCCATTAAAAAAACATTATGATGGCGGCATAACTCAAAACCAGCGACGTCATAAATTTTGGTATAGGGACAAAATGTACCATTTACAAAACTAAAATCGACCTGTTCGAGGATTTTTTTGAAAAATGATATACCAAAGATATGAATTTCGTGTGTTTCTTTAGGTACAATATATCATAGATTATTACAAGTAACCATTAGAGGATATTGCTGTAATCTGTGTCATCATTCACATATCTATTGAAACTGGAGGCGGCTGAAACCTCTCCATGTTTGCGAATATTACTTGATTTGGTTAATAACCGGGCTTGTTACAGCTGACCTGTGCCAAGCAGACTTCCGTTCCGCTAATCTATACTTAACGACCTGCCGTTGCACAATGGGATAAAAACATATAAAATGGAGAAAAGTTCTCCGGCTCAATTTTTGAAGTTTTTGAATATATTTTTTTTAAATACTGAGGAAACATCAGGGTTTCACGTAAGCCTCCGATCTTTCCCATTATTATTTTTTTGTAGCTAGGAGATCTGTTAAAAGTATGAGAAATATTTAAAAAATTTAAAGATTTTTATTTCATGATGACAAAAATGTATCCTATACATTTTTTCAGTTACCATACATAGGTTTCTTGGACCGATTCCGAAAATCGGGCTTGAGAACCACTAAAATATGGGACAACTCCCGAAATATGGAAGAAGCACCCCTCTTAGGGGTTTCTTGCAGTAACTTCAATATTAATCTTAATCTATCAAATTTAATTGATTTACATTAAATTGTGGGAAAGTTTATTAAGAGAGGGTGAAGGCTACCCTAAAATTATGTAAAATTAAAATGCTTGTTTAATTTTTTTTTACTATTTGCTTTCGAATCGAATTAGTGGCCATTTTTAAACAATAAAAAATTATTTTAACCCCACTCCTGGGGGTAATACTACCTTTAACTATCCTTTAAAAGCCATAAATTCAAGTTAAATAAGAAAACTAAATTTCAAATATTAGTTCATTTCATGTTTATAATGTTTTCAATGCAGATATTAATAATTTTAAAAATATTGTATTAAATATTTTGTTTTTATTAGTAAAATAGAAAAAAATATTTTTTTATTAGGAAAATATTGCTATCTAAAATAAAAACTGGAATATAGAAATTATATCGATTGCATCAAAGTATATAAACCATAAGGTGATTTTACAATAGTCCGGCCGAAAATTTGATTTTACTAAAAAAAGTAAAAAGTTTCAAGTCTTTTCATTGTTTTTTTTGTATATTGGTTATGGAAAATTTTGGAACCAATAAGTTATTAACAGAATAACAAAATTTTACATTGCACCAAATTATTTAAAAACATATTTAGAAAACATCTTTATCTTCATAAAGTGAAAAATTTTTAAATTATTTTCGTTTTAAAAAAGCTATTAATTCGAACTGAAAGCAAATGGTAAAAAAATGTATCATATTTTTTCTCAAATCGATTCAGGAATGGTTTTACCCCATAAAAAGTTGAGCATATTTGGCACAGTTTTTTTCAAATTATTTAAACTTTTAAAATACCCTAAAAATGCAATATACTAATATTTCAAACTTATTTTTTTATTGCACCTGAATTTATAGGTTTTAAAGGATAGTTAGTTAAGGGTGGTTTACCCCCAAGAGTGGGTTAAAATAATTTTTTATTGTTTAGAAGTGGCCAGTGATCCGAATAGAAAGCAAATAGTAGACAAAAAATTTAAACAAGCATTTTTCATTTTACGTCATTTTAGGAGTAGATTTCACCCTCTCTAATTAACAACCCCTTTTAATAAAATTTCGCTCAATTTAATTAAATTTCATTATTTAAGTTCAGTATACAAATTATTGCAAGAAACCCCTAAGAAAGGTGTTTCTTCCATATTTCGGTGATAATTCCACATTTTAGGGGTTCGCAACCACGATTTTCGGAATCAGCGACCCAAGAAATCTGTACCGTAACTTAAAAAAAAAAAAATTTGGGATTCATTTTTCTCATCATAAAATCAAAATAATTAACGTTTCAAATAGCTTTCATACTTTTAACAGATTTCCTAACCTCAAAAAATTAATAATGAATAATACATGAAACCGTGATGTTTCCTGAATAGTTAAAAAAAATATTTAAATATCTTAAAAATTTAGCCGGAGAACGACTTCTGTCTATTTTTATGTTTTTATCTTACTGTGGTTGTGGGACTGGAAACTGGCATGTCCGGCCAAAATTAGCCTGAACTAATAAGCTTATCTATTTATCTTGTCTCTGTTGATGAGAATACCAAAATGCACTCTTTGTTTACATCAGGTAGGGTGTTAGACTCGAGAGTTTCGCCTGAAAATTATACATTACTAAGAGGGTTCCCAGTTTTCTGATCAGCCATGCACTAACATCATAAGGACTGTTGCTCAAAACTAGACTAAACTTAACTTAGCCAAACAGCGATGCAAATAATTAGAAAAGTCGATAAGGAACACAAAATTGATAAAGACGATATGGAACTCTTTAGCGATAATTAGAGTTCTCCACAATCAAAGTCGCACTTATTTGGTTTCAAATCATTAATGTTAGTACAGTAAAAACACGGTTTGAGCTACATAAAAATTAGTCCGTTCATGGAAATTTGGTTATAACTCCTATTCGATATGTAGTTTAAGAAACCAGCGAGTCCCCAAAAATTAGAGTGGTGGAAATGAGTTTTTTGAGAGAAGGAAGGGGTGAGAAATTTTTGAAAATGTACTTTCTTGAAAGTAGAGGTGTGGGGAGTCGTTTTCTGTTATTTTGCATACTGAATCGAATGAGACCAAAATCAAGTCGATAGAAGCAAACCTTAATGAATAAAAATGGATCTAAAATAAAAATACGATAAAATGCAAGAGATTTTATTAAACATGAAAAAAAGATATGCAGTATTAATATAGTACTTACAGAATTTTTATATGAAGTAAAGTACTTAATAATAAATATTTTATTCATCGAACATGCTATACTCTTCTCTAGTGAAGCCATCAAAGTCTGAATCTTAATCAAAATTCAAAGGGCTCTGTTGATATAGGTAACACGTCTGACAAAATTTCAATTTCGGTGCAACTGTGCTTGCAGACCCCTCTCTCTCTCTAATTTTGGACAAAATTAAGCATTCCACACCGCTTTTTACACAGAAGCACTGAGAAGAGGGGCAATTTCCCTTGTAGGCACAGAAAATTAACTTAAGGATGGCCTGTGGAGCAGCGTCAAGCGTTGTCCTGAATGGGTGCATATCATTGCCACGACGAACCCTACCCCACTGTTGTGGATCCAGTATATTCCTCAGCCACAACTGTACCTGATAGAAGGTACGATATGAATGTTGTGCAGCACTTGCTGATGTAGGAAGTGATTCCAGCTTTGCTACATTTTTAGTGAATGATCTCTGGAACATTACGTACCGTAGTTTATCTAACGTATTTCTCCTATCTTTGGAGCCATAAATATACAAAAAAAAGCATCTTCGGCTTTTTATACTACACTGTGAATTGCTGTAGCTGCTGGAATACGTGTATGGTGTGGCGCAATCCAGGTTCTGTCTCGAGCAACTTGATGATGTTGTTTTTCCCTCTTCCGTAAATTGCATTTGTGGTATCGCAACCCTAAAAGACTGAGCGAGTAGGATGTACGTTTTGATGTGCATATGTTTAAAAATTCAAAGGGTGAATTTTTGAATGATTTTATCATAATAATACTTTAGTTGCCTACCAAGCTTTTTCTCATTTTTCCACTATTAGAACCATTTTTGTTCGTTAAGGGTTGATCCTCTCGACTTGATTTTCATCTCATTCGATTCAGCATGCAAGAAACATAGAAAATGACTCCCCATACATCAACCTTCAAAAAAGTAAATTTTCTCCCCCCTTCCTTTCCCCCAAAACAACTAGATGTCGAGTAGCACTAATAAACAAAGTTTCAAAGACATGCTAATTTTTATGATGTTTAAGTACTGATGGTTGCAATTTTCACTGTAGTATGTGCCAACGTCCCAATGATTTTCCCTCTTTATCGACTAATGCGTATAGTAACGGAGAGATCACCAGGGTGACCATACAGGGAATATATTTCGGCGCTAATTTTTTAGAGAAACCCTTAAAATAATCCGAAAGGCATTGCGTCCTTTTCTAGACCGTGTCTTTTAATTCAAAACGTGACAATCGTTTAGGAAGATCATAATATTTAGCGCTCTTTTCATAAGTCTTATGAAGTCGTGGTTTTATCTCTGGGTACAATTCAGGTAGATACCATATATTATCATTAGCCCGGAATAAATTATTCTTTGCGCTAAAGTCGTTCGATGTGGCAAAAGAGGAATAGAAATCTCCAGAAGCGTCTAGGTACACGAGGCCTCGAGCTTCGAGCATGCGCATTATCTTTAATAAATTACGCAAGTCAAGAAATTGAAATATTTCATGTTATTTGGTGAAAAGAGACAGGGGGACACCCCCACACCTCCCTTTCTTTTGTCTGCGACGCTAATGCTGCCTCCGGCGCTAATAATTAATTATTAACAATTATACATCAGAATAAAAACCTACTAACCTAACCTAAAGAAATCACACGAAGGAATGAAATTATTTTAAGCAGAATAAAAACCTACTAACCTAACCTAAGGAAATCATAGAAAAGAATTTGCGAAAAAATATACTAATTGTCACAAAATTAAAGAAGAAAAAAATTAGCGGGCACAGCAGTTTGAACGCGGGACCTTTCACATCGTAAGCGAGAACATTACCTATGCGCCAACCGTACGGCTACCGACGAACACTAAGGGCAAGGAATAAATAGTCAGACAAATGATAGACAAATTTTAGATAGACAAATATCACGTATTGCGCACGCTCGAAGCTCGAGGCCTCGTGTACCTAGATGCTTCTGAAATCTCTGGTACATGCCGACCCCGACCGAATACCAAATATGCATGAGAGACCTCTCTCATATCATGCTTAGCTAACCGTAACGCTAAAGCTATTTCCGGTAATTTTTCGTCCCAAATTCGTTGGTTGTCCGGAATATAGGATAAAATAGCGGTAACTAAGACTCGGCTTACCCTTTATGTTGGATTTACTTGAGGATGCTATCTAGCGTTAAACCAAACTTTAGGAATATAAAAATCACCTTCGAACTTACGAAATTCTTTATACGTAAATTGGGAGCCGTTATCACAAATAACAATTTCAGGGACACCAAAGATAAGGAATACCTGTTCACGCAAGAACTTAATCATAGGATTAGTAGTAGGCTTACGCAAGGGCTGAACTAAAACAAACTTAGTGAAATAGTCGGTAACGATAAAAACATATTGATATTCTCTTTTGCTTCTGAGAAAAGGTCCTAATTGATCCATTTAAAGTGCTTGGAAGGGAATACTGATATTTTTCTCTGCCCCCACTGTCTGTCTCATCCTTGGCCAGTAGTATAATTCCACTATTCTGGACCTAGTCTTGGAGACAACCAAATGAGCAAAGATGACGAGTCGTGCATCTGCTGCAGAATCTGCTGACGGTTCTCGGTAGGGATTACTAATTTCCAATCGGGCACATTAGAGGTATTCGGTAGAATGGACGGAACATGCTTTGGAGTTTGGAGTTTGTGGGAGGGCAGTCACATTTAGGTGACCGCAGCACCTAGGCCCCATTGGGCCCCTTGTAAATCCTCCCTAGGGATACAGGATTCCACCTAGGCCTCCAACCATCCTAATCTTGTGAAGAAGGTGGTGATGCTGCCTAGGGGAATATCCCTCAAGTCGGACAAAGTAGGCCAACGTTCTCCCAAAATGGATTCTCTGCTAGAGGAGACTGCCGGACACTCACAGAGTACGTGTTGGACAGTCTCGTCTTCTTGTTCACAACCTCTGCATAGGGGTGTGTCATTTAACTTCATGTTATAAAGGTGCTTCCTCAGCTGGCAATGACCAGTAAGAATTCCTGTCGCGAAGCGCAGGTTCTTCCTGGACATTCCCAGGTAGATCATCATTGTATCCTTGTCAGGGTATCTAAGCAGATCCCTGGCCAACTGACAACTATGAGGTTCATCCCACAGTTTGTATCGTACATTTACAAATTACCAATCTAAGATTACCAAGAAATAGTTAACTAAGTGGAACTATATGCTAGAACTATTTTTACTCACCGATATATTGTAATTTTGTGATCCTATGCTGCAAAATTTCGGCAGGCAGGTTTGAGGGATGGGAAAATAAGTGATTATAAGGAATTTTGCGATACTTTAATTAAACAAACTAACACTAGTATCTTTGAATATAATGAATTATTTTTAATTTAATGCGGATTTTGACTATATGACTACTAAAACCAAAGCAAAAAATATCTTAACTTTTTGTAAGAATTTAAAATGAATATTTGATTCCACAATAAATACTAATGAGATCTATTGAGCATGTGCTCAATTGGCGGGCAGGAATTTAGGAAGCAAATTAAAAATAATAATTCCAACAAAACTAGATGGCCTAAACATTCCCCCCACGATGAAGACATTTCAGAAACATGTAACCCAAAATGACAACTACTTGGAAAAACAAAATACAACAAAATTATTGAGTAAGCAATGGACACACTTTAACTACCGGTGGTTTATAAATGCCAGTTTGAGTTTTTACCGAAACTATCCTTACTTCTCCGTCTTTTCCAGGAAAAGTTTCAATGATAGGGCCCAATGGCCAGTGAAAAGGTGGAATGTAAGGTTGTTCCACCAAAACCTTAGTACCACATTTCATTGGAGAAGTCGATGTAATCCATCGTTGTCTGACTTATAAGTTTGTTAAATAATTAAGACGCCGTCGCTTCCAATAATCAGAAATCATTCGATGTATCAGTTGAAAGCGATCTAGACGATTAATATATTCAGAGCTAAAATCTTGAGTAGGTAATGATTTCAATGGTGCTAAGGTGAGAAAACGAGCTGGAGTTAAAGATTCAGCAGGATATGAACTGAGAACACACAAGGTCGCGAATTAAGAAGTGCCTTTATTTGAATTAATAATGTATTCATTTCTTCGTGAGTTAATAGCTAATGTCCAATAACTTTATAAATATGTCTTTATCGACTTAAAGTTAGTTTCCCACAATCCAACAAAATGAGGTGCAGATGGAGGATTAATTTTCCAATTTATTTCTTTACGAGAGAGTTCAGTAGCTACGGTTGCATTAAAATCAATGGAATTAGTTATTATTATTCTCATATGTGGCTTCTTAATTAATAATTTTTTTAGAGTGCCTACCTTGAACAAATTAAGAGAGAAGTTCTATGTAAACACATATACTGATTATTTTCAAATATGTCTGAAACGCTATGGATGATTTTATTGAAATTTAGTACGCTAATATTTCTAAACAGATGCCACATTTTGACATTATAATCGAAGTGCTAAAAATACACCCATCCTAATAAGAAAAATCTGCTCATCATTTCTTAGGAGGCGATACTATATCTTCAATGCATTTTCATGAAAAGAAATTGCTTGATCAATTATTTTTACTACTGTAAAATGTTTGTGCTTGTAGCAGTTTTGTGTTCATTATGCTTTATATTTCAACATAAATGGGGCATTTTCGTTCAATCCAGGCTTCATTATTTCACTCCAAAATTAATTTATCTGATAACGAAAGCGCATTAATGCTTCCTAGGTGCGGTTAAACGATGCAACTTTTGGTAGAGGTAAGTTTAGTTAAATCGACTTATTTTGGTGAAAAATATAATAAAAAATCTGAGGCCTTGGCTTCTAGTACATGCACCGAATTTCAAGTTTCTGTACTCACACCAGCTTGCTTTACTTATTTTCCCATATTTAACCCTATTTAACCCCCAACCTTTCACCGGAATCATCTCAAAATATAATCTAGTTCCAGATGTCGCTATAATACATACGTGTACCAAATTTCAAAAGAATATCTCAATTTTATTTTATCAACCCCTTTAATAATGGAGTAGGAGTGGTCGGGGGTGGAACAATATTATAAAAAAAATTGAGTCTTTAGCTTCTAGTACATACACCGAATTTCAAGTTTCTGTACCCATACCAACTTGCTTTACTTATTTTTCCCTATTTATCCCTATTTAACCCTTCAACAGAATCATCTTAAAATATAATCCAGTTCCAGGTGCCGTTATAATACATACTTGTACCAAATTTCAAATGAGTATCTTAATTTCATTTTATCATCCCCTTTAATAATAGACTAGAGGTGGCGGGGGGTTGAAAAATATTATGAAAAAATCTGAGGCCTAATACATACATCGAATTTCAAGTGTCTGTACTCTTACCAGCTTGCTTTACATATTTCCCTACATTTAGCCCTATTTACACCCCAACCCTTCACCGGATATCTTTAAGAACAATCCAGTTCCAGATCTCATTATAATATATACGTATACAAAATTTCAAGTCAATATCTTAAACCGTTCCGGAGAAAGCGTGCCGACAAAAAAAAAAGTTACAGACAGACCGACAGACAGACAGAAATTATTTTTTTTCGCTCAAATTTAAAATCTCGACGTTTCATGACATTCTAAACCTATTTCAAGAAAAAAACAATTTTGAATTTTTTTTTACGATTGCTATACTTACTTCCAATCCACTACGTGGATGTAGAAGTAATATTTATCGAACTTGATATTTATTTGTCAATTTATGCAACATGTGAAATTAAGGTTAAACAATATTTTCGCGAGATAACCTTTGAATATGGTAATATCTCATATCTTAATAAAAGTCTGGAAATTTAATCTTATATAACCTACAACGCAAACTATTCGAGCAATTTCAAGTTATAAAATAAAATCTCGTTGCTCTGATATACTTGACTGTTCGACAAAAACATTGGCCTCAATAAGATATGAAACGTATACGTTTGAAATATATAACATTTTTGTTTTTAATAAAACGATGTATATGCAATATAAAGGATGTAAATCCATACGACACAATTTCACGGTACCTTTTTCTATATAAGAGATGTTCCGTCTAGGTCGCAATAAATTTCAAAATCTTCTCAAGATCAAGTGTTTCAAATACAGATGCTGAGACAATGTCTGCTCAAAATCAAATCTGAGACTAGGGGATAATCCAATATGTGAATTTTCCGATTCACGTTCTATATGTGTTCCCGATTTGAGTGTATGTTCGTCCCAATAATATTTTGCGCTTGTTTATGACAACTGTGAACGATTTTTTTCGAGTTTGTCACGTACTAAACTTCTGTTATTTCAGTATAAACGTATTTTTACAACCCGATAAATAAAAATGCTAACCATTCAGTTTTCATAAAATTAATAGATCTATTAAATATTCAAACCTGCATGTGCTGATGTGCAACACTGTTTTATAGCGACTGCCACTTAAAAATTATATCATATCATAATAAAATAAATTAACGATTTATCTCACAGCTATTTTTAAATACTGTTACAGTAGTCGAAATTTATTAAACGTGTATTTTCACATAAACAGCATATTTTCACACAGTTATATATTATACCTATTCGGTTTAATCAAATATGTATATTAAACCAGACAAAAATATTATGTATGATAATAATTATTATTATAGTGATGTAGTCGCGTCATTTTGGCATTTTACTTAAAAAAAAAGGTACAGGGTCAATTGACTTTATTTTTGTTGCAAAGCGTTTAGAAACGCATTTAGAAAAAAACACTACCTTTTATTTTTTGGCGGAAATGTTTGGTTTCATTTTTTGTCCAATAATTGGCCAATATTAACGGCCAATTCATTTAAATTAATTGAAAAATTTGATATCATACGCAATATGCCATAGAATTAGACGAAAATGGTTATTCGGGGGTTCTTGGAAATTGACTACTTCCGGTCCGTCATTTTGAATTTACTAAATTAGACCTAGGATTAGTAATCAGCGACCTCGAAAACACCCTAGAACAGATTTTCATTTTTTTTTATTTATACTTAATTTTTGCCTGGACGCCAGTCACGCTTAACCCCGCGACAAGGTATTATTCGCTAGCTCACTTCAGAACATGAGAAACCTACCGCTCGTCTGCCTCTTACCTCAGGAGTAAGTTCTACGGTGCTCTGAAATAAAGGTTAGTCTCTATAATTTAAAAAAGGAAAGGCCCATTCAAAATTACAAATTTAATAAATAAAATATGGGAAAAGTATAAATGAAAATCTGAGACAATAACTATTCTAAAAATTAAAACTAATCGGCCTTTTTGATTTGAAAAGATATTTGTTGCAACTTTTACTAAATTTAGTTTTCCATTTTATTTGCGAATTTAAGCTTAAATTTGATCAATGTTTTTATTTTTACTATATTGAAACTTAGTACCTACCGTTGTACGAGGCCACGTGCAATATCCCCTCATGTTCTGCGATGAGGTAGTTTCTGGCTTAAACGATTAATTTACTATTTTTAATTTACGTTACGAGTTGCTATTTTGGCAAGTCTTTATTAATGAACACTTTATTGCTGTCATTATGAATCAATTATTTTGTAATTTAGACCTTACTGTTGTAAAGTTTAGCTTTATTATAAAATATCCCAATATCACAATATTATATAAACAACCCGAGAAAGTGTACTGCTTGACAGTGGAATCTATATCTGGATCCGTCCCTTCTTGAAGTTGGTAATATAAAATAAGCAACAGCCAACCATGTGTGAATGAAACAGATAAGTTTTTGTTTATGTAGCATTAGCATTGGTTTATTATTTATATCTTTATTAAATTTTAAGCAAGAGATGAAGATTAAAATTGAAAAGGTATTAAGATAACATATAGGTAATAAATATAATATATAAGTGATCAAATGGAAAAACTGCCTGAAATTGAAACCGATTTTTTCAAGGAAACGACATACAGGGTGAGCAAACCCTTTGGACCTCGTTTCTCATAACGCGAAAAAAAAATATTGTTACCGCGAGATAGGGCCGTTCCCAGCAACTCCACTGTAAATGGATATTTACCTGTGGAGCGATTAATAAATAAAAACAAAAGAAAACAAATATAAAATAAAAAATAAAAGCTGCTAGATTCAGAAACAGAAGAAACAGAAAACTTAGTAGAAGAAAAATAAGGAGATGACGATAAATGAAAACTTAGAAGAAGCATGGAAACTGAAAAGAAACATCTCACAAACACCTGCACGTCGTAGCCGATGATGATGATAAATGGAAACTCAATAGAAGCATGGAAACTTAAAAGAAGCATCTCACAAACACCTACACTTCCCATCCTATTTGCCCAACCCATGCATCATGCGGTTTTGGCTGCTGACAACAAGCATGCCAAATGTCCAACCCGGCGTATGCAGCCGGTCCGGCGGTATATAACATCCGACCAAGCTGCGTGTTGGAACGAACCTCCATGGATGCCCGGAATCGGCAGCAATGTCCACCTTATGCTGGCAAATCAATCAATCAATCAATCAACATGTCGCTTATATGGTGTATTAGATGTATAATGGTAATGTACTAAATTAGAACAACATAAATATTTTATTTGTCCTGACTCGTACACAATGTCTACATGACACTCGGGTTCCGAGGCGGTCAGACATTCATAACGTGAAGAAGCATATCTTTTTCAAACTGTCGACATGTTCGTACTACATTTATTAAACAAACTATTTTCATGTTTAAAAATGAACTATTATTTGTTTGCTTATAATTGTATTGAAACGTATTCTTTATAGGATTTTGCAAACAGCAGAAAAAATAACTATCTATAACTAAAAGAAAAACTCACAAAAAACAACCTCACCTATCTATTAGCTAACTAGTATTGGAGCCTATATACTCTATACATGTTTAAAAATGAATTATTATTATTCATTTTAGGCTTTTATTATCATTTTTAACTGAATCTTCATGATCGTACGGAGTTATGTAGATACTAGTTTAATCTGCATGGCCGTAGGGGACTGTGCGGATGCTAGTGTTAGAATGAGAATTGTCAAATAAGAAATTAAACAAAGGATTTTAATTTGCTGGCATAACCAGAACTCAGGTTATCGAAAGAATGCAAAGATTTCATTAATATTTTTTCACAAAGTTTTCTTTTAGTTATAGATAGTTATTTTTTCTGCTGTTTGCAAAATCCTATAAAGAATACGTTTCAATAAAACTATTTTCAATTGTATCATCAAGTTCTGATCCGCTGTATATATAAGACGTATTTGTAATATTCAAAATAGAGTTACAGTCTGTTAGCGATATTTCTCTAAATTAATAAAGTTTCATATTTTGGAACATAATTGTTTTGTTCATAGTTGCTCTCTCTAGGAAATAATAAGTTTTCTGGGTTCCTACGATCACCAATTTCCACATAAATACGTAAATGTAAATATTGAAACCACCAAACACAAGACTACACTCAAGTTAGTCAAGAGACGGCATTGCTCCTAATATATGATAACATTTTCTGAGCTACTCTATGCTGAAGAAATCCAACAACTCCGAAACACATGTCTCTAGCTGTACTCTTGTTTTTTAATAGGATACTGTGGT
The DNA here is from genome assembly GCA_963583905.1 of Stenurella melanura. Lineage (NCBI taxonomy): Eukaryota > Metazoa > Arthropoda > Insecta > Coleoptera > Cerambycidae > Stenurella > Stenurella melanura. The sequence goes on along the minus strand of OY757314.1, from coordinate 90,288,254 downwards.
ATTTTCAAACTATATTAGTAACGTCATAATACTATCATTGTAATATGATATTGTAATAAGTCCCCGGGAAACTAAATTATGATCATCATTATTATGAATGGCTTTAAGAGAATTTTAAAACAGTTTCAAGTTGTGTTAGTAGCTCTTCCGGTCACTCACGTGATAAATGATTATGTGAAACCTACACTAATCCCTCAAGAAACACCTTGACGTGTCATTTCCAGCAAGGGAAAAGTTGGAATCCGCAATGTATACTCTTCCTAATCCGGATGAACTTGTATGCTAGGGAGAGGGATATCGTTTCGATAATACTACAGATGCTACTCAAGAAAGTTCATATAACAATGTTTCCAGGCAGAATACGACCTATAATTTTGGATAAAATGTAAGCATGGTCAGTATTTAAAAGTTTTTGAATATTAACATTCATAATTCATTTGCATATATTTTACTCACATGAAAACAAATGCAATAAAAAAAAAATGTTGGTATAATTTATTAGGTATATAGGTAAGAGAAATCAAGCATTATTTTAGTAATCAGGGTATTAGGGAACTTTTTAATATACTACAATATTGTTGTTTAAAATGAAGTTGATTTGATATGATAAAAAATAAATTCAGAAAGCTCTATTTATGCAGTTTAGTATTTTTACAGGCTCTACTTAGGTAACTCATCCTCACTTAAAGAAGATATTGTCTGTAAATATAATGAATTACATTATTAACTGTATTTATTGTAACTGTACTTATTGTAACAAATTTATTTGAATAAATATTTATATGAATGAATGTTACTTTTGTTATATTACGCAGTTCTTTATTTAGTTATCAAGTTCGGCAGCTATATGCGAAGTTTCACATTATCGAGTAGCATGGCTGTAAAATCACATATGGTGGAATCAGCAGTACAACTATAGTGAGAGGAAAATAACACATTGGTACAGTTATCGTCAAATAATGCCAATATGATTAGCGAATGTACTGTTGTGTTCGAGTTTGTTGGTGTTCATAGAGACAACATGATAATAACTAGAAATATTGAAACAATAATGATAATGTGTATTGTACAAAGAGGGGAAAACCACTGTAGTAAATGTCTACTGTGTCTCTTCAGAGCTAACCATCCAGAGGATGCCATATTTGAAATGAAGGTGCCCCTTACAATCGACCTGTACTAGATAGAAAGAGAAAATTAATGAATAAAAACTTATGTAATCGCACCTATAGCAACAGCCAAGGCAAAGCTTATTGATGGTTTACGTGGACAGATACATCACGGGATTACTTACTGATCTGCTATGAGAGGAGTAAATCTACGCAAGTGCGCGTTGGGAATGCAATCTAACGAAACACACTGAGAGATAATTACGTTGTACCTGAATATCATCTCAGTATTGACGTAGTCTTCTGCGCAGAACAGAAGAGTGTACCATTATCACGAGGAAAAACCAGCCGTAATTTTACCACTGGAACAAAAATTTGATGAGAGATATCTCACCAAGTACACGGCAGCAAATTTAAGGGCGAACATTTAGAAGATACTGACCTGAAAGGTTAATTGTGTTGTTTACAATCCTTGAGTTGACCTACTCCTGAAAAATCACTTCTAGCAGAATCAAGCAAACTAAGTAGTTGTCGCGGCATATAGAAAAATCTGACTTCTTCTTTTACCCCATTCTGATCGCCTTTCGCCTCTCCTCCGATATTAACCTTCTATTGCTTCCTCGTGTACCAAAACTATTGCTAAGGCAACTTCCCTTCCAACTCACTCACTGCCAAATATTGGTGGTGAATGAGTTCCCTATACCACTATGGTCTTTTTCATACATAGTTGCAATCAATATTATGCGATTCATGATATGTTTCCAGTTGTTTAACTACCTTAACATTTCATTTGATCAATCCTCCGGCATTAGCACTGGAGATATGTCTTCTACTTTTTGTTCCGATAATTTCTCATTTATTCCCTCATTAGGGTCCTCCTTCCCTTCACACTCTATGATATGTTTCTGGTTTCTGTGGTATTATCATATCATATTTTCCATATGTAGTCCTTAATATCAATCATTTATAATATTACTTCATGTGTTCACATCCTGGGACTAATTTGATTACCTTACATCCAACGTTTTTCCTTATCTCATACATTTTTAGTAATCTTGTATGTCTCCTTTCTGTTTTGTCTCTGTTTCATTTGCTGTGGGATTCGGGAATAGCCGGTGAGATAAGATTTATTAACCCAGAGTATGGTGAAATATAACAATATAAGACCAAGCGGTCTGCTTATACCTAAAATTCGGCACATGGTAGGTAAATGGACATTACACACTTTACATCTAACCCTACTAAACCCCAACAAACAGTACTTTATATATGAAAGAACTTATAATTGGTGAGGAGGAATTGTGGAAACTCTGAAAAAGCAAGCAACGAATGTGGAACAAACTGCATTGTTCTATATAATATTATTTTATTTGTTTAAAAAACCACCGTGTGCTGTAGTAATACACCGAATATAAAGTATGTTAACCCTTTGGAATAAATCTACGAAATAATTCGACCATGCAATAGCAACAATGATTGTATATTTTTAGACTCGTTCATGTCAATACATTGAAACGTCAGGGTGGCTGTGAATGGACCTCCTGCTGTCTTCTGTCCAGCAAGCATAAACAGCTGCTGAAATTTCTTAGTTGGTTTTAATTTTCAACTAGTAGACAGGGTCCCATTTTGAAGTCGGTTAATAAAATTAAAGTAACAATAATAAGCAATTTGCACATAACTAGTACTAGTGAGCAAGATATATAGGTGAGAATTTATTTACATGTAATTATTTTAAATGTCAATATTAATTTTAGCATTTGTAATTATATAACTTTGGCGTACAATTCAAATAAATAGTCGAAAGCTATAAATGTGGAGAAATTAATTACTTAATTGTACATATCAATTAAACCAATGCATAAATGATAGGATATAAATATTACAAACCATGATTGTTAATGATATAATAATGAGCAATCATGATAACATAAGCAACGATTGTGTTGGTTACAAAATCTAATTCTGTGGCTTGGTTCTAAAAGGGCCAATGTCACTATTTTCTTAATTTGAGTTATATATACCATCGAACTAGACATTTTCAGATCATTTTACTTAAAAATGCCAATGTCAAGGCTAGTAAAATTAATGTAAAATGTAAGCGCCAAGGGCCAAAGTACGTTTGTGAAAAATATTTCTGTTAAAATGCTAAAGGGCCAATGTTGACTTACGTTCTGGACGGTATATACAATTATATACTAAAAGGGCCAATGCGGCTGACATGATTCATGCTTTAATAGATAAAACTAAGAAGACGATGAGTCGATATTCCCAGAGACTGGACAAATTTAATACAAATAATCCATCGAAAACCCCCTATTCTCAATATTGATATGGATTTGAACGATTTTTTAAACTTTAAATCACTTTTAGCAACACGTTTTCAGCATAGGAAAATCAATATCAAAGGCGATCCAGTCTTATGGAATAAAATAAGATGGATACAATACAGGCATAATAATCCAGGTAATGTGTTTTACAAATTTTCCTTTGATGGCGACCAAGAGTTCAGCAGTTTAGATCTATCAAGAAAAAGAACTAGAAATTTACAAAATCCACAACTAACACCAATATCAAAAAAACTACTAGGGATTCCAGAAAATAAGTTAAACCACCTGCAAGAACTTCAACCGTATATCGATGAAAATAGCAGAATATACTATTCCCACTTTGTCAGCACATTAACCGTTTCGTCTACAGCAAAAGACACATTAACGGACGAAGAAGATGACTTTTATGATAATACAGAAAACGACAATTAGGTTTTCTTTTATTTTTGAATTTTTAGATGTAAGCAAATAAAAATATTTGACATTTGATAGTTGTTTTATTTTATTTTTTTATTTAGCTGTTATTTTTAAAATCGCTAAAGAGAAAATATTTCACGTTTAGATTTTTCTCATAAAGGGAAAAGGACCAATGTCACTTTTTTATGATTCGAAAATATGACTCGTACTTATAAACCTAATAAGTATTTCCAGCAGTTTATAATCAAATTAACTATTTCCTATCATTAATTGACTTTATAGTTTAATCAAAACTTTAAATGCAATATTCTCAAATTGTTTATTTTTAACATTGGCCCTTTTAGAACCAAGCCACAGAATTACAACTGAAAATTATAGCTGAATAATAAAGACAGTGATTATTATTTTTATTTAGTAAATTCTTCCTGCATCCATTCATTTTAGTTTACTTACATATAATAATTTCTTCACAGAAATAAAAAGTATCATTATTTCAGATGGAAGGGCATTGAATGTGTTCGGTTCTAGGCAACTATAATAATGTTCGGTAATTATTTTTGCGATTTTAGAAATAAGACAATAAATAACTATTTTTTACTTATTCATAACGTATGTTTGTGATTCCCGCAATGATTTGGTTAGCCGCCCTCTGTGGCTTAACTGTAGAAGGTCACCACTTGATAAAAATTGTGACAAATCGGTAGGCTTATCAACATGTAAAATATTATATCTTCAAATACGAAGGTTAAATACGATTTACCCTTCGTTAAGTTTGATGAAATTAGATTTTCAAAGAAAACAATTCTGTTTTAGATGGAATTTCTGTAGCACAGTATGTTATTTAATTAGACCATACATTTTCTTTTACGAAAAAAAATGCATTACTATGTCTTAGAAATGAATTTCTAATTTAAAATGCAAAAGAGAATAATTCGGATACTGAAATATAGAGAACCATACATCTACATTTAAAATGATGAAAATAGTGTCAGTTAGTGTATTTATGTATTTATAAAAGATAAATTTAAAACGAGTAATGACTTTAATAATTACTCCAATAGAAGTGATAATTTAGGTCGACTGAAAATTATTATGCCTGACCAAGAAGACAAAATATTATTTCACATTGCAGATGATCCACAAACTAGTACAAGACGATTGCAGCTACAGGAATCAGTAAGACTTCTCATTTTAAAAATATTGCATGCAGAAAGATACCATCTATTCCATTTTACGCCTGTGCAAAATTTACTGCCAGCAGATTTTCCATTAAGATATCAGTTTGCAAGTGACATTCGGAACAGACAAAATATTGACCACCTATTCGTCAACAGAATATTATATACGGAAGAAGCTACATTTATCCACCGAAGTATCTTCAATTTAAGAAACAATCATTTTTGAGAAGTGAAGAATCCCCATGTAAAGCGAGAACGAAATTTCCATGATAAGTTCAAAAATCATGTTTGGTCTGGGATCATTGGGGACCATTTTCTAGGACCACACGAGAGTTGCCAAGAAATTTAAATGGTAACAATTATTTACATGTTTTAAAAGATAGAAGGTATCATAATGGAACCAATACTTTACACACAAACTATACAGTGTGTTCCTTAACGACGTGCTAATTCACGGTGTTATGCCTTAGATCATTTCATGAAGAAAAATTATTGATTTTATTGATACGTTGGTTGCGCTATCACTAAATTTAAGACGAAATATGTTGTTCACGCAGGATGGTCTCCCACCACATTTTACCAATCAAGTACTAATTTATTTAAACGCCCGTTTTCATGAGCGCTGGATTGGTCGTGGTAGTCTGTCTCCTTTGCCAGCACATAGTTCAGATTTTAACCCATTGGATTTCGGTATATGACGCGTAAACAAATATACAAATATACCATAAAATATACCATAAATACCCACGAAGAATTTTGGAAAGAATCAATGTAGCAGCAGCTTCTTTTAATCCAAAGGTATTATTTAATATGAGGGGATCTTTCACGAATCGTATCGAGGAGAATGATGGTGGATATATTGAACGTTTACAATAAAATATTTTTTTTGTTGAGTTTGTAGGTTTTTAATTCGTTGAACCCTTGTTCACATCATAATTATGTCCCATTACATTTTTTTCTAAAATAAAATTTATTAACTTGATAATTCGTGCTTTAGTTCTGTCATCGTGTCAATATTACAATGTTTAAATGTCAGAAATATTGTTGGCATCGGCGCCTACTACGTTAATATTTCTTATAATGAATCATGAGGCCGATTGTTAACATGCGATTTTCTCAAAAACGGTCAATTTCTAAGACTAATTACCAGTATTCTTTTTGCCAAGATGAGATAGGTTTAAAATTTTTTGATAAAAGGAGCAATAATGTTACGGGTAAAAAAGTTGATAGCACTTTTACGCTTTAAACATTGCTTATGTGGCGCCCTCTAAGATTTACATAAAAAATTGGAGCAAATTTGAATTTTTTATCCCAAAAAAACCCTATTCACCAATTTTCGTAATATTTGAAAAACTTCAAAGGTTATGTGAGATGATTAAAAATATAATATTGACTTTAACACCCTGAATCTTTGTTAATGGCAACTTTTCTATTAAGGCAAGTTTAGGTAAGGTCACTTGGGGTATTTGGGCCATGATTTTACAACCTGAGCGAGAAGATTATACTTTGAACTTGCCTGAGAACCACTAATAAGTTATATTAATATCTAAAATATTTTTTTATATGTAATACAATATACAGTTTTTAAATATATAATATTCAAATCCCGAGTCAAATTTTATTTTCTTTATAATTATAATTAAATAACATAAAGCCTGATGGGCCCAGTTACCCCTAGAAATTGGGGCACCTGGACCATACGGGTCTTGGTTTCATACAAACGATTGTTATTTGAACTGGGGTAAGTGAGCGTGTTGGTAAACATGTAAACTTCGTACAAAAATTACCACAAGTCATATAAACCACACCATAGTCGAGCTGCTGAACACGAATCCAATGTCCGTTTAGCTCCGTTACCCACCAACTTTTTGTAAATCGCGAAAATAATCTAAAGAAATAAGTTTACTTAGGCTCTTTTCGCGATTTACAAAAAAATGGTGGGTAATGGAGCTAAACGGACATCAGATTCGTGTTCAACAAAATACATAGGGATTAATATGTCTGGTCCCGGGTTCAGATCGCTATTTTTTGTGTGACTGTGCGCAGTGATCTACATCTACCTAATAAATAAAAACAAAAACAACATACTTAATGTGCTTTTGGTAACTTGGTCCCAGCCGTGCCCAGATGCCCCAATTAACTGGCCCACTTACCCCATTTTTGAAAAATTGTGGGGGTAACTGGGCCACCCATTCAAGCTTATGACCTAACGCAGAATACATGCTTGCAATAATATTTTAGGGATATATCATGCTTCCAATTTATGCTAAATTAACTGTGACGCTGATAATATATTCATAAAAATCAAGATTAGGTACATCACGTTGCTATGAAAATTTTGACCTACAAAATTTTAAAAATTGCTACATGAAAGCAACTACACTCAGAAACATGAGACTAATTGTTGTAGTGAGATGACATTGTCCTTCAGTGCTGCCAACTGCTTGAAGTGAAATTACCCCCACAAGTTCTACGGAAAAAAAACATGGCCCAGTTACCCGCTGGGCCCAGATACCCCAACTGACCTTACATGGCATTATTTTAATATTTGGAATTCATTGTTACTCCACAGACCAGTACTTACGGACTACCATGTATATATATATAATAACTTTTATGTATAAATGAGGTCACAAAATATCTTTTAAATTAGTTAGAAATTAATTGACAGCATTTCTCATTAAACAATATATTTACTACTTGTAATTTTTCTATTGATAATGGAAAGGACGATTTGTTTTATGTATTTTTTGCTCTTTGTGACTATGGCTATGTTATTATAATTCGTTTTCGTGCGAAATATTAGTTTTGTTTCATCATTTTAATTTTTTATGTACATTTTGGAGACTAAGCCGATACCATTCATCTAATAAAATTTATAATGAATACATTTATTTTACTGTTTTTCAAAATCTTAATTCAAGCATCTACTATGTTCATTGTTCATAGTAAGTATACAATTTTCATACTTTGTAGTATCTTGAATAAAAATTTCCCCAAAATCATGACGTCCTGAAGAGATAAAAATTGATTATTCATGTGAAGAACACGTATTGAATTCTGTCAATCATGAAAATACCTACGTATTTTTTCAAGATCAAACATGAAATATTGTATTATTATTATATATTAGTATACACTAGCTAACTGTTTAATTAGTTCATTTGTTTCTCTTTGTTACAACATGAGCATTTCATTCAAGAGTTTCCTTACATTTTTCAAAAAGATATATCTATGCAGCAGCACTCTGCGTAAAATTAACGACTGGTATAATTAAGTAGGTTTTAACATATTAGAACAAAAACCACACGTAACTTTATATGCTTCCCTTAGGCTTGCTTTCGCTTTATCTAAACTCGACCTTTACGACTGTTTTATCTGCTAATCAGGTCTGCAATAAAAACTGCACTATCTTTGTTCGATCGCTCACAAGGTTAATTAATTAGCCTATATTTTATCCTTCCATTGCCACTTAAGTTACTAGAACGGAATTAATAGAAAAGTTATTTAAAGAGCCATGTGTATATAAAATCAATAGATAGTTTTAGAGAATTAGTTATAGCGAGAAGTTATATTCTCTAGCAGAAGATTTCATCTTCTCCTAGGCTAAAATAAAGCATTGTTGAAATGTCAATTCTCCTCGAACAAGTCTTTTTGGCACTAAGATATTTCTTATATTGCCACAGGTTTCATAAATAAGTAGTTGTTTGTCATCATCGGACAACATTATTTGTGTTTTCTACTCTTTTTAACTGATAATGCGAAAGAAACTTTTAATATACGGCACAATATCGGTAGCAAAAAGCGAGTTGTTTTGGTGAAAAAATTAATTTTCCATTTAAGATTTTCATATTTGTCAGTGAATCGGAAAAATATCACGTAGCGGAGCGAAAGTATACCTACTAATGTTAAAAAAAAATTCGCAACCTATTTCAACATTTTTCTTGTTGAAAAAGGTTTAAAATGGCATGAAACATTGAGATTCTAGAACTGTTTATTGTTTAAGATATTTATTTGAAATGTACACGTATGTAATATAACGAGATCTGAAACTGAATTGTTTTTTGAACATAGCCAGGATAGGGTTGGTGGGTAAATACGGGAAAATATGTAAAGCAAGCTGGTAAGAGTCCCACAGAAACTTGAGATTTGTTACATACACGAAGGTTTCAGATCTTTTTACAACATTTTTCTACCCCTCCAACACCCCCCACTTCATTATTAAAAGGGCTACTAAAATTAAATTGAGATATTTACTTGAAATTTGGCACAAGTATGTATTATAATGACATCTGTAACATGTTACAGTCTATTTTCGTATCTGTACATTTAAATTTGAATGTCGTAATATGTTATCGTTTTAGTCGAGGCTATATATAGTATAACTGGTTGCCTACCGTTCGTGCTCCATGTGAGCCATGCACAGTGATGTTGGCAACGCATTGCTGGCAACGCATTGCTAGCAACGCATCGTAACTGTACCTAATTTCTTAGGAAGCGAGTTTCGAACGTCTCGATTATAACCTTTTCAAGACCGTTATTATCAATTAAACTTATTGTTTTGTTAATGGAATTACGAAATACTGTATTATGTGTGAAATATAGACGTCATTAAGGGAGATTTGTCAGATTTGTGGGTTGTGTTGTATAGTGTTCATTCGGAACGTACCCATGGACAAAGGTTTAGTCATTCTCAGATTTTGACAGAGGTTTCCGTCTGGGCCATTTTTGGGAATTTTTTCCGTTTGCCGGCTCGAAGAGAAGTTGTGTCACTGATCACGTGGATAGCATTTTGTAAATTTGCTCCTTTAATGGGATTTAGTGCTGTAGTGACAAATTAGCAGTATTTTATTTTGATATTTTTATTATTTTCTGTTGGGAAATACTGCTACGGAATTTTCCGGATAAATCAACTTGCTGGAAGCACATGGCAAAGGAATTCTGAAAGCCCACTCAACATCTAAGGTATACCTCTGAAATCTCTTTAGAAAATAGATGTGTAATATTCGTTATTTCTTTATTGCAGGGCTTTTTGGTTTTCTTGTTCTTTTTGTGCCTTTTGTTCTTTTGGTTTTATTTTATCTTGGACTTTTACTGGCATCGCATCATGTATGTTTGACCCCACATATTACCTGTTGGATTTGTACATCTGTATGTGAACTTTGGTTTGATGAAACTTGGTTGGCAAGCTATTTGGTGAATTTGGAATCTTGAGTTGTACCGATGAGACTCTCCTGCCTGGTTCCATTGGAAGCTACGCTCCCGTGGTAGGCCTAGTGGTTGCATTGTGAAACCTGCTGGAGGTAAGCGTCTTTGAATAGCCTAACGAGGGAACTTATATCACATCCCATCTTCTACGTGAGGCATAGAGAGCTCGTCAGTTTTATTACGGTACTAATTACACGTTAAAGGTAAATTGTCAGTAAATATTTTGCATATGACCAATTAAATTTTAGTAGTTTTGAACACCACTCTTACAAATTTTTCACAGTCAATTTAACCTATCGTCACTAAATAGTTCACATTATTTTGTTCATTTTATGCTATTATTCAGTATTTTATGTAACCGTCTAAGCCAATATATTTTGGGGGGTCATATTTTGCCTATTATTATTTAAGATTTTATTAGTTTTAAGTTATCATATGTTTTGTGTTAGGTTAAGTGTGGGCCACTCATCTAAGTATATCGATTGTGTGTAATGTTATTTCTGTGGGTTTTGGCTGTAAGCGTACCTATATATAATCATTAAATCTGTTATAGTAAGGAGCGTATTTGTTTTCACCAGCGTACATTTAAAGCCCCAATTTGTCGAATCCACTCCCCAGGTACTTGTCTAGTCGACCGTGTGAGCCTCTTTCGCCACCAATTAAATGCAGAGAGGGGACTGCACGTAAAACATAAAAATTTTGTTCAGGGCACAGGGTGACCACCCTACCCTGCTGTATTGGTGATATATCAGCCTCTAAAGTAATTTTTTTTTACACGTTCCCCTTTTATCTGGGAGCCCTGCAACAAACAAGATTATATTTTGAGATGATTCCGGTGAAGGGGTAGGGGGTAAGTAGAAATAACTGGGGGAAAACGGTGAGTAAAGCAAGCTGGTAAGAGTACAGAAACTTGGGATGTGGTGTATATACTAGAGACCAATGCCTCAGATTAATTTATTATATTTTTCATCTTGTAGATCTGGTTAGGAAAAAATATGGATCCACAACAATGGGGATGGATTTTAATTAACAATGTATTGGACCCAGTCATGACATTATGACCGCCTGCACCGGACATTCTCCGAAACTCCATATTTTGCATTTGCACAAAGGATGTTGTGCTTACTTGTGGACGCAGAAATATTCGTTTAGCACGATCCATAGTTTCTGGCAATTGTCGCGGACAGTCTTGCTTCAACACTGATAAAACTGATCTGATAATTTCGAGGATACAGAAGACAACGAGATAAATCCTATTGATTTTCTGGCGTCGGGGATGGAAGTAAATGTTGAAGATGAGGAGCAACAATACGAAGAATAAGAAATTTTTGAATTCAAGTGAAGAAGAAAAATAGTTTTTTTTCCTACAGCGTGGATAGACTTACGTAAACTTACGTAAAACAAAAGCACGTCTTGAATTCTATCTCTGTGGTGGTACATAAAACGATATAACTTTTATGTCGAGTTTTATCAGATGAAAGAGAAATCTCAAGAATAATTCATCGCACGTTAGAAACGTATAGTAGCATTCATAATGACCTCAATTGACCTCAGACTGATAGAAAAGATAATATTTATAAAAGAATAATTTTCCTGACCATTGACTTTGAATTTTTTATTGTTGCAAAGATTCTATTGATAAGGACTTTTGAGGGGTTGTTTAAAATGCCAAAAGACATTTCAAGTAAAAATGTTTTCTTTTTTATTTTTCGAAGTTTACCCTTATTTTTGCCTAACATGATTGGAGTATTGAGCAAGAATGCAACATCACATTTTGTCTGTCCCACTCCCACGCTAGTTTCCTATTTGAAGACCCAAAATCCGCCTTGTGTTAGGTATTTTGTCACATCTATAAAAAAAATTGAAAATTTATTGAGAGAGGCCGAATGGATTAGTTCTATATTTCTAATAGATAATGTTTCACACCATTAAATATTGGCCAAGTCCTGTTGGATTCTACAAGAAAAGAGAGTAACAGAAACTTAATGATTCAGCTATTATTTTGTTAAACAGAGATCAACGTGAAACATATTCTTTATAGGATTTTGCAAACAGCGGAAAGAAAAACTATCTATGAGAACTAAAAGAAAAACTGTATTTAAAAATATTAATGAAATCTTTGCATTCTTTCGATAACCTGACTTCTGGTTATGCTAACAAGTAAAATTTCTTATTTGCCATTCTCATTATAGCACTAGCATCCAACATGGTCCCATATGGCTAGGCAGGTTAAACTAGTATCTACATGATCCTCTACGATATGTAAATTCAGTTAAAAATGAGAACAAAGGCCTGAAATTAATTTATTTACCTACCTTGTCTTTAAACATTTTTTTATTCTAATGACTTGCTATGATGGATGTTAGTGTTACAATGAGAATGGCATATAAGAATTTTTACTTGTTAGCATAATCAGAAGTTTTTCTTTCCGCTGTTTGCAAAATCCTATAAAGAATATGTCTCATATTTTTATCAGTCAATGTCAAATATAAATATTTCATACTTATTCATGGATATTGCCTTGGATTTGCATGGGACATCGTTATGAGTGGCTTTGTGCTATTCTGATGAGTCCAGAATAAGGACGAAAAACTTTTCAAAGGCTGAGCATTTCCAAGAAACTGAATGAGATTTTATGAAAATGTAACTCATTAGAATGAAAAAATTTTTAATGACAAGGTAGGTAAGTAAATTAATTTCAGGCCTTTATTCCCATTTTTAACTTAATTTACATATCGTAGGGGAATCATGTCATGGGGAATCATACTAGTTTAATCTGCCTAGCCGTAGGGGACTATGTTGGTTGCTAGGCTATAATGAGAATGTCAAATAAGAATTTTTACTTGTTAGCATAACCAGAAGTCAGGTTATCGAAAGAATGCAAAGATTTCATTAACACTTTTACACACAGTTTTTTTTTTAGTTCTCATAGATAGTTTTTGTTTCTGCTGTTTGCAAAATACTATAAAGAATATGTTTCATTACTGTAAGCAAACAAATAATAAATAATTCACTTTTAGAGATCAATGTGTCTATAGATTTCTGTATAAGACGATGTAAGTAAAAGTAAATTAAATATACCTTAATAATAAAAATAATAATAAAAACAACGGACTCAATTAAATGGCTGTGTGAGGTATGTAACCAATATACAATAAATCTTGGAATTTTTACATCTATTGAGAACACCGTCAATAATTTATTAGACAAAAAGTTTTCCGAATTTCAATTAAACTTAAAGCAAGAAAGAGAAGTTATGTATGCAACAATAATTAACAGTATAAAGAACATTTCGCCTGTAACATCATACCAAACAAATGTGTCATCTACTATAAAACAAACAGATAAGATAAATCAACAAAACATTCAAGTTTTTTCTGAAGGTGATTCCATCCAGCCAAGAACTGCCAATATTTCTTATAGTACGGTTGCTAAAACTAAAAAAGTCCATCCAAATAATTCGCCGTTTATTAAGGCACGTGATAAAGACAAAAGCCCTGCCGAATTATACAAACAGATTAAGTCTTCTGTTAACCCAGCTAGATTATCAATTTCTGTAAACCATATAAGAACAACAAATAGTGGAGTAATAATTAACTGCGAAAATTCAGAATCATTAAATAAATTAAAAGACACCTTAACCCCTCAGTTGGAGAATCAGTGTGAGCTCAAAACATCGAAAAGTATAACCCCAAAAGTAATTATCTATGGTACCGAAAAATCTGATGAAGCAGTCAATGACGACACACTAGCTGATGACATAATAAAAACTAATAAAATTCCATCTCAAGCAGAGAACTTCATGTTTAAAATAGTGAGAAAAATTAATTACAATGGTCTTATTAATCTGATTGTAGCCGTCGATCCCCAAACAAGGTCATTTATATTACCTCTTGGCCATCTTTATGTAAATTGGAGAAGATGCCGCATTGCAGATTCTTACCATGTAAAAAGATGTAATACATGCTGTAACTTTGGCCATCTTTCTACTAGTTGTAATAGCAAGTTTCCTGTATGCAATTTGTGCGCTGAAGGTCATGAATCTAAATTGTGCAGTTCCAACTTCAAAAAATGTGCAAATTGTATTCAATCCAATAAAAACCTTAAGACAACATACGATATCAACCATTCAGCCAGAGACAATACGTGTCCATGTTATTTAAACAAACTTAATACCTTAAAAAACCAGACGTTGGAGTCCTTAAATAGTGCCTAGCAATCAAAATTAACTCCTAATAAATTATGTGTAGCGCATCATAATCTTCAATGCCTAAAAAACAAAATGGAGGAAGTTGAAGTACTTTTAACGCTAGAGAACATTGATGTACTCTGTATCTCCGAAACCTGGATTACTTCCCAAGAAATTTCAAGAATTTCATTTTCAGGATATATTGTATCAAGTCATTATTGCAGGAAATCACATATTCATGGAGGTACTCTAATTTTAACAAAAAACTCACTAAAAGTCAAAGAAATCCTAGAAATAACACGTTTAAGCATAGACAACATTTTCGAATGTAGCGCTATCTCACTTATTTTAAATAAAATAAATTATTGTATAATATGTTTGTATAGAATTCCAAACCTTAACAGATTGGATACCAATGTGTTTTTGTCAAAATTAGAGGAATCTGCAAATATAATCTTCAGCAAATACCCCAATTCAAGAGTACTTTATTGTGGTGACTTTAATATTGTTTTTTTGTGTAAAACTAACGACGTTACAAACTTTCTAGATATATTTTACTCTTATTGTATATATCCAGCTTTTGATGAACCCACTCATTTTCAAAACAACTCAGGTACTGCCATTGACTATATATTACTAAATTATCATGATAGGATTTTAGAAAAAAATCTACTTAATACAGGTTTGTCAGACCATGTTGGTCAAAAAATTGTATTTGATGTATTTGCCCTAAAAAATAAACAGCCGTACAAATTTAGATCCTTTTCCCGGAAAAATATTTTAAAATTTAAGGAATTTTTAGAAACTGAATCCTGGCACAGTGTTCTGAATTGCATTACAATTGATAAAAATACGAAATTTTTAATAATACATTACATGGATACTATGACCTAAGTTTTGCCTTTGTTACTAAAAATTTGAATATCAAAAATAGGGACTGGATAACTGCAGGTATCAAGGTATCATCCGTACGATTAAAAGAACTGTTTGTTTATAAAAAAAATAATATAATTGGAAAAGAACACTATAAAATATACAAGAAAATATACAATAGGGTTATACGTCAAGCTAAAAAAATGTATTTTGATAATTTAATAATACACTCGGCAAGCAAATCTAGTGCTGTATGGAGAGTAATTAATAGTACTTTCGAAAATGGCCAAACTTCAAAAAATAACACGGACATAGAAATACGAGGAAATACAATCTCTGACAAAAAAATAATATCTGATGAATTTAATAACTTCTTTGTTAATCTACCCAAATCACTTTTAGTACCACAAGATAAAACAAATCGCACAAACACCACCACAATACCTATAACTAACAAATCAATTTATTTAGAACCTGTAACAATATCTGAAGTAATAGACGTAATTAACAATTTGAAAAATTCCAAGGCTACTGGTCCTGCCGACTATTCTATAAAAGTAATAAAACAGTTTGCAAGACAACTTGCAAAGCCATTAACTCACATAATCAACGAATGCTTTAAAAACGGCCAATTTCTAAATCTCCTGAAAATGTCAAAAATTATTCCTGTACCAAAAAAAGGTGACAACAGCCAACTTAAAAATTACCGTCCAATTGCGTTATTGTCTGTTTTTTCAAAAATATTTGAAAAACTACTTTCAAGAAGAATAATAGCTTTTTTAGAGTCAAATGAACTATATTCTCCTAACCAACACGGGTTTAGAAAAAATAGGTCTACAATTTCTGCCTTAATGGACATTTTACATTTCATTTACAAGAAGATAGATGAAGGAAAAAAAGTTATGGCAATTTTTATCGACCTTTCTAAGGCTTTTGACTGCGTAGATCACGATGTTCTACTAAATAATGTTGAACATTATGGCCTGCGTGGTCATTGTAAAAATCTCATTTCGTCGTATTTAAGTAATAGGAAACAATTTGTTAGTTATCTCGGAGAATGCTCTGAGGAATTGCCTGTTGATATTGGGGTGCCGCAAGGAAGTGTACTCGGGCCCCTACTATTCTTATTATACATAAATGATTTAGACTCAATTTTATCAATTTTTTCCAGTACCTTTGCAGATGACGTCACAATTGTTGCAGGTGAAACTAATTTGGAAGTGTTAATTTCCAAGCTAAGATCAAACTTACTTTCACTCAACCATTATTTTAATGAAAAAAATTTACTAATGAATCTAGACAAAACCTATTCATTGCAGTTCCACCCCATAGGAGCAAATTATCTATCCAGTCCTCTATTAAAACTTAACGGTAAATCAATACAACAGGTAACCACTTTTAAACTTCTTGGAATTCATATTGACCTTTCTCTAAACTGGAAATCACATGTAAATTTTATTTTTAATAAATGTGCCAGCAATTGCTTTGCATTAAAAAGACTTCGCCAAATAACTAGTACTACAACAGTAAAAGTGTTCTATTACTCCAACATGGAATCAAGGCTCCGTTACGGCATTATTTTTTGGGGTAATTCTACATCCTCAAATAGGATTTTTGTGTTGCAAAAAAGAGCCATACGCTGCATGTTTGGTTTACAGTTTAGAGAATCATGTAAAAGAACATTCATTGAACAAAACATTTTGACTTTGCCTTGCTTATATATACTAGAAATCTTAAAACTGGTAAAAAAGAATCCATCTAAATTTAACGTGCTGAATGAGCATCATCATTATTCTACACGTCATGGCTTGAATTTGCAGCATGAAATTCACAGGCTGGAACTCTACAAAGCTAACCCATATTACGTGGGCTCTGTTCTCTTCAATAAATTAGGCAGTGAAGTAAAAAATATTGTAAGTGTAAAAAGATTTGTAACAACTGTTAAAACTTACCTTATTTCAAAGGCTTTTTATTCTGTTGATGAATACTTAATGACTTAACAGATTGTAGAAAAATTATTGTTTTGTGTTGTAAGCTAACAAATATGTAAACTTTTTACTTATAATTATGCAATTATTGACTTATCCTATATCGTCTTGTATGATCTATTGGATTAATAAAGGTATTATTATTATTATTATTATTATTATTATTAATATCTCACGTAATAGATGCAAATACATAAATAAACAAATTTCATGTTTCATGCTCTAAAAGTTTTGACAACGTTGATAGATTAGTTATCTGAAACGTTAACAGTTTTAAGTTTTCATTTTCAATTTTCATAACTTTATATTAGTTTGTATATTATTAGCTGTGAGACATTTTGTAACAGAAGTATTCGGCGCAGAGGTCTCTTGATTAAATTCTTAGACATATTTATAGAAGTGGCAAAACACCCAACAAAAATCAGGAAAATTTGAAAGTACAAAAAAGAAATCATTATGTATTATATATCAACCACCAAATTCGACTCCTGGCGTAATGTGGGAAAGTGTGTAAGAATGCGTTGAGTAAGTAAGTCATTAATGATTTTGAAGTATACCGTATAATTATTTAAATTCATTATTTAGCATGAAACAGTTTAACGATTACTCCAGATTCTGCATCAATTTCCTTCAGTTTTGTATAGAGGACTGTAAGTACAGAATACGATCCCAATCCAAAATCAAGACCAAAAAACTCCTTCCCATATGTCTGCAATTTATTTATATCGAACCTCATACAGTAATTTTTCTAGATTACTTGGTACATAATTGTTCTTTGTGAATATCATTTTCTTAACTCCCCTCAGCAGTCGATAACAATAGCATACTCTTCCAATAAATTTTGATAACGTATATGAAGTCTACACATAGGAAATTACTAGTCTATAAATTTACAAACTTTAACATAGGAAACAAAAATCTACCAGGGAAACTTTTTATGCCTCCTTTACGTCTGCTTCTCCCTTTATCTACGCTCGACCTTTACGACTGTTTTATTTCCCTATCTGTTAATCGGGTCTACAATAAAAACTGCACTATCTTTGTTCGGCGGCAAACAAGGTTACTTAATTAGTCTATATTTTACCATTCCATTACTATTTGAATTACCAGACCGGAATTAACAAACATAGCTTTACAAAAGGTAAGGAAGGAGTCTATTATATTTATTTGACAAAAGTCAAGGCAAGTTTATTTTGTTTATTATTTCATTTTAGTCACTCTGAGAAATACAGTTAAATAATATTCATTCTAGAGAGAATCTTTCGCAATTCTAAATTTAGTTATTTATGATATACACAATTAAACTTTATAGAGCTAAATACAATAAAAAGCTCTCTGAGGAGATCGTTTCTTCAATTTCTCGTGTTCATACGATATCTAATTGTTTTATTTGGATTTGAGTAATTTAATTTAGAGTTGAATAACAAAAACGTTATTTAGTTTTCTGACGCTTGTTATTAAATTAACACTTTGAAACATTTTATTAAATTAAAATAATGCTGGTAAGGAAATACGAACTGTGTTAGAAATCAATGACACTTTGACAAAATGTACCATTAAATAATAGCTATTTATTATACTAGTGTGTAATTATCCACATTAATCACTCAAGAAAAAGTTGGTCAGGAGACCGTCTGGTCGAGTGGCTAATATTCTTAAGTGACCAATGTGTAAATTACACACTTGTGCAATACAAAATCTTATCCAACACTTTCTTTAATGAAGCTTCATTTGAATATTTTTATAAATTTGACAATTCACTTGACAAATTAACTTTTGCTTGTAAAAATCATTGTAATTGAGAAGGTCATGGAATGGTTGCTATGGTATTCATTGTTATTTACTGTTTACTAATTTATATACAAAACCAACAAATACATTTATACATACAAAATCTTCGTAAATAAAATTGTATATAACGTATATAACATACAAAAATCGGTAAAGCTATTTACACAGAACTTTTTATTCTCTTTGTTTAGACCGGTCGGTCACTTTAAAAAATTATTAATTAGAAATTCAATATTAAATAAAAGGTGTCAAATATGGAAGGCTTGAGTAAATACTTTTACAAATTTCCAACATGATTGAGTTTTTTTTAGGATGACTACCCTGTATATTTTTCAATAAAACTATAATAGGTATCTTCCTTGCCAAGAGCGTTCACTATATGTCAAATATTATTGCTATTTGTCATATTTTCGGTTCCCTGTCAACGTAGTGGAGTGGAAGTATAGTAGTGGTTAAAGAAATTTCAATTTTTACTTCCCTCGCATACCGAAGAGAAGTATTGTATTCGAGAAAAAATCACCGTTCAAGATTTTTTAGGATTTTCACGTTTCAGATCATGCAGATTATGAAAATGAAAGTTTTTCAATACCGTCAGTCTGTCTGTCTGTTGGTGGATTAGCTAATAAACCGCTTGACGAAGAACAGTCAAATTTGGTAATTAGCTGACGCTACCGTCAGCGAAAAAACGGTTAAACTTTCATTGGAAAATATACAGGGTATAGCGTTGAAAGGGGAATAAATAATAAAAAAAATTGTTTGGCTCAAATTTAAAATTTCCACGTTTCATAACATTCTAAACATATTTAAAAAACTTACGTTTTTAACCACTGCTATACTTCCACGCCATTACGTGAATGTGGAACTGTAAAATGTAACAGATGGCAATTATATTTGTCATATGCACCTATTACAGTTTTATTGAAACCCGTACAGGGTGGCCATCCCATGAAATAATTCAACCATGGTGAATATTTGTAAAGGATTTTTAATTTTTGTTGAGTATTTTGCCACTGAAAAATATTTAAAAAATTTTAGTGGCAAAATACCCAACAAAAAATTAAGAAAAGCTGAACATGCCACAAATAAACAATTATAGACAATATTTGTAAAGGTATTTGCGCAAGCCTTTCATATTTGGCACCTATTATTTACTGTTGAATTTTTGCTGTCGGATGACTACTCTGTATATTTTCTTGACCAAAAGTTATCAAGTTGTCTTTGTAATAATAGTGATAATTACTATATTCCGATTATTATTCTGAATGTCATTTCGTAATTAAATTTTTTTTAGAGTGACCGCCATGCACAAATAAAGAGGGAAGCTCTGTGTAAATACCTTGACCGATTTTTCTTTGTTTTTTGAAGTAGGCTTAGAATGTCATGAAACGTAGACATTTGAAATTTGGGAAAAAAATAATTTTTACCATCATCTATAGTAGTCGTCAAAATTTTTCTTTAAAATTTAATGAATTTTAAAAGCCTTTTTTTCTGAATTAGGTTTAGAATGTCATGGAACGTGGAAATTTGAAATCCGAGAAAAAAAAATTACACCATCTATTCTAGGTATAGTAGTAAAAAAAATTTCAAAACATTTTTCCATTTGAATTTTGTTTCTGAAATAGGTTTAGAATGTCATGAAACGTAGAAATTTTAAATTTCAGAAAAAAAATTCCATATTTCTACTTTTAAAGAAATTTTCAAAAAGTTTTGAAAACATTTTTTTTCTGAAATAGGTTTAGAATCTCATGGAACGTGAAAATTTTAAATTTGAGCAAACAAAATGTTTTCCATCGTATATTCTATAGTAGTAAAGAAATTTTAAAACATTTCTGACAAAATTTAAAAAAAATTATTTTTTGAATTTTTTTTTTATGAAATAGATTTAGAATGTATATCTAATTTGGTATATTCTATAGTAGTAAAGAAATTTTAAAACATTTCTGACAAGATTTTAAAATTTTTCTTTTTGAAAATTTTTTCTTATGAAATAGATTTAGAATGTATATATAATTTGGTATCGTTACTCATTGCATTGGAAGCTTCTTTTCTTATCTGCCGTACATATCCACATTCGCGAAACTGCTTTTTAGTTTTGCTAATTGTACCGATATAGGCGGCTAGTCTGGAAATCTTTCTTGAAATAGGCGAACAACTTCGTCCTGTAATCACATTATATCCCCATAACTAGCCGTCTGTAATATTATGATTTAAGGCATTTCGTTTAAATAACCATGTATAGAAATTGGAGAGCAAAAGTCAACAATATGCAAAACACTGACAACAATTTATTGACAACTATGACAACTATTTATTGCTGTCAATCGCTACGGCATTTCCAGTAAAACTGATAATACCAGCTAAGAAGAATATTGATGTTGTTACGTCGTCTCTTTAGATGATAATGTAAAGAATATTAAAATCGTTTCTGCTAGCCTGCAAAAACCATACGCTCTAAATTCTCATGTTTTTCATTTGCTGCAGCGAATTTCGTCAAGAAAACTGTTAATGGTTACAGTAAATATTAAAACCATAACATTTTTGTACTGATAATGAACAGACCTTTCAAGTGAAGTCTCACAAGCCCTACCTCCCATTTAAAAATGTATAAGCTGCAACTGCCACTCGAAAGGGGTTGAATTTAGGGATGAAATTTCAGAATCCAGAATTGACGTGTCTCGGGACTTTTTAATAAAATGCACAATAATTGAGATACTGAATTCATTCCATTTGGCTGTTCCACACTATAAGAATGCTTTCGAAAGGTTAGAAATTGACAATATAAAAATGATATGAATAGTGTCTAAAGGCCGATCCCAAATAGGTGGATTATGTTGGTCGTTACCATGAGCCGTGACAGAGTTTTATATAGGGATGCCAGGATCGATTGAGTTCGTTCAACCATGACAATATTTCAGTATAAATACAGTCATGTTCTCTATTGCCCTTTAGTTTTAATCATCTCCTGATGATACTAATGTTGTTAGCGGAACGCGTCGAGCGTTGGTTGTAGCAGTTTTAATACCTAAATATTAAAAAAGGCTTCACCTGTGCGAACGACAGATAGTTTCTTGTTGGAGAGCATAGGGCCGCGGATTTTAAGAGTGTGGACATTCAAAGGGCGCCACCTGCTGGATACTAAATGTAGTGGTGACAATAATTTTGCCAGCCAGGAACAGAATTAAGATAGGTACTAGCAATTATGCGATGGAAATATTAAAATTAACTAATGTCCATAAATGCATGCCGGCACCAGACGCCATGCATTAAATCTCTTGGAGACTGCTGCGAACAAATCTCCAAGCCAAAACTTCTCTGATTCTCAGCCAGACCCACACATAACCAAACTTCTAAATGATAGACTTCCTCCTATTACTGCTCCTCTAAATACTAGGCCCCATATAACCAAAATTAATGCATCACCCAGCTTAGTCCATACATTAACCACTCTGCCTAATAGCCTAACCCATATATATGCTTATCTAAACATATGCCTAACCAAACATAGGCCCATCCAAACACTATCATATAGAGAGTATTACATAACCTCACGAAACAGGTGACGTCAAAACTTCAAAAAAATGAATTCCTTAACAGAATTGAAAAAACGCTCACACCAAAGGGGTGAAGATCGTTGGGTACTTCAAATCAAATCCAAAACAATGTTAGCGATGTAAAACCCAAATTTTTCAATACAAAAACGGGAACGCCGCCGTTCGCTGCATCGGGGCTGGCGAAACCCCAGACCCAGACCTGAAATCTGCCATAGTTCTCAGTTTTGCCAACTTGAGCACCTAGAGAAAACTTTCTCTAGCCAATGAAAATGCACCAACAAAGGAGTCAATAATCAAAAGAGTGAATTTCAAAATTATGTAATATCTCAACTACAAGAATATACGATTGACACCATTGACTGAAACTATATAAGTACGAGTGGTTGCATACCTCTCTACGTCACAGAAAAAACAATATAACATACCTAATATTATTTGTGCATTTGTTTCATACATACTCTACCCACTGCCCATTTTACATTAGTTCCAGTAGATACGTCGTTTTTCATACGACATTTGCTGCATCTGATTGTAAACACTGACCACAAACCAAGACTTTGCTTCTTGTTCGGTATTTTCAAAAAATAAAAATTCACTGTAGAATCCGTACTTAATTTCTTTGGCTAACTATGACAATGACATTACACTGATTGTTTGATATGACACGGCCCTTATATCGTAATCGCGACTTACTTCCCGGTTCTTCACTTTCTGTTTATGTTTTTTTGCCGAATTATGCATAAACACGGGATTACAACCGCCAAGAACAACAAAATCAACTGGTCAGAATGGCATCCTTTCACCATATCAAAATGAAGTTAGAATATGCAACGTTACCACGTTCACTATTTATTACGCAGAAACTAATTTTAGAAATATTACAAAATATTTTTTTATATTTGCCATTTCCTTCGATATTGCCGTCAATAAAGACAAGAGAAAGGTGTTGTTTTAGAAATATAGTCATTTTTTAGTTTTCATAAGTGACTGAAAATGAATGAAGAGCGTAGGAGATCTCCTCCCGTAATGGACCTCAACGTCGATATAAGGTAAGATGATACAAGACATAATGTCAGTAAATTCTATTTCATAACTTTTAGAGGACGTTCTTTAAAGGGGGATCAATTTTTGTCAATACATTTTTATATCTATCAATGTAAATGAGCTAGTACTGGAGTTTCTATTTTGTCCTTAGCCAGGTATACAGGGTGTTTCGACAAGATTGGGACAACGCTTAGCTGTAGATTCCTGACATCAAACCAAGTCAACTTAACTAAAAAGTAGGTGTCTAACGCTTCTCCTTTTCAAGATACAGGGTGTTAAAGTGATAAAATTATATTCATATTTTGTCTCTATCTTGGACACTATTACCCGTATCTACTTCAAAGTTGGTAACCACATGTTTTTCGGGACGCTAACTACAATGGTGAAATTGCCCATGTCACATTTTATAGAGGGCGCTAGCTACAGTACTTTTATGTAACACTTTGAGACATAACATTTTTGAGGTTAGGTTTTGGATATGGTCTTCTATTATAATCGAAGCGTAATTTAATATCCTAAAGAAAAGGTGAAAAATGCATCGTTTCAGAGAAATCTACGAAAAAAAAAATAGATAAAGAAACAACGAAATCTTCTATTTCATTGGTAGATGTAAATTAATAACAGTAACTGAAAACAATCTTATTTTAGTTCATAATCTCAAATTTTCAATGTGATTTCCATGAACTTCAATACATTTTCTACATCATTTCATGAAATTTTGACGTAAACGTAATGGTACTTCTTGCTGATTTTTTGGTATTTCCAGATTCTTAAATTTTCGGAACAACTCGTCGCGAATTTCTATCACTTGGGATTCATAGACCAAACTTTCTATGTAGCCCCATGCGAAGAAGTCCAAGGGATTTAAATCTGGGCTTCCTTGTCCAATCCAACGATGTGGAAAACATTCATTTAAATAGTTACGGACTGCTATTGGAAAATGGGGAGGAACTTCATCGTGTATAAACCACAACTGTCTTCTATTAATGTTATTAGCATTATTTAACAAGTCCGCCAAATTGTTCCGCATAAATTGTAAGGATGATGCTCCATTTAACCTATTGGGAAGCTCAACGGGCCCTAATATATTGTTACCGATAATCCAACACCGGACATTAATTGAAAATTCATCCTGAAAATGGTTAACACGCACTTCAAAAGGATTTTCCTCAGCCCAAATATGACTTTTGCGCCAGTTAAAAACACCTCTTCATGTAAATGTGGGCTCATCTGTAAAGAGAATACTATTCAGGAATTGTGCATTATTATGTTGCTTGTCTCGAATCCAGCGACAGGAAGCTAATCTTGCTGGTAGATCTTGGGGTTTTAATTATTGAATGGGTGTGTAAGGATAAGGTTTCTATGAATCACTTTATAAATAATTGTTGACATAATTCCAGTTCTAGCAGATAGCTTCGGATTTTCTAAACCGTTGGAAAATTTATTGAAATGTTCTATGGTTTGGTACCCTTTGTTTGGGATATAAAGTCTGTGTGTAACAAAATGCAAATTTAACCAGCAGTAGAAATAATATTCTACAATGTGTACAATCTTTGACACAACAAGCACTATCTAGGTACAATTGAATTTCTTCGAACTGATGTGTGACAAAGTTGTAAATTGCGTATTTCTCTTAAAGGGTGCATTTTATCGCATTTCAACAAGTACACCTTTTCTTTAGGAAGGTAAATTGCGTTTCGATTATAGTAGAAGACAATGTTCAAAACCTAACCTCAAAAAAGTTAGGTCTAAAAGTACTGTTACTAGCGCACTCTATAAAATGTGACATCGACAATATCACCATTGTGATTAGGGATCTGAAAAACATGTCGTTACCAATTTTGAAGTAGATACGTGTAATAGTGTCCAAGATAGACAAAATACGAATATAATTTTTTCACTTTAACACCCTGTATCTTGAAAAGGAGAAGAGTTAGACCCCTACTTATCGGGTTCAATCGACTTGGTTTGATGTCAAGAATCTACCACAAAGCGTTGTCCCAATCTTTTCGAAACACCCTGTACACTTTAAAGTCTCATACAATAAATTGTAAGCATATCTCAAAGTAACTATGTTATCTGAATACTTCCATCGAAAATAGAGCACTCGTTACAACGTGCGTCCTATATTCACGTAAATAAATATGAAATATTTTATTAATAATGAAGCATAAAATTATTTTAACCTGATTTCATCCAATGCATGTGGTTATTTGTATTTTTAGCGGGTCGATAACGAAAAGTTCGCAGATAGCAGGATTTTTAGCTTGAGTAGTAAAACATGTCCTAACAACGATTGGATTGAAAGGTTTAGATGGATTGAAGGTGTATGTCGACGCCAAAGGACACATAAACAGATTAGATTCGTAAAAGTCTGAAAATCCCTAACCACGTACAGAACGGATCGAAGAAATTAACAAAGTTTCTTTGTTTCCTTTTTTCGTCATTGGATGCTTAAATGGGCCATTTCGTACTAAATGATTACGTGAAAGTGGATGGTTTTAACTCGGATATTGGGGAATCGTTGTAAATATTGACTGATATTTAAATGTGGATTAATTCATTAAGGCTTTACGAACATTATTTAATATACAGCATGTATGTAATTTGTTATGATTTATAGTTTACAAACAAGAAAATAGAATCTCTGTAATTAGCACTTCAACAATCGGCATTAGTTTTGGGTCATTTAAGTACGTACACAACATACAAAATTGAATTAACTGGCTAAAAATCGTTGTTTTTATTCATTCTAACATCCAGGGGCGTTAAGAATTCCGATCGGCTTCAAATTCTCAGAAAATATATCTTTTGTTGAAAACAAGATACCCTAAAATTTTAGTACCCAAATATTGAGTCCTGTGGACACAAATTAATTTGTTACCTAAAATTTTAGTTACGCTCCATTTCAGATATACGAAAATAATTTTTTTTGAATCAAAGTTCTCGCAATTCTCTTTCGTTTTTGATAATTTTGTCTTCAAAATGGCCTAAAAAAATATTTTGTTGCTATTTGGTGCTCAGAGCTCATTGTTTGGAGGTTCTCCAGCAGGCGTATGAGCTTATCGCCGCTATCTGCAACTAAGGTGGTATCGTCCGCAAGTGAGATATATATACGTATTTTTTAATTTAAAATAAACCCTAGCGAAGAATTTTCAGCTCTAGATAACTTAGATTAGAACAAAAATTGTTATTAACCTCCTTAATAAGATTGTAATACTTGTGGTATTACAATCTTATTAAGTATTACAATCTTATTAAGGAGGTTAATAACAATTTCTGTTCTAACATAACTTGTCAAGAGCTGAAAATTCTTTAAAAAAATCCGTAAAGGTATTTACACAGAACTTCCCTCGTTATTTGTGCATGGCAATCACTCTAAAAAATTAATAATTACGAAATGACATTGAGAATAATAATCGGAATATAGTTAATGCTATTATTACAAAGAAAACTTGATAAGTTTTGGTCAAAAAAATATACAGATTGCTCATCCAACAGCTAAAGTTCAATACTAAATAGCAGGTGCCACATATGGCAGGCTTGCGCAAATACCTTTACAAATGTCCACCATGACTGAATTATTTCTTGGGATGACCACCCTGTACATTTTTCAATAAAAGTATAATAGGTGCATATGCCAGATATTATTGCCATCTGTCACATTTTCAATCCAACATTCACGTAATGGAGTGGAAGTATAGTGATGGTTAAAAAATTTAATTTTTTTAAAAAATTTTCAAAAGATGGTAAAATAATTTTCAAAATTTTTTCTTCTCAAATAGGTTTAAAGCGTCAAACGTAGAAATTTTAAATTTTAGCAAAAAGGAAAGTCTCCTTCTATTCTATAGTAGTGCTAAAAAAAGTTTAAAAATTAAAAATTACATATTTTTTAAAATTTGTTTAGAATGCTATGAAACGTGAAAATTTTAAATTTGAGCAAATAAAAAAAAATCGATCTATTTTAGTGGTAAAAACTTTTTGAAAAATGGTGAAAAAAATATTTTTTTCTGAAATACCTAGGTTTAGAATGTTATGAAACGTGAAACTTTTAAATTTGAGCATTCTAGTGTTAAATTTTTTTCCAAACTGGTAAAAAAAGGTTGCAAAATTTTTTTTCCGAATTTGGTTTGGAATATCATGAAACGTGGATATTTTAAATTTGGGCAAAAAAAAAATTTTTCGTCTGTTCTATATATACATAAATGGATTAAAAATATTTTCAAATTTTTTTAAAAATTGTTCAAAAACATTTTTAAATTTGTTTGAATAGTTTTAGAATGCCATGGAAACGTGGATAGTTAAAATCTGAACAAAGAAAAAAAATTCTATCTTAGTGGTAAGATTTTTTAAAAATAGTAAAAAAAATTACTAATTTTTCTTTTAAATAGATTTAAAACGATATGAAAAGTGGAAATTTGAAATTTGAAGAAATAAAAAAAAATTCCATCTGTTTTAGTGGTAAACGAATTTTCAAAAATGGTAAAAAAAAAATTCAAATTTTTTTTTTTAATCAGGCTTAGAATGCCATGAAACGTGGAAATTTTAAATTTGAAGAAATAAAAAAAATTATTTCATTTTAGTAGTAAAAAATGTTTCAAAAATATTGGTGAAAAGAATTTTCAAAATTTTTTTTCCTGAAATAGGTCATGCGTGTCGTGAAACGTAGAAAGTTTAAATTTGAGCAAAAAAAAATTGTTTTCATCTTGGTAAAATTTTTTTAAAAAATATTGGTGAAAAAAATTTTCAAAAAATTTTTTTTCTGAAATAGGTTTAGCGCGTCATGAAACGTGGAAATTTTAAATTTGAGCAAAAAAAATTTTTCTTCACTATTTATTCCGTTTAGACGGTCCACCCTGTATATTTTCCAGTGAAATTTCTACCATTTCTTCGCTGACAGTAGCGTCAACTACCTACCAAATTTGACTGCTCTCCGTCAAGTAGTTTTTTAGTAAATGCACCAACAGACAGACAGACAGACAGACAGACTGACGGAATTGAAAAACCTATATTTTCGTAATCTACGTGTTCTGAAACGTCAGAATCCGAAAAAATCTCGGAGGGTGATTTTTTCTCGAATACAATACTTCCCTTCGGTATGCGAGGGAAGTAAAAATCGGTAAAGGTATTTACACAGAACTTCCCTCGTTATTTGTGTACGGCGGTCACTCTAAAAAATTAATAATTACGAAGTGACATTGAAAATAATAATCGGAATATAATTATCACTATTATTACAAAGAACACCTGATAAGTTTTGGTCAAAAAAATATACAGAGTGCTCATCCAACAGCAAAAGTTCAATACTAAATAAAAGGTGCCAAACATGCAAGGCTTGGGCAAATACCTTTATAAATGTCCACCATGACTGAATTATTTTTTGGGATGACCACCCTGTACATTTTTCAATAATAGTATAATAGGTGCATATGCCTAATATTGCCATCTGTCACATTTTCAACTCCACATACACTTAGTCAAGTGGAAGTATAGTGGTGGTTAAAAAATTTCATTTTTTTTCAATTTTTCAAAAATATTGGTAAAAAAATTGTGAAAATTTTCAAATTTTTTTCTTCCGAAATAGGTTTAGAATGCCATGACACGTGGAAATTTTAAATTTGAGCAAAAAGGAAACTTTCCTTTTATTCTACAGTGGTATTTTTTTTTTGAAATTGGTTTAGAATGCCATGAAACGTGAAAATTTCAAATTTGACCAAGGAAAACAAAATTTTCCGTCTATTTTAGTGGTAAAATTTTTTTCAAAAATGTTGGTGAAATTTTTTTTATCTCAAATAGGTTTAGGATGTCAGTCATGTCAAACGTGAAAATTTTAAATTTGAAAAAAAAAAAATTTCCAACTATTCTAGTGGTAAATTTTTTTCCAAAATGGTAAAAAAAAATGTTGCAAGTTTTCTTTTCCGAAATAGATTTGGAATGTCATGAAACGTAAAAATTTTAAATTTGAGCAAAAAAAAATGTTTTCATCTATTCTAAACCTAGGGTTAAATTAATAGATTAAAATTTTAAAAAAAAAAATGTTTAATCAAAACAATTTTTAAATTTGTTTGAATAGGTTTAGAATGCCATGAACACGTGAAAATGTTAAATTTGAAAAAAAAAATCAGTCTGTATTAGTGGGAAAATGTTTTCAATGGTAAAAAAAAATTCTAAATTTTTTTTTTTTTAAATAGGTTTAGAACCAAAGAGTTTAACAAATAGAGGAGACAAGCTCCATAAGCGTAATGCATAAGCAGCCGGTAGACTGTAGTCTTCTCATCCTTCTCACACAGTTCGTTTTCTCTTTGTCGCACAGTACATGAGGGGAGGTAACGATTGCAATGCAATGACAGTATGAGTAGTATGACGTGCGCTGATGTCATAACTTTTCAGACCTGAGGGAAAACAAATGGCCGCCATTGTGTAATTCGCCGATCGAACGTGTTGTTTTAACTGTATATTTTGTGGATTCTGTGATGTTTTAAAACTTAATTTTGGATTATTTAACATCGACAATTATGTTTAATCAATTCATGTGGCGAATTTTGTTTGTTAAGATGGAGATGAGTTTATATTTTACGAAATTACCTTATGATGTACAGGATCAGTGTATGGAAGAAAGTTGGTGCTATCAATTTAAATCGCTATATATTTAAATAAAGAAGACCTTAGTACAGATGCCGATGTATTTCCGAATATTAGACATACATTGTAATTACATGATTTTTTAAAGGAGTGCATAGTTAAAAGAATGAGTACAAGGCATTGAAAATACGAAGTTTATAACCAATTTGTTAGTAGTTGGGTGAAAGAAGTTCTCTCCAAGAAATTTACAAGATAACAGCTTATTATCGCAAAGGTAAGGATTAGTTATAAATTATAAATCATTTTCGCCATGTACTTGCATAATTTAAGGTTGTTTTATGAATAATTACTAACACAGATCCATTTTTTAGGTTATGGTCTCACTACATTGTCAACAAAAACATCATTCCTTGGATTATTGCAGATCCAGTCGATCCAAATGAGTTGTTAGTACTCATTGTAATTGTGTTGCAGATACAGGCAAAACACGTTCGCTAGCCTGATTTGCAATTTATAAGGTACAGAGTGAGGCCATGAGACGTCACTCCTTTTAGTTTTTTAGCAGTAAAAATGGCTATGGCTAAGCAGTTAACCATTGTGCGATACAATCCGTAGATTTTGTAAAATTACTCATGAAAAGAAACAAAGAACTTAGTTATAATAAGGTAGACACAATTTATCTGACGGTTTACTCATCGTCTATGGTATATTTATGCACGGAGCTGTGCAAATCATTGTAATTTCTGTAAGAACTTTTTGTCATGTCATATTAATGTTATTATTGTCTAATTTATGTATTTTATTAAATATTCTCCTTTCCTTTTATTGTTTTATTTATCAGTCATTACTATCGTTAGCAGTAAGTTGAATGCTGACTACTCTGAACTTCTACATTCATGTCTGTAAATGAGAATTAAACAAAAATATATTTACTAAATATATAACTGTTTATTATTAACAAGTTTAACATTTCTAATATAACTTAGATGGCATTTATACTAAATTCATCGAGTGATCTGTATTGTTTTAAAATATATCGTGTGGTGTTTAAAAACTACTCAATTCTGTTGTTTTACATTACAAAACTGTGAAAATGGACTTAAGTCAGTGTTTAGACTCAGGTTTCAAATATTAAAAAATTCAGCACTGAGTAGTTTTTAAATAACCGCAATATATAGTTTAAAACAATAGGTACATTTAGTCCGCAGATCATCGATGAAAACTATACTTTGAACTTTCACTCTTAATTTATAAACTTCACCAGATCTTTATATAATATGTAGCTTTTCTTTCAAGTTTTTCTTAAATTGTACCATATTTAAAATGAATGTATCAGCAACATTTTTCGTGATAAACAGATTAAACGTTATAAACAGAAGAAAAATTTGAGAAAACACTACTTGTAATTGTAAATAAAGCCGAACGCTATTCAAAACAAAGATTAAAAATTGACGGTATTTGTGAAATCAAAGCGCTGTGTTGCTTTGTAAAACAGAGTGGAGAGAGAGGGTACGAGGTCTGCGACAAGGACGAAGAGCCTAACGTTTCCAAGACAACCAAATCACAGCATGCTGTGACCAAATCGCGACTCCCGGCAAATCCACGGCTTCTCTTCTCTAGTTATTAATTTCTTTGTTTAGAACGCTATGAAACGTGGAAATTTTAAATTTGAACAAAGAAAACATTTTTTTAGTGGTAACAAATTTTTCAAAAACGGTAAAAAAAATAAAAAAAAAATGTATTTTTTTAAATAGGTTTAGAATGCCATTAAACGTGGAAATTTTAAATTTGAACAAAGAACAAATTTTTTTAGTGGTAACAAATTTTTCAAAAACGGTAAAAAAAATTAAAAAAAAATAATTTTTTTTTAAATAGGTTTAGAATGCCATTAAACGCGGAAATTTTAAATTTGAACAAAGACAAAACAATTTTTTAGTGGTAGAAGATTTTTCAAATGTTGGTGAAAATAATGTGCAAATTTTTTTTTCTGAAATAGGTTTAGCGTGTCATGAAACGTGGAAATTTTAAATTTGAGCAAAAAGAAATTGTTTTCATTATTTATTCCCTTTAGACGATCCACCCTGTATATTTTCCAGTGAAAGTTGCTACCATTGCTTCGCTGGCAGTAGGCTACCTACCAAATTTGACTGCTCTTCGTCAAGTAGTTTTTTTAGTTAATGCACCAACAGACAAACAAACAGACAGACATACAGACAGACAGACAGACAGACAGACACTGAGACGAAGCTATATTTTCGAAATCTACGTGATCTGAAATGTCAGAATTCGAAAAAATCCCGGAGGGTGATTCTTTCTCGAATACAATACTTCCCTTCGGTATGCGAGGGAAATAAAAACTAAGGTTCTACTCACTAATGTATCTTAGGGTCTGGTCATTTGATTAATTACTCCAAGATTAGTACTATGCTCTGCTTTTAACTAGCACAATCACTAAACCGACTCGAAAGGTTTGATTCTTTTCAGTCTTTCCACTAGATTGGTGTTGTCGAGGAGCTGAATGGCCTCGGCGTTCACATGCTAGAGCAGCCATTGTTCGTTACTACTAGCAAATTTAGGCATGGTCTTGTCAACAACGATGTTCCTTAGTACTTTATTTAGGAAATATTGAAAAACTTGATTGTTACTTTTATGGACAGAGCCCCAAGGTTAGACACTATACGTCCAAACGGGTATCAGTTCAATATAATGATTTTAATATAAATCAATGTTGTGTCAAACAAAATGGAGAACTTACTCATAATGTAAATGAAATTGTCGAAACATTCAACAACTCATATGTAAATGTGGAAAAAGTATTGGCCAGTAAAATAAGAACAAGTATAATAAGAACAGAAATATTTTCAAAATTTCATATTCATAACATCGACAAATAGAAGTCAAATTAGCAGGAAAATTCTAAATCTTAAAAATTATAATTCGCTAGGTATTAACAGCCGCTAAGCAGAGACACAAACATTTATCTCGCAGTAAACAGCAGGTTAACTTTTTTTCCAGATAAACAAATCTGTAGAGAGTGGCAAATGAATATTTGCCTTTAAGATATTTCAATATACATTGGTTTATGGATACAGCAAATCCCAACCAGCAAATTTATTTTATAATTTAAATGTTCTACGATTATTTTGTTTTATTGTTATTTTATTAATGCTTCTAAATGCTGATTGACTATGTTAGAGTTCCAGAAAATACTATTTTGTTGTCTGCAACTGAACTATTATATAAATTTATCAATAAAACGATTCTACAGCAAAATTATAAAATATCTTATAATCGAGTTAACAAATTATTTTATAAACGTTTTCGTGACTAAGTTAGACTAATATTTCATCTTATAAAACTAAATCGTTTTATAACGATTGTTTAGTATCGTTCAGCAACATTTTTAGCACCGTTATAAATATACATTCGAATTATTTTATAGTTGCTTTTTATCATCTTACAAAATAGTTATATTAAAAGATCTATTTGTGAGAATTTTGCTTTTAAGAATAAATGTTGTTCCAGAGCATGTTATATAATTATTATATAGCAACGTATTTGCTGTAATATGGAAACAGCAACAAAGTCATTACAAGACAGAATTGTTTACTTGAGCATAAACATGTGGTGGCTAACAATACAATAAAACATTTGGGAAAATTCATTTCCTGCGTTAGCTGTGTACATTTATATTTAGTCATAATTAAAGTCGGTCTTTTAATGAAAATTTGTCATAATTATTTATAGTACACAATTTAAAAAAAATTATTCTCCCAAAATTTAGTTTACCAACATTGACAAGAGCGTTGCAGATCTTAACAGATGATATAACTAAAAACAGCAGATTTAGGACAATGAAGAAACTTAAAAAGTGGTTTTGAAAATATTAGGTACTTGTATTAACGGCGTAGTGGTTTTGGAAATCAGACACAGTTTATACTGCTGTAAAATGAAACGACGCATTTCACTCACTGCATTGTTAACGTATCAGGTCATATGCCAAAGCACTGTTGTTTCCACTAGTAAAAGTAACTAAAGTACGTGTTTTTGCCAATAAATAAACCATGAATAAACAGCTCTGTAAATAAGGTGATTTACTGCTGCTAATTTCTAGGTTATATTTATGAAAATTAAACAAATTCTGTTTTCGTGGTTGCAATCACAACTCAGTCCTAACACATTTATTATAAGAGCTAGGTACAAAAGTATCGCGAAAGTAAGTGATCTATTTTATAAGATTCACGAAAAAGTTACACGAAGGTGCATTATTTTACAGATGTTTTATAGGAATCGTCTAATAATTTAAATATCTTGAAAGGACTGCTACTAACACAAAAATATTTTATAAATGGAGACCATCTTGAAAGGCCAGTGTTCGTGATGGTAATATGACAAGATATGAAAATTTAAAATATCAAATGTTTATTAGAATTTTTGGAGTCAGAAACGTGCTAACTATACAGTTATGGCTACTAAAACAAATTAGTGTAAGTTACATTGTAAAAAAACTCAAATTCATAAAATCAATATTTATAAAATTTCAAAAATTATTAGAAATCATCAATAAATGTGAGGCCCGTTAAAAATATATTAAAAATATGGCCGTAATGCACAGTAAAACTTTCTCCGCATCAAAAATTGCAGTCGTTGTAAGCTAGAACAAGTCTCTTAAATAATTATTATAGGTTATTAAGAACCTAGTATTAAAAAATCACAATGCCATATGCTTTTAATGTCAAAAATACTTCTTAAACTTTTAGGATACATTTTAGAAATAATTTTATTTTATTAGTGTGTATAAAGCAGCATTTTTTGAAACAGTGAAGTCTGTTTTATAATACAATTAAATGAAGCTTTAATAAAACTACTATATAGTGATGGTATTAAATTTTCATAAGGCTTCTGAAAATATTTATACAATTCTTTTGTAATGGTTCCAATAGGCGTTATAAAATACCAACAGCGACTGAAATATTTTATAAGATGGTGCCAATGTTGCATTTATAGCTGCTGTGAAAACGTTATGAAAGTGTTTCTGATAGTAACATTGTTTTATAAAATTTGCATCAGAGACATTCCTACAACTTTTATAAAGTATCAAATTGCTAGTTGGGATATAAGTTAGGTTCTTATAATTTTGGATCTTTAGTCAAGTATTGGCTTTACTATTTATATATTGCTTCTGTCTGATTGGACTAGTACCACAGCACCATAATAAAAATGTACGGTGGCACATGTAACTATTTATAAGTAAAATCTATTTGAAAATTAAGAATAACAAAAGCTTGTTATAAATGCCAATCCTATGAAAACATAGTCAAGGCGCTTATTAATAATTTCTTTTTATTATATATGACATTATATTGATGAGCTGTACGTCTAGAGAAAGTTCTTTCGAAATTCCTGTACTACGACATATATACCTTCTTCGGGTCAAGTTTCGGCGATCTGTCACTATCTCTGCCAATGCTATCTATCGGTCGATCTCTCTCACATTCGGTTGTCATTAACAAATTCAAGAATCATGCTGACGTTTAGGGAATTTTTCGTAGTGTAATCAAATTATTAATTATTGTTACTATTATGGAAATATTTGGATAAATTAAACAACAGACGCTTATTTCATATAATAATAGATTCGTTTTGAAAGTCAGAACAAAACGCGAATAATGTAAGTTTAATCACTTATTTCTACATTAACTTTAATATCCACACATAGATTGACAAATCACATTTTAAATTAGTGAATAATTTAAAGAGTGAATTGAAGAATAGAACTTGGTATCTATAATAATAAAATATATTAAATACTATGTAGTATAAATACGTAAAATGCCAAAGTGTTTTAAAATCCTTCATCTGAATATCCTGACGAATTATTATCTGCCACTTTTACGTTAGCAGTGATAAGTTCTACACGGTATTTCGTGAGTGGCTGGCCATACACTAGTGAGGAGTACAGTATCCCTTCGTTTCTGATATGCAGCGTGTTTTCTATTTTTTGACAAAATTTCGATCGGCCATATTTTTCTATTTGCTTCACCAAATCGAACCAAAATTAGTAGTCATGTTTCACTACAATTACAGCAACGTTTTAGTTCATCAATATCAGCAGATTTTCTACGTTTTAGTTGTTGAATAGGTTGCAAAATTTCAAGATCAAGAAAGAATGAATTACTTAACCGTGACTGTACATAAAGTAATTGCATAATTGATGTTTCTGTATAATGTTTATAAATGTGAAGAGAAATAGCAGTACGCCCATGGTTAATCTTCGTGATTTATTACTTTCTGACTTTCCTAACTGGAGTATAAGTATGTCAAGAAGGTGCTTACATGAAACCTAACATATTTTCAAGTTGAAGTATTTAATTTTTTATCAAAATATGAATGTGTTTAAATAAACATAGCTTTCAGTCCGTGAAAATAAAGCTGAAGAGCTTCATAAGAGTGATATAAACATAACATGGGCGATGGCAAACAACACAAAAATAATAGGAGTGCCTAGTTTTCAATAGTTAACTTTATATTATTTAATATTATAAATACTATGAATAGTTAATTACTCTGGATACACATTTAAAGTGTGTAAAGTTAGACGTACTGAAAGGGTAAGAAAAGATACAATGTTCGTTTATATAATTTGCGAAGCACTTTTTTGCAATTAAAAAGTTGTTTCCTTATAAGAGGAAGTATAAACTTACCCTTAAAGAGACAAAAAATACGATTAGTAAGGTTAATTTAAATGAAAGAAAAGCATATTTAATTAAAGCCCGAATAAAAAGTCTGGCTTCATAATTAGCAAATTCTTAAATTAACTGTGTAAATTAATACCTAGCCCGTTTCAGTTTGCCGTTAGACTGTTATTAAAGAATTCTAAAAGTATAAAATAAACTTGTTTGAAACAATGAAATAAGTTTGTACTTTTCGGATCCTTCACATTTTTCTTTTATTTTTGTACCTTTAGATATACAGAGTGTATCGTGTATCTAAATCATGATTAACTTTTTTTTATTGTTCTAGCATAATATTTGAAAATAAACGAGACGGAATACCACTTGTAAAAGTAATACAACTAGAACTTTAAAGAAATAAATCTACTTTAAAAAATCGGTAAAGGTCTTTATACAGAACTTCCCTCTTTATTTATACCGGATGGTAGCGCTCAAATTTTTCTTTTAAATTTAAAAAAATTTCAAAAGCATTTTCTTCTGAAATCGATTTAGAATGTCATGAAACGTGAAAATTTAAAATTTGAGCAAGAAAAATTTTTCCGTCTATTCCAGATATAAATTTTCTTTGAATTTTTTTTTTCTGAATAGGTTTAGAATGTCATGAAATGTGGAAATTTTAAACTTGAGCAATAAAAAATTTTTCCATTACTTATATATTCTATTGTAGCAAAAAAAAATTTTTGACAAAATTTTCAAATTGTTTGAATTTTTTTTTTATGAAATAGATTTAGAAATTTGAGCAAAAAAAATTCCCATCTTTCCCAAGTTACAATTTTTTTAAAAAGTTTTGAATTTTTTTTTAAATAGATTTAGAATGTTTAAAAATGAATTAATATTTGTTTGCTTATAATTGTATTGAATCATACTCTTTATAGAATTTTGCAAGCAGCAGAAAAAATAACTATCTATAACTAAAAGAAAAACTTTGTGTAAAAATATTAATGAAATCTTTGCACTCAGGTTATCGAAAGAATGTAAAGATTTCATTAATATTTTTACACAAAGTTTTTCTTTTAGTTGTAGATACTTATTTTTTCTGCTGGTTGCAAAATCCTATAAAGAATATGTTTCAAGGTTTAGAATGTCATGAAACGTTGAAATTTTAAATTTGGCAAAAAAAATTTTTCCATCATATATTCTTCTTTTCTCTTTGATTTTTTTTTTGTATGAAATAGATTTAGAATGCCATGAAACGTGGAAACTGTAAATTTGAACAAAAAAAAAATCCCATCTTTCTACTGGTAAAAAAATTTTGAAAAAGTTTTTAAACATTTTTATTTTTTGAAATAGGTTTAGAATGTCATGAAACGTGAAAATTTTAAAATTGAGCAAATAGAAATTTTCACCATATATTCTATAGTAGCAAAAAAAAATTTTTAATTTTTCTTTGACAAAATTTTCGAATTTTTCTTTTTGATTTTTTTTTTTTTATAGATTTAGAATGTCATGAAACGTGGAAGTTTTAAATTTGAGCAAAAAAAAATCCCATTTCTCTACTGGTAAAAAAAATTTCATTTCATTTTTTCTCGAATACAATACTTCCCTTCGGTATGCGAGGGAATTAAAAACGATTACTAAAAATTTTACCGTCACTCGGTTAATTTAACCTTACTGCCTAATATCGATGTTGAAATCGGTTAGAAAATAAATTGATTTTCCTATTTTTGTTCATTTTACATTGACTTCAAAATAGATGTTTAGGTAGTAAAATTCAATGAATGGTGAAATTTTGTTGACGCTTTCTTTAAGGCGCTTCAAAAATAAATAAATATCCGTCGTTCCAAATTTTAAAGCCTTAATATTATGCGCGTTATGGCAGCTCTATTCGACTTTTATAAATTTATTACTTTTGGCATCTGATTCAGTGTCAGCTAGTTAAAAAATTCCTAGTTGCCAAGATTAGTCAACTCCTGCGAAATTTTAATTCTTGTGAGTTCAGGCTACTGCACACTGGTTGTAGCTTGATATAAAACTACACTCGAATTTCAAAAGTGCCTTATCCAATAAGTAAGAATTAATCATAAACATTTAACAGGTACAGTTGCAGAAATTTTAAAAGTAATGTAGTGAGTAATAGCGGATAAAACAAAATAAAACGTTAAAGTTGCAGATAATGTTTAAAAGGGAATTATTATTTGTTTGCTTATAATTGTATTGAAACACATTCTTTATAGGATTTTCCAAACAGCAGAAAAAATAACTATATATGAAAACTAAAAGAAAAACCATGTTTAAAAATATTAATGAAACCTTTGTATTTTTTCGATGACCTGAATTCTGGTCATACTAGCAAATTAAAATCCTAAAATAAATTTGCCTAACTTCTTATTTAAAAATTTTCATTCTAACACTAGCATCCACACAGTCCCCCACAGCCATGCAGACTAAACTAGTATCTACATAACCCTCTAGGTCATGAGAATTCAGTTAAAAATGATAACAAAAGCCTAAAATGAACTTATTTACCTACCTAGTCTTAAAAATGTTTCATTCTAATGGATTACATTTTCATGAAATCTATCATTCTGTTTCTTGGAAATGCTTAGTCTTTGAAACGTTTTTCGCCCTTATTCTCGAGCTCATCAGAAAGACACAAAGCCACTCAAAGATGTTTCATGCAAATCCAAGACAATTTTCTATTAAAAATCATGAACTAATTATTATAACTATTTAGGCCTTTGTTCTCATTTTTAACTGAATCTTCGTGACCGTAGGGGGTTATGTAGATACTAGTTTAGTCTGCATGGCCCTAGGGGACTGTTTGGATGCTAGTGTTATAATGAGAATTTTCAAATAAGAAAATAGATAAAATCATTTTAGGATTTTAATTTGCTAGCAATCCATAAAAGGGTATTCTCGACGTTCCATCGAAAGTGTAATTTAAAATTTAAACTATTTAGTAATTCGAAGAGTCTGTGCTTGGTTCAGGTAAAAATCTCTTTTAATATAGTGTAGGTATTTTATTGTTTAAGAGGTTGTCATCAAGTATGGTTATGTTTGGCTATCACCTGTTATCACATTCTTGTTCTTGTTTATTTTGACCTATTATATAATCCAAAGTAAGTACCTACAACAATAATTGAAATCATAAATTGTTAAAATAATAGCACTTTATATAACTGATGACAATAGTAGTATTTTTTTCTTGTACCCAACACAGTTTTCGTTGCTATTTAAAAATAAAAACACGTATCTATTTACACTATACAGGGTGATTCACGTAGGCCATTCATTAGAAGTTTTTCAACTTGCAGTTGAATTAGAAACTTGAAATTTGGTATGCAGCCATTATCGATCATGCCCGTTCTATCTAAAATATTTTCAGTCCTCCAACTATACAGGGTGTGCCAAAAATTGGTACCAACTTTCTTATTTTAAATGGAAACCTATATTTTTCTTTACATAGTTCGATTGGTCTTCTAATTCTGAGTTTAGAGAAGCTAAGTTATGTTAACTTATCTATTACAATTTTTGACATATGTCCAATTTTTTTAAAAAATTGCCGCTGTAGTAGTTTACGAACAAATTTGTATCTCGCAAACCTTTCAAAATTATGAAACCAAATTTATGAAGCTGTTAGCTGGAAGTCCAGGATAACTTTTGATGTCCCATCGGTGGTCCCATTTTGTACCATATGGGCGCAGTCGATTTTCAAATTTCGCAATCAAAAATTGTCAAAAAGTCAATTTTTTCAAATGGCACCTACTATTTTTTTTACACCATTCGAAAGAAAATTGAATTTTAGGGTGAGTTACTTAAGCATTCCCTATACTTAACTTCACCCCATACCGAGTTATTCAATAAAAATCAAGAAATACCTTATCTTGCCGAGAGATTCCTTACTTCATCAAGTATGCCATGGAAACAAAAGACAGTTGCAATAATTTTTAAAGAAAAATATTGATTCTTATTTAATTACACACAACGCCAACAAATTATTATTAACGAACAAGAACAATGTTGACGAAATTCTGACGTAAATGTTCAATGTGACCACCATATTTTTGTTCAAATATTCTATTATTCTACTTTCAACAGATTGCGTAGCACATCTTTGTGCCTACCATTTCTGACGCCAGAAATCAATGCAAAATTGAATTTTAGGGCTACTTTTATTAACATTGTGTATGTCTATCTACAGTCGTTTTTGAGTTATTGGCATTTTTTGAAAAAAATATTGTTCTTTTTTCTCAAGGGTAGTAGGCTTTGGAAACAATCATTTCATTTTAATTTTTATTAAAAAATCGTATTGCAATAATAAATAATAACAACAAAATAACAACAAATAAACAGATTAACAAAATAATTATTTCAATACAAATGCTCAATGTGTGCACCGTTTTCACTGACAGAATTTCGTCAACATTGTTCTTGTCCGTTAATAATAATTTGTTGGTGTTGTGTGTAATTAAATAAGAATCCATATTTTTCTTTGAAAATTATTACAACTGTCTCTTGTTTCCATGGCATACTTGATGAAGTAAGGAATCTCTCGGCAAGATAAGGTATTTCTTGATTTTTATTGAATAACTCGATATGGGGTGAAGTTAGGTATAGGGAATGCTTAAGTAACTCACCCTAAAATTTAATTTTCTTTCGAATGGCGTGAAAAAAAATAGTAGGTGCCATTTGAAAAAAATGACTTTTTGACAATTTTTGATTGCGACATTTGAAAATCGACTGCGCCCATATGGTACAAAATGGGACCACCGATGGGACATCAAAAGTTATCCCGGACTTCCAGCTAACTGCTTCACAAATTTGGTTTCATAATTTTAAAAGGTTTGCGAGATACAAATTTGTTCGTAAACTACTACAGCGGCAATTTTTTTTCAAAAAATTGGACATATGTCAAAAATTGTAATAGAAAGTTAACATAACTTAGGTTCTCTAAACTCAGAATTAGAAGACCGATCGAACCATGTAAAGAAAAATATAGGTTTCTATTTAAAATAAGAAAGTTGGTACCAATTTTTGGCACACCCTGTATAGTTGGAGGACTGAACGGGATAGAACGGGCATGATCGATAATGGCAGCATACCAAATTTCAAGTTTCTAATCCAACTGCAAGTTGAAAAACTTCTAATGAATGGCCTACGTGAATCACCCTGTATACTCTTCGCCGATTTACTGCACTTTTTATATAATTGTTGCACATTCTGTAGGAAATTCTTCGCAGTTTTTTGTAAATAATATCAGTTTTAGACATTTTTAGTTTAATTAAAAAACATTTAAAAAAATGTAAAATTTTTATTCGATTTAAAAAAATGTATAACTTTTTTATTTATCGATCGATTTTGTTCAAAAACAATAGATTTCTTCCTCTAGCTAACACTAACTTTCTGTCCAAATTTCAATACAATGGGACTTTTTGTTCTTAAGTTATTGTGCTTACAAAAACGTGACGGACGGACGGACAGACGGACAGACAAACAGACAGACAGATCGATGAACAGGTAGATGGTTAGACAGACAGATGGACGGATATTTTGAAAGTTGTTCAGAATTCGATCACCAACACAATGATATAAAAATGTTTGCTCTACGAGCAATATTACCGGTTTTAGAAATGTGCCGATCGAATGCAATATACTATTCGTTTTGTATGTGCGAAGCGTATAATAATCATTTCATTACAGCGGAAAAGGTCACCAAGGATATTGGGGATGAAGAGTCCACTGGAGGAGGCCATTTGTCTTTAGCCCAACGCTCACATTTAATAAATTATTTGCATGGAAAAGCAATCATGACTTGTGGAAAACTGACCAAGGATATTATGAGCTAGACATA
This sequence comes from Stenurella melanura, assembly GCA_963583905.1. NCBI lineage: Eukaryota > Metazoa > Arthropoda > Insecta > Coleoptera > Cerambycidae > Stenurella > Stenurella melanura. The sequence goes on along the minus strand of OY757314.1, from coordinate 90,245,475 downwards.
TAAAAAATTTGGGGGAGGATTTATCGCAAAAGCTGAATGCCAATTTTATGAACTTTTTTCTGGGATGGTAAGTGGATCATAGATGCAGTTGTGCTGTCGTCGAGAATCTACAATTTCTAGATAATTCTCCATATCTTACCAATTGTTTATTGCTTGCAAAGTAATAAGCTCATCCAAATCCATTTTATTACTGTATGTAAACTTCCAAACTACAAATAAAACACTGATATCTAACCTCTAAATGGTAAAGATGATGCAATCCGTACACGACTTGTTGTTTCCGTCTACTATTGTAGCATCCGAAATGAACCGTGTAGAAGCCCATCGAAAATATCCGCGCACGACCACTGGAGAATCCAAAAACCAATTTCGTGTGCAAAATCACCATCTTTCCTCATACGACTTCAGTCTGTGTGAACTCGAGAATTGGGTCCCTGGACAGACTTCAGACAATATGTTTCGATTATGGTTTAAGTGTATATTACAAAAAAAAAAGAAATTGTATACTAGGCAAATAATAACTACCCAGATAAGTAAAGAATAGGTGACTGTGAGGTAGCAAGTAAGATGGTATACCTTGGATACCTTATTACCTTGTGAATAATACAGATGACAATCAATATGACATCCAGCGAAGAGCACAGAATGACAACGGGATCGATAACTTGCCTGTTGAGCAAACTTTTACGTGATAGAGAAATCACGAAACGTACAAGGATCAAACCTGCTAAGCTAAGTTTTCCATCTTCTTTACCTTCTGAGATACGGACCGACAGAAAAGGAGAAATATTGATTGTTGACATCTTCAATATGTGAGGCTAGAGACGTTTGCTATGAATTTCCTCACCAGTCCTTCACCCCAATGGCCCAATTCTGCAAGAATACGTCCCCAATAGATAATCCCCAGTATCGCATTCTTTCTATTCCTCTTGATTCTCAATGTAGAGTAAGTGTTAGTTTAAGGAGACAGATTATGATGGTAAGAGTCAAACAGGACGCCTTGCAAAACTTTGGACTGACGTTACCAAGGACATAATGATGAAGAAATTTGGCGAGTCTGTTTCTATTTGGTAATCGCGACAGATAGCGTAATGTCGTTAGACGTGATACATAGCAATATTATAATTCATGAATCACAAAACGCCTGGAAAGATGTTGTGAAAAACAAAAAGGGTTTAAGTAACGCGGGGTAACGATCCAATATACAGGGTGTCCCATAAGTAATTGTACACAGAGCAATAGCAGATTCCTTACGTCAAGATATTACGATTTAGCCAAACTTACCTTAGTCCAGAAGTTGATAATAACAGAGATACGGGGTGTCAAAGTTATTTTTGTTTGTTTTTTTTTAAATAATTCCTTTAATAAGTTAAATATTTTAACAAAATTTGGCGATTGGGGTTTTTTGAGGAGAGGGATTCAAATCTGTTGATAGTTTTGCTGTTTTTTGTAGATGGAGCCACCTACGGTAGTTCGCGTGTCGTTTATAAGTCATATTTTTTGGTGATTTTAAAAAAAAATTTAAATAAAAATGTCTGTTTTCCTGTCATTTTTACGTAAAAACTAAAATTTCATCCTCCTGACCGGCAGTAATTCTTTTTGGACGCCCTATGTGGCTCTTGGGAGGAAACTCGCCACTTTTCCTAATCTGTCATAGATATTTTTAAACGTTTGATGGTTTGGTAGGGCCCTGTTGGGATATAATCGTAGATATGTATGGCGGGCATGTCTGTCACAACAATTTTCTTGTGCGTAGACGCATACCATATCTCGCATTTCACTGTTTGAAAAGTTGTTGTGGGTGGCGCCCTCTACAAACAACACCAAAACTATGAACAGATTTGAATCTCTTGCCTCCAAAAACCCCCAACCACCAAATTTTGTTAAAATATTTAATTTTTTAGAGAAATTATAAAAAAAAACAAAAAAAGAATATTTAAATTTGACACCCTGTATCTCTGTTATTATCAACTTTTGGACTAAGGTAAGGTTCATTAAATCATAATATTTTGACGTGAGGAATCTGCATTGCTCTGTGTACAATTACTTATGGGACACCCTGTATAAGAGTACATACAAATATTACATCCACCCATATTATACTTTACCTAGTGTCAATTTGAAAATTATAAAAAAAGACCGACAAAAGAATAATTTATAATATGAGCGATGTCATGAGCGTCGATCGGCAACTTCTAGAATCACTTTTCAATTATTGTAAATATTGCTTTGCTACTTTAAATTATGTATGTATAATACATTATATATTTACAAAAAATAATGTTAGTTTAATGAGCAACTGAATAAATGATTTAATAAAAGTAAATAAATATCGTTTATCCAACACAGGCATTGGATATGGCTATAACTGTGGTGATTTTACATATAGTATGTGAAGTATTACACACCAGTGAGAGAATATTCAAAGTCACTAATAAGGAAATATAAAAATAAATTTACTTGGTTTGTCAGTTCTTGACTCACTTTTTAAATTAGCAGTAAGTTTTCCATATTTAGAAACATCAATATTTTTATAAACCTTTAAAGTTGCCTTCAGCACTTAATGCTTTTTCCACATCGAAGAAGATGAAATGCTTTTTCTGTACGCTGAGAAAATAAGCCAGCACTTACATTTCACTTCATTTACACCAGTAATACCTCTGAGTTTTGCCCAATCGTTATATTCAGCGCCATGAAAAGCTTGGGATTTCTTAGGTAGTAGGTTTAAACAAACTTCTTTTGCTTCTTTTCTAATTTCTTCCGAGACATATTTACCTCCATTCGTCACAACTAATTATTATTATTTACCTTTATTTGTTGTTTATGTGTATAACCTAGTAAACAATAAATAACAATCAACACAATAGCAACCATTCCGTTACCTTCCCAATTACAATGTTTACAAATACAAAAACTAATTTGTCAAATGAATTGTCAAATTTAAAATAATATTAGTCTTAGAAAAGTTCATTAAAGAAAAGTTTTGTACAAAATTTTGTACTGCATACGTGTGTAATTGCACATTAGAAAAATTTGACGCTCAAGCTTACGGTCTCGTGGCTAACTTGTTCTTGCGTGACTAATATGAATAATTAAATATTAGTACAATAAATAACTATTAACCTACGACTATGCTACCGGCAATATTAAGAATTATCGAAGAGCAGGTAACGGACTTGTAATGGTGAGCCATGTAAACAATCGACTACCTTCGTTTGAGGTAAGCGCATAACATAACTGGTTAACTATATTCGTATACGGACACCTTTTGTAACATTCAAACACGGCCTCGGTGTTATTATTTCACAAACAGGCTTTGTCATGATTTATCCTGGTGGCAACAACTTAGACTAAATTTCTAAATGATAATTGAAATACTCTTTCTAGTTTAATCTTTCTTCGGTAGTAGGATAAAAACACAGACGGTGTTTCAACATAATTCGCAATTTATTGAACACTAAAAACCGTTCAAATATTTCCGACGAATTTTTATTGTTCAATACCCCACAGTGCGGCTTTCACGTGACTGTGACTATACAAACAGTGATAGACAAAGAATAAATCTTTCTGGTATGTCCTTTCAATATCAATATCCACCTAAACTGAGACTGCTATCTAGTCCGGACGGTACGCAACAAAATATCACAACCACCTTGCACTTGATGGTTCAACGCTGCCATTTTCCACGAATGTGGCATACACCCATACCTTCAATTTATGATGTGTTACCAAGGTGATACCCCCTGCAGGGGCGTGTAGGGTGGTCAGGCAATTTTCAAAAAATCCGGGCCATCAAGGGACAGGAAATATAAAAATCTTGAAATTTTAACTTCCCCGATCAGCGTCGCAAGTGCATAGTTTTTGTTCATTATTTTGACCTCAATGGGGCCTATAAAGGTCATATTGGAGTATAGATGATAGCAGATAACATAATTTTAACGGAGCAGTTAGTTCAGTAATGGTCTGGCGCAGTCAACGAATCTCAGCTAAGTTTTATGTACACACACACGAAGTCGGCGTTACAGTGCAGACCTATTCTTGCTATTCCTTCATAGGAGCAGGACAGTAGAATAAAAGAAACAAGCAGAAAGTATTATGTCAAGCGAACTATACTAGCCGCCCGATTCGGCAACACAGCTACTCGCATTCCAAGCCGACCTTGTGGAGCGTTCTCCCTCCCCGCGCCAGCGCGTCGCCTGCATTTTTATTTTGTGGAGAGTGTTTGAGAGCTAGTTTTTAAATCTGCTTCCTATGTCTAATCATGAAGTCCACACGACCAGTTTTGAAATTTTTGTACCCAAATGAATTTTTACAACCAACGCCAAAACATGCGAAACATTTGGATTGGTATAAATACGTGCTTTGGCAAAGTGCGAAAAAGAAAGAGGACCTACGGGATCCATATAGAAGTACCAAAGAAAATATGGACAGTGGGTATCTTAAATTGGCAAGGAACCTGAAGATGTTTGAATATGCGGGTTTTATGCCGTCCAATATTGAAATTGAGTTAGTAGCAATCTAGCAGATCAGTTGAAATCCAACCATGCAGTTTATCACACAAGCTGCTACTTGCAATTTAGCAATAGTGGACTTCAGATAATAAAAGAGAAGAAAGGGCTATCTGACTTGAAAAATGTACAACTCACAACTTCAGCGTCAACGAGATCACGAGTAAACTCGTCTATCAGCCACTATGTTGAAGACGCCTGCATTTTTTGTGATTTCGCTGGCACCAGGATGCACCCACTTAGTGCTGTCAGTGTGCCCGAGGGTGCGATACAGCTATTGAACCTCACCGCCACATTAGAAAACGACAAAATATTGCTGTTTGCTGGAACTGTAGGGCTACGGGGGCGTGCAAAGTACTGCAAGAAGTGTCACACTATCTACGTGAATAAAGTTCGGCCGAAGCAAAGCGAGGAGCAGAATTTCAGCACCAAAGCTCATGGAATTGTTTTTTAATGACATGCTTTTTACTGTACCGAGATAGGTATACACCCCAATATGACATTTCTAGACCCCAATAACAAACAAGGTTGGTCCAGTTGCGACACTGATCGGGGAAGTTAAATATTTACGATTTTTGTGTTTCCTGCCCCTTAAGGTTGCATTGTTCGGCCATTCCCGACCTCTTCCATCATGAAGAACGTCCTTCCTTATCCAACTAGAGCTATTAGTAGAAAAAACGGCACAAGAATACGTCAAATACGCGATTCTTTGAAAATTTCTCCTGATTGGTAAGCTACCCGCCCCTGCAGGGGGTAACACCTTGGCAATACATCTTAAATCGAAGGTATGAGTTTGTACAATATTCGTGCAAAACGGTATCGAGGAATCATCAAGTGCAAGGTGGTTGTCGCTTACCAACCTGACTAATCGCGAATACAATTCTACGCTAAAATGAATACCCAGAAGTTAGTTTGAAATTTTTGAATAATTCGTAAAACAGTGAGTCGATATCTGAAAATGTAATAAAATAATAATAAGTTATAGTGAAAGAATCACAGACTTTATATACTATCGGTCTAAGAGTATAATAAAACCAGGGCTTCTAGTATAATTGCGACCGATTAGCAACACACCTTTTTACATCAAAATACTCGCAATATATTACGATTTATGTTGAAAAAGCGGCAAACAATCATAAATGTCAATTTGGTCTGTTATTACCCTAAGACAAAAATTAAAGAACACTGTTTAGTTGTTGGGCGTGAGTTAATCCTATAATTATACAACAGCTCGAATAAACTACTGCTTAAACCGCATCCCTTTAATAAAACAAGTGTACCGGACCCCAGAGATTTAGTGCGGTTTACTTTAAAATCGTAAAGGTAAAATTACAAGTCTCCACTGAGTTAAGATATTTATGTAAACCAAGCATTGTTGTGGTTGCGGCAGAGAAATCGTGTGCACTGTTGCCCTTTATATGCAAATAATTTCAGGAAACTGTCTAAACCACTGTAATTTTTGTTGAAACGTATATTAAGGGATGCTGATTCCTGAGTTTATTCATTGAGATGCATAAGCCTGGAATACTGTACTGTACACCGATGATGTTACTGTGAAAATATTTTATTCATTGTTACTAAAGTACATCGCTCATAAAATTAAAAGTTTGATTAATCGTAAACTTCAAAAATTTCTGTATAATCGCCTCAAATATTAATACGATTGCAATTTTTGTTCTTATCATTATGTTTACAAGAAACGCGCGGACAGACAGAGATATCGAAAGTAGTTCATGATTTGATGGCAAGCACAATAATATGATTGAATTTTTCTCTGCAAACGACATTTCTATATTCTTATAAAGTCTCGTGTATACATAATATGCTCATCGTTCTTGACAAAAGTATCATATAATAATGGAACCCATACTTTACACACGAAATATACAGGGTGTTCCGTAATCACGTGCTAATACTTCAGGGTGTGATTCCTTAGATCATTTTATGAAGAAAAGTTCATATGAGCATTTGTCCGCAACGACTTAAATTGTTTGTTAGAGGGTATTGAATTTCCCTTTTAATGGTTATTTTTTAATACCTATCTCAGAAAGCACCTTAGATATTATTTTGAATTTTGGTATGTGTTAATAGGACATAAAACACCACATATTTTAGTTAGAAAAGTTATTTATAACTCCACTAGTGCCATCCCTGCAAACATGTTCTCGGATATTTTTTTAACAAAAAGGTAGTACGCCACTGAAATTTTTTCATGTGGGTATTTACCTGATTAGCCTGATCAACAGAGCTCGGAATTACCTATTCGGCTTCTACAAATATTACATATTGTAAACATGTGTTGAAACATTCCCAAAGTATAAAAACAGTAAGTCATTCAGCAACACACTAAATTAATTTTATTTAATTTTACAATTTTAATGCGTAACTTAGTTTTATCCAGAAACACACTATATTAAATAAGAACAAAATTCGTAATATAGTATTTTAAATTGCAGCAGGTATACCTACTGGCTGTTTACCTGAAACCCAATCCCAGGCGGGGAGGGGAGTCATTTAACATTTAACAAGATTACTGTGTCTTTCTCACTGTAGATTTATTTGGACGTAAGTACTAAAAACTCAAGCTACAGGCTTACAGTAAATTTTTGGATTCGCGATATTGTCGATTTACATTTTGATGGTAGAGAACTGTATTGCACTAGATGTAACAAAACAATTTCATGGTCGTGCAAAACAAATATTAATTCACATATTTCTTTGTAAAACCATAAACTAGGTGGCTTTACTTACAGTGACACGCAACGTAATTTGAACTTAGAGTTAGTGGAATTTATGATAGTATGTAACATACCGTTGTCAAAACTAGACAATCCACTTTTAAGACAATTTTTGAAAAATGTATTAGTGGCAAATATAGCAATCTTCAGGTGCCTTTGGAGTCTACACTAAGGAAAAAATATCTATTTACGGAGTGCGAAAATATTGAACAGACAATTTCTTCTGAGCTTAATGGAAAGTACATCTAGCTTAGCGTGGACGAAACAATCAATGCTTGCGGGTTCAAGGTAGCGAATGTTTTAATGGGTGCATTGGACGAAAATTGCGCAATGATCCTCTCTAAAGTTTCAGAACCTACAAACTCTCGCACCATAACGGATGCAGTAAATTCAAGTTCACAAGACTTTTGAGATGACAAATATCTTATTATTTCTTACCAATGGAGTGAATTATATGAAAGCTGCTGGAAGAATTTTGAAGGAAACATTTCGGAGTATGCTGCATGTAACATGTTTAGCACATGGGCTTCATAGGATTGCTGAAACCATTAGGAGGTGCTACTCTAATGTTAATAAATGAATCGCTAGTGTAAAGAAAGTTTTTCGGTTTCATAGTTGTTTCACGAAATTATGTTCACGAACTTGGCTGAAGGCAGCATCCTTCTATTACTATCATTTTGAAAATGTGACATCCGTAATACATCAGTTAAATCGAAATGACGCAGTTGTCATTTCACAGGCGCAACAGGCATATGGATCTAGCTGTTCATACACGGATGTTTTTCACGAATTCCACTACGGCACCTTCAATATCAGCCAACATCAGAATGTACTACAGTGGATGCAATAAAGGTTGTGTTCGTTGGATTTTTCTCAGATACTTTGTATGCGTGTTTAAATTAAGTGAGATGTTGCTAAATCGTTTACAGTGGTTATAGTCAACTAATAAGGTACCTACTCGTATGTGTGGTTGCCGTCCGTAGCTTCCGATGTTTCCTATCCGAGCTCCACCTAAGCGATCTGCGCAAATTGAATATGAAAAGGTGATTTCTTAACTCAGGAAACGAGTGAAGGCACAGAAAAATTCCTATCGCCATTTTGTACGGTTGTTGTGGTGCTGATATATTTTCAATTATTTACATCAATGCCTTCCTAAACAGGAGGCAGGTCCAATTCTGTTTAGATATCTAGATTTAATAAATTTACAGGAAATAGGAAACTAATAATCCCGTAAAGTCGGCATCACTTAATAATAACTCTATTTTAGGTTGGCCGGCCTTTTGTTTTTATTATTGGTTCTGCCACAACAATATAACATATTGTATTCTGGGGACTAACTGCCATACCAGTGGAGTAGGCCTTCCGAACTTGAATCGTAAGCAACCCTATGATGCTCTAGACGACAAGGGAACTTCTCACGAAGATAGTAAGGTCAGAATATTTTTTTCCACTTACTATTAGAAGATTCCACGGGGCAAGTAGTGTGCCATTCTCAAGAGGTTTCCTACCTACGGCGAATTGATATTTAATCCTTATCACCGAGCTTGCGAGGGAGAGATCGTCAAAAAGAAAAAATAGAAAATTTATTTAACTATATCTTATTAATATTGTAATAAGACCCACAAAAGTTATTCAAGTAACCTTAGAATGTGAACCACGCGTAGCGCTGCGGGTGGGGCTTCAACAATAGAAGTTACCCAATTTAATTTAGTTTAGGCGAATTAAGGTTATCTCAGTTCTGACTGTGAAGCTTATCTTGATATTGATTATATTATTAAGGGAAAAACCTCTACGTTTATTTTTCCCCCTAGCCCTCTATCTCGATTAGGTGGCGCCCAGCACCTAGGTGAGAACGAAACATTTTCTTTATAGGATTTTGCAAACAGTGGAAAGAAAAGCTATCTATGAGAACTAAAGGAAAAACTATATATATAAAAATATTAATGAAATCTTTGCATTCTTTCGATAACCTGATTTCCGGTTATGCTAGCAAGTAAAATTCTGATTTGCCATTCTCATTTTAACACTAGCATCCAACCTAGTCCCCTACCAGAAGTCAGGTTATCGAAAGAATGCAAAGATTTCATTAATATTTTTATATATATAGTTTTTCCTTTAGTTCTCATAGATAGCTTTTCTTTCCACTGTTTGCAAAATCCTATAAAGAAAATGTTTCAATACTATAAGCAAACAAATAATAAATAATTCACTAGGTGAGAATATTTAGAAAAAATCCGTACCCAGACCTATCGCTCCCAGACGAAGAGCTGCCGTCACGCAACGGGTCTAAGAAAGGGTTACAATTCGTTAATATGTTTTTCAATTACAAGGAGATATTGCTGAGAGGGTACAAAGACAATTCCAGACTGTTTTTTTTAATCCCAGATTTGTCACGACGACAGGTGTAATATATTTTCAATTATTTACATTATTTACATGGTAACTTTGAGAAAATTTAGATATTTTAAATATGCCCTAGTTACATCTGAGAACAGATATTAGTAATATATTTTTATTATTATAATTGGCATTGAAAATTACTTGTATATGTCAATTCAATGTTAAGTACGTCCCCTTATACGTCCAGTTCTCTTTAAGTGAGTGTTTTTAATAAAGTGACTTTATCAGCTTTGGATAATGGAATGGAATGGAATTCGCTAAAAAAAAAATTAAGGTAAGATAATGCTTCACACATTCATGCAAATATGTATGCGGTGACACATAACCACCTAAAACCAACCCTGGATTTATTGCATATCCGATACCTAATTCCGACCTTTGCTGAGCAGTTCTACATGAAAACGATCTCTTACGCTTTTCTTGTCGGACGCATTAGTCCTGATCAAAAGAATTTATTTTAAATTGAAACTAATTATTATTAACACTGATAATAATAAATTTTGTTTTATAAAAATTGTTGGAAATGGCCACCTTCACTTAATAGACATGATTTCGTCTTACTAGATAGTTTTTTTAATCATTTAAATAATAAAGAACCTTCCATTCCACTTTAGAAAAGGAAACTAGAAATGAATTACCATTTTTAGATGTTTTAATTAAAAGAGTAAATGGTACAATTGAAACAAGTGTTTATAGAAAACCAACACATACCAACAGATATTTAAATTTCAACTCAAATCAGTCGATGCACGTTAAGAGGGGTGTTGTAAAATGTTTGTATGATATGGCCAAAATCATTTCTTCTAATGATGAAATACTAAACAATGAGAAGCGGTTTATAAAGGAAGTTCTTATTAATAACCAATACCCTGGGGGTTTTGTCGATAAAACCTTCAAAAATATTGAAAATAATCAGGTACGACAAAAACCTGAAAAACGTTACACAGCGTTAATTCCGTATGTATGCGGATTATCCGAAAAGTTGCGCCGCATCGGTGATAGATTTGATATTAGGCCGGTATTTCAAACAAGCAACACTTTAAGATCTATTCTGACAAAGACGAAACCAACAAACCACGAGCAAAATTCAAAAAACTGCATTTATAGTATTCCGTGTGAGTGCAACAAACAATACGTGGGTGAGTCATCCAGACCTTTTAGTGTAAGATTGGGCGAACATCAAAATTATATCAGAAAAAATGAAATTCAGAGGTCCAAGATCTGCGAACACGCGTGGGAGAATGGACATAGAATAAACTGGGACTCGGCAAAAATTTTAACAAAAGAGGCAGATAGCAAAAAAAGAAAAATTAAAGAGTCCGCGATAATATTATTGAATGAGGATAATTGCGTGTCGAATTGTTCCATAGATGTCTGTACAACTTGGCTACCAATGTTAATAGAAGAACTTCACAAACTTAACATTGTATAGAAACTAAAAAACTGTTAACTATATCAACAGTTCTATGTAAATAGTAAGTATCTATGGATATTGAATATAACAAACATTCTTAGAGCTGTGTATTTGTCATACACAGCAAAAAAGATTTTTCAAAAAAAGCCTTGAAAAAGAAAACAGATTAGATTTCCGAAACGTCGGCGAAATATTTAATTTCAAGTTTTTATACTTATTTGTGTTGTTTATTTATAAAAACCAACCTTTAACTGATCCTTTGACGTAAACGTCACAGGCGTAGAGGTTTTTTACCAGTAACATACTGGTTAATTGTGATATATTTTGTAAATTCCCCTAGCACCGCTTAGAAAGAAAACATGCATGTGGCAGGAAGTCCCAAAGAATTGAAGAAGGAAAAAAAATTAAGATAATGCCACAAATATCATTTAGACAATATGATTTCGTCCTTTTTCACATCGAACTGCACTCTCGTTCAAATATTCCCGGCGTATTCCGCATTTTTTTACACGAGGCAACTATTCGGTCTCTTAAATCTTCTAAAGTGTTAATGAGAGTTTCATACCCCAAGATTTTAAGAAGACTCCGCAAAAAGAAATCCGAACTGTTGAGATCGGAGAATTTTGCTGACCATTGCCGTGGTCCATGTACGTAATACATTGTCGTTAGTTGAGCATTAGTATAGTTCGTCATATTTACTGAGATATACGAATAAAAACAGCGAAAGAATAAAATAGATTCAATGAAATACTAAAAGTCGAAATAATACGATGACATAATTTTGAACATCAACAACTTACTTCATGTCAACAAATATTGCTTTGAAAATGATGTTTGTAAAAACGTCATTTATTTCAGGATAACTAGATTTATGAGTTCAAAAATTATTATTAGTCAATACTACTAAATGAAGCAATTTGAATTTAATTATTTCAATCAAAAACTGCACGCCTGACGAGAAAGACCGTTTTCACATAGAATTGATCAGGCTAATCAGGAAAAATATCGATATGGAAAAATGTCAGTGGCGCACCACTTTCTAGGTAAGAAGTATCAGAATATAAGTTCTCAGGGACGCCACTGGTGGAGCGAGAAAATAAATTTTCTAACTAAAATATGTGATATTTATATTCTATTAACAGATACTAAAATTGAAAATGATATCTAAAGTACTTTCTTAGACATTAAAAAATAACGATAAAAAAAATTCAACATGATGTAATAAAAAATTTAAACCGTTGCGGGCATATATTCGTGTGAACTTTCCTTCACAAAATGACAAGGAATCACACCCTGAAATATTAGCATGTCATTAAGGAACACCCTGTACTTGCGTAATTATATTTTTCAACATTCTTTCTCTGACTCAAGTCGAAGTAGATTAAGTTTAATGTAGTAAACAGACGAAAATCAATTATTTCATTACTTATAAAGAGTACTTTATTTGTAAGTGAATAAGAAATAATAATAAATTTGCTTATTTTAAATAGTGGTCGACAACTTCCCGTTGTGACTAAGCACGTACGCTCAATATTCCAGAGACACTGGCTGGTACTTGGACGAGTCAGCCGGGCCTTGACGTGTTTTGTTTTATGAATAACTCCCCCGGTCGAATAGAAAAGAGCAGCAAGAGACAGCTCATCTGTTATGGTAGTGTCCCTGCCGGACGGTCATTACTTATATTCTGCAATGCAGATCATTTTAATGGCTTCGGAAATTATTTTAATCTATTTCTATGCCCTTATATTAAACCTTTTCCAGATAGCTGTTTAGATTGATCAAATAAAACTTTGTAATGCAGACATAGAAGTCCTGTTGATGAGTGTAATACATTACGGATATTAATTTTGTTTATGTGGGGTTTTAATATCATTTTTTTCCTCCTGTGCGATGATTGCTAGGGTGAGATTTATGCGGTGAATCGAACTTAATTTGAAAACACCGTTATATTTTCGTTAATTTTAGAGGTAAGCAAATTAATAGAACTTCATAAACGGCATCTTTTTAGGTATTTATCTTAAGAAGAGTGTCTGAACGTGGTCCGCTACGACCGTTTGAAAATGGCTAAATCACGATATCTCATTTCGCCTTGAAGATATCACAAAAAGTTATTTGAAAAAGTTGTTCAAAATCAAACTTTTAGCTCATGCACCGATGTTCACCGCAGAAATCGCACTTTTCGTTTATTAGCTATTTTGTAAATATTCGTTGAATATTTTTACACCGACCTAACAATTGATATTAGGTTATACGGATGAATTAACCGACAGTGAAATTGTATTCCATCACGATGATATCTGCCAAAGTTAAAATATTTACGTAGTGAGCGTAGATACCTGTGCTTGTACTCGTATTTCAATACGAAAATGCAGCAACGTCAAGCGCGGTTAGTAATTGGCCGGGTGACCCAGTCCAGGGAAATACAGAGGTCTCAGTCTATCTTCTAACGGCTTGTAAATCAGCGCATACGTAGAAGGTTTGTAATTTTAGACGGGAGTTACATAGCGGATATATTATCAATCGAAGGGGATATGAATCTATCGGTCCCTTGTCTGTTAAATGTTAGGCAAGTAGGTAGACGTGTGGAAAAAATTGGAAGTTAAATCCCAAAATTGTTATATACAAGGATAGAAAGACCCATAATAACCTACGGATCTGTACTTCCCATCACTGCTTATATTTATCCAAGGAGAGGCTAGTTCTGTGGTGCACAGGCTAATGCAAGGCTCTACACCAATAAGGCAGCAGCACGGAACAGAACCAGAAGTTATACTTAGAGCTGAAGGCGGATCCCATTCTAGATATGCCCACGGACACTAAAGTCCCAAAGTATAACTTTAATAAAAATTTCAAAATTAAAATACCAGACAGGGAAGACGGGACAAGCGGTCCTCCAATACCGGCACAAACAGTCTGGTATACAGACGGCCCTAAGACAGAACAGGGAGTCGGAGCTGGAATTTATAGGATCTCAAAAACGAAAATCCCAATAAGTCTAGGAAAATACGCCATAGTATTTTAGACTGAAGTGGCCGCAATACAGTGGTGGACAAAGGAAATTATAAGGCAAGGAACTGTAAGTCAGTCGATTGCCATTTTTTTCCGACAATCAGGCTGCTCTAAAAGCAATCGGTTCCATTCAAGTCGAATCGAGACTTGTATGGGACTGCATAAATACCCTTACAAACCTAGGAAGTCAGAACAAAGTGACCATGGCGTGGGTACCAAGCCACAAGGGAAACGAAAAAGCTCATGAACTGGCCAGAGAAGACGCAGGTAACGCCCTTAAAGGACCCGAACCCTTTTGTGGTGTGGCCAAGCCATACATACGAGCATCCATAAACAAATGGGTGCAAACTAAATCTCTGGAATGGTGGAAAAATTTCCCACGACAGAAACAGGCTAAAGAGTTCATTAAGGAACGATCGGCCAAATTTACGGAGGACCTATTAAGCCATAATAGAAAGGCCATCAGAATAACAGTAGGTCTTCCAAACGGTCACTATGGACTTAATAGACATCTCAGTCGAATGGGTTTTTTAGAGGACGCAACATAAACCTCAGTCCATGTATTGTGCCATTCTGAAGGCCTTGCTAGTCTGAGATTCCAACTACTTGGTGAGGAAAAACCAAGAGCTGATAGCTACACTAAGGAACCCTCATCAAGGCTGTGTAGTCTGATACAAAGGACAAACCTGGATATGTAGCTCTGAGGAAAACAAACAGGAGCACCACGATAGATCCATGGAGGTCGCGGTGGTCAAGGTCAATTGACCAGCTCCTCCTTCCTAATCTAATCTAATCTAGGCAAGTAAAAAATCCCCACCCATCGATAGAGAAGGGGTTGAGCAAAATTTCCAGGTTGAAGGTAGCTCGTCATCTGGCATCGGTGGTAGGCCTCAGTAGCAGAAATAAGCCGCAACGTTAAATAAGTGAGAGAGAAAAAATGTTTACTTCAAATTTACTAGTTCGTCGTATATGGAAAGCTCGAAATTGTTTGATCGTCCAACGACTATGAACATTTGAAGTTCCACCTTTGCTTAATTTCAACGTTATGGACTATTTCGATCTAACAGATTGGAGTACCATAACTTAAATGGAAACAAAACCAATTGGTAGTTCGAAAGAAGCTCTAAAAGAAAATCCGGGTAAAACGATGCTATTGAAACATATTCTTTATAGGATTTTGTAAACAGCGAAAAAAAAAACTGTCTATGAGAACTAAAGGAAAAAATAGTAATGAAATCTTTACATTATTTCGATAACCTGACTTCTGGTTATGCTAGCAAATCAAAATCTTAAAATAAATTTGTCCAATTTTCCTATATGGTATTCTCATTATAACACTAACATCCAACATAGGCCCCTACGGGTGAGCAGATTAAACTACTATCTACATGACCCCTACGGTATGAAGATTCGGTTAAAAATGAGAACAGAAGCCTAATATGAATTTATTTACCTACCTTGTCTCAAATTTTTTTTCATTCTAATGGATTACATTTTCATGAAATCTCTCATTCAGCTTCTTGGAAAAGCTTGGCCTTTGAAACGTTTTTCGCCCTTATTCTGAGCTCATCAGAAAGGCACAAAGACACTCATAACAATGTCTCATGCAAAACCAAGGCAATATCCATGAATAAGTATGAAATATTTATATTTGATATTGACTGATAAAAAACAACAGATCTTCACCTATCTATTAGCTAACTAGTATTGGAGCCTATATACACTATGCATGTTTAAAAGTGGATTATTTATTATTTGCTTGCTTATAGTAATGAAACATATTCTCTATAGGATTTTGACAAATTTCTCTAGCCATACGGGATCTTCAACAGCAGCCTTTACTACAGTTGATGCAATAAACGTTGTGTTCGATCTTCGACAATATATTTTTCAATTACAGGGAGACATTGCTGCGACAGCATAAAAAAAAATCATAACTCTATTAACAAAAACTGCCGGATTTGTTACGATGACAAGTGTAACAGACCTTTTACAAGGCAAGGAAGTAGACTTTGCTACTCCTGGCATGAATGTGGTGACTGCGAAAGTTTCCATATTTTAAGTATGCCCCAGTTACATCTGTCGACGTCTATCGGTCCTTCTCGCAATATAAATAGGTTTTTACCGAAAGGCAATGAATTTTAACTCCAAAACATTTAGAGTAGATGTTAGTGATATACTTTTATTCTTTAACCACCGGCACTGAAAAATACTTGTGTGTGTTGCTGTAGTGTGAAGTACACTCCCCTATACCTCCAGTTATCTTCGAATGAGTGTTTATGCTAAAGTGTCGTTATTACCTTTGGATACTACAGAATTCGCTACAAAAGATTTCAAGGTAAGATATCGTTTCATACATGCATGCAAGTCTTTATGCGCTGACACATCATCATCTACAGCCAACACTGATTTTACGTCATATCTGGTCGCTAAATCCGAGGTCTGCTAATGGCATAAAATTATATTTCCAATAAATTCAAAACCAGGGGCGTCAGCAAGATTTGTATGTGTTTTATTTCATTTTAAAGTTCCATTCCTCTAAAAAAAAATACACCCTTTATTACAAAAAATGTTTTTCAGAGTTAAATTACTTCCATACTTTTTATGAAACACTCTGTAATGAACCTTAAATTTACATTCTACTGACTTTTCTGAATATTTCTTGTTTCTAGTATTCTTTGTGTAAACCTAATAGTTTTGGAGATATTGACAACTGAATGTTCATTTGCATTATAAATATCACAGATCTGTTCAAAGCAGAAAAATATTGGGAACATTCCATGGAAAACAAAATAACTGTCTAAAGTGTAACACTAAAGGAAATAAATAGGTATAATTTAACCATAATTTAAATGTTCAACATATCCACCGTTGACAAGAATTAATCCTCCTTTGTGATATTTACAGTGCATATGAACATTCAGTTGCCGATATCTCAAGAACTATTAGGTTTAGACAAATAACAACAGAATAAAAATATATCTGGAAAGGTCAGTACAACGTAAATCTAAGGTTCAATACAGGGTGTTCCATTAAAAGTGTCGAAGAAATTTGAACCCGAAAGCCACTTTTCGTAGTACTTCCGGTTCAGTCGGAATCAAAATTTTAATAAGTTAAAAACAAATTACTCGTCAAAATACTTAAAATAACCATAACAGATTTGTCCTTGAATTCATTTGTTTTATGTGAAAATGGAATAATTCATCACCAACATCCATTTTCTCAAAAACTGTCACAGATAGACATAGGGTGTGCCGCTTGTTTTTACCTAAAATTTTTGAAGCATTCTAGATTTTGAATAATATACAGGGTGTTCCATTGAAAGTAACAAAGTTTATACTGTTTCCAGTTGAACCGGAAATGGAAATCAGAAGCTAGAGCAACCAAGGTGTGCAAATGATTCAATCATACAACTTCTTAGAATTTCTATATATCTATCTATCAATCGATTTATAATGTAATACATGGCTGTGGCTGCAAAGCTATTCGCACAACACCGATGTTTCGGAGAGGAAGTCTATAAAGTCTGTAAGTACCTAATACTAAAAAATATTAATTGTAAACCTACTAAAATTATGTCTATGAATATAATAAATTATTTCTAATATAGAAATATCTATGCATACACCAAAGAAATGTATACATTATTATTTTTGTTCTTTTACTTCCCT
Organism: Stenurella melanura; assembly: GCA_963583905.1. NCBI lineage: Eukaryota > Metazoa > Arthropoda > Insecta > Coleoptera > Cerambycidae > Stenurella > Stenurella melanura. Next base: position 90,227,735 of record OY757314.1, on the reverse strand, counting down.
CGCATACCGAAGGGAAGTATTCGAGAAAAAATCACCATCCGAGATTTTTCCGGATTCTGACGTTTCAGAACACGTAGATTACGAAAATATAGGTTTTTCAATTCCGTCAGTCTACCTGTCGGTCTGCTGGTGCATTAGCTAAAAAACTACATGACGGAGAACAGTCAAATTTGGTAGGTAGCTGACACCACTGCCACCGAAGAAATGGTTAGACTTTCACTGGAAAATATACAGGGTGGACCGTCTAAAGGGAATAGATAATAGAGAAAAATTTTTTGCTCAAATTTAAAGTTTGCATATTTTGTGATATTCTAAACCTATTTAAAAAAAATATTTTTTTTTTGAAAATTTAAAATAGAAATAAATGTTGAAATTTTGAAAATATTGTATAAAATGGATAATAAAACTGTTTGACTGCTCAAATTTAAAATATCGACGTTTTATGACATTCTAAGCATGTTTTAAAAAAATATGTTTTTTTGAAAATGAAAAAGAAAAAATTTTGAAAATTTTTTATAAAATGGATGGAAGAAAATTTTTCTTTGCCCAGATTTAAAATGTCCACGTTTCATGACACTCTAAACTTATTTAAAAAAAAAATTGTTTGGAAAATATTTTTTTCCCACTAAGTACATGGAAATGAAATGTTTTTTAAACTTTAAAATTTCCTGGTTTCATTACATTATAAACATACTTCAACAAAAAAATGGTTTGAAACTAAAAAAAAAATATACCTATATGAAACTTTTATCACCCACCACTATAAAGCAGATGATGGAAAAAGTTATCGGGCCCTATATAAATTAAGAGGGAAGTTCTGTATAAATACCTTTACCGATTTTTTTCTATGTTTCAACCTTTCATTTTTCTTTTTCTCTCTATTAAAATTGGTGTGTTTTCATGTACCTTTTTTTAAACATTCCATTTATAATTTTTTTCTAATTTTCGTATCACTTTTTTTTGGATTTTTTTTGTTCTTGTTTTTAAGAATATTACGAGAACCGCAAGTTTGCGAAGGGGCCCATCATGGCAACTACATGGCAATACAGAGTCACGGAAAGAAAAAGATATAGGTAGATAGATATCAATATTGTAAGCGCCCCGTATGCTATATTTATTTATTTATTTATTTATTTATTTATTTATTTATTTATTTATTTATTTATTTATTTATTTATTTATTTATTGACGATTTACTATTATGTTTCATCTAATATTGTCTTGATATACCCTTTATCATGTAAATGATCTCTTGGATGAATAAATTATCATTTTTGTTATTATAATTCGATAGATACCCTTATGAATTCTTAGCACTAATTTTACGCAAAATAAATACGTAGTAATTCGATGTTGGCTGATGTTATTACCACTATATACCCTATCCTACATCACAGTAAAATCATAATTTGTAATGAAAATATTCTTGAAATTGTCCGTGTTGTTATTATACTCGCTATTATATTCCATTATATTCAACTGTTGACAATCAAGAAACCTTTGGCAAGAAATCCTCCTCCTTTTATTGAAACGTATTTGTGATCCTAGAAAGCCGTGTTAATGAATTTGAGAGGCTTATTATTTTGCATAGAGACCATTTCACCGGTTAAGTTGAAAACTAGAATCGATATCCACTTGGTTTACACCGGAATGAGGCATTTAGTACCAAGTTTTTATTTTGCTTTCGAGACATTCTCGAGTACACTTGACTGACGTCATGAATAGGTAAAACAATAATATCGCATTCTTACGGTTTAATCAAATCCATGATGGAACTGTGTTGAATCCAATGAAAATAACAATTTTGTTTTGTATATGCCTTTACCGATTAGTAATTTGCTTATATTTCATATATTTAAAATGTAAGTAAATATTGCACTCTTTATTGGTTAATTGAAGTTTCTATATGCAACACTGACCATTCTGTAGGCGCTACTTCTTGACAGTTTTTGAAGATAGGTTAATTTTATATACAAGTTGCGATATTTTCAATTTTAGCATTTACTAATGATGTCAGCTTAGTTGGCGAAACGCTCATTAGTATATTGCACTACAGCGTGCAACTACGTGACAGATTTGTATCTGCTGGAAAGATTATTAATCCTGTTTCTCAGAGCATGACAGAGGATGAAAGTGATATGAGAAATTTTCTTAATGGTGCAAACTCCACTAAATAACTCGTCTATTACAATTGGTTCAAGTATTTGTATCAAGTGATTACTTTATTGATTACTTATCACGTCATCATCATCATTATCATCATTGGCAGCTACAGCCTGTTGTGGGCCTTGACCCCCTCTAATACTTTCCACTATTCGTTTCTACTCCTACTGCTCGTTTACCCACCGGGCCTCTCCTAGTGAATATCTTCGACAAGGTGCTATCTAAACGTTTTACGTGGCCAATCCATCTCAGACGCGCCAGTTGAATGTGCTTCACAATATCTGGGTCCTGGAAGAGCTGATATAATTCAAGGTTGTAGCACAGACTCTTATCATTTACAGCACCAAATATGTTCCTCAGGATCTTTCTCTCGAAGCATCCTTTATCGTTTTCTGTGAGTATCCAAGTTTCTGAGCCATAAACTAGTACAGGTTTAATTAGTGTCTTGTACAGAGTATATTTGATGTTTGTCGACAGGCTTGGTGGTGACATGTGTTTCAATATACTGTAGTCGGTGTAGTAGCATCTGTTGGCCAGGAGAACTCTTTGTGTGGCTTCGTCCGACCCTAAATATATAAATTCCTCAACTCTTTCCAGATTGTTGAGTCTCGTAATACCTTTTCCAGTACAATGTTGAACAGTAGGCAGGATATTGCAGACGTCAAAAGTGCTGTCATGTCATTCTGTACTCGTACTTTTCAGCCTACATTTTCCATTATCAGTTCGATCAATAGTAGTAGGTGATCTGGTATAAGAGATTCTCGCATGGCCTGGTAGAAGTTTTTTCTATTTATAGTGTCATAGGCACAGCTATCGATAAAGATGTGATATTATATTTCTGTTTTTTCCAACATCTGTCTTAGTGCAAAGATCTGGTCTACTGTTTCTTGACCAGTGCGAAAGCAGCATTGATAATCTCCTACGATATGCTCTGCGTATGGCTGTAAACTGGTATACCTATATGATATTGGAAATTACTTTAAACGCTATGTTTAGTAGTGTAACTCCTCTAAAATTGATGCAGTTCATCACATCCCCTTTTTTATTTATTGGTCATATTATGTCAATGTTCCATTCTTGAGGGATTAAAGTTTGTGTTCAGATCCCGGTGAGAATATTGTGTAAATACGCAACAAGTTTATCTCCCCTACGTTTCAGTAATTTTGGGGGCAAGTCGTTGGAGAAAGCCTCCTTCTGGTTTTTACTTTTTACTTACCACTGAGTGAGCTTGATTAGCATATAGCCCGGATAGCGGAGGTGAAGAGATAGACATTCTAAACCTGCAAGTCATACCACTGAGAATAACAAAGGAGTATCAACTTGAGTTTTCTGTTGCCGGTGTCTACGTTTAAGTCATGATTAGTAAATATCGAGCTAACATTTAAATAAATTAATTTAAATAATTAATTTTATTTATAAATTAAGTATAGGAAAGCTAGTAAGAGTCCAGAAGATTGGGTTTTGGTGTATATACTAGAAGCCAAGGCCTCATTTTTTTTAATATTATATACTTGCACGCTAACTCCATTATAGTTTGATCACTCTCTGCATAATGTAAGGTGAGCAAAAATGGAGTACATGTTTTTAATAATATCAGCAAATTCGCAAATATGGTGATATTATTGCTCGTAATAGCGTAGGATATTATTGCTCGGCGGTCGTCGAGTTGTTAGTTTTTCATCAAGCACAGTAGATTATCGGAGTTTGGGAGTGGCTGGTATCGAGGGTGGATGTGCCGTGGGACGCTCCGGAAGAAAACGCAAAAAAATCGATTAAAACTCCGTTAAACTCGATAAAATTTAAGTAATCGGTAGGTCAAAAAATTCTACGTAAATTGAAGTGTCATAATAGAAAAACAAAATACATACCGAATTAATAATTGAAAATTACCGGTAAAGTGTTTGCTAATAGTACCAAAAAATAAAGTAAACACATGCCTAGTGCACTGCCTAGCTGGGCAGTCGTCGACGGAAACAGACCGATCATTTATATCTAGGACCTTTTCAAGTGTATGGTTATTAGTAAAGAAAGCTGAATGTTAAATTGTTGTTTACTGTCAAGTGAGTGACAAGTGTTCATAAGGCAATATAGACATATTAGCTGTGTTGTGACTTAAAAGTGATAAAACTCCAACTGGAACTGTTTTTTGGAAAGAGGGGTGTGGGAATTCTACAGAACAGAGAGGGAAGCTGCCAACATACACACGGATGAAAAAGATAAGTTCTATTTAGTAGTATTAGTTTATTAGTGTACAACTTTATTAACTCTTATTAATCGCTGAACCTAATTGAATTTCCTAAAATTGAAAATGTATTTAACATTTAACTTAGGGCAGGCCCCATAACAGGAGGGTTTCGACTGGCAGCTGTCACGTGGTCTATATGCTGGGCTTATTTGAGAATGCAAAAATATTTCTCAGGTGAAAGCAGTTGAGGCTCTGCTTGACATACAGGGCGTCCAAAATGTTCTCATAGATTTCTTTCTCACTTTTTCTAGAGTTCACCTTTTTTTTTGCTTATGCTCGGCCGATCGGCATACAGAGTGTCTCAAAAGTTCTTCCGGGGCTCTTCCTTGCACTTCCACTGTGAGTGGCTGCTTACCTGTGGAAAGGTTAATAAATAGAAACTTCTTACAGCGAGCTAATATATGTTGAAGCGAAAACAAGCGAGTTTCTTGGAAGCATGAAACCATATCTGGATGCAAGTGGTGGGAGCGAATGCACACTACAAGGTGAAGAAACAGAAGATTCAGAAGAACAATTAAAAGAAGCATGTAAACTAAAACGAAGCAACTCACAAACACCTGCACTCCCCATCCAATGATGATAGATGGAAACTTGAAAGAAGCAAGGAAACTATAAAAAGCATCTCACAAGCACCTACACTTTATATCCTATATTCATACTCCATGCGCCCTGTGGCTCTTGCTGCTGGCAATCCGGCGTATGGCCAGTCCGGCAGGATATAAAAATAACCAGATTGGATATCTCTGAAGTAGCAGTAATGCCTACCATATGCTGGCTAATCAATCAATCACATCAACAAGCACAGTAGGCGGCTATAGAATCTCAAAAACTAAAAAATGAAAGTATAGCTGGATTTGCAATAAAGTTAATGATTATTCATTTGGCGTCTGATATTTTAATACCACAACATTGCCTCTCACTATGTAAAAGTTAAATGAGACGCCATCAAAAACCGAAGCAGGTGATGTAGAAATGAATAAGTAACGAAATCAAAAGTATTTTTCACCGATTTCAATGTCAATATTAGCTAACCTCCCTTCATAATTTTCAGTTAAGTACTTTTTGTGAAGGAATTTGATTTTGTTTTGTATTTCTTGTAAATACACAAAATTCAGAATTTAATTCTGCGACAAACTAAAAATCCATCAAAACAATTTCAATTAACAATAAATTAATTAACTACCTAAACGCCACTGAAATTTAAATCCAAAAGTAAACAGTTTTCTAACTCATAGAAACATATTTTTGTGAAATGCAGAAAATGTATAAAGCAATCAAGCGGAAAAACAACCGTCATCCGCGGAGCAGATGACACTAAAATTATATAAATAGCTACATAACGACACATCAATAAATCATCCCGTGCATGAGTCGTTTTTCATTGCATATCCGTCAACTCCATAAGGCTTTTCTGCGACTTTGAGGCATCCTATCCAATTTCAAGTTATTTATATGTGACAGTATGCTGAATGAAAAGAGACATTTAATATAAACCCAATAATCGATTTAGGTTAATTAATAATTACTTCGTTAATTGAATCATAAGAGGAATGCGGGTAAATCTATTGGGAGAACAGGTGGCGCTGACAGCTCCTGTAATTCAGGTATCTAGAGCCATAATGGGTTTGTTATCTGGACAACCGTGAGGCACGAGGCTGATGGAATGCGGTGGCAGTTAGGAAATGGAGTAGCAACTGCTCCGGCCGGCCTTCGAGTTTAACGTTTGGTCCAGCGCATGGAGATGTATAGGCCTGCGGCGAGCAATATGGGGGATGCATTTCACTATATTAGCCACTAAATAGCATGTACTGTACTATGATATAGACCATAATGAGCATTTTGGTGTACACTCTGACTCTCTAACAGGCAATTAAAGTAATTTCGACGGGAACTAGTTGGTTGATAATATCGATAAATAAGGATGAGATTGGGCTAATAAAAGCCATTGACTACCAATTTTGTGTAAATGAAAGTTGAGCTGAATATACAGTTTTAATAAATCTATAACTACGCTAAAAAAATATAGATGACATCCGAAATATTTGATTTTTGAATAATTGAATGCAATACTCACATATTTGGTACAATATAATATTTTAGATAAATACAAGAAACCATGTAGTACAAGAGTGTCGCGGTGAAGCCTGGCACAAGTTGTTACTCACACTTAGCCACAATAATGGACCTACCGCATATGGTGAATAATGTATTAATTAAAAGATATGCTTATGTTTGAGACAGGAAAAATTAAAAATAATAGAAACTATGAATATACATACATAAATATAAAACAAACTTATAAAAGAAAACAGAGAAGAAGATAGAGAAAAAAGAGACGTAAGTAAGAGAGAGGGATAGGTAGCTTTTAAAATACACGTCCTAAGTAAGCACTTGATAAAACAATGAAAACCACAGCAACTAATCCCAATATATCCACATTGTTTTAGTTCCACATCGATGTAGTGGATTGGAAGTATAGTAATCGTAAAAAAAAAAATTCAATTTTTTTTTCTTGAGGTAGGTTTACAATATCATGAAACGTGTCGACATTTTAAACTTGAGCGAAAAAAAAAAAATTCTGTCTGTCTGTCTGTAATTATTTTGGTCCCACGTTTTCTCCGAACTGGTTTAAGATATTGACTTGAAATTTTGTTAACGTATATATTATAACGAGATCTGAAACTGGATTGTTTTTTTGAACACGGTGAGAAGTTGGAGGGTAAATAGGGGGAATTAAGTAAAGCAAGCTGTTAAGAGTACAGAAACTTGAAATTTGGTGTATGTACTAGAAGCCAGGGCCACAACATTTTTTATATTTTCCATCCGCCCACCACCCACCAATTTCATTATTAAAGAGGTTGATAAAATAAAATTGAGATATTCACTTGAAATTTGGTACACGTATGTATTATAACGACATCTGGAACCAGATTAGATTTTGAGATGATTCCGTTGAAGGGTTGGGGGTTAAATAGGGCAAGTGGGGGAAAATAGAGTAAGCTGGTAAGAGGACAGAAATTTGAGAGTGTATATACTAGAAGCGAAGGCCTCAAATTTCATTTATATTATTTTCCATCCCTCCACCACAAGTAGATCTAAATAGGAAAAAATAAGTAGAGCAAGCTGATAAGAGTACAGAAACTTGAAATTCGCTGTACGTACTACCAGCCATGGCCTCAATCCTTTTTATAATATTTATCAACCCCCCACCACCCATACCCCATTATTAAAGATGTTGGTAAAATAAAGTTGAGATATTCTTTTGAAATTTGGTACACGTATGTACTATAACGACACCTGGTACTAGATTAAATTTTGAGATGATTTCGTTGACGGGTTGTGGATTAAATAGGAATAAGGAGTCCTGTGCTATATGCATGCAATTTAGATGAACTCGTTTCAGGTCATGTGTCCATCTGGTTGGTGGTAGTGTCTTGTTCCGAAGAGAGTCCTGTCTCGGTCTCCACTCTAATATACGCTTCGTCCGCCTGTTATCCTTTACTATTGCGACGGGTCCCACCCAAATAGGCTTAGAATATCATAAAACATCGAGGTTTAAAATTTGAGAAGAAGAAATTGTCTATTGGTTTAAATAGCTGTAAATGGGGAAAAATAAACCTTTCAATTTGACGCTCAGAAAATAATGACAATATAACGTTTTAATTGACCAACAAAATTATAGGATCCACTTTATTACATGTTCGCCATATTTAAGAAAAACATCAAGATTCCTGCATACATCCACAATTTGAGAAGAAGCACCATCAATGTATCTATTTACTGGATTCGTTGAATACTGACTGTTATTTTTGTTAACTGACAAAATTATCGTTGATTCTTGGAATTGTGCTCTAGGGATAGTAACTTTCTATTTATATCTTATTGTTATCGGAGTTAAATGCATGTGGATAATTTTCAGAATTACTACTATAATAAACTGGACTGCCATGTGCATAAGCTTAAACATTACAAGTTTCTGTAGAAATCAATGTACCTGAGGTATACCTCAGGTACATTGATATCTAAGTACTAAAATATTAAACTTAAGATGGAACCTTGGGGTACTCCTGCTACGACTAATTTGGATGAAAATCTGTCCTTATAACATACTGTCCTTCCTTGAATACGTAATTAAAAGGTATGAAATGCAAGAAATTTAAGTGTTGCGTACAACAGATTATGATTTATGCCATTAACAGAGGAAACGAAAAGTCTTCCAAGGACAATTAATTCTCCTGAGAAAAATAAAGATCACGGAATAGACGTTTTGAGTTGAGATGTCCTCATTATACTGAGGATATTGCATCTAAATATTTCAAGATAAACAGACGAAAATTCATTACGAAACACACTATGGTGTACAATATTTGAGAATGGCAAACAAAAAAGAACATCATGAAAGAAGTTATGTAGACAACTTTTACTTTTCTAATAACGCAGCATTTATTTAGCAGATATTTCCACTTATTTTGGAGCAATGGTATAATATCGATGCTGAACAAGTGTGAAAGAAAAGACTGCGCTCAGCTTAAATGGAACTTTGGATTCAGCAGAAAGTTCAGAAATTTTAATATATTATAGTACTGATGTTCCTGTTCAAAAGTGTCAAGGAGCAAGACCTCGATGAATGAATAAATGAAAAATGAAAAATTGAGATATAGCTCATCAAAACTAGATAATTTACATTTAAAAATTCAAGATATGTTTACTCTTAAACTAATATGCGATTCAAATGTATTGACCCCTCACTTTAACCGCGAATATCTCAGAAACAGAGGAGCAGAAAAAATTGAAAAAATTATGTGCTCATTACGAGTCTATTCTAAATCAATCACTGAAATATGAATAATGTACGTTGAACATTTTTTGAGTTCTGCTAAGTTATATTGAGAAATATCCTACTTTTTAAGGAAATTTTGACCATACCAGTTTCAAATCCATTATATCTTGGGAAATGTGCATACTATGAAAATAATATTACAAGCACCAATAAAGCACGGCATTTTTTGTACGAAGGAATTTTTTCATAATTTTCTATTTTAAAATTTTGCACTTATTCTCAAAAACGTGACGTCATGTTTATTTACTTATTACTGTATTTATAAAAATTTTGATAAAATAGTTAATTATATAAAATGTAAGCATTTTCAGAAAAAATAATTGGTATATATCAAATATTAATTTAGTTATCAAGCGTAATAGATAATACCATTGCAAACTTGCAATGGTATTATCCTTTACGCTTGATAACTAAATTAACATTTGATATATACCAATTCCTTTTTCTGAGAATGATTACATTTTAAATATTTAATTCATCATTTTATCAGAAAATATTTAAATACAGTGATAACCGAATAAGCATCACGTCACATTTTTGAGAATTACTGCAAAACTTTAAAATAAAAAATTATTAAAAAATTTCCTCGTACAATAAATGCCGTTCTTTATCGGTGTCTAAAATACTATTTAGATAGTATGCATATTTTCCAAGATATAATGGACTTAAAACTGGTATGGTTAAAATTTCCTTAAAAAATACGACCTTTCTCAGTATAACTTAGAAGAACTTGAAAACTGTCCAATGTGCATTATTCAAAGTTCAGGAATTGTTTCAGAGTAGACACGTAATAAACAGACAATTTTTTCAATTGTTTCCACTCTTCAGTTCCTGAGATATTCGCGGTTAAAGTGAGGGGTCAATACATTTTACACATGTTTTAAAGAAAAAATTCAAGAGTAAAAAATGTTTACTTAAGCCCAATGAAGCTAATAGACCAAGAGCTCGCGACACTCAAACCGTGCTGATTCCATTGTGAACAAAAAAAATACAGAATGTAGTACTAACATTGTATATTATGAAATCGCGTGCCTGCCTGCTGGGATCGGTTGCGTTTATTTAAAAAAAAAAAATTGTGGCATTTTCAAAACGTATTTATTGATCTCATCGCAATGTGGATAAAATTTTTCATGCAGCTGCTAGACACACTACTAAATACGAATTCAAGTGCCTGCCAGCAGGAATCGGTTGCGAAATCCCGCCTGCCAATTAAAAAACCAGTTCCAAAAACTGCAGAAGTTGGCTCATCGCAATGTGCACGAAAAAAAATCACGAGATAGTTTAACGCATTCAAAATTCATTTTCTAGTGCCTGCCTTGTCGGCCATATTGCACCAAGTGCCTGCCAGCCCCTGGAGAGTTGCGCGCTCGGCGCCGTTGAAAGTTGACCGAACAATGCACAATGCCGCCTTTCAGCTCCTCAGGGCCGCGCAGCCTTGCTCGCCCCTTTCCTCAAAATTAATACGGACATCGCTCATATAATAGATTGAATAGTCGCAGTCACAGCTAATGTTTCGAGTGCGTAGACGTATATTTTTATATGAAAATAGAAAATGGGTGAAAACGAGAAATTCTGTGTTTTTTGCGAAGTACAAGACCAGAATCTGATCTTTTTCACGTTATCGGCTTTAACGAAGTGCGGGTACAGTTTTAAGTGTCGCCGAAATCATAAGTTAAACTTCAATGGCGTGCTTAACACAATGAGTTACGCAAAAAATTCATCTAGAAGTGTAGCGTAAACAAAGACAGATTCGAGAAACCAATGAAGAAAGCGCAGCCAAAAAAAATAGGGTTGTAGGAAAAGTTCAAGATGCAGAGAGAATTGTTTGGTAGGCTTTTAGGGGTGACAGTTGATCATTAGACCTGAGGTTTTCCAGTATCCCTTGACACCGATGCCTCCTTCGCTGTGTCACGTAGACGGTTCCATACATAAAGCCAACAAGTCTGCGCTTATAAAGTCATTGGAATTACAAATTGAAAGTTGTGAGCCAAGTAATGTCCATCTCGTGGTCTTTGATGATTGTTTTTGCTCTCCATGCAATCAATCTGTTCAGTATGGGAAAATCGCCAGCAAATTCCTAAATGTTTTCTGAACCACAATGCGAAAGAAATAGCGGTAATGTTCGACTCTTACTTCAGTCCGTCCATCAAAGACAATGAGCATTTGCTTCGAGATAATACAGAAGATCGCTAATTCCTAATCTCAGGTTCTGAGCAAAAGCACTACACCGATTTTACAAAAGATTTGAAGAGCATACATTTTAAAAAGGCTTTGATTGAATTTTCCGCATTCGCTACTGTTAAGTAATATTAATAAATTATTAATTTTACAGAAGAAACGGATCAGCCGGAAAACGTTGCAAGCATTGAAGAAAATGAGAATGACAGCGATGGGGTAGAAACTGATTGTAGCGAGAATCTGATGAGGAATACTTGAGCAAATGAATTTTTAATAAATTTTTCTTGTAGAAATATACACTTGTAAAATGGAAACGTATTTTCTCTTGTAGTATCTCAAAAATTGATGAAGATACAAGTTTATAAATAATATTTTTTGAAGGGGAAAAGCACCCATTACTTTTTATGCACTGAAGTACGCCATAAGAGAAGTTCTTTTTTTCTCTTGCAAAATACCCTATTTTTCATTTCAACATGTATTATACATTTAAAATAATAACAAAATAATATAACATTGAAGAATATGTCACCGGGGCTGAGCGAGATCGTGCGGCCTTGGAGAGCTGGAAGGCGGCATTGTGCATTATATTCGGAGAGGCAAACGCTTTAAATCGCATCTAAATTAATTTCTAGCTTTTCTTAAATTTTGGTGCACATTGAAATGACCCCGATCAACTTTCAACGACACTGAGCGCGCGACTTTCCATGGGCTGGCAGGCACTTAAAACAACATGATCGACAAGACAGGCACTCGAAAATGAATTTTGAATGCTTTAAACTATCTCGTAAAATTTTTTCGTGCACATTGCGATGAGCCAAATTATGCAGTTTTTGGGACTGGCTTTTAATTGGCAGGCGGGATTTCGCAACCGATTCCGGCTGGCAGGCACATGAATTCGTATTTAGTAGTGTGTCTAGCAGCTGTATCAAAAATGTTATCCACATTGCGATGAGACCATTAATACGTTTTGAAAACGCAACAATTTTTTTTTTTTTAATAAACGCAACCGATCCGAGCAGGCAGGCATGCGATTTCATATTATACAATGTTAGTACTACATTCTGTAATTTTTTTGTTCACAATGGAATCAGCACGGTTTGAGTGTCGCTAGCTCTTGGTCTATTAAGGATATCTTTCAAAATTCTTGATTAACTTTGATTAACGTATGTGTTACTATGATTACTTACAATACGTCATATTTTTTATTGAAATTTAGAAGTTGAAAATAATTCTAAATTAATTTCCTGGAATTTATTGGACTTAAATAATCGTTTTCTAATTCTTGCATCATCTCCCAAAAGATAATAGTTTAAGAGCAAAAATTCCCAAATATTTATGACCTCTCAAATGATCTAGTTTTGATACGTTGTATCTCAATTATTCTTCATTTTAGAAGGTCTTGCCTATTGAGACTTTTCGTTAAAAACATAAGTACTTACAATATATCAAAATTTCATAACTTTTCGCTGAATTTTATTTAAATTGTGCGAGATCCTTTTGAAAGTTTTAACAAATCTTATCGATTTAATATGGAAATTGCTTAAACAATGATGCCTCTGTGTGCACGTTTGTGTATACATTCATGTTTTTTCATTCGATATTATAAAAATAGAACTACCTATGAATAAATACTTTTTATATAGCATTAGGGCAATTGACCCACAGCCAGACACTAAATTGTTACCTATGTCAATTTACTTAATTCTAATCTATTCGACAAGACATAAATCATTTCGTAACACAACAGGATAGGAACAGAAACACACGCTTCTCGCCCAGGGGTTGATGACACTGTTCGCTTAGGCATCGATCATGACATTTTTTCAGTTACAGATAAATATAGTGATCACTGGTAATTTTGGTAGCTTAACAATAGAACTTACATGTGAGTGAAAGACCTCTACTTACTACAGAATAAAATTAAACAAGAGTAAATTTTATATTTAATTAAATAGTTAGATATTTCGTTGCTTTCATCAGCATATTTTTGGCAATTGAAGAAAATATGACCTATATTCACTATTTTATACTGCTTATTAATGTATGATTCCAGTATTTACTTTGGTGATATGAATAAGTCTGCCTAGATATTATGTTATTCTATTTTTTCACTCGTTCCATTGTTGAAAACGTTTTTTCTAAAATAAACTTCCACCTTTATCAAAGTCATCTACCAGATAATGGAATTCTTGAAATTATATTTTCTATAGTTAATTGATTTACTTTATCGTTTGAAGAACCACATATTTATTTTTGTTCTTCTCTAAATTCAACTGCCACGGCAGTCTCTTTCTAAATAATATCTCAATTACTCCTAAGCACGCTGAAAATTACTTACAACAAATGCCGGAAAAATAATTTATTTTAGGGAACTTTGCATCGGCAAGCAAGCTTTCCAGTCATTCAGTAACCAGTCTCTAGTTTCTTTTACGGCACTAATTTTTATTTTCAACATTTACAATTTATTATAAAGAAAGGAGGGTTGACTAGTTTCGTGTATAGACGTACTGTAGGACGCTCCCGAAAATAAAAAGGTAGATACTCGACGTAAAATGCCATAATAGGAAAGCAAAGTTTATATGGAATTAATAATTACACGTCTAGTGTTTTTTAATAGTTTCAAATAAAGCAAGTGTAAGTGTTTATACCTATCCCAAGACGATCGAGCACCCTTTTCAAGTGTTGTGAGATAAATAAAACATCTAGCAATATAATACAAGCTGTGCACCGTCAATGAAGGGCAACGAGCTGGTTTCTAATGAGTGGAAGTAGTAACAGGCAAAGAATGAAATGATAAGTTTTTATTTTTAAGTTCCACTTATTGGTTTATTAATCCTTGTCACACGGTCCACATATTGGGTTTATTTATGAATACAGGGATGCCCTTCACGTCAGCTTCTGTTTCTCGTAGATGTCTTTTATTTTTTTGCAGATTTTAATTTTTACTTTTTATTTTGCTTTACCTTGGCGGATTGATATATAGGATGTCTCATATGTTTTCTCGTGGCTCCTCCTTGCACTTCCACCGTAAATGGTTATTTACCTGTGGAACAGTTAATAACTAAAGCTCTTTGCGGCGAGCTAATGTACGTATGTCTTGGCAGACAAACGAAGTGGATGGTACGGATGCAGGACGTTGAAATGAAAACAGATTTCTGGGAAACATGAAACCGTATATGGATACAAACGGGCGAGAGCAGATCCGCACTGCTAGATTCAGTAACAGAAGGAACAGAAAACTTAGAAATAGAATAAATAGGGAGATGACGAAAGATGGAAAATTAAAAGTAGTGTGGAAACTGAAAAGAAGCATCTCGCAAACACCTACACTTCCCATCCAATGGTGACTGGTGGAAACTAAAAAGAAGCATGGAACCTTAAAAGAAACATCACACAAACACCTACACTTCCCATCCTACATTTCTACCCCACGCATCATGTGACTCTCGCTGGAAACAAGAATGTCCCATGTCCAATCCAGCATACGCAGCTGGTCCAGCGGTATATAAAAACATTTGAAGTTCATTCAGCACATGGTTTGGTCGTCCGTTGAGCGGTCCTGGTGGAGCCGCTCAGTCATGGCATGAGTATGTCACAGCGAGTGAAGGATGCAATAATAGATCAGGAATAGGTACCAATGCTCATCTTACGGTGACAAATCAATCAAATCAATCAATCAATTAACATTTACAATTTAATACAACTGTACACAAATAAGTGTTCTTTTTAATTCCTTTATTTTTATTTATAACAATTACAATTTAGTACAACTATAACAAATAGGTGGCGACATCCAACAATGTTACTTATATGTAACCACGTAATCAATAAATAGGCAACAAAAAACAGCATAATAAAGGCCGTATTAGAACAAGCAGCCGGAAAGTGCCCTCGCACTTATTTGTTCTATTTATTTAATGATCTTATTAATATTAACCTCCTGGCGGAGCTATTGCTATTGTACCCATCAACCATGTTACATACACATAGACATCAGTACAACAACCATTCCCTACGATATTGCCATCTACCGCAGCTGACACCCGATCGAACTCAGAGGAGATAACAGCAACTAGACAAGTTGTCTCACTCAACAGCTGTTTAGCCCACTGCTACCGTCTCAGTAACATTAGTTGCTCTGTTCGCCACAGAAAATGACCAGTCTGGATTTTTTGCTTGCTTCTTGTGAGTAGGTGCAGGGTAGGGGGTGGAGGTGAAAGGGTACAGCGATGCGCTGCGCTTAGAATATCCAGCGCGTACCGTGTGGTATCGTACGAGGCGGCGATGGTGGTGGCCTCTAGAACTGCTGATTAAAGAGAGAGGGGAAGTACATGAGGAGCTTGAGAGAAAAGAGGCAAGGCGGCGGTTGTACCGGAGATGGCAGGACAGGTGGGAGGGGACGATGAAGGGGAGGTGGACATGGCGCTTCATCCCAGATGTGAGAGGGCGGGTGGAGAGGGGACATGGGAAAGTAGACTCTTACCTCACTCAGGTTATGACGGGACAGGGCATTTTCGCCGAATATTTATTTGACATAGGCAAAGCGGCGACCCACGAATGTGTCTACTGCGGGGAAACGAATGATGTGGGGAAAACGTTATCTCATTGTCACCGATGGAGCAGAGAGAGGCTGGCGGTGGAGGACGTCACACCGGATAATTTCCTGGAGGAAGTCGGACAATCGGAAGAGAGGTGAAGGGAGGTCACAAGTGTTTGGATAAACATCATGAAGACGAAAGAAGGAGAGGGGAACGAACTATAT
The DNA here is from genome assembly GCA_963583905.1 of Stenurella melanura. NCBI lineage: Eukaryota > Metazoa > Arthropoda > Insecta > Coleoptera > Cerambycidae > Stenurella > Stenurella melanura. The sequence goes on along the minus strand of OY757314.1, from coordinate 90,211,547 downwards.
CTGAGACCGTTGGACCATTATCAACACCATTAAAGGAATGACCAGTACCCCGAAGTTAAGCGAGAGCAGTTCAGTAGTACATGGAAACACTGAAAAGGGGGTTTTAGTAGGTAGGACTCCGGCGCCACCTAGCCCCTTTGATACTCAACGCTGGATGTCCATGAATGATCCCCCTCCAAAAAAAGGTAGGGGTGGTGAACAAGGCTTACTATGTCCGGGAGGTGGAAGTGCCCATGTAGCCTGATAAATTCTAATTGAAATTCCACACCGACGGTTTGTTAAGACTTGCAATGTGACATATGTTAACAGACGTCGAGAATAATACAAAAATTCCCATGCCAGCATATTCTGTCGTTAGGTCCGGTGCTAGGCCCAGCCTTTAGCCGTTTTTCCATTATTTTTGGAACCTGACCTCACTGGACCTGATGAACAAAGAAATATTTTACTTCCCGTTTTAACAGTCTAGACTACCACAATGTCAAAATTTTACTTTCTACACTTCACGAATATCATTGAGCAACAATTTCCTTCAAGTGTGCCTCTCGCACGAACAAACACCGATATGGTGCTTTGAACCTAGCACAGTTTAAGAAGCTTTCTAACAGAAAGCTATTTTTTATAATAAAAGTACCTCAAACCTTAAACTACTTCATACCTAAAGCCTCTTAACTAAAGAGGAACTTTTCCACCTACAGGAGAACGACAAATCCGTCATATTTATGTGTGTACCTTCTCACATTAGGATACAAGGTAATGAACATGCCGATAGATCTACACGAGATGCTACTTCAAGTGTAAACTCTATGGTTGTAACCACATATTTACGTACAGACTTAAAGCAACTCATAAAGAAATTAATGCAAAACCAGTGGCAATATGAATGGGGACAGAAAAAAACGAAGCTAAACGAAGTCGAAGCTTCAGTCAAACCAAGGTCCCTAGCCCCTAAAGGTAGACGAAATCAAACAATCCTGACGTGGCTACGAATAGGCCACACCAGACTTACCCATGAGTACCTCATCAATCGTACTGAAGAACCTAAGTGTGAAGTATACCAAACAAAGGTGACAGTTAGATGTATGTTAGTGGAGTGCCGTAAATACCAGTTCAGATCAAGCAGACAAATCCCGGAAGAAGTAAACAATATCTTAGCTGATGGTAGTGACTTAAAGAATCTGTTATTATTTTTGTTTGATATTGTCATGGCAAAAATTTAATATCTTCATTGTAATTTGATACACGATTATATAATTTGTTTTTTACTGCACCTCGCTCATAACCCAAGAGGTTAATGCGATATTTGTTAAATAATAAAAACAATATATATTTCAGATTACTTAGTTTTGAAAATTGCAATATAAATCGAGATTCATAAAGAGGGAGCAGTGAACTATCATTCATGATGACTCCCCAACTAATGTTTATAAGTTAAATGAAGAAGGATGCCAAAGATAAACACAGCGATTGATCCTAGAGAATAATTTCTATCGGGTTAAGTGGTCCCAAAGTAATGAACCCAAATCAGGTGATGACCTTTCGATATTATTGTTATTCCTATTTGTCCAGCAATAAGTCAACCTTATCGACTGCCCGATTTCAAATATATCAAGCAGTTTAGATTATGCAATGAGAAACGGTATTCTCATTTCAATGTGTTTAGTTGCGCGAAAAATTCAACGACCTATATATTTGTGTTTGCTATCGCAATAAATAACCTTACTGGCTTGGAGTTAATATGATAAAATTGGCAAGGGCTTCTTTAAAAAAGAACAAAAATTATAGTGCAGGAGTCGCTGGCAGTCGTAGAAAGTCTTGTAAATAATTCTCATATTTTCTCTGTAACCCTGCAAACTGAATTAGAGAAGTTGTTTGGTAAATTACACAAAAAATAAATCTCGAAATGTGCTGTACATTTATAGTTCAAGCGCCAGAAAATTTCTGCATCAAATGTGGTAAAAGGTTGCTGTTTTTTTAAACGCTATATTTCGAAATTCTAAATATGAAAAAAAATTGTTTTACTGTTTTAAGCTCACAACTAATAAAAAAAAAATCGGTAAAGGTATTTACACAGAACTTCCCTAGTTATTTGTGCATGACAGTCACTCTGAAAAATTAATAATTACGAAATGACATTGAAAATAATAATCGGAATATAGTTATTGCTATTATCACAAAGAAAATTTGATAAGCTTTGGTCAAAAAAATATACAGATTGCTCATCCAACAGCAAAAGTTCAATACTAAATAGCAAGTGCCACATATGGCAGGCTTGCGCAAATACCTTTACAAATGTCCACCATGACTGAATTATTTCTTGGGATGACCACCCTGTACATTTTTCAATAAAAGTATAATAGGTGCATATGCCAGATATTACTGCCATCTGTCACATTTTCAATCCAACATTCACGTAATGGAGTGGAAGTATAGTGGTGGTTAAATAATTTAATTTTTTTTTTAATTTTTCAAAAGATGTTGGCAAATAATTTTCAAAATTTTTTCTTCTATAAATGTCAAACGTAGAAATTTTAAATTTGAGCAAATAAAAAAAAATTCGGTCTATTTTAGTGGTAAAAACTTTTTGTAAAATGTTGGTGAAAAAAATTTTCAAAAATTGTTTATCTGAAATACGGTTTAGAATAAGGTTTAGAATGTCATGAAACGTGAAACTTTTAAATTTGAGCAATAGTGTTAAATTTTTTTCCAAACTGGCAACAAAATGTTGCAAATTTTTTTTTTTGAAATTGATTTGGAATATCATGAAACTTGGAAATTTTAAATTTGAAGAAATAAAAAAAAATTCCATCTATTTTAATGGTAAACAAATTTTCAAAAATGGTAAAAACAAATTTCAAAATTTTTTTTTTTAACCAGGCTTAGAATGCCATGAAACGTGGAAATATTAAATTTGAAGAACGAAAAAAATATTTTTCATCTATTTTAGTGGTAAAAAATTTTTCAAAAATGTTGGTAAAAAAAATTTAAATTTTTTTTTTTGAAAGAGGCTTAGAATGCCATGAAACGTGGAAATTTTAAATTTGAGCAAAAAAAAAATTTTTTTTTTCCGAAATAGGATTAGCGCGCCATGAAACGTGGAAATTTTAAATTTGAGCAAAAAAAAAATTTTTTAAAATATTTTAGTAGTAAAAAATTTTTCAAAAATGTTGGTAAAAAAAATTTTCAAATTTTTTTTTTCCCGAAATAGGATTAGCGCGCCATGAAACGTGGAAATTTTAAATTTGAGCGAAAAAAAAAATGTTTTCACTATTTATTCCGTTTAGACGTTCCACCCTGTATATTTTCCAGTGAAAATTCTACCATGTCTTCGCCGTCAGTAGGGTCAACTACCTACCAAATTTGAATGCTCTCCGTCAAGTAGTTTTTTAGTTAATGCACCAACAGACAGACAGACAGACTGACGGAATTGAAAAACCTATATTTTCGTAATCTCCGTGATCTGAAACGTCAGAATCCGAAAAAATCTCGGAGGGTGATTTTTTCTCGAATACAATACTTCCCTTCGGTATGCGAGGGAAGTAATAATGAGGTTACTCGCAATGGTAGGAAAAGTAGTCTCGTTTGGTTCAGGACGATGCCGTTAATAAAAACCAGGGATGTCAATATAAACATATAGGCTAGGCAAATGAAGTGAAAGTAGACAGAAGTTTTCGATAAATTAGTAGCCGCAATATTCTTGCAGAATTGCTTTGTGGGAGGTAATGCGAGAGGCATCTCATTTCGTGAGCCAAAAAAAATTAATTTCCATCATCGTTTTTAACAACAAATAGGGAGAATAATCAGTTTTCTTAAAATACTGCAGAAACTATCAGTTGCAGAGGTTTTTAAAAATATACCTACTTTTAACCTCCCCACAATAAAATTGTGAAATAACTAAATTTTCTTAAGACAAGGTAGGAAATTAAATTCATTTTAGGCCTTTGTTCTAATTTTTACATGAATCTTCATGACCGTAGGGGGTTATGTAGATACTTGTTTAATCTGCATGGCCGTGGGGACTGTGTGGATACTAGTTGTTGAATGAGAATTTTCAAATAAGAAATTAAACAAATTCGTTTTAGGATTTTAATTTGCTAGCATAACCAGAATTCAGGTTATCGAAAGAATGCAAAGATTTCATTAATATTTTTAAACATAGTTTTTCTTTCAGTTCTCATGGATACTTATTTTTCTGCTGCTTGCAAAATTCTATAATGAATAGGTATGTTTCAATGCCATTATAAAAGCAAACAAATGATAATTCACTTTTGAACATCTTTTTCTCTTACAATATGATACTACAGATTGAGAAAATGTTGGTTCTGGTATTGTCTCAACGATTTAACCGACCGCCCGCAATAAAGTTATCTACCTCTGACGGAACTGCCCACGCACATGTGATGCAGAAAGGAGGTGACTCGATGTACGATGTGCTATACGATAAAGAAGAATAGCCCAGTTGCTTCGCTCTCGCTTGCTCTTAATGCCACACCAAGACGAACACTTTCCGAAGCTGTATATCAGATTCAGTGGTTATTATTACACTCTTCGCAAATACAAAATGAAGAGTATATTGCATTCGATAGGCACATTTCTAAAACCGGTAATATTGCTAGTAGAAAAAACATTTTCATATCACTGTGTTGGTGATCGAATTCTGAACAACTTTCAAAATGACCGTCCGTCCGTCCGTCTGTCTGTATGTCTGTCTGTCTGTCTGTCTGTCTGGCTGTCTGTCTGTCTGTCTGTCTGTCCGTCCGCCCGTCCGTCCGTCTGTACGTCCATCACGTTTCTTGTAAGAACGAAAAGTCTGATTGTATTGAAATTGGGGCAGTACGTTAGTGTTAGCTAGAGGAAGAAACCTATTGTTTTTAACAATATCGATCGATAAATAAAAAAGTTATTAATTATTTAAAGAAAAAAAATATTTTTCTTCAATATTTTGTAATTAAAAAAAAAATGTCTAAAACTAATATTATTTACAAAAAAAGCTGCGATGAGTATCCTATAGAATGTGCAACAATTATTTAAACAGTGCAGTAAATCGGCGAAGAGTATAATGGTTAGCTTGTTTTGCTTTTTTGCCCACCTGTCTAAAGCTGGTGGGAGCCACCACCAAGTAAAAAGCGGCAATTTTTAAAGCGATAAACTTTTTTGTATCCAGTGTTAGAAACTCAATGCAAAAATAATCATGAAAATGGGTTCCGAGGTAGAAACCTAATTGCACTCGACTGTATATGCCTGTATATGTATTTTTAAAGATGTATGGGCAGTAGAGAAAAAATATTTCAGTAGGAAAATGTTCAAATAATGTTTTAAAGCAAACCCCGTTTCAAAATGTCAACGTTTTTTATAATAGATTTTTTTCCTAAAAATATCGATATATCGGGTTCTACCGATCAGATTTTAAGAATTGATAGCTTAAATTATTTGCTTTAATATGATTCGGTATATCAATGATAAGCTAATTTTGAGAAAATATTAGTATTGTGGTAATTTTGAAATTTCAAAAAAATTTCAAGGGTTAATAATATTTTTAAAATGTGTTGTCTTCATATTATGAAAATTGAAATGGAAATCTACAATTTTGGCCTATAAAGGTCTACACTGGGGCCCGATCTCTTCAGCTGTTCTTGGGTTATGTCGCGCCAAAAATAATATATTGAAAATTGACCTTCTTCTTTCAAAACATTAAAATTTTTAATTCAATCATATATGTTCCCGAAAAGTTTTTCGGGTTTTTAAGTTGCTTTATTTGTTTTTTCTTTTAATTTTGAGGTTATGTGTCATTATTACGACGTCGGATTTAAACATATCCATATATACTTTTATTAACTACAACTTTCATTTAAAACATTTTTTCTACATTTTAAAAAGAAAAAAATGTTTCAATGAAATCTGAACTAAAAAAATAGCAACGTTACACATCATCTTGGCACATTCTATACGTTTTTGCATATCTGGCGCCTGGACTGTTACGAACACTTTTTATCTTTATTACCTGTTCAATAATACTGTTAGATTTTCCGCACAGAACTGCAACAAAAACGTATTACCCAAAGTTTAATTAAAGACATAAATTAGGAAGTTTTTCATCCCATTCCCGCAGACGCATTACACCTGATCAGTCAAGTAAAACAACAAAGAAAAAAGACAGTTAATTACAAGTTCCCCCATTACAGTATCTCATAAAAAGGAAATCACTTTACAGTTCTGCAAATCCAATTCTGGAAATGATCCGACTCGATGAGATTGATATCCCGATAAACGAGTTGCTCTACAAAGCTTTTCAAGATGAAGACTTCTTCAACTCTTTTGTAAACCGGAGGATACATGCGATGGGTGTCAGTCACAGTGAGAGTGTTCTTCACTCGCTTTCACTCAATGTTGTGGCGTATTTTAGATCTCGATATTCCGATTTATAAAGCCCCACTATCAAATACAGAGTGCGTGGCTCAGTTCAAGTTAAGTCTTTGAATTATCTATTACCAGTATTATTTTAAATCTGAAACATGATTTGATTTTACAGTAACTCTACTGGATTATTAAGAAATTAAATTGTATTTTTTTATTGGTTATGGTAACATATTATACAAACATTTTAATTTACTTTACCTTTTTTTATACTACCCTTGGCAAAAGCCTGAAAAGGCCTGTTTAAAAAAAAGCCAACCGGATTTTTCATCGGAATCATGTACCTCTCAGTATGTACTATTGTACTTCAAATCAAACAGCTGATAATTAACGCGTCTATGTTTAGTTAACAAAATTACGGAAATTGAGTTTTCGGCTTGTATAAATTTATCTTTAGGTTTTACGAAACTACCCCTGTAGCACAAACCGATTGGACCAATTTACGATTTACATAATGGGCCAATATACCGAACGTCAGATTTTTGCAATAAATGTCCAATATTGCAATTACATATTGGTGTCATATTATATACCAACATAGATGCCACATTGAATCCCAACATTGGTGACATATTGGACACCAATATTGGTGTTACATAAGATAGAATAGAATAACAATATAGGTATTAGATATTAATATTGTCATTATATTGGATACCAGTACTGGTAGCATATTGGATACCTGCATTGGTAGCATACTGGATACCAGCATTGGCGCCCCATTGCTACACATTTCCCATTTCCCTTTAGACACTGATGCTACATGCAAAAATAGTAAGAAAATTTCCTGTGTCTGGAAATGTTTCCTAAGGAAGTTACAACCCTCAGAGGATGGCGCCTAAGTATAGGTTTTTACTGCTTTTATTGGAACGACTTTTTGAGACTTGGTTGACTATTTTGCATTATTAAGGCTTATTTCTGCCCACTACTAACCACACCTAACTTTATTCATAGGCGGAGAAACGAGGGATAGTCAATCTTTGTCTCATTTCTTTATAACGCTCATTACCAAGGAAATCATCAATATTTACTAGTTTCCCTTGAAAAAGTCATACATCTAATTATATAGATAATCTTCTTTATGTATTATCCTGGGAATCATAATTAAGTCTTAAACAATTAAAAATGCAAATCTGAAAAAAGGATAAATATCCCTCGTTTCTCCTCCTATGAATTAAATAACTTTTGGTTGATATTGTTCAAGAATAAACCTTTATAATGTAAAATTGAGTTTCATAAAATTAGGTGTCATCCTCAGAAATACTGCTCCATTAAGAAGCATCTTCGAACACATCCCTCTGGAATAGCTTATGAAATTTCTATGAAATTTTTTGTAAACAGTGGGGCCTATTTGGGCGGTAATTCCATATTTATTTTAAAAAACCGGAAAACATTTTTTCGATTCGAGAATTCGGATTTCGTTGGAATTACATTCAAGTTAAGAATATTCAGAGCAGCAGACTAAAGTTAAAAATTTCAAATGTCAAGCCCAAAATAGTTGCCATAGTTAATATTTTGAACAATGTTAAACTTACCGAATTTTTGCCCCTCTAATAAAAGTTAAATGATAGTACAAAATATTTATTTTGGTCCTAAAATGACTGTAAAAAATACTTATTTAGCAGAAAGCAGTCGGGAACATTTGCGAAATATGCTATTATGTAATATAAATGTAACATTATTATAAATTGTTCATAAATCATCTACTCAGTATTTATTCAACTTCATTTCAGGAATATGAAATTATCTGGTTTCTGAAAATTTTAACAGATTTTAGTGCAAACATTTTTTTTACTCCTCTTCATAGTTTCATTTTTTTATAATTCGTAAGTACGGCAAGACTACGGTAACCGTGGCGCCACCCTGATGATGGTTTCTTGTAGAACTCAATGAAATAAGTTAAAAATAATGAATAACAATTTTTGATATCTCGCTTAGTTTTTGAGATACCGAATTTGAAAAGTGTAAAATGACATTTTTTGAGAAGCCTATAAAGTGACATTAATAACTCCGAAAGAAGGATGCGGGTATAGTATTTACGAATTGTAAAAAAAATAAAACTATTAAAAAAAACTTAAAAAAAACAACAAAAACATTTATAAATACATTTGTAATAATGTTACGTTTATATTACACAGTAGCACATTTCGGAAACGGAAATAAGTATTTTTAGGATCAAAATAAATGTGTTACACTATCATTTAACTTTTATCAGTGGAGCAAAAATTCAATCATTTGTAACATTGTTTAAAACTACAGATTTTTTCTTCCACTTTGTAGAACCTACATAAGAGACCACTAATAAAAAAGGTGAAAAGAAGACATGTAAAATCACGCCTTAGCACAATGGGACGAAATGAACTATTTTTTGGTCAAAATTCTGAAACTTATGAAACTCGTCTAAAATCAGCTGGCGATTGCAGAAAAAACAATTTAAAAAATGCAATCGAAAAATTGCCGTAGTTTTCAGGGAGTGAAATTCGAAATTATTGAGTAAAATTCTGAAAAAAGATATTCACAGATATCAAGCTATACCAATTAATACAAAAATAGCGAAAAAATTGTCTATATAAAATAGGGTGGTTTTAAGGGGTGTAAAAGTGGGACAGAATGCCTTAAAACTTATTACAAAATTAATAAATAGCTTTAAATGCGAAATTTGTTACTAGTGGTGGTTTACGTTGGAATACAAAAAAAAAAGAAAATATACATTTTAGTTCTTTATTTCTTACAATAAAGAGGCGCACAAACTGTTATAGGTTGCATAAACTAGTCCTTCAGACACAAAGTTTTTACAAAGTTCTGCGGTCTTTTTACGATCCGATCTTTCAGTGCTTTCATCAAAAGATAGATTCTGTCTCTCTACTAATCCAGAAGTGCTGGGTAAATCATTTTCCACCTCAACATTTTGATACAAATTTAATTTAGCTTTCAGCCAGTCAGCATTAACTTATCCATTTTTGTTCATCGTTCTCCAATTTTGCTACAAACTCGATATATATTATGTCATACACCATTTTGATTTCTTTCTGGAAGTTCCGAAATATGTGGCTGGTATAAAATTATTTAGAATTCAGTTAAATAGGATAAAAAAGTAGAAAGAATGTAATATTCTTCTAAAAGTAGATTAAAATATTACATAAATTCAAATTATTTTCGTATTAGGTTCGTATGGTAAAAAAATTAACGCAGGTCTAATTTTATAACTCAAGGGAGCGCCGTTTGCTACCAATCACTAATTGGATAAAATGGTGGAAAGGTGAAACAAATTCTAGGAGATGATGGGAACACGTACATGAACGAATGGTTAAAGTAAAATGACAATTAAATACCTGAAAGTAATAAAGGAGTTATATTTGTCCAATATTCTGAACTAATATTAGTTTCTACACATTGCGCCAATATTGGTTAAATAATGTTAATATTGAATCTGATTTGCCAATATTGGTGAAATGTTGGCTATATATTAGGTGAAATATTGAATATTGAATATTGAATATTGAAAATACAGCTGATAATCATATAGGTACAATATTGGTTAAAGCTGACGTATATTGGCGGAATATACAATATAGGTATCACATTGTACCAATATTCACCCAATATCTTGTGCTACAGGGGTACGTCCATAGAAGAAGTTGTAGGTATTAATTAAAAATATCTACAAAATGAGCTCAACTGCCTAAAAGTCGGTTAATTAGTTTTTTTCCAAAACACAAAATACTGCTAAAAAACGTTGTTTTTTAATTAATTTTTAACTTAACAAAAATGAACGTAGACGTAACAAAATTTGATAGATTATAGGTTTTGCTGTGTAGAATGAGATTTATTTTTGAGACGTGTACTAGAATATTTATTGCAAAAAGGCGTTTGTTTTTAAAAAAGGCACTTTTTTGTAAATAAATTTTTGAAAGCTTTCCGAGAGCTTTGAAAATTGGCGATTTTATAGATTTTGACAGGCTCCTTCCGAATTTCTACTTTGTCACCTCGTATTTTTGCCGTTCGCGCCGCCATATTGGAAAAATGGCGCCTAAAAACATTTTTTTTAAAAAATAATGTCTCCTTTCCGACTCGTTTAGCGATGAAAATAGTTATGTAATAAATTAAACTAAAGAAAATTTTCTATAATTTATGTAGTAATCTTTTCTGTTTCAATGTACTAGTGACACGAACCAACCAACAACCAAACCTTGTTAAAACTTGTTTCTTGGAAATGCAAAAAGGGATGTGAGAGAACGTGTGGATGCAGAAATGCTGGGTTAAAGTAGCTTCTATCTCGTCGAGTTGCCCCAATGCCCGAATTGCAATGGTACCTGTGATAATTCGCAAGTTCCATCACAAGACAGCGATGAAGATGAAGAAATGGAGAGCAGATATAGTTAAAAGGGAGTTAGTATGGTAGTGTGGTATTTTATCAAGCAAATATAAGTTTGAAAGCACTATATCTCCACAAGAATACTGTTACCAAGTGATGACATATTCATGCGGGGGGTTAGGAGGGTGGGAAATTGCCCGTTTAGGGTAAAATCGACTTATTATTGTTAGTACCTAGACGTAAAAAAAATGCTTTCTGATTTTTTCATCCAAAAATAATTTGGGACAAAAACCGCCCAAATCGATCCTCCACCTCTGTTATAACTTTTGAGCCAATTAATGATATTGAGCTCAACAAAGCTTAAATGAAAGAAAATATATGTGTCCATTGGATTATTTTATGTTCAAATATAAAAATAAATGTATGTAAAAATATTATAATTATATATGAAGTCGGAACATAAAGAGATTTCTGATGAAATCGGTAAAAGATCTACCATTTATACAATAATGTTCTCCTTTTACTCGTCTGTGAAAAATCTAATATTAAATTTACATACTATCTTTATTTATATTATGTCGAAATACTTCATCTCACCTGCATTAGCAATGGCGACACGAAACAACGATTTTCTTACCTGAAACAAAAAAATATATATTAAAATACATAATATATCAAGTTAATAACTTAGTGTACAGGGTATTCCGCTTATAACTCCTGGGGTCATTTTCTTGATAATTACATAACATAAAAAACATAAACACTACACTTAGTAGACAACCCCCAAATCTAAAGCCTTTCATAGGCTGTCCGGGAGGAGGTTACACATTTGAAAAAACGCAGACAACATCCATTACCCACCAATATTGCCAGTGCCGGTGCTGGGGATCGAACCCAGTAAATGTTAGGCAGCCTGACCAAGCGCGCTCGCCACTAAGATGCTTAGCCGACTGAGCTACCGTGCCGGTAAAGAGATATTTAAATTACGTGAAAGCGATTCACTAAATTATAGACATGACTCCAGTCTTTAGTAAAAACGACCTTTCTACAAATTAAGATATAGATGGCATTTAGGTGCTCAGAAAAAAAGAGTATATATTGTATTACAAGGAATCACTACTTCCACATCCATATTTTTCATCCAAGACTCTTTAAAGAAAAATATCTTGACTATATTTGCACTTTAGTGTGTGGAAATAATTACTAATAGAATTTTAATAATATTTGAGGCGCATATCATAATGAAATTTGAGGTGTTGGTTTCGAACATATACTTCAAAATTAAAATTTCTGAACTCTTATTAGCTTGCTCTACGTACTTTCCCCAATTTACAACCCTCCTCCATCTCCCTTTAACGGAATCATCTCAATCAGATGTCATTATAATACATACGTGTACCAAATTTCAAGTGAATGTCTCAATTTAATTTTATCGGCCCCTTTAATAATGAAGTGTGAGTGGTAGGGAGTTCAAAAATAATATAAAAAGTCATTGGCCTTGTCTTTTAGTTTCTGTACTCTTACCAGCTTGCTTTACTTATGTTCCCCCCATTCGATAGAATCATCTCAAAATATATTCTAATTACAGATGTTATAATAGATACATATAAAAAATATAAAGAAAATTCATTTTTTAAAGGACCCCACAAAATTCTTATGGAGAATGGCTCCCAGCTAAATCCGCTGAAATCGCAGTATATTGTAGATAATTTCTTCCTGAGCAAAAGTTCTCATGGGCACATGGTCAAAAAATGCACAGTTCTCCAGTATCGCGGGTGAATAACATATATCGATTCCAGTGAATTTCACCGGGGTGGAGACCACTTCCCATAAGAAACGAGCACCTCCTTTGTACCCCCGATATCTGAAATGCTGTCCATTTTCCGAGATTGTGCCCATAAGAATTTTTCATCAAGAAGAAATTGTCTACAATATACTTCCATTTAAGCCGATTTAGCTGGGACCCATTTGTCATAAGAATTGTACGTGTTCTTTTAAATAATTAGTAACTTTTTTATTTACTGATAGATTTCATTCAAGGACAATAGAGCCCTTCCTCTAGCTAATAATAACTTACTGCCCAAATCTCAATACAATTGGAGTATTCGTTCTTATATTATCGTGCTTACAAAAACGTGACGGGCGGACAGACGTTTTGGAAGTTGTTCAGAATTCGATCACCAATACAGTGATATGAAATTTTTTTCTCTACGAGTGATACTACCAGTTTTAGAAACGCAATATTCTCTTCATTTTGTAATTGCGAAGAGTATAATAAGAAACAACATCATAATGATTACCAATACCTTGAAGCTATTTTTCAAATTCTGGCAAGTAGATTATAATTCAGCAGTGTTTCCAGAATAGATCACATAAGGATAAATCACTGAAAACATAATTCAAACACTAATAGGTTCGTTTCTGCAAGTGCTTAGGACTATTTGCAAACCATCAGAAGTTTACCCGTGACTATTCTGAGCACAAACTCCTGACGGCCGGATACCAATACCAAACACTTGTAGGAAAAAATCTAATATATTTTGATGATTATTTACCTAAAATCACATAACACAACAGACATATTAGACAACCTCCAAATTCAAAACAAACACTGTCCTGAAGGGGGTTACATATTTGCAAAAATGGAGACAACTTTCATTGCCCACCGATACTGCCAATATCGAGGCTGGTAATATAACCCAGTACACGATGGATAGATTACGTGCTTACCACATAACACACGCTGCGCCTGCGCTACCACGCGAGTTTAATATGAAAATGATTTGGTCACATAAGAAAGAAGCGATTTAAAAATGTTATTTTTATTCTACTTTCGATGCATTCTTACTGTAATACTTTTGCGCCCCGATTTGGAACAATATTAAATTTATGGTTTACAGGTTTTCAACGTACAGCAATAACTTGCCGTTTGAGATAATCATCAGTGACTGTAATGCAGTACTATAAGACATGATCTGATGAGAGGCTCAGGGAGTAGCCTGAGAGCAAACACAAATGGGAAGACAACACATTAAGAATAAGTCACTTGGAGAGCGTTTTTGAGCCAATCGGTGTCTATTTTTGAAAGCATAATTAACACTAATGAGATCCATGGCTACTTTTTCATGACCGTTTGTCACTTTCTTGGTGGATATAATGGGCCCATTCAGCATTTATGTTTATTTTATAAATCGATAGGAGAACACTTTTTAAGACAATTTTCAAATTATTAGATTTTAATTTAACCGTTTAAGCCCTTAAATAAATTACCAAACTTGGATCGCGCTAGAACAGGGCGGAGCTTCCCGTGACTTTACTTTGCATATGCTGATCGAGTGAAAGACAAGTATGTATGGAAACGGTCTTTGACTGTTAAATTACATCTTGGAAACAAACACTTGTTTTATTCAAACGTCAGATTAACTCATTTCATGACATTAAAGTTTGACGGATTATAGTGGGCTACTCACTACTTATAGCAAACTCAAAACCTTTCACCTTAGCGTTTATGCAATATGACGTTACAAGTCGGCGAAGCGCTTTGTACTGAAATCCAACATTGAATATCTAACGATTGGATACAGTCATGAAGCTGAAATTTTAACGGCTTGTCTAGATCATCGATTACTATTGAATACCATGAAAAAGTAACGAAAAATAAATTATGGCAACAAGCCCATTATTATCAGCTAGAAGCTTGGAATAATATGACGAACAAGGGCGATCGAATAGCGTACGGATTAGTATTATCTTCCTTGACGAATTCTACTTCTATTGGAATCTGGAGGTTGGCAGAAGCCATAAGACGATTACGGTGTGGATTCTAATCTGAAGATATATCACCCTTGATTGTAATTCAAATATTGGAAAAGGTGACAAATTACATTTTCCAACAAAACACAGTAACAGCATATAGCAGCCGTTTATTATCTGAAAAATGCAATTATGGCAGATAATTGCTCGAATTTTCTCTAATTTACCCTAACTTCTAACATAATTGAAAGTCCGATATAAGGTGCAGACATCCACAGATAAGTAATTTAAGAATCAATAGAGTCTCATTCGGAGCATGCCATGGATGTGGAACATTACTGAGGAGAAACTACGGATTTTGTGTCCGAATTTAACTAGTCTTTAGCCTTTACATGGCGGCAGTCGCATCGGAGACCAATGAAATACGCAACAACCTCATTATGGAGATACTCTGAAATACATCAAGATCGGCAAGCGCCCGTTTATGGTCACGGATACATCTCTACACGTCTTTGATTTTTGCTGGTTTTAACGGGAAGTTGTGTAATTCTCAACCGTCTTAAACTTCTGTCGTTCTGGTCGGGAAATGCTAATTTGCGTTATCGTTTTTACTCTACTCAAAGTGGTGAAGTTTTGTGGTCCTTGTGCCATTGAACACTTTGACTGCTATTTGATTAAGATTTTTAAATTATCTTGAATTAATTTTATTGTTTTTACAGTAGCAAGAGTTACCTTATAGATCAGGAATCGCACAAAGGCGTCATCTTGGGATCAGCAAGATTGCGTGAAAAATGGGAAGTACACGTTTGGGAAAGGCTAAAAAACCACACATGGAAAAAAACTGCAGATCTTAAAGGGTTAAATATTTATTTACATTATATCACTGCGTATTTCTTTACACTATCATTTAAGTTTCTCTATTATAATGGGGTGTAATATTTTCCGACAACTCTGTATATATTGAATAAATTTAATGATTATATTCCTATCCACAAAACTTAATTATCATGTCATTTTAAAAGATTTTTCTGCTTTGTTTAAATCTCTTAAATAATTGAGGAAAAGCTGTTTGAAATAAATAGTTGGTATTAGTTTCTCCAGACATGATAAAAAATAAAAATGATAAAAAATAAAGAATAAAAATAATTAGGAATTATTCAATTTGTATAAATTGCAGAATCTTTATAATTTGATAAGTGAAATTATTTAGAACTACTATGTATACTGTCTCTTTGTGAAATTTTCAGAAAAACACAGAAGATTTGTTTTAGATAGTCCAGATAGGCGTTGAATTAAATGACAAAACTTTATAAAAGCCTTTTATGGTGTTTGACTTAGGCTGCAGATACAAGGGTTTACGTGGGATGCCAACTTCGGTAATCGGTAATTCGGAGCCAATTTATATAAAATATTGGACATAGTTCTGGTACACCAGTACCTATCATAATTGTATTTATTTAGTATTGATTGCGTTTCTTGAAATACAATATATTTCATTTAGCCACTTTCCCAACTTACACATTTTTAATATCAGGAGATCATAATTTAACTTTCAGATGAATTCCACCTACTGTGATTAGCACTAGTAGAGTCGGGTATAATTTAAGCTGACTTGTGTCATGACCGCTAAAACGTCTGCACTAAGATTTTATTTGATGCCTAAGAAATGCCAGTAGTTTTTAAACAGTTGCTCTCCTGTAACAGCAATGATGTCGCTAAATAATTATAAAAAAATAGGAAAGATGTTATCATAAAGTGTTGAGATTATTAATTTTAGTGAAATTCTGATTATACAGTGTTCGCCATAAAGCTGGCTACATATGGGAAAGAATTGTATTATTGGCATTTCTAAAAAACTCTATTGGTGGTTCGTTTATGCATGTCTGACAACAAAAAAATACATTTTGACACATGTCATCACCGGTTTGGCAGGACTGTAAAAAATAGTTAAAGGTGGCACCTAAAAATGGATCAAATTGTTAAGATATCAAACAATTTTATTAAGAAAAAGTGCATAGAATACAACAAGGATCCCATATATCAATTTTAAAGAAGATATGAGGAAAATAAAAAACTGCAGATTTAACCCCTACCATTAATTACTATATGAAAAATCATAAATTCTTGTGTCTAATTCACAAATATTCGATTAGTTTCGACAAGAACTTTATGTATTTTAGTTGAATAAAGGTATTTGCATATAAAAAAAGAAACGAACCCCCGATATAGTATTTTTTAGAAATCTCAATAATACAAATTTTTCTCATATGTAGGCAACTTTATGGTGAACACTGTAGGTATATAGGCTCGGGCACAAATGAAACTGATAACAAAAATGAATTGCCCAATTCAGTCAATAATAATGAGAGAAAAATGAATCAAAAACTAATATTGTTACAGTCCAACAAGAACCACAGGGAGGTAGGGGCATTTCTTGCCAGGAAAGGATAGGATCGTAGTATTAGTAAAGGGGAAATGATGTTAGTAAAATAAAATATTTCATATTATAAAAAAAATCTGAAATCTCTATGAGAATAACGAAAATAAATTATTTTTCTTTTAGCGGTAATAAATAAATATTCTGGTTGAAAAATTATATATTATTATTATTAACAATAATTTTAAAACAAATAAATTAAAACAATTCTGAAAGAACAACGCATTGGCACGTTTTCCCAAACACTAAAACACTTGAATATTACACTTGAACAATTTACGACACGTTTTCATAAACAATACACTACACTTGCACAATTTATCTACTCGAGGCACGTTTCACTATTTGTGTATTAATACATAACATAATAAAGTCGATTTTATTGGAGATTAACACGTGCTATTAGTAATAAAAGACACGCTTTTAGGGAAAATAAACTTTTAACAAAACCCGCGGCGCGGCTTAATAAAATAAAAATTTTGGAAAGAAAATTAATAACTTTTAATAGAGCCCAAATAAAATAAAAAGTAGAAGTGAGGAATGAGGTCGAACTCACAACTCCACATTTACATTTATTACTGCTCGAGTATCTTACCTATTGAGCTACGCGATCCTATTTTAATTATTTTCTAAAACGTGTAATATGTACATAGTGGAAAATTGTAAGACTTAGTAGTTTGACGTTCGTTTGACGGATGAATATCCACTATTTACCACTAGAAATAACTTAGATATTTCATATAAAGACGTTTTTCATATTTAAACTGGTGTTAGTTAACGGAAATAAATAATATTCGTCGTCAATCACAGTTTGAGAATCGCTGAGCTTATGACTATGTTTCTCACTCCTCAGTGTACATTTCATATTTTCGTTTCAAACGAATCTTGGTAGACATACATTGACAATGTCTTTAGGCTATTGCTTTAAGTTTGTGTGCATGAGATAGTGAAAACTTATGCTAAACATTAATTCATTCATCGGTCATTTTAAACTGGACCCGGCTCTATTATCTACGTACATACATACATAATACTTACATGTTGAAGAATGGCATGGTAGAGAAAACATTTGAAATATAAGTTTATAGTAATGAGAAATTCACTTTATTTTATTTTCCTTCAAAATAGAAAATACGAATATTCTTTTTATTGGAAGTAACTTTTTACATTAATGTAAATATTGTAACTTTTTTTTTCATTCAAAACGCTTTCGCAGATATTTCATAATTGATGGCCTTCTCTATTTGGTCTCTCTTCCGTCATAATACATTTTGGTTACAAACATAATGATAACACGGTAAGAATTTAAAACGAAAACCATTTAAGTTTTTGAGTTACAACGAGTTATTATTTTATTATTAGTTTAATATATTACACAGCCACACAAACAAAATTAGTCATATACAAATGAAGAGAGAATCCTAATCCATGAAAGCTTTGCAGCCGGAAGTTTCATTTAGTATTTGAAAAATTGATAAGAAAAAAATTTTTTTTCAAACTGCTGTAACTATTACAGTATCAATCCTACAAAAAAGTGAAATTAAGAATGAGAAATAAAATGATTTTCTACAACTTTAGTTCTTATAAATTTTCCGAGAAAACGAACAGGAACGGAGATACAATATCATTCGGGTTTTCCAAGATGTAAACCGAAAGCCAGCATGTATAGTCCCGACTATTTTGTTTTAGACTCTACCATGTCCCCCTTCCACTTTGAGTAAATATCTCGATTCGTGCATTTTTCAAAAACTTTACATTGTTTTCTGTCTATTTACGGAAATTCTAAGGAATAGTATAACTATCATAGTATAAGTACTGTGATAGTTCTACTACAAAAATGTGACGCACAGTGAGTCAAACGTCGATTCTAGATGGCAATAAGACTTATCTAATAATTAACACGCTTTCATTAGCTTCACCTGTATCTATCAATCTATCAGTATAACGGAATCTTTCAACGTAATTTCCACCCACTTCTAATTGTTGTATCATCATGAAACTTGGCAACTGTGTGTAGCTCCGATGACAATACAATATACTATACTCATTTTTATAATAGTGTTATGAATTACACCCCCTTGGAACTGGAGATGATACGCCTATGCCTACTAATTGTGACTGGAAGCTACCAGACCGAAATGGACTTTTCTGGAATGTGGTAAAAGAAGATTCTTGATTGCTTCTAGATGGATCTAGAGAGTCAAATTCGGAGTATATAAGGCGCGATTACCAGCGCGGAAGGAGAAGTTTATTTTAGAAGTGACACGTTCGGTAAAAAGTGAGGTTAAATAAAGTGTAAAGGTTATTTTGAATGTTTGAAGTATTGTATAGGCAGTAAATTATTAAATAAAGTGTTAGTGGTGTTTATCTCTTGTTGAAATTATTTTGAACCCACGAATTCATACAGGGTCTTTCTTAAAAGGTGAATAAACGCAACATTGGTGTCAGAAGTGGAAGGACTAATTTACTGGACATTGTTCGAGGATTATTTTCGAACAGGAAAATAGTGTTAAGTGCGTTTTTAGACATTGTAGAACATTTTTGTTAGGACATTAGTGATAGTGACTAAATCCGTTGAACTAAGAAGAGATAAAGACTGAACAAGACTTTCATGTAGTTATTAAGTGCATTTTCGTGAACTTTCTAGAACTTTTCTATTTGGACAGTAGTTTACATAAAAGACTTTGTCGTGATGTTTTGCGATTTCTCTGGACAATTCCATTACCGATATTGACGTGATTATTAAATTTTGTTGATAATTATATGCCGGTAACAACCAGAAGCATGGCATCCGAACAACAAATGCAGGACTTTATGGCCCAAATGCAAAAGATGATGATGGATCAGGAAAGGAAGCGCCAGGAAGAGAGAGAAGAACAGGAAAGAAAGCGCCTGGAAGAGAAAGAAGAACGGGAAAGAAAGCGCCAAGAAGAGAAAGAAGAACAGGAAAGAAAAGAACAAAAACGTCAAGAAGAATTAAGAAAAATGTTTGAGGATCAAGAACGAAGACGTCAAGAGGAGAAACAAGAAGAGGACAAACGACGTCAAGAGGATAAACAAGAACAAGGGAAACGACGTCAAGAAGAGGAGAAACGCCGTCAAAAGGAAAATGACGAACTAAAGAAAATTCTAGAAGACCGTGCAAGGACGACTGCAAGCACTGCCGCCATGTGGAGAAACAGCAGCGCACGGGAGTAGTCAACACTTTTAAAATAGACGTGCCGGATGATTGGACAACTGAAGCCCTGAGACAAGAACAACTGAACGATGCAGAGATTGGGGCTATATTGAGAGCAAAGGAAAAAGGAATTCGACCAGAGTGGAAGGATGTTTCGGACAAAGCAGTTGGATTGAAGGCGTTGTGGGCGCAGTGGGACTCACTGAAGGTCGTGAACGGGCTGTTGCGGAGAGCATGGGAAAGCCCGGATAGGAAGCAGGTGGTTATGCGTCTAGTGATTCCCAGGTGTCGAGTAGCGAAGGTGCTTCAGGAAGTGCACAATGGAACATCCGATGGACACTTCGGTGTTAACAAGACCCTGAAGAAAATACGAGAACGATTTTATTGGATAAGAAGTCGTCAGGATGTGGAGGCTTGGTGTCGCAAATGCAAGATTTGTGCAGCCAGTAAGGGACCACAGACTGGAAGTAAGGGTGAAAAGAAGCAGTTCAGCGCCGGAGCTCCTTTCAAGAGGTTGGCTAATGATATAGCGAAACCATCACCAGCCAGTGACCGGATGAAGGCTCGATACGACCGGAAGGGTAGTTCAGAAGGGTTCAAGACAGGAGACCTGGTTTGGCTGTACAACCCACAGCGGAAGAAAAGAAGGTCACCAAAACTTCAACCACCTTGGGATGGACCGTATACTGTTATTACCCGAATTAATGACGTCGTCTATCGGATTCAACAAAGCAAAAAGTCCAAGATGAAGATCGTGCATTTGCACAGGCTGGCGAAATACATCGATGATTCTGAGTTGCCTGATCTGGACGATCAGGCTTAAGGAGGGGGCAGTGTTATGAATTACACCCCCTTGGAACTGGAGATGATACGCCTATGCCCACTAATTGTGACTGGAAGCTACCAGATCGAAATGGACTTTTCTGGAATGTGGTAAAAGAAGATTCTTGATTGCTTCTAGATGGATCTAGAGAGTCAAATTCGGAGTATATAAGGCACGATTACCAGCGCGGAAGGAGAAGTTTATTTTAGAAGTGACACGTTCGGTAAAAAGTGGGGTTAAGTAAAGTGTAAAGGTTATTTTGAATGTTTGAAGTATTGCATAGTCAGTAAATTATTAAATAAAGTGTTAGTGGTGTTTATCTCTTGTTGAAATTATTTTGAATCCACGGATTCATACAGGGTGTTTCTTAAAAGGTGAATAAACGCAACATTGGTGTCAGAAGTGAGATTTTAATAAGAGGATTTTTCGGAAGTGTTGAGAAGACTGGGACGGTATTCTCGGAGTTAGTGCTAACACAGGAAGGACTAATTTAGTGGACATTGTTCGAGGATTATTTATGTTTACAGGGTGTTTCTTAAAAGGTGAATAAACGCAACAATATGTTCAAAATGGCCGCCGCTCCAAGATGGTGGATTATCATTTTCTTTACAACCCCCTTGATATGGGTATCAAAGGAAAGGGCGTGACAAGTAGAAAACAAATATATCATCAAAACTTAAAAATTCAAAATCGTGGCGTCAACATGGCGGATAGGTTTTATCAATTATCCACGGATTCGACTGAAAATCGGTATCTGTGGGTTATCGAGGTTCCAGATTAGAATTATCTGGTCCAAATTTTTAATACTAAAAAATAAATAATAAATAATAGTTTAAAAAAACTAAAGAAATACGGTTTAATAGCAAACCGAAATAAAAAGTAAAAAATGATACAATACAATAATACAATATAATACAAAAAAGCGTGGGGTGCTTGATATTAACTGGTACAAATATATAATAAGCACCCCATGCTTTTCTGTATTGTATTGTATTATTTTCTTACTTTTTGCTATTAAAGCATGTTTTTTCAGTTTTTTTAAACTACTGTTTTTTTGGTTTCGTTCTTTGTCCCCAATTATTATTTTAATCCGCTAGGAGGGAAAGAGGGCTCGGGTTAGACACGAATATATCATAATAAATTTAACAAACAAAAAAAACGAAATAAAAGATGGCATTTATGCAAGAAAATAAATCAAAATTTAAAGCAACGGTGAACTAAGTATTCTCTTAATTGTCGTGTGTTTCAATAATAATTGTAAGCGTCTCTACTATGTTGTTAAATTTTGTTCTTATTATACTCTGCACTTTTCTAAAACCGGTAATATTGCTCGAAGAGAAAACATGTTCATATCACTGTCACTAACACAGTCGAATTCTGAACAACTTTTAAAATGTCCGTCCGTCCGTCTGTCTGTTCGTCCGTCACGTTTCTTGTAAGCACGATAACTTAAGAACAAAAAGTCCGATTGTATTGAAATTTGGGCTGTAAGTTAGTGTTGGCTAGTGGAAGAACTCTTTTGTGTATGAACAATATCAATCAATAAATAAAAAAGTTATGAATTATTTAAATTATGAAAAAAATGTATATTTTGTAATTAAATAAAAAATGTCTAAAACTAATATTATTTAGAAAATAAAGCTGCGACGAGTATCCTATAGAATGTACAACAATTATATAAACAGTACAGTAAATCGGTGAAGAGTATAATGGTTAGCTTGTTTTATTTTCTCATCTAGTGTGCTGACACATAAGTCAGATATTCCCAGATATAGAGGGAGAATAAAGTTAACGTGCCTAATTCCGAAAATTAACTTTTCACATTCTCTGTGAATGGTAAGACCACATAAAATGTGAATTGCATGCTTTTGTATTTGAAATATTCGGAAACTGTGGGATGAGTGACCCCAATATATTATTGAATATATAATAAAGGAGTGGCAAAAGTTAGCTATGAATCGTGTGGAAATAGATAATACAGCGAATATTTTATATTACGATTTGATTTGGTCCACTTTTCACTAAATTTATTAGTACAATTTGGTAAAATTTATGTAATTCTTTTAATCTGTAATTCTTCTGCAATTAGTTAAACCAGTTTTTGTGAAAACGTAACGTATATTTGCAGAATTCTTTATAAATCGAACATTGCACCAAACTTTAAAAAATCTCTGAAATTTACCTGTACTTAGCTATGACTAAATATGCTTTAATTTACGTTAGTATTGTCGACACAATAGTGAATCTACTAGGTGTGTTTAAAGTGTGTTAATGATTTTGTTTTGAATTGCAAATAATAGAAATAATACTTGGCAAATATAAACATGAAATAGAAGTGTAGGTAAAAATACCCATTGGGAGTTATTGCTAGCTAAAATCGTCTTTTGACGTACTGTGATGGTCTTATGCAAATGTGTTTGTAATTACTTCCACATACACGTAGTGGATTGGGAGTATAGTAATCGTAAAAAACTTTTCAAAAATTTTGTTTTGTTGAAGTAGGCTTAAAATGTCATAAATCGCCGAGATTTTAAATTTGAGCAAAAAAAATCTGTCGGTTGGTCTGTAACTTCTTTTGTGCGCACGTTTTCTCACGAACGGTTGAAGATATTGACTTGAAATTTGGTACACATATTTATCATGACGAGATCTGGGACCAGAATATATTTTGCGCTAATTCCGGCGAAGGGTTGGAGGTTAAATACGGGATAATAAATAAAGTAAACTGGTAAGAGTATTGAAATTTGGGATTCGGTGTATATACTAGGAACCAGGGCCTCAGATTTTTTATAGCATTTTTCACCCCATCCACCACCCCCATTACATCATTACAGTACGGGGGCCTTCGAGCAAAATTTCTTGTCATTGCGACATGGACAAATCAATAAATAATGAATAGTTTAAGGCAAAACTTTTTTATGTAAGGTAAGATTCTGGAGCGTTGCGAATGCGGTGGAAAACAAAAAAAAACCTGTAATTTTTTTATAGCACTTCGTCCGTTTTCAGTGGATTTCTATTTAAAATGTAAGAGAAAACACCAACCCATGAAGAAAGGAATTTTTTTGCCTTGCAGAAACCTGATAAATGCAGTATTAGTTGTTAAAAAAAATTACTTAACTGAGTTACAGCGATAGGGCTGAAACCTGTTTTAGATGGTTGACCAGGGTCTATACATCCTAAAAAACGCCTAACAGGACATATTCCGTGGTGCACGGTTGTGGAAAATGAAATGAAGTCGTCTCTTACGCTAGTACACCCAAATCAATTTTTAGATCGTAAAACTACGGATTTTAAGATGCTTTTTTTAAATAGCATGTTCGCTCTGAAATTCTCTATCAATACCTCCAGTCGAATTTTTGATTTTCTTTCCCAATTTTTATAGTTTTCATTGATAAACGTATTTTGAATGAAAATATGGTCACAAATTCATAAATATTATCGATATTTTAAATTTAAATTTTGATTTCACAAATGAGCAAATGATCTGTCAAATTGTTTATTTTCAAAATTTAAAGTGCTAAACTGTTCATTTCCAATGGATTTAGGAGATACTTAAATATATTATATTTATGCTTTTGGCAGCTGTCAAATTTTTAGTGAACTTAATGAAAATGCCATTTCTTACATATTTTAAAAAGTTAAAACCCCGCTAGTTCAAGACTCCGGATAATCCATACTGTTGTTTTGAGTCAGATTGTATAAACGTATTATAGCAAAAAATTATTAGATGAAAAATTCCTTTTTAGATTTCGTTTTTCCGACTAATGTAAAATCACATTTTACAAGTACTGACTCTTACGGGCAACAATCAAATCATCTGTTTTATTTTTTCATGATTGTTTCGTTTGAAAATCCTCAAATTACATAAAAAATGGGCGTGTCGCGATGACAAAATTTTCCACTTTAAAATTTAGTGAGAAATTTTCCAATTTTCTCTTCACTCGCCGCTTGCGCAAGGCGGAAAATGTCCGTTCAAATATTTATAGAGTTCCATACATCCTACTTTAACACATTTTACATGTTCATTATTGTTTTACGATCGTTTAGCAACCTTGAAAACTTCCGTCGTACAGGACTTTTTTCTTGATTTGGGTATAAACTGTCCGAGAAAGTTTGGAATCTTCATGTCGCGATAAAGCTAGAAATCCTGGACGAGAGCTTCTGTACTATTAAAACTGACAAACTAAGATTGAGATATTCACTTGAATTTTGGTACACGTGTATGTTATAACGAAATCTGAAATTGGATTATAGTTTGAGATGATTCTGTTGAAGGGTTGGGGGTTATATGGGGGAAAATAAGTAAGTTGGTAAGAGTAGATACATAAACTTGGAAATTGGTGTATATACCAGCAGTTCGGGACTCAGATTTCTTTATAATATTTTTATAAGTAAGGCAAGCTAATAAAAGTATAGAAATTTCATATTTGGCGTATATTCTAAAAGTCAACGTCTCAAATTTTTTTATGACATCTGCCTCATAGTTATTTGAGACACAAGTGTAAAAAGTTTTTACAAGTGTGTCTTACAACGTTTTATCTTCGCTCGTGTCAATTATTGTAAGAAATTGGCAATTTTTCATGAATATTTGTAAAACTGTATCAACCTTTCGTAAATGTTACTTTGACGGTTAGTATTATTCGGGTTGTAGTTGAAGTCGCCATTCTAATTTTGTTACTTCATGGTCGTGACTGAAAATCTATGATGATAGTAAGTAAGGAAATGATATGATAAATAAACTGGCGTAGTTGAAGTCGCCATGGTTGTTCTTGAATGTTTTAATTAAAATATCAAGTTAATAATGTTTAATGATGATTGTACTAATGTTGTGGCGTTGTTTTGTAAGGTTTTAGTTTGCCCAAGTCGTTCAAGTGTGGGCCACCCTACGAGCGACGTGGTTAGCGTCACTGGTGTAACCTGGCTAGCACAGCAAAGATACGGAGAGCTAAAGGGCATGGAGTTCAAGGCTTGGGCGCCATTGATTACTGAGTGTAATCAAGGAAAATTGAAGATAAAGATAAACCAAAGACAAAAGTTACATATGTACAATAGAACTATATTACAAAATATTATATTACAAAAACAATGAGCTATCACAGCATCAGCGATACTGTATAGAAAAATATCACCAAAATATGTACAAGATAAACTATATTACAAGATACACTATATTACATATTGCTCAACAGCAAGATAAACTTGAGGTATTTACGAGATAAAAAAACTATATTACAAAAGATACATCTCGTAACTTTACCTCAATACTAAAAATCATATATTACAAAAGATATGAACATTTACGAGATTTAAACCGAACTATAATACAAAGGTATCTCGCAAACGATCCGACAAACAAACTATATTACAGCATTAGATATACTAAAATATTTTACAAAGATAAGATAATAAAACTTAGCTAATAGAAGATATGCTATTTCACTCGAACTTGATATTTATTTGAGCCTACCAGTATATAGCCTCCCCGCTACGTAATGTCAAATACTCAAAAACGGAACACCCTAAATTATTATATAACCATAAAAAAATAATACTAGAACTCATCTCTAGCAAATAAAATACGGGACACCCCAAGTTATATAACCACAAAAGATAATACACATTTCACCGCGCCCCGAACATCCGAATTCTTTTAAATAAATAATCCACATAAGTGATGCGACTTGACGAGTCAAATCTAGGAAATATCAGAACACACGACGCGTATTATGTGCAAATAACTGACGTGTCTAACCATTGAGACACATCTAAAACAAAAGTACTTTGACACAGCGAATTTGCGATACTGG
Source organism: Stenurella melanura (assembly GCA_963583905.1). Classification (NCBI taxonomy): domain Eukaryota; kingdom Metazoa; phylum Arthropoda; class Insecta; order Coleoptera; family Cerambycidae; genus Stenurella; species Stenurella melanura. The sequence continues at coordinate 90,184,823 of OY757314.1, read as the reverse complement.
CAAAATTCAAACAATATCACGTTATCAAGCAACTACGATTACGTTAAATGTTGAATACAAGAAATCGATACTACGAAGAAATATTTGCTACAGCGAATTTAAGATATAAATAACTACGATGAAATATTTGTAACAACGAATTTAAGATATGAGTGACTACGAATTAATGTGTAGCACTAGATATGCGAAAATAATCACTTTTACAGGTAATAATCAAAGGTACTTATCTTTTATTATAATATCCTGATGAGAGAAATTCCTAAGTATGCCCCTGTCCTCCGATGATAATAGATTATAACCGTTGGGTAGTTAAATGGTGCATGATCTCCATTTTGCTCTAGCGAGATGTCACATGTCGTACCATTCCACTTTGAAGGTTATGAAATCGTAGAGGCGTGCTATGCTCGAATAACATAAATAATTTCTTCGCCCAGGTTTTCGTATGCTTGATAGAAAATCTTAAGTAAAAAGATAAACGTAGTATTCTTATCCCCAAAAGTTATCAAGAAAACGTATATAAAAACGTAGTATCAACATAGAACGTAGATAATTTTGCTTAAAGCAAAGGTGTAACATTAAGGTCACTTCGACGTTGAAATGAAATTAATAATTATATAAAAAAAATAAAAGAAAGAAAGAAAGAAAGAAAGAAAGAACCTAAAACAATATGTTTAAATGTTAGATGGTATTTAACAATATATAATTATTTAACTATTACCTTATACGTCTATAAGGTTCCTCTCTACTAATATCCCCGTTAGGGTCTTACAAAATTTCTATTACGTCCACCTCGAAGGACGGCTAGAGTGAAAGAGAAGGAATTTAGTCTAACGCGGCGTATTTTGACATATGTTTCGGACCGACAGTAACGTGGCTCCGCCCAAAAAGTAGTTCTGTTTAAATTATGAAATATTAAGTTAGCTAAAGGATCTATATTGTTACTGATAGTTCTACGTTTCATGTGAATATCCGACTTTATTATAAATACTCGACTCAACTTCATTTTTCAGTCAGTTTGATCTATTTATTTAATTTAATTTGAATATTATCGAGCGTGCGCTGTTTAATATACTGATGCGTAAGCATAAGCTACTACCAACCTCTCATCTGTCCAGAAATGTTCGTTATAGTACCAGAGCATAGGAGAATAAAATGTTTGATTATTAAAATTTTTCTAATAATTGTTAGAAAATGTAACGAAGGATGCTTTTGCGCATTCCGCCCGTTACAATGTAGAAGAGTTTCAAAATACTTCCCCAGAAGTTATGAGGATGGTACAACATCAACTTTAATACCTGAGAAGTCACGAAAACCATATGAGTTGGTGTATAAACGATTCAACGATTGGTGTATTTTGAAGATAGTGAAGAATCTTACGGAACATGTGTTCCTTGCGTATTTTTCAGAAAGAGCAAAGCATATAAAATCTTCAAGTCTTTGGTCGGAATATTCAATGGTGAAAGCTTTACTGATAGCTGAAAACGACATCGATCGAAACAGTTTTCTAAGTTAAGCGCTTATATGAAGCGGTAGTCTGTAGGATGCCATTCCAAGAAATCTAAAGTGTTTAGCAAATATGAAATATACACAATTTGTAAACGAAGCACCTAATGATAGATATTTAATGGTGAAGGTTGTAGCAATTCTTGGCATTGCCGGTGCATGCAGAAGAGACGAGTTTTATAAAATGAGCGTTGGTGATGTGCAGGATATTGATTATATGTTGATAGTGAGAATTCCAACATCAAAAACAAATAAACCTCGAACTTTTATTATTAGCCGTAAAACGAGAGACTTGGAAAACATGGTTGAAATTTATAGAAAATATTCCACTCTTAGGTCACCAGCAACAAGACATGATCGACTCTTTGTGAACTACCGCAATGGAAAGTGTTCTGTTCAGCCGATGGGTATTAATACCTTTGGGAAAATACCAAGCGAAATTGCGAGATATCTTGGGTTGCCCAATTCACATGAGTATACTGGTCATAGTTTCAGAAGGTCATCTGCCACTATGCAGATCCAGGAGGGCATTCCTACAGCTGAAGAGGCATGGTGGCTGGAAGTCATCGACGGTGGCAGAATCTTAAGTTGAAGAATAAATTAAAAACAAAATTGAGATATCACATTAAATTCTGCAAAAGAACTATCTGGGGAAGCAAGCTCAAATGATGCCATTGACGCTAATGATATACTGCCTAATACATCGAGGAGTCACGAGTTGTCTAGAATTTATATTGAGAATTGTGCTAATTGCAAAGTAGAAGAAAATATTGTTGAAAATTAATAATGAATAAAATGCTGTTGTCCTTACCGACACATTTTTTAGAAATCGTGCAATAAATTTTTTTATTGCAGTTTGTTATAAAAGGCCACTTTTTACACTGGAAATAATGAAAAAAACTGTTACTTTTTACACGATCGTAGATAAAATATATTAAAGTTTTATTACTAATTATTTACACATACTAGATTGCAAATATAGTCAACATGTTTTCCTTTAAAGAGACGGATGGGAAATATGGATGTAGAAGTAGTGATTCCTTAGACAGCAGTTTTTTTAAATCTACCTACATCGCATAGCTCAGCAGTAGCACCCGATTATTAACTGAATTAATTTTCCGGGAGGTTCCAGCTTCGTTACAGTAGCTTTCCGTTTTTTATGTAACTTCTATTTATAGATTTTAATTCTCCAGGTACGACAGTATGACAGTATTAATAGCATTGCAATATAGTCCTTTCCCATAAAAACTATAATGATACTGTGAAATCAGGCCCATGTCTCTTTGTTATCGTCCAATATCTAGGATTATTTGTAAGAAATAAAACTAGTTTACAGATATAAGTGTATACAATGTATAGAGTTAGTAAAATACGTCAATACTGTACGCAAATAAACATAAAATACCTGCAGCCACTTCCCATTTCGTGTATTCAAAAAACGAAAGGGATAAGGGATACGAGAAGCTGAGCTTTTATTGTTGTCTATTAAAATAATCCTAAATTTAAGAGTTTTCCCTCCCTATAAATCCCGTTTATGTGTGGATTTCTCAGCATGCCACATTCATTTATCCTTCGCTGGAACAACGCAGCGCTCAAGCTTTTTGATGTTCTCACAAAGTTCGTTTACTCTTTGTGATTGAACTTAACTTGATTTCACTTAAACTGTTTGCAAGTTTATACCCACATTGCCCTTTACATATCATGCATACAAGAAGGAACTACGGTGCCTTATCGGGTTTGTGTGTAACTAGCAATTCAATTAAATTTAATAATAACTCAATTATTCCATATTTAACGGGGCGTACAAAATCAGTTATCATTGTTTAGAATATAATTTAAAATTGGCAATAAAGAGACATGATAGTTATTTATAAAATAATATTAAACGAATATTTCTTGTTAGCGTAAACATTTTTTCGGAACGAATATTAAGTCAGTTTTAAAATAACCAATGAGTATTATTCTCCTCAAAATAAATATTAACCGCATTTGTTTAAATCGTTTCTAAGCATCAAGGCCCACTTCTCCCGCTAACTTTCCAACGACTCAATTCCTCGGAAGGTACTCGTATTGGACATTGGCTACTTTTAAACATTTTTGTGATTGTTTTAGTTTCTCTTGAATACCTCAGCTTTCTTACATCAGAGTGAAATTTAAGAAATATTCGAATATAAATTCTCTACGTAGTAGGGGATTCAGAGATCATTTATTTTCAGCCCTACGTGTCTCTTGGACATACATTTGAAATTAGGTCTATATTATTTATTTATTTATTTATTTATTTACAACTATCCAACAGTCAAGGACCAATTACAGGATAGGCAAAGTGTAACATACAATAGTTATAATTACATTCTAATATAATGGGCTTGTTCGACATTTTTTTTTATTTCACAAATCGAAAGTGCAAGTATAAACTAATGGATCTGCAAACAATCTTATTCACACGTTTAGTATCTTAAAAACTATTACAAATTTCCATCTCGCGAAAATGGGGCGTGGCCAGGCGCTACGTCACTATACGCATAGACTCGGCGATCTCAATAGACTTGATGCTCCTTATTGGTTATAATTATAAGTGTTTTCGAAGTATTGTTTGTTTTGCTTACTACTTGACAGTAGGGGAGTACAATTTGGTGAAATGTCAAAAAATTACAATTTTCTCTCGCTCCTGCCAGAACGAATTTTCGATTTCGACCCTGCAATTTACGATTATAATTCATCGCCGACCTTTTCCTTTCCGTAGACATATAGAACGAACTTCCACTCGACGTATTTATTTAGTTACCAGCGTTTAAAAATTCCATGTTTTTCGACTTTTCAGGTTAAATTTGAAAGGTCCCAGAAAGCCATTTTTCTTACTTCACTTGCGTATAGTGACGTCACAAATGAGCGCTCGGTTTTTGCAATTATTACTAAATTCAACTCTTTATATCTCGAGAACGGAAAAAGTTAATAATACGATATTTTAAGTGTATAATGAGAATATCGAGTACTATATGAAAAAGTATAAAAACCATATAAAAAGAATATCATGGAACAAGCCCATTTCCATTGAAATAGGGTACGTACATTTCAGGTAAAAGACAAGAACATTATGACATTATGACATGACATTATGGCAAGCAAAAATCAAATGATAATTACATACTTATGTAATTATGTATTCCGGTATATATATCCAGACATATATACCTATATACGCGCATACACACAAATATTTAGTAAGTCCAGATATATAATGTAAGTATATCCTATTTATAACCTAATTGTAAATATCATTTTCTCTTTAAATATAGTTTTTATTTTAGACAGAGAGGTGTTAAATACATCAATATTTTGTTGCACTGACGAATAGTTCTTACGTATTGTAAAAACTGGCGACGATTCAAGTAACCGTGTACGAGGCGTAGGTTGATTGAAGGTTTCAAGATGTCTATAACTGGGACAAGGAACATTTAAATTAAGCTGGCTTAGCACTTCTGGGCAGTCGATTATGGAATTCAATAATTTATATAGAAGAATTATGGAATGAGCTTGTCTACGTGTATCTAGAGAAACCATGTCATATTATAGCAATAAGACGTCATGGGCGTAACCAATTGGAGGGTAGGTACCAGTTATTTTAAAAGATACAAATTTTAAAAATTTCCTCTGTACGTTCTCGAGCAAATGTACTTGATGTTCATATCTAGGATACCATATTAGTGAGGCATACTCCAAATGAGAACGAACAAAAGCGTAATAAAGAGACATTAGTACTTCGCGTGAGCTAAACTCTTTTGAATTACGCATGATGAATCCTATGTTCTCATTGGCTTTGCTGAGAATTTCATGAATATGTTTACTGAAATTTAATTTGGGGTCAGAGGTGACTCCCAAATCTTTAAAAGAACTTGGACGTTGCAGACAGGTGTGGTCCAAACTATAAGGAAATATAATCGCGTTCTTCTTGCGATAGAATGACAAAATATTACACTTCTTACTGTTAAGTGACAGACTATTTTTTTATACACTATCTACTCATGCTGTCAAGATCATGTTGTAAGTTAATACAATCGCCTATGTCCGAGATTGAGCAGTAGATCTTCATGTCATCTGCGTACAGTAGATGCTTCGTATTAAGATTGTGTGTGATGTCATTTATGTATATATTAAATAGCAGAGGACCCAAGACCGACCCTTGTGGCACGCCAGAAGTTGAGTTTAGATTTTTGGATTTGTAGCCTTTGTGTTCAATAAATTGTAGTCTGTTGATGAGGTATGACTTAAAAAAAGTGATCAGATTGAGTGACAAACCAACACCATCAAGCTTCTTCAGCATTACACCATGATCTAATCGATCAAATGCCTAATTATGTAAAATTGTCTGATAAATCCATTTCCTCCGGGCTATTTGTGATATAGGCTTGCATTCATCCCCTATGTTAATTTATACCTCTTCTTGGCGATACACGATACCTTCAAAATTTGAACGGCCGTACAGGCATTTGAAAAAGTAAGAAGCTGCTACCGTAAATTGACACACATCTGCTTGTTGAGGACATCGCTTAAAATTACAGAAGATTCAACAGTCGATAAAGTAGTTGCTGTTCCACCGATAAGCATTCCTACGGTTATTAACTAACGTCATTTGCCAAAATGTGGAGATGAGTCAAACATTTCGTAGCAATATAATTCTGCAGACTCTGCTTATTCCTAGGGTTAGACATACAATTCCATTCAGGAATATTAGTTTTATCTCCAATTTCAAATTTCGCCGATAATTTGGTTATATGTCGCGTCGGGCTCTTTCATAATCTTTTATTTCATGTTCGTATCTATCCCCAACTAATATTTTGCAATTGGCATATCTGGGACCGTGGATAATATTTCTTAGATACTGGAAATGTATATCTTCATAAAGATCATACCAAACTTATAGCATTCTAAGTCGTAAAACAGAGAAGTGCTCGATCTAACAAAGACAAGACGTTCGTTTACTGGACGAGAACTTGAAAATAGGTATTAGAATTTTACTTTTACACCAAAGATACAGCTGATAATTGCTGTAGAGATAACTCAAAGATTAAATTGGATTGGTTGAAGTCTTACTGATTACTTCTTGTTGGTTAAATCTTATCGAACAACAGGCATGTACACCTGCCTGTAAACAAAATAGTACATTATTATTTATTATCTAAATTGCCGCCTACTATGCAAACAAAAACCAAAAGTAAAATTGGACGCCGGAACTTTTGACTCGAAACGCTGCCAGTACCGTTAGAATTATTGAAATAAATGGACATAGACAATTTTATGGAGAATTAAATTTTCTATAAAAAAGTCAATGGTAGCATATGTCTATCTTCAATAATTTAGGCGTGAGAGTGATTGAAAGTTGAATACAAAATTTACAATTGTCCAGTGCGCAATTTTCAACCATCCTCGCGCCAAGAGTATTTAAGATAGACATATGCTACCACTGACTTTTTTATATAAAATGTAATTTTCTATAAAATTTTCGAGTCAAACGAGCCGGCGTCCAATATTTCGGAGAGGCTCGCTCATTGAAAAAGTCCCTGAAAAAAACCGTGGTGTAAAGACAGTTTCTCCAAAAGTGGAAGCTAAGCATTCGGCAGTGTTGTACTTCTCTATCTTCGTCGTACATCTGCATGGCGTCGTAGTGCAACGAAAAGTATATTGTATTTGATCGGTAAATTTCTAAAATAGTAAATGTTGCACATAGAGAAATAATTGGTTGCAGCTTTTGATAAGACTGTAAGAAGAATAATTGTGACAATAATAATAACAGCAACAATGACAATGAACGTGACAGTGCACCAGCAACGGCAACAGTATGGGCAAAGACGATAGTTTTGTCGGTGGCAAACACATGATAATAACAATGATAATGCCATTGACGAGGACATTTAATACGACAAAGATAACGAAAATGGCAAAAACAATGAGAACGACGAGAGCCACGAGAACAACAAGAATAACGAGAACGGGAGTAGCAAGAATAGCATTACCGACGACGGCGACGAAAATGAGAGCGAACACAGGGGCGAAGATGAGGGCGAAGACGAATGGGAAGAAAAATATAAAGGCGATGACATTAGTACTAACAACAAGGATAACAATCCTTACTAATCAACCACTCTATAAATACACACTCTCAGCAGTCTGTACATAGGTACATCGGTACAGACCAATCCAGTCAGACAAAACTATAGACCCCAATTATCTTAATCGAAAGGAAAGACAAGAAGGCCACAATAATTGACATTGGATGCCTCTTAACCGGCAACCTGCGATAATAGAGGCAAAATGTAATAGCAATTACTAAAACGTGGCGATCGAGTTTTGACATATATGGCGATTAGAGGAAATTCGAACCATGTCAATCATAACATCAGCTGCAGGTGTCATTAGAACTAGGTTCTTGACATACTAACCAGCTTACCTTGGCTAGAATAATGTATTAAAATATAGAAATATGCAAATGATGGATGCTTATCAAAGCTTTAAGAAGAAATGCATTTTCCATTTTAACGGCTGCAACATAGGTTTGATTTAATTTATTGCATTCTGTGTCGATTTGGAATTTTCAGGATAAGTTTTTTGCAATCACATGAAGCAGAAAATTGACACATCATAATTTTTTTTGCTACAGTTATATAGTGGTATCGTCAGCAAGAATCTTTACTGATCCACTTTCTACGTAGTTTGGCAGATCATTGAAGTATAAAATAAATAGCTAAGGACTTAGTACTACCCGTTGTGGAATATCTCGAGATACACTAATTTGCTATAAAAGTGAGTGCTGATCCTTATAATCATTTTCCTATTTAATAAGTAAATGTGAGCCAAATTCAGAGTATTGTCCCACATACTGAAGTTGTAAAACATAAATGTAATATATTCTACATCTAAAATATCAAATGTTTTGGATACATCGAATTACAACATGACCACATATTTGCCATTATCTGAATTAAATCGTAGCAATATCTACTGATTCACTAACTCTAATACCATGATAGCACGGTGTGAGAATATGATATTTCTCGATAAATACTGATAATTGGCCATAGATAACCCTTATAATTTTAGACAGGTAGCTAACCAAAAAATTCTTGGGAAGCAAAATTTTTCGATTAAGTGATTTATCAAGTGTCTTAAAGATAGTGATAAAATATGTGATAAAATAATTGAGAACTGAGCTTCAAGAATGTTTATAAAATCCCAAATTTCTGGACTCTTCTAGCTTATTTTATTTATATACCTCCATTTACAGATGTACTCAATGAAATGAGCGCAAAATATAATCAGGTTATTTCAGTATGATACATGCGTGTACCTTTCAAGCCAATGTGTTATTTTTATATGGTTAGACCATTTAATAATGGCAGATATGATGAAAAAATTTGAAATGTTGGCTTCTAGTATGTATACAATATCCCAAGTTTCTGGGTTCTTACTAGCTTCCTTTACTTATTTAACTCAATTTACCTCTAAGTAATATAATTCAGTTCCATATTTCATTATAATACGTATCAAATTTCAAGTCAATATCTTAAATCAGAGTGACAAACGTACATAATTTTTTGTCCAAATTTAAAATCTCCATGTTTTGTGACAGTTTAAACCTATTTTTTTTAAAATAACTTGAAATTTATTTACAATTTCTATACTTCCACTTCACTATGTGGATCTGGAAGTAACAGTGTTTCGTTGATAAACTCGAACCTTTTGTACCTTATGGTTATGACAAGTTGCACGTTCGTTAACTGCCAAATCAAAAATTAATTTTAGGTGGTTTAGTGAGACAGATAGTTAACTTGTTTTGATTACCGAGGGTGCTAGCAGACATTTCAAGAGACCTTCTTAGATACATGTTTTACGGATGTATCCTGAAGTCAAATTAAAAATTATTAATAACATAAATACCCACGTACATAAAAATAACGAATTTCTTGTTTCCCATGTGCGCAAATACAGATCCACATCATCTAATATCAGAGTATAACCTTAATTAGCAGTCAACTATTTATACATTTAATAAATATTTCTTTATATTACATTTTACTTTGTTCTTCGTTGATGTTCCATTAACTTTCACGTGCCTTGCTATTTATTCCTGAATTCTGTCAATTGATTTTGGCTGGCGCCCAAAAGCTTACTAACATTTCATCTCCTATATAATGGTTATATTGAAAAAACCAAAAGATGCGACCTTGCTCTCGGCTTGCCTCCGATATACAGTGTGAAAATAAAGAAACGCACAAACTTCATATCTTTGGTGTGTGTTATTTTTCAAAAAAATTCTCGAACAGGTCGATTTTAGCTTTGTAAATGCTACATTCTGTCATTATACCAAGATTTATGACGTCATTGGTTTTCGAGTTATGACGCCATCACAATTTTTTTTAATGGAAACAGACATTTTCGTTTACTGTTTTTGGTGGTATATCATTTAGCTTTCTGGTGATATAAAAAAATAATATTACCTGACCCAGTCTTTTGGAAAAGTAACATTTTATGTGAAAATAGCTTACTTCTCGCAAATTCACGAGTAATGTTCCACTTTCCTATGGACTGATAAATCTTGATGCCTACATTTTTGCTTTAACTAGCATGAAAACTTTTGACATAAAAACAAAACAAAGAAAATAATAAAAAAACCAATCACCTTAACAACAGAGAGATACAGGCCTTTTTGTGTAAAGTTGCAACCACAACTTCTCAGCTGGCTGCTGAGGAAGCTATGAAAACGTAGCAACCGGTTAGCTCAGGGCTGGTCGAGGGTCACTAGGTGGCGAGAAGAGTTATATATTTTTGTTTCTTAACCATTATTTGCTTGTGAAATTTACCAAACAAAACTTTAATAAACTATAAAAATTTGGACGCCAGCGTATTCAGTAAATAACACTCTTGCAAACTTTATCAGGGGGAGAAAACAATCAAAATCAAATATAAAACAAATAATAGATTAACAGTATAAAAGATTGAAAATTTTACAACACTTTACAAATGACTACAAATATGATTTTTTAATTAATTAACAGACAAAAAATTTAGTTATAAAAAAAATTAAATTTGAAGATTAACAAAAAAAAATTACAAAAGGAAACGATCAACTGGTTTACAAGTTATCTTCTGACCAAAAGTTGAATTTTGCACGTAAATTTGGCTACTTAGCTTAGCGGAGACGTGGAATCCAGACGAGGCCTGTTTCTGAAGATGGCCGCGGGTACCCGGGAAGTAGGACGTAATATTCAGGTCCTAACAACGCTGATTTCCAGGAGACGCTGCGTTGGAATGATATCCAATACTTTTAGCATAACTCCAAATATTCAAGTTATGCCTTGTGCCTTGCTTCAATGGTGGTTTGGTCCAGATCCAGGATTTTACCAATCCACAAAGTATCGATAACTTTTTATTCCTGGCACGTGTGGAACCTCAGTTTTGTGACCCTTCTGAGACAGTGTAAAACTAGTGAATGTAATGACACGTTTAAGTGGAAGAGAACGCGAAGAGCTTTTGATGATGGTTGGATATGGCGATAGGCTGAGAACTCATCAGAAAGCATGTGATGTTTTCAATGCCAAGTATCCCGAATAGCAAATTTCTAGATCCACCGTAAGTAGATTGGTGGCTAGATATGATGATTCTGGCAGTGTAGCTGACCTCGCTATAGCCGCAAAAGAAATTTCCCGTAGACAAATAACGGGAAAAACAATCAGATCTACACTGATAGTAGACAATCACTACTGGCCCTACAGAGGCACAAAATAACAACAGGGTCAGTATGGGAATGCCATCAAGCACTTGTGGGCGTCTCCAGTATGAACAATGTCATTCTATGCAGGGTCAAAGGGCATGCACAGTGCAGAGGCAACAGGAAGGCTGACAGTCTGGCTAAGAAGGCAGCCAGTCTAAGTATACTTGGACCTGGCCCTTCTAACATACTACCGACCTCAGCAATAATGCTAATGATTAAAGAAAACACCCACAGAAAATTTAAAAAACTCTGGGACGAAACTCATAGTTGTCAGTTGGCCAGGGATCTGCTTAGGTATCCCGACAAGGATACAACGATGACCTATCTGGGAATGTCCAGGAAGAACCTGCGCTTCGCGACAGGAATGCTTACTGGTCATTGCCAGCTGAGGAAGCACCTTTATAACATGAAGTTAAACGACACAACCCTATGCAGAGTCTGTGAACAAGAAGACGAGACTGTCCAACACGTACTCTGTGAGTGCCCGGCAGTCTCCTCTAGCAGAGAATCCATTTTGGGAGAACGTTGGCCTACTTTGGCCGACTTGAGGGATGTTCCCCTAGGCAGCATCACCACCTTCTTCACAAGATTAGGATGGTTGGAGGCCTAGGTGCTGTGGTCACTCTTTGTGACTGCCCTCCCACAAACTCCAACTCCAAGGTATCAATCAATAAAAATATTTTTTTCCAAAAGAATGGCTTAGGTAATATCAATTCTTTTCATATTACCAGAAAGCTAAAGGAACATACTACCAAAAACAGTGTAAACAAAAATGTCCAATTCCAATAAAAAAAAAATGATGACGTCATAACTAAAACACCAATGACGACATAAATTTTGGTATTGTGACAAAATGTAGCATTTACAAAACTAAAATCAACCTATTCGAGAATTTTGTTGACAAATGACATACCAAAGGTATGAATTTTGTGCGTTTCTTTAGATTCACACTGTAGAAGCTACCGTGCGGACGAATTCTCGATGATCATTTTGGACCATCCAACTTTGGTAATGTTTTATGACATCACTATATGTATTTAATTATTATAAGTTAATTTTAATTAAGCATATATTGTATAAAGTAGTTCAAACAGATAATCTCAATCACAACTATAAATGTAAATTCAAGCAGACAATCTGATCGCAAATACAAATATACTTCCGCTCAGAGAGATAAATACAGTTATATTACAAATACACTTAATGAAAGTTAACACGCTAGATATAATATTTTAGAGTAACGTTCTAATTATAAAATTAATTGTCTTTTAGTGAGTTTTAATATGAAATTGTTTTTTATAAATCGAGCATGGCTAATTTAATTATGAAACACTAAATTAAAGTATATTTTATTTAACTAAGTACAAATGTTATTGAGCGACTTTACAACTGCAAACAAACATTAGAAACATTTGGAAAAGCTTTGTAATATTACAAAGGATATTAAAAATGATAAATAATGCTAGTGAAATAACATGTAATAAAATGTCTCGGCAGTGTTAGTCCAAGTTATAAAGATTGTTTCTGTAGTGCGCTTGTTATAAACTCATATTATTTTTGTAATAAAACATAAAATATAGCACTATTAATTACTATTTTTGTAGAAACAGCAGTAATGTTCACAACTCTATACACACACACAACGATATTGTTTTTATGAACAAAAGGGAAAAACTAAACCATTTAAATTTATACTAGCTTGTGAAGAAACTGAGAGTACGTATCGTATAATTTAATAAAATATGAAATATCATTTACGATAATGATCTTTGGATCATTTTGATAAGAATTGCAAAGATGGATACGTATTTTTACAGTTTTTTTTTTTAATTTGGTTAGTAATTACTTCCACATCCACGTAGTGGAGTGGTTGTATAGTAATCGTAAACAAATTTTCATCTTTTTTTCTTTATCTTGAGATAGGTTTTGAATATTATGAAAAGTCGAAATATCAAATTTGAGCAAAGGAAATTCTCTGTCGGTCTGTTTGTTGAATGGTGTGTAACTCTTTATGGGCCTACGTTTTCTCTGGACCAGTTAAAGCCATTAACTAGAAATTTGGTACTCGTATGTAGTAGAACGAGATTTGGAACTAGATCTCCTCTCCAGTGAGGGGCTGGAGAATAAATAGGGAAGCATATGTAATGCATGCTGGTTAGAGTCCATAAACTTGGGATTTAGTGTACAGTGTGAACCTAAAGAAAAACACAAAATTCATACCTTTGGTATGTGTCATTTGTCAAAAAAATCATCGAATAGGTCGATTTTAGTTCTGTAAATGCTACATTTTGACAATATACCAGAATTTATAACGTCATTGGTTTTTGAATTATAACGTCATCATAAATTTTTTTTAATGCAAACAGACATTTTTGTTTACTGTTTTTAGTGATATATTCCTTTAGCTTTCTGGTGATATGTAGAAAATTGATATTACCTAAGCCACTGACTAAGACGGGTGCATTGGGCAATTCGTCTCTTCTCCGAGCCAATTCTGTCTTTCAATTCTTCTATGGCATACGGCCTGTTAAAATACACCCTTGACTTTAAGCAATCCCAAAGAAAAAACTCAGGGGGTTAAATCAGGTGAACGCGGGGGCCACTCAATCGGACCTCGACGACCTATCCACCTTCCAGTAAAAGTGTCATCTAAAAACTGACGCACTGCTATCCTAAAATGTGGTGGGGTCCCGTCTTGCTGAAACCAGACGTTATCAGCAGGAATATCTTCATCTTCATTGTTCTGAACCATAGCTGCTAAGGCTGGCACTAACTCAACTCGCAAAAACAGTAAATACCTTAATAAAGGTTCCAATAAATGATCACCAATCATACCTGCCCACACGTTTACTTTGTCTTGTCGCTGTGTATGGGCTTCTTGAATCCAATGAGGATTTTCGCGTGACCAATACCTACAGTTATGCCGATGTGCAGTACCCTTTAAAGAAAATGTAGCTTCATCAGATAAAACAATGTTCTTTAAAAAATTTGGGTTTCCATCGTACAAAGTCATCAACTGTTCACAAAACTGTAAATACCTTAAAAAGGGTTCCAATAAATGATCACCAATCATACCTGCCCACACGCTTACTTTGTCTTGTCGCTGTGTATGGGCTTCTTGAATCCAATGAGGATTTTCGCGTGACCAATACCTACAGTTATGCCGATGTGCAGTACCCTTTAAAGAAAATGTAGCTTCATCAGATAAAACAATGTTCTTTAAAAAATTTGGGTTTCCATCGTACAAGGTCATCAACTGTTCACAAAACTGTAAGCGCCGATATGGATCGTCCTCATTCAATTCGTGGATTAATTGCACTTTGTATAGATGGTACTTTTCTTTTTTCAATAGACGTACAACAGAAGTTTGACTCACGTTATGATTTAAAGCCAGCTGCCTTGTAGAGAGGTGGTGGCTTTCCTCACTTTCTAGAAGAATATTTAACTTGGTTTCGTTGCTTGTGCTAGGGCAACCAGATCGAGGGAGCTCAGCTACACTACCAGATTCATCATATCTAGCCACCAATCTACTTACAGTGGATCTAGAAATTTGCTTTTCGGGATACTTGACATTGAAATCATGATATGCTTCCTGATGAGTTCTCAGCCTATGACCATATCCAACTATCATCAAAAGTTGTACGCGTTCTCTTTCACTTAAACGTGGCATTGCATTCACTAGTTTTACATTGTCTCGAAAGTGTCACAAAACTGAGGTTCCACACGTGCCAGGAATAAAAAAGTTATCGATACTTTACGCAAAAAGGCCTGTATCTCTCTATTGTTAAGGTGATTGTTTTTTATTATTTTCTTTGTTTTGTTTTTATATCAAATGTTTTCATGCTAGTTAAAACAAAAATCTAAGCAACAAGATTTATCAGTCCATAAGAAAGTGGAACATTACTCGTGAATTTGTGAAAGGTAAACTATTTTTACAAAAATGTCATTTTTCCAAAAGAGTGGCTCAGGTAATATATTTTTTTTATATCACCAGAACGCTAAAGGAATATACCACCAAAAACAGTAAACAAAAATTTCCGTTTCCATTAAAAAAAATTTATGATGGCGTCATAACTGAAAAACCAACGACGTCACAAATTTTGGTATAGTGACAAAATGCAGCACTTACGAAACTCAACAAAAATCAACCTGTTCGAGGATTTTTTTGAAAAATGACACATACCAAAGATATGAAATTTGTGCGTTTCTTTATTTTCACACCTCGGTTCACACTGCATGTACAGGAAGCTAACGCCTCATTTTTTAATAACATTTGCCACGCCTACTATAGTGGCTGTGTGACAAATATTATCCCCACTCCATTATGAAAGGAGTTAATAAAATAAATTGGAGATAGAATAAAATAGAATAGAATAGAATAGAACAGAATAGAATGGAATAGAATAATGTTTATTGCTACAATACACATAGAAAAATTGTAAGCATGTAAATAAATAAATAAGCAAGGCAATAAACATGACAGACCCACATAAGCATTTTCATGCTTGATCGTGAGTATATACAAAAAATACTACATATAGCTAATATACCTTAAGATTATAAATAGCGTAATAATTTAAGTTATATACATATAAAAGACATAATAATTATGTTAGACAATATAAGAGAAATTTTTAACAGTAAATGTTTACATTTTTTCTAAAATAAACTAAATAAATCGTTTGAAAATCAGAAGACTAGAGTACTTCAGGATAACTTGCTTAGTTATCAATCAAGTTATGGACGTTTTTTAAGGTACCCTTAATATACTCACCCAATTTCTTTTTAAATTAGTGTATTGATTCTACTGATCTCAATTCTGAGTTTAAAGAATTATAAAGATTTGGACCTAAAAAGGCTAAACTTTTCTGACCTATAGCCTTTTTCATAAGAGGTAATTGGTAAGTATTTTCTCTTTGTCTTGTACTGTACATACCCACACAGCACATGACATCCCTAGGATATCCTCATTTGGTCCTGTATATCCCAATCGAGGACAACATTCCTCAGAATATCCTTAGGATAACCCAATAAAATATATACAACCTGAGAATATCCCGAATTGGGATATCCTAGACAAATCATGACAGGATGTCCTAGTAATATCCTGCAAAGATATTAAAAGCCTAACAAAATATCCGCTGTGGGAATATCCTGGGCAAGTTCTAGAGTCGTCCTGCTAAAGTTATTATTGTTTAGGAGATTTAAACAACAAAAATAATGAAAAGTATATATATTATTTTGAGGCTATTTATTGTGTCTTACTGATTTGTAAAATTTGCATCTAAAAACTTATTTGTTTGTTCTATTTGATAATCTCTTCCAGTACAAATAATTCATTAAAAATGTATATCTTATTTAAATAGCAGTTATTTATAATTTGTTATTAATAAATTTACTGTGTTCTGAATTAGCCCCCTTTTTGTGACAAGTCGAAAGTTCTAAGAAATCCGCCGGGCGTCGATGTCTTTTTCACGTTCATTTTAAAGTTCTTTCCACAAATAGGATTACGTTAAATATTTCATAAATATAATGCTGCTATGTTATATCTCTGCATTTATTATATTATCTAAAAGGGGAAAATGTGATTGGTTATTGTCCGCAGATGTTATCGTCAGATGTGTAATCTTTTATATTTTTCTGAGTGAATAATTTTTTTTTAATTCATTATATCTTTGCAGCACGCTATGATTTTTTAAAGTTGTACATATCCCTTATAACTTTAAACCACCCTAAACTCTATTGATTTTAATAATACCAAAAAAAAGGCAAGGGATCATTTTTATGTAATATTTCATGCTTTTACAATTTTTATTTGAAACTTTTTTACTAGTTTTTACACATTTTAAATAATTTTGAAAAAACATTTTGTTATATTTTTTTTCACCCCTTCTCGCGATTGAAAAAAAATTCCTTTTATTAATCGTATTCAGATACTTCAAAGTAACAAAAAAATTCAAGTATTTACCTCAAAATTTTGATATGTCGACCTATTTCATTGGATATATGTATCACATTTTTATTAGTCATTTTACCTCTGCCATTATATAAACTTGTATTCCTTTGTCTTATTGGCTCAGTTTAAAAGTAATGATCTACTATATTATAAAATATTATGTATTTTTTGCTGTTTTTATAAATATCCAATAAACCCTAAAAGAACTGAAGATGTCCTATATAAAGTCCCATCAATGTCCTCAGATTGTTCATAGTAAAGCCTAGGCAAGACCCATATAAGAGCTGATGATGTCCTGTACACACCCGTACTGATGTCCTGAGGACGTCATCAGCAAAGCTCGAACTGTCCCATTTGGATATCCTACGGACATCCTAAGGTGATAATGGGATCTTCCCAGGATATCCCATATGTCCTGAAAAGTTGTCCCCAGTATGTTCTGAGGATGTCCTTGTGCTGTATGGGTATGATCTCTTTTTACTAAATCATTTTTATTAATGTGTTGTTTAATAGTGTAGTGATAGTAAAAGAACTGTCTAATATTCAATATACTGGATTCCTGAAATTGTTTAATAGTGTAGTGATAGTAAAACAACTGTCTAATATTCAATATACTGGATTCCTGAAATAGCCGAAATAAGTAAAGCAAGCTGGTGTTAATCCAGAAACTTGGGATTTGGTGGACATACTAGAAGCCAAGGTTTCAAAGTCTTCATGACATCTATACATAAGCTTAAAGCTAGGTTGGCATATGAGTCAGCAAAAGATGATAAAACAATATTATTCAAACTTACTATGTTTGCAGGGCTTCAAATGAATATACGTAAAGAATTCTTCAAATTATTAAATACACCACAAATTTGCTGGAAATAGGAAGACTGTATTAGTTCTTGTTTCTCAAGTAAAATAAATTGCTGTTTCTAGATGCCTCTCTAAGAATTTTAAAATTAAGCATTCTTAATATTGCTTCACAGTCGATGTTACCTAAAATGTTATATGAGAAATTTTTTTTTCAGCAGAGGCCTCAGCCCTTTACAGAGAATCTCAGCCAATACTCATTGAAATATTTTTTATAATAAACAGTTATAATTTTAAATTTAACTGGTCATTACAAAGGGATATTTGCTATTTGTTATACGTATGAATAGTACAATTTTTTGCTCTATTGAAATGAATGGAACGTACATGATTTCGAACACAACATAAATGTAGTCAAGCAATGATATCTATATTAAATTAATCATTAGAAAATGTCAGAATTTAACATTTGATTTTCTGTCATTTCTTTAATCACCATATTTATATTAACATCCTAGCGGAGTTTAACCATAGCCATTCCACCACTCATCTAAGAGGCGCACACAGAGACAATAACACAACAACCATTCCTTGCGACATTGCCATCTGCTACAGCTGATATCGCAAGTCAAGAGAGACAACAGCAACTATAATCCATCTGGAAATGAAGAAGAAGAATTAAAGCTCACTATAAATGTAAATCCCATAAAACCATAGTAAGTCAGCTTTTTAGTAATTTCTTTCTATTATGTATTATATTATATTATATTGGTGAGTTGTACTTTTATGATTTTGTTTTTATGGGATTTGCATTTATAATGAGCTTTTATTATTCCTCCTCATTTTCAAATATATTATCCCTGTTGCGCCGCTCAACGTCGGTCTAGCTCACGCTACCACCACGATATGGGTATCATAAAAAAAAGGATAAATGAATTCTTCATATCACGAGAGATGCCATAAGCGACGACCGACAATTTTTAGAATCACTGATTATTGTAAATATCGTTTTACAATTTTATATTAATTTATAGGCATGAAGTAAATTATTTATTTATAATAAACTATGATAGTTTAATGAACATCCATGAATTATTTTTATTGAATCATTTGTGGAGTTGTTCATTAAACTAACATTATTTATTATAAATAAATAATGTATATCATGCCCATCAAGTATATAAATATCATTTATCCTACGGCTATGCTATTAAGAATGAACCAAAAGTAGCTATGGGACTTGTAATGGTGAGCCATGTAAACATACGACTACTTCCGTTTGAGATAAGCGCATAGCATATCTGGTGAACTATGTTCGTATACGGGTATCGTTTGCAATATTCAAGTAGGCGGTCTCGGGTGTTATTCTATCACAAATAGGCTTTGTAATGACATCCTGGTAGCAGCGCCCTAGACTGAATTTCCAAATTAATAATAGAAATACTATAATACACCAAAAATGACACTAAATATGAATACCCTAGCCAAGATACGAACCTGGAACTCCATGGTCCTAAGTCTAAGGATACGGGTTCATGATGAAGATGCCTTGATGAGGGCCGTGGAGGTAGAAGTCGCGATAGCTACATCGATGTCACCACCTCTTTGCAAAACCAATCTCTATGTAGCAAAGATGCATTCACCGATTCAGTTCAATTCACCACGCGGTTTATATCGATGTAAAAAGCAAAACAAAATAGTTTGTTTTTCCATCGCGGGAGAATAGTAGACATCACGGTAAATGCGAAATTATTATAACGAAATTGAGTAAAACACTAGTATGTTTTTTACCACTATATTTGCACAAAACGTGACTGCAGTTTCAACACTTTAGGTCATTTTCAAACGATGATTCAACTAAGAATAAGATACATAGATTTGGTCCCTATTTAAATATGTGTCTAGAATTAAACAGATTAGAAAACTATGAAAGTACACAGGTAGTTTATGATACCCTAACCATCTAAGGGTGGGGATTCTCAGAAATATTAATTACAGTTTGATAGCAGTAAAAAGAGGCAAATACATATAATAATATCTAATTGATCATTTAACAAAATTAAATCATCCTTATTATTGTATTTGTATATTTCCAATGCTTCTAACAAATTACGTTTTTAACTTTTGCTAGCATAGTGTAGGATTTCCATATTATTAATATCTGGGAAGTTATGCCCGCTCCCTAATATGTGATTAGAAAAAGTAGAATCTGTTTTTTGTAGTATGAAGGACCTATCACAATCGAGGTATCTGGTTCTAAAATTACGTCCGGTCTGTCTTATATATATCCTATTGCACTCTGAGCAATTTAACCTATAGACTCCAGATTTTTCGTATCTATTTGTTTTATCCTTGGCGTTGTAAATTAAATTTTATAATTTTTGTTGGGCTTTAAATGCTATCTTGATGTTATGCGTTTTGAGAATATTTGATATGTTCTCTGTTAGTTTATCACAGTATGTGAAGGCAACATTTTTTTCACACTGGTTTTAAATGTTTGTATTGATTTTTTCTCCCGAATTGATTGAGGAAGCTTGTTGTATAATTTGGGACCGATGTAATCAGGTGACTTTTCAAATAAAGTTGTTTTGTGCTGGGGGAGCTTTATTAAAGAGCCACTACGAGTGGGATATTTGTGGAAGTCATTATTTTTCACAAAATTCTCATGGTTTTGTTTCACATATGTTAGTGATTTTAAAATAAAAATACAGGGCACAGTTAAAATTGAATATTTTATAAAATAAGGCTTACATGAGTCTTGAAATTTTAGATTAAATATCAATCTAATGATTCTCTTTTGACTGACAAATATTCTCTATCTATGGGATAAATTGCTCTAAAAGTATACTGATTTTATATTTTGTTTATTAATTTGGCGATAGTTGCTGTGGGGAAACCATTGTTCTTGGCTATTTTTTAATTATTGAGAGTTCTGTTTTTATTTGCGTTTCTGATGAAGGTAACGAAAAAGCTCTATGTAGCATTGAATTATAAGCTGCTTGTGTGCGTATGGACGGCAAGAATCAAAGGGGATAGTTATATCAGTATATGTTTTCGAAAAATATCAAATTTAAATTGGTTATTTTTATGTGTGATAGTTAGCTCTAGAAAATTTATTGTATGGTTTGTTTCTCATTCTAATGTCAATTTAATTTTGGGGTGTACGTTATTAGTAGAATCTAGAAAAGTGTGTAATTGTCTAGTAGTACCCTTAAAGTATGCCAAAACGTCGTTGACATATCTATATCAAAAATGAATCTGATTTTTGCCTGGTTGGGAATTTAGTATAATTTCCTCTAAATTAGACATAAAAATATCCGCTGATAAAGGACTTAGGGGTGATCCCATCGGTAGAGCACTGTTTTGAATATTATTATTGATTATTGAATTGAAAGTTATTTTGACTGATGCATGTGTCGAAAGCTAGTAAAATTTCTGTTGATATGATGCTATTTAATTTACTTTTGTCTAGAAAGTTTTGAATAAGTTTTGGACATTCATCTGGGGGAATATTTGAAAATATGTTTTCAACGTCAAATGATACCAGAAATTAATTATGTGGGGAATGTGTATTTTTTAACTTCTCCGCTAATTCTAAGGAGTTCTTATTCCATGTTTAGGTTTAAAATCTGTATGCTGTTTAAAAACTAAATTAAATTTTTTACCTAGTTCTCTAGTTGGACTATTGAGATATGATACTACAGACCTAATGGGGTTATCCGGTTTATGCGTTTTAATTAATCCGTATAATTTTGGAGCTAAGGGATTCATGTTAAGTATTTTTCATTTCTCGTATTCCGAAAGGATTGTTTCTATGTTTCCTACCGATTCTATTAATATTTTGTCTAATTTTATCATCTAATATGTCAACTATCCCCTTTGATTCTTGCCGTCCATACGCACACAAACTAGCAGCTTATAATTCAATGATACATAGAGCTTTTTCTTTGCCTTTATCAGAAACGCAAATAAAAACAGAACTCTCAATAATTAAAAAATAGCCAAGAACAATGGTTTCCCCACAGAAACTATCGCCAAATTAATAAGCAAAAAACAAAATAAGTATACTTTTAAAGCAATTTATCCCATAGTTAGAGAAGAAAAACACACATCTTACGCTACCATCACATACTGTGATACACTAATAGAGAAAATATCAAATATTGTCAAAACACATAACATCAAGATAGCATTTGAACCCCAACAAAAATTATCTAACTTAATTTACAACGCCAAGGATAAAACAAATAGATACGAAAAATCTGTAGTCTATAGGTTAAATTGCTAAGAGTGCAGTAGCATGTATATAGGACAGACCGGACGTAATTTTAGAACCAGATACCTCGATCATGATAGGTCCTTCAGACTACAAAAAACAGATTCTACTTTTTCTAATCACATGTTAGAGAGTGGGCATAACTTCCCAGATATTCATAATATGGAAATCCTACACTATGCTAGCAAAGGTTTGAAACTTAATTCGTCAGGAGCATTGGAAATATACAAATACAATAATAAGGATGATTTAATTATTTTTAATGATCAATTAGATATTATGTAATCGCCTCTTTTTACTGCTCCCAAAATGTAAATAATATTTCAGAGAATCCCCACCCTTGAATGATTAGGATATCATAAACTACCTGTGTACTTTCATAATTTTCTAATCTGTTGAAACTGCAGTCACATTTTGTGCAAATATAGTTGTAAAAACATAGTAGTGCTTTACTCAAATTCGTTATAATTATGGATTACCAGAGAGTAACGGCTTCCTCAATCAATTGCAAGATTATTAGTTGATATTAGTAACGTGTTACCACTGAAGCCGAAGCAAATCGACGGCGAACGGCAAAGAACTGGTAGTAATCCTCTGCGGTATGTTCCTGTTTCCTAAGAACATAGAGATTTTTTTTGCAAAGAGAAGACATCGACGTAACGATCGCGACCTCGACCTCCACCGCGCTCATTGTGGCATCATAAGTACTGAGCCACCAAACTGGTTATAAAATAGCAAGAAATTTTGTGTGCAATACGTTGTAAATATGAATGTTGTTTCTCTCGTCGTAGCATTTGTGACTGGTGACACAAACCCATATTTTGTAAATTATTGCCTAAGTAACTATTATAGCCATCATTAATGAATAATGTATTGTTTCGACCACTAGCACAGGTATCGTCAGTATTGTCCAAATATCTGACAAAGACAGGCTTCAATATTCGTACTTAATAAGGATGGAAGACACGAAATGAAACTAAATTTTTGTTTCGGAGAAAACAAATATTTTGGTGACATTATTTCAGTCCTGTATAATAATTCACAATATTTGAGTAGTCTGCTTAATAATTCCCTAGCTCTACAGCAAATAAATTTCACAACAAAGCAACGGAAGCTGAAACTGAAATCACACAGTACAACAAAATAGAAGAAAACCCAGGATAAGGAAAGAAGGAAGGAAAATTTGGAAACACAAAAGAAACTCGTTTTGTTACGGAAATACCTACCCAGGAGGAACATTATGTAAAGCAGGCTAGAAAATGGAGGACCAGCTTGCACTGTTCGCTAATATTGGGACGATTATGTCTGGTTACTCTCAAAGTAGAAATAGGAAAATAGGTTTCTGTTATTTCAGTTATCGTTTTAATAATAACGTAAGTTTTACCTGATGCGCTAGAAACGTAAATGTATGTCTTGCAGGATCCAAGATACGTACTGATATGTATAATAAATGCCAGTAAGTGGAGTATACGGAAATGGGGCGAGTTAGAACAGCGTGCGGCTATAGAACAAATTACAATGTTGGATTATTATGTATTTTTTACTATCAGAGTTTAAAATTGAGGTATAGCTTATGGGACTCGGTCTGAGATACATAATACGTTTTATGCACAACAGTAAAATGGGTTTAATGCTCAGTTGTGGGACGATTGACATATGAATAATAAAATTATTGAAATTTGTGTCACTCTCATATTAAACCCTTGAATTGAATTGTCATGAGGATGAACGAATTATTCAAAAAATAACCACATTTAATGTAGTTAGTATATCATACAAGTTGTGTAGTGTTTGCAAACATCCATTTTGTTGATTTCTCTATTAAAATAATGGAATTGTTTCTGTCAGCGAAAAGTAATTAGACTTAGTTAAATTACGAAAGCCCATTTTACAACATCACTGCAAATAACAATACAGTTTAAATAAATAAATATATTTAAAAGTGAATTATTTATTATTTGTTCGCTTATAGTAATGAAACATTCTTCATAGGATTTTGCAATCAGCGGGAATGAAAACATTTTTAAGACAAGGTGGGTAAGTAAATTTTATTTTAGGCCTTTGTTCTCATTTTTAACTGAATCTTCATACCGTAGGGGTCATGTAGATACTAGTTTAATCTGCTTAGTCGCAGCGGACCATGTTGGATGCTAGTGTTATAATGAAAATGTCAAATAAGAAATTGGACAAATTCGTTTTAGGATTTCGATTTGATAGCATATCCAGAAGTCAGGTTATCGAAAGAATGCAAAGATTTCATTAATATTTCTACATATAGTTTTTCTTTTAGTTCTCATAGATAGTTTTTTTCCCGCTATTTGCAAAATCCTATAAATAAATATATTGTTATAAAAAAAATGACTACGATATGTGGAATCAAATGAAACTTTTAACTGAGTAAGTATATAAAAGTCATAAAACGAAAATTTAAAAGTCTATGAAAAGTCTAGGACAATACGCCACAGTATTCCAGGCTAAAGTGGCCGCCGTACAGTGGTGCGCAAAGAAATTGTAAGGCAAGGAACTGCTAGTCAGTCGTTTGCCGTTTTCTCCGACAATCAGGCTGCGCTAAAAGCAATCGGTTCCATACAAGTCGAATCGAGACACATATGGGACTACGTGAATGCCCTTATAGACCTAGGAAGTCAGAATAAAGTAACCGTGGCATGGGTACCAGGGCACATGGGACACAAAAGAAATTAAAACGCTGATGAACTGGCCAGCGAAGGCGCGAGTAAGGCTGTTATAGGACCCCAGCCCTCTTGCGGTGTGGCGTTTCCCTTACATATCACCCCCTCATCATTTGGCCCACTAAGTATATATACCAGCAGCCATGTTGAGTTCGTTAGAAAAGCGTATGAGGCAGTGGCTACTCCGGAGCCATACTGACAAGTTCAAGGAATAGCCACGGAACGAAACGCTAATATTTTAAAGCTCCACAATTGGTGACCCCGACGTGAAATGAACACACAACGTGGTTTACGACGTACTCTATACCTACTCTATACCTTACGGAGACACGCGCACAAGCATGTTCGAGTTTATCCTCGAGCATTGCATTGCTTAGCCCCTCTCCTAGGATTGTGCTGATGCGGGTAGAGTGCGTCAAGTAACGAGTGGGGTACTCGCTTCGTTCCTATCCAGTTTATCCATTGTTCTTCTCCTACCACCAGGTTTCTCGTGACTTTGTCACTGGTGGGGGAATTATGTGACGTGTGATGTTTCCCTTACATTTCACCACCACATTATTAGGCCCACTAAGTATATATACGAGCGGCCATGTTGAGTTCGTTGGAAGCGGGTATAAGGCAGTGGCTACTCCAGCATGACTGATGAGGTCACGGAGTTCAACGGGACGAAACGCTAATATCTTAAAGCTCCATAACAAGCCATACATATAAGCATCCATTGGTAAATGGATGTAAACCTAATTTCTAGAAAGGTGGAAAAGTTTCCCAAGCCAGAAACAGCCCAAAGATTTCACTAGGTATAAAGTATAAGTAAAGTATAAAGTATAATCAGTCAAATTTACGGAGCACCTATTATGACAAACAGAAAGGCCATTAGAATAATAGTGGGTCACTGCCGACTTAATAAATATCTGAGTCTAATGGGTCTGGTGGAGGTCGCAATATGCAGATTCTGCCAAGAGAAAACCTCAGTTCATGTATTGTGTCATTGTGAAGGCCTTGTTAGATTAAGATTCCAACTACTTGGCGAAAAAAAACCAAGAGCTGATAGCTATACTAAGGGGTCCTTATCCAAGTCTGTAGAGTTTGATACAAAAGACAAAGCTGGATAAGGAAAATAACCAGGAGTACCAGAATAGATTCATGGGGGTCGCGGTGGTCAAGGCCAGTCGGCCAACTCCTCCTTCCTAAATCTAATCTAATCTAAAGGCATAAAACTTTTTCGAAAACAGTATGTGATCTGTGATCTACATACGCATTATTCTTCTTTTAATTTCATATGTGTATGTGGGCCACGCAACTGATACAAAACTTTCAACACCTCATTTTTCAAAATTGGTCTATTCGTTAAGATACTACAAGGTAACAAATAATCATGCCTGTATAACGTGATATTAAAAATTATTTTGATCAAGTACGAACAACAAGGAATACAAGAGCCTGTAAAACCCTTAGAATGTCTCTCTCAGGAAATTATACTTTACACGTCGACTGTAAAAAAGCACTTGGGCATAAATTCATACAAGATGCAACCACATTAATCTGTTTTGTCGACAGACCATCTAAGACATCTTGTATACTGACAGTGGTCTGCCAATAATTTAATGAATGCCGATCTATGAATAACGATCTACTAAACTTAACATTATACTCTATGTATGTACTCTATCCTGTCCAGCTTGAAAATATTAGTATTTAGCTCCGTGGCTACTCCGTGAAATCGTCAGTAAGGCTGGAGTAGCCACTGCTTTATACGCTTTTCCAACGAACTCTACATGGCCGCTCATATATATGCTTAGTGGGCCAAATGATGTGGCGGTGAGATGTAACTGAAATGACACACAAGTCCTCTCAATTTCGTCAATTTGCCTGTCTGTCGATCTGTTGTCTGTCTGTTCGCTATATCTACAAGACTATTTGACGAAGAAGAATAAAATATGGTATTTGTAGTTAAGACTAATGTCAACGAAGAAATGGGTCATACTTTTCTGAAATATGCACAGGGTGAACTCGGATACTCTTAAAGGAATCGGTACAGGTATTTACACAGAATTTTCCCCTTTATTTACATAGGGCGGTCTTTCTAAAAATATTAATTAAAAAACGACATATGATAATAATAATCGGAATATAGTTGTCACTATTATTTCAAAGCACACCTGATAACATTTGGACAAAAACAGCATTCCGACAGAAAGAAATAAATATTAAATAAAAGATGGCAAATATGGATGGCGTGCGTAAATACTTTTACTTTCCACCATAGTTGAATTATTTCTTAAGATAACCACCCTGTATAGTTTTCAATAAATCTATAATCGGTGCCTTCCTTGTCAATATTGTTAACTATATGCCAAATATTATTGCGATCTGTCACATTTTTAGTTCCACGTCAATGTAGTGGAGTGGAAGTAAAGCAGTAGTAAGAAAATGTTGAAATTTTCTTTTAATAGAGTTGGAATGTTGGGAAACGTGAACATTTTAAATTGGAGCGATAACGTTTTTTTTTATTATCTATTATTATCCTTAGATGGTACACCCTGTATATCTTCCAGTTCAAGGTCTAACCATTTCTTCGATGGCAGTAGCTTCAACTACCTACCAAATTTGACTGTTTTTTGTCAAGTAGTTTTTTAGCTAATGCGCCAACAGACATACAATGGACCTAAATACAGACAGACAGATTGACGGAATTGAAAGACCTTTATTTTCGTAGCCTATATAGTCTGAAAAATATGTGGACAATTGTAGTTTTAAGTCATAATATAATAAAATGGAGGTATCATTTTTTACTTTTACCTACTGCAGAACGCACAGTGCACAGTGTGCACTGTTGTGCAATGTGCTTATGATGCGAGTGGATTAAAATGCTAAAATATTACGTCTTGATTTTGGTTTTACGTCATATACAGTGTGAACCTATAGAAACGCACAAAATTCGTATCTTTGGTATGTGTCATTTGTCAAGAAAATCCTCGAACAGGTCGATTTTAGTTTTGTAAATGCTACATTTTGTCACTATACCAAAATTTATTGACGTCATTGGTTTTTGAGTTACGACGTCATCATAATTTTTTTTAATGAAAATAGACATTTTTGTTTACTGTTTTTGGTTGTATATTCCTTTAGCCTTCTGGTCATATGAAAAAAATGGATATTACCTAAGCCATTATTTTGGAAAAAAATATTTTTATTGATTGATACCTTACATAAGTAATTGTGAGAAAAAAATTATCTCCATTGCTCAAACTGCGACCCTTCAACCATTTGGAATTGACCAAAACGGGTGTAGAATCTTTGCACGCTGTTCTGAATCATCTCATGGACAATTCGTCTCATGTCCAAGCCAATTCTGTCTTTCAATTCTTCTATGGTATCTGGTTTGTTAAATTACACCCTTGACTTTAAGTAACCCCAAAGAAAAAAGTCTAAGGGGGTTAAATCCGGTGAACTCAGGGCCACCCAATCGGACCTCGACGATCTATCAACCACCTTCCAGTAAAAGTCATATAAAAACTGACGCACTGCGATCCCAAAATGATAGGTACCTTACATAAGTAATTGTGAGAAAAAAATAATATCCATTACTCAAATTGTGACCCTCCAACCATTTGGCATTGACCAAGACGGGTGTAGACATTTTGCACGCTGCTCTGAATCATCTCATGGACAATTCGTCTCATCTACAAGCCAATTCTGTCTTTCAATTCTTCTATGGTATCCGGTCTGTTAAAATACATCCTTGACTTTAAGCAACCCCGAATAAAAAGTCTAACGGGGTTAAATTCGGTGAACACGGAGGCCACTCAATCAGACCTCGACGACCTATCTACCTTTCAGTAAAAGTGTCATCTAAAAACTGACACACTGCTATCCCAAAATGAGGTGGGGCCCCGTCTTGCTGAAACCAGACGTTTTCAGCAGGAATATCTTCATCTTCATTGTTCTGAAACATAGCTGCTAAGGCTGGTACTAACTCAATTCGCAAAACCTGTAAATATCTTGCGGTCATAAGATTTTCTTAAAAGGTCCCAATAAATGATCACCAATCATACCTGCCCACACGTTTACTTTGCCTCGTCGCTGTGTATGGGCTTCTTGAATCCAATGAGGATTTTCACGTGACGGATAGCGATATTTATGCCGATGTACAGTCCCCTTTAAAGAAAATGTTGCTTCATCGGAAAAAACAATGTTCTTTAAGAAATTTGGGTTTTCATCGCACAAGGTCATCAGTTGTTCACAAAACTGTAAGCGCCGATCTGAATCGTCCTCATTCAATTCGTGGATTAGTTGCACTTTGTATGGATGGTATTTTTCTTTTTTCAGTAGACGTACAAGAGAAGTTTGACTCACGTTATAATTTAAAGCAAGCTGCCTTGTCGAAAGATGGTAGTTTTCCCCACTTTCTAGAAGAATATTTAATTTGGTTTAGTTGCTTGTGCTACGGCGACCAGATCGAGGGAGGTCAGCTACACTGCCAGATTCATTATATCTATCCACCAATCTACTTACAGTGGATCTAGAAATTTGCTTTTCAGGATACTTGGCATTGAAAACATCACACGCTTCCTTATGACTTCTCACCCTATCTCCATATCCAACCATCATCAAAAATTCTACGCGTTCTCTTTCACTTAAACGTGGCATTGCATTTACTAGTTTTATACTGTCTCAGAAGTGTCACAACACTGAGGTTCCACACGTACCAGGAATAAAAAAGTCATCGATACTTTACACAAAAAAGCCTGTATCTCTCTGTTGTTAAGGTGATTGTTATTTTTATTGTTTTCTTTGTTTTGTATTTATGTCAAATGTTTTTATGCTAGTTAAAACAAAAATGTAGGCGACAAGATTTATTAGTCCATAAGAAAGTGGAACATTACTCGTGAATTTACGAAAGGTAAGCTATTTTTACATAAAATGTAATTTTTCCAAAAGAATGGCCCAGATAATATCATTTTTTATATATAACCAGAACGCTAAAGGAATATGCCACCAAAAACAGTAAACAAAATTGTCTGTTTGAATTAAAAAAAAATATATGATAGCGTCATAACTTAAAAACCAATGACATCATAAATTTTGGTATAGTGACAAAATGTAGCATTTACAAAACTAAAATCGACCTCTGTTCGAGAATTTTTTTGAAAACTAACAGATACCAAAGATATGAATTTTGTGCGTTTCTTTAGGTTGACACTGTATACGAACTAACAAAATTACAAACGAAATTCAAAAATAAACACTGCACACAGACAACATCACGAAAGTTAGGATTCGATTTAGTAGACTACAGTTAAAATCTCTGCTGTATTTGCGACTAAACTAGAGCAGAACAACCTCAATTCCTCAGTTTCTTTGTGATGTAATTTTATTACTTATTTAAATAGTTTCTAAAAACAAAATAAAATAGGTCACTACACACGTGCTAACATAAAAATAATATTTTATATAAATTTAGATTATTCTCGGGCTGTGTAGAAACAATTTAGTTTCTTGTCAATTATTCATAAAGTTCTATGACTATATAGTTACTACAAAAATCCTTTTCCTTCTCAGAGGCGACACCCGGAAAGCCTCTAGAGCAATCTAGAGAGTATGAAATGGGAACAAAAGCATCGACGGTCAGCTAATGGATAAAAGTTCAGATTTCAATTTAGGTCCCAAGGGTCCGTAATTAAAAAATGTAGAGTTATTTTTTGCAACGCACTTTATTCCTTGTTAGGCACTTTCACTAGAAAAATTCTGTTCAAACATAACATGAAAGTAGATTTTTTGAATTTTCATGTTTCCATCTGATATTATATCAACACAGTAGCCAATACTGAATTATTTTATTTAATGTATATAAGTTGTATACAGATTCGGAAAATGCAGTTTAGGGTATAGGAATAACGATGTAATTCACCACGCCCCGCTAGTTCCATAAATCGTGAAAGCAGAGACACAAAATGAATTGAATTTAGTACGGCATGAGCTAAGGATGGATGCGGACGTAGGTAATAATTTCTATACGAAACGAGAAAATATCTCTTCGTCAAAAGCGAAGAAGTTATTTGTCACATTTTTGACAAATAATTTCTTCTATTGAAAGCATTTCTGCAGTTTATTTTTTAGCCATAAGTGCTATAGGAATAAAATAACAATTCTTATTAAAAACGAAATGAAAATAGAACATTAAAATAAAATTAAATAACTCGGAAACTAAAATCAACTAATAATTATCAAAAAATGAATTATTCTTATTAAATTACAAAAATAGAACATTAAAATAAAATTAAATAACCCTCAGAAAGTAAAATCAACTAATAATTATCAAACAATAAATTAATGAAATAAGGATTCAAACAAACCACCTTCTTGTGCCAGACTATTGCCAAACCCATTATACAATGAACCTCTCATATCATTGACTTGATTTGGAGTAATGCTTGCACAAAGTTTGATAAGTATTTCCCGTAATTCAACTAAATTATTGGCTTTTTCAAACGCATGTTTGCATGCGGTTTCCTTTAAAAAGCCCCACAGAAAGAAATCATAGGGTGCTAGATCAGGTGACCTGGGGGGCCATTTTATCATTCCCCTCGCAGCTATTAAACGATTGGGAAATATTCTTTCCAGAAAATTAATTGTTATTGTGACTTGGGCAGCCGTCCTGTTGAAACCAAATGTCGTCAATGTTGACAGGAACATTTTGAACTGCAGGAATTATTTGGTTTTGTAAAAGCTCTAAATATTTATTGCCATTTAAATTGCCATCGATTAGCAGTGGGCCTATAATATGATTGTCTAAAATTTCCGTCCAAACGTTTAACTTTGGAGGATACTGAGTTCGCACAGTAACACTCAAATGTTTATATTTTCGAGACCAATATCGTACTACGGATGAATTGTGTTTCCTATGTAATGAAAAGGATGATTCATCTGTAAACAACATATTCTATAAGAAGTTTTAATTCTCATTCACTTTATTTATCATGATTTCACAAAATTCCATCCGATTGAAATTGTCCTCGGGAAACATTTCTTGCGTTGTTTGAACTTTAAAGCAACTGTACCCATTTCTTTTCAGAATATTTCTTACAGTTCTTTCCTTCATGTCAACGTCATCAGCAATTTGTCTGCTAGAATAAGGTTCACTAGTTTCAACAAGTGCACAGACATTAGTTTCACGAATTTCACGTTCTTCGTTCATATGTTGATGACGGGGTTCGGGTTGACAGCATTTTTTACAATAATTCACAACACGCTCGAAATTCTCAATTTTTTAAATAACTTATGAAATTATGCTAGCTGAGAAGATTGGTCTGTCTTGATATGCCACAGTAAATACATTTATTGTATCATCAGTGGAATGGCCCCCGAAGTACCACTTCACAATTCGCACTTTTTCTGCAGTTGTATAAACACACGGCATTTTAATAACGAAATTGAGATTAATTTATTTCATTCCCACACGTCTAAACAGCTACGCTATTAAAAGCAGAATGGGTGCGCTCGCGCTATTCTCAACTCGTCGCGGTCAAGCGATGGACCAATGCCCTGCATTGTTCTACGACAAGGCGTGGTTTATCTGCGCAGAAACAAGTTTACGTACCTAAAACTAAATTTGCTGAATCTGTATAAAAGTTATTAATTCAGTATTCATTAAATATTAATTATGACATTATTGCTGAAAATTAAATATATTTTATATAATATGTTATAATAAAATAAATCAGATATTTCAGTTATTATATAAACCTATTTTTCCCAAAAAATTTACATTTTTTTTTTCAGCTCCACAGTAAATGTAGATGACTACTTTGTTGGCGACATATGTAGCATTCTCAAAAACGAGGGAAGCGGCAGCTTTGCCCAGGGGTATGCTGAAAACGCACTCTCACCCCTTTGGAGCGTCGTTATTGACCATTTACGGGGGTGGGTCACCACGTGGAGGAATTTCACCATCACCACGGAGATTCAGCATCCTCGAAAACGCGGGATCACCAAGTAAGAGTCCCTCAAAAAATTATAATACGCGTTAACCCCCGTTTGGAGGTGGTTTTTGGCCGTTTGCGGAGGTGTGTCACCCCAACGAGAAATTCTGCCACCACCACGGTGTTCAGCATCCCCGAAATCGGGGAAGAGAACTAATCTCATTACATACCATATTCTTGTAAAATGTTATTTCTCTTGAGTATTTATTTTATTTATTATTTATGAAGTTATGTTTTTAGTGTCAGTTAGACAGATTGCATTATAGAATTTAACACCTGTAAAAATAACGAATGGTGGTATAGTTATTGTGGTTACATTGTTTTAAAGGGTCCCGGTTCAAATAGGTTGAATATAGTTAACTTCATTTATTTTATTTATACTGAAGAGTAATAATAATTCACCTTCTAAGTTGGCATCACAAAATTAAAAATATCTGAAACCAATATTATTTACAGAAGACTATGAAGACTATCATATAGTATGTCCGAAAGTTTCAATAAATTGGCGAAGGGTATAATGTATAATCTAGTTTAATTAAACTTTTATAATGAAGATAATTTATACAATATTTTGATGTCAAACCTAGTGCACTGTGTATAATTGTTATATAATTTTACTTGTATTTTCATATATTTATATAATTTTTAACCATATAGTCAAGCTATTATCAATACGTTGGTCCAATTACCAATGCACAAATAATTTCCTATTATTTAACCACAGAACCGCAGGCATTAGATAACTATATGTGAAATATAGCAACAACTATTTTACATTTTTTTATATGGCTATCGCTATTAGCTTTGAATAATATACTGAACCCATTAACGAATCGTTATTGGAAATATATCAAACGACAGGAATTATAAGTTATAAATCCAATTTCAATTGTATTAAATTCAACTTTATTTCATGTATTTTTCCGAATGTTCGTTGTGTTATTAAAAAATATGTATTTGTATAAAATGGTTTAGTTCTTATTATAGACAGAATGTCATTATATATTCTATACTTATATAATTTTATACCTGTGCCTGGTTGTGTAGGATTGAAGTAGAGATTTTCTTTCAGAAATACTATACAGGTATCGTCATTTTTATTTAGTCGACATTCTTCACGTGTTATGTTTTTTAGCTATGATATCATTAAAGTTGGCTTCCGCTCAATCACAAAACTGCTTAAATATTTTTTAATATATGCATTTCAGGCACGAGGAAAATCATAATGTCACAATACAAACCCATTTTCAACATACTTTCAAAATAAGTGTATGGGCAGCAACTCTACGGAATCGGTGTGTTGGATACCAAATATTTCCTGGAAATTTAAATAGCGATATGTGTTTTTATGCATGACGGTGCAACACTGTATTATACTAGAACATGAAGAACATGGTTACACAACCGCTATTCTAACAGAGGGATTAGTGGGGGTGCCAATGCACCGATTAAGTGGCCTGTTCGTTCTCCTGATCTAACACGTCATGATTTCACTGTGTGGAGTTATCTAAAATCACGAATTCATAATACTCAAATTGACACGATTGAACCATTGAGAGAATAAATCGATCGAGAGTTTACAATACTACAGAATAATGAACGAATTTTACAGGATATTGAATATCCTGTAAAATTCCTTAAAAAAAAAGATTTAGCATAAGGCAAATTGAAGGACAATTTCAACATTCTTTTAAATTGATATTAGCTATTTTCTACGTTTACCTAATAATATTTCAATGCATTCTCCATGTGTAAAAGAAATTATTAATAAAATGTTGTATATGCACGTTATTTTTCAAACACAAATGACTCGAGAACGGTTTAGTTTATCGAAATGCAATGTGAACACCTTTCTTATTTCTAATGATTTTAAAATTAGTTTCTAAAAAATTTGGAACTTTGCAAAAAAAATTCTGAAGAGAATACTGACAATCATCCCCTAAAACTACATCTTAAACAGGCGAGATGGTTTGACTGATACCATGTAAACTAGTACAGTAATACTGAAATTATTATTTATAATATTTAATTACGAACGAAAAATTTGAGAAATTTTAAACTCGTTTGCAATGTTACAAATTTTAAAATTGTTTATAATCACACTGTCGATCCTGTTAGTAATCAGTCGCCACCACCAGTTCTTACCTCCTATTGAGATACGGTAGCAACGGAGTGGAAATGTATGTATGGAATCGCTTGGGACTGGGAAGATTTTGAAGACCATGGGAAGCTTTGTTGGAATATGTCAAAGGCAGCGTCCCTTGTTGGCCTACAACAAAGGATTTTTCGCTCGCAAGTGAGTAGTTAGATGCCAGTTAGATCAGTTTGTGGTAAAATGTGATATCCGGATAAAATAAGTACCAACGAGGTTTTTCAATTCAGGCTGGCTGATTTTAAAATCGTGCCAATTATTTTGATATGCATAAATAGTTCTAAACGTTAAAATTTCTTCAGTCACTTCCTTATAAAAAAACAACTAGAGAATTTCGTAAGGTGAGTTATCTCCATGCTCTGCTTTTACATCTTCCAAATACCGACTGAAAACTTGTGGAGGGATATCAGAATATGTTGGAGTATCTGTTTTACCCACTTTGTTACAAGCTCTTCTTAGAAGCTAGTTGGCTGAGTGGGATCTCGTCTTCCGAATCATCACTCTTTATATTTTGGTATATAATCGGTTTTATTTCATAAGTAATGAGAGTAATGAGATGACTCACATTTTAATACTCAATACACTTCGAGGAAAAGGCATTGTGAAAAGAAAAAGGCAGGTAAGTCTCTAAAGATTCCTAAAAGTTCGTGGCGACGTATGTGGGAATATCGACAAAGAAAAAAATCATGTCGTGAAAATAGTGCTTCTTCTAGACTTATCGTAAAAACAGCTGTTGACAGTGGTGCTCATACTGCTCATCCTATAAATTCAATGCTGACGTTTAGCAATACCAGGAACTAGTAACCAGCTCATGATGAATGCAAATAAACTTAATGTTAATTAGGGTGCAGCGAAATAAAATTGATTTTTTTTCTATATCAGGATGGGCTAGTGTGGAAAAGTTGCCAATAGAGTTCAGCTTGATGGTAAAAAACTGGGTGCTGTACGATGTCGTTTGGAGGTTCCCCCAGAGCCCTAAAACATTTACATACGCCATGAGTAGTTTATGTGACTATTGTAAACAGCTCTTTGCTTGTTTTTCATGTATTACCAACGTAAAAGACAACTCAGAAGTCACCAGGAGGAGGTGGCTGCTTTTTGAGTTCGACCACCTTCCTCCACCTCCTCATATCACCTACACAGGTACTAGCAGTACCAGCACTCTCAGAATTACGTGTCATATTTTTTTAACATCAATTTTATACTGACGATTGGTGTCAAAATGAGGCATTTGCTTTCTTGAATATCTTCGTGATCGAATGAAACCATCTCGGCTTTTTTCTCCACAGACTGCCATTGAAGCTTCAGTCACCAATTTTACACTTATTTCAACGGCTTGGGTGTGACAAGGGTATTTATTAACTTCTATATTCATCAGACATATTTGTATTATTAGCTTGTATCAGCTCAACGAAATCGGTTGCATTAAAATTTATTGTTGGAGCTTTAAAAAATGTTATGCTCTTGTGCCTTTTTTGCTTTTCTTGTTGACGAATTTTCAACAGGCAATGATAACCTAGTGTCCTAATAATCTCTGACTCATCTATCACCGTGTGGATTAAAATATTTTCTGCCTGTGCATAAAACCCATTTCTTTGAATTACTGGATCAATTGATAGAATGTCGTTATCAAATACTCTGGACCATTTTATCACGTTTAACAAGTGTCGAGGACCATCTTTGTATGATGGTTTTAGCTTAATATGAAACCAGACAGGTGCATAAACTTTCATCATATACTCGCATAGAATTTGAAGATTTTTTGATACATTTTTTGTGGAAACATAAAGCTTAATATTTGTTGTGCTGTTATTAGCCAACGGGAGTATGCTAGTTTTCCTAGATTTTTATGAAGCAAACTTTCTGTACAAATATCAGAACTGATAGTCTACATATGTCCCCCAAATGTTTTTGGTCAGTGCTGAAGTCCAGGAAGCAGTTTCAGTGAGTTCTCGATCTATATTGGGAGAAAAGTTGTCACAGGCAAATTCTCGCACAATTCCAACAACTTTCCAATGGAACCAGAATATCCATTAGCTCCAATCGTATGACCATCTAAATCCTGAGGTAAATGTCTCAGCGGTAACTTGTTGCCATGAAAAAGGCAGATGAACCATTGGATTGGACGCCGAAGATGTAATTCTAATAATTTAATATTCCCATTTTTCAAATCAATGTTTACTACAGTTCCATCACAACCTACAGCAACTTAATTGAGAAAATCTGTCTTTTCTTCTAGGAATTTTATGATTGCTTTTCTTACATTTAATGCCGATCATGATATTGGTGTCACATGACCGACGTATTTTGATTCTGGTTCTGCTACTAGTACACTATGTTCTTCAGCTACAATTCTTCTATGAAATTTCAGCCTTTCATTTCTTGTGTAAGCGTCCTTTCTACCGTCAAAGTATATTCCTTTTAAATAACCCTTGTTTGTATTTTGAAACTCGGCCCTTTTTCGTTTTCTAGCACTGTCAATTATTTTTTAGGTATCTTGTGAAATAAAAATTTGTAGGTCCTCCAAAATAGCAGAAGCTAACTGTTATAGCCACAGATCTGTCGGACACCTGTTCTATCACATGCTTTCGCTAGCTTTGGCAGAGAAATTCTCATCTGTCCAACAGTTTATCGAGATTACGAAGTTGACGCAGTTGTGATAATATACTGTATCTGACTGAAGCTTCTTTAGATTCTCTTCCTTTATCTTCTGAGTTTCAATAATATCGTCAATTGATCCAATCAGCATTTGTCACTGATTTCTTTGGTCCACTAAAAGGTCTGTTCTTTTATAGGCACTGTGCAATTACATAAACTAAAATCCGAATATTTACAAAAAGCTATGTAAAAAAAAGTACTATTTGCCAGTTTTTGGAAATTATTTTTTTTACTAGTAGTAGCCTCCGTTTTTCTACAATTTAAAGGCTTTTTCGGTGTTTTGTATTACTTGTAATACGCTTTTATCATATAAGTAATCCTCTTATGTGACAAAGCAGGTAAAGAAGTTTTAACCCAAAGATTTTCCAAAGATATAACAACAATTTCATTAATTTTAGAAATATTTTGCTCTTTTTTGCTCGTAAGTTTTCACTGGCACCTAATTCACAAAATATGTTTCATAACATCACTATAAATCGACTACAGCACCACTACATTTGACCTTGAGGTATTTTTTTTGTTGTTTTTATGCAAGGAAATAGAAATAACAGTAAAAAAGCGCTGCCTACAGAATCACTACTTCCACATCCAGATTTTCCTTCCAAGTCTCTTTAAGGGTAAACTATAGTATGCGGAAATAACTGGTCATAGAATGTGTATAATATCTGGGGCAGATGTCATAAAAAAATTACAGAAGGAGCTTCGTTAAGACGTTGAAAATAAACTTGGTTAACTTTCAAGCCTGACATGATATTTACAAAATCTGCAAAATGTACAGGAGATAGAAATAAAGAACTTTTAGAAATTTTCAAATATTTATTAAGCTGCAGATAAAAAATTTAAAAAGTTACACAACTCAGAGTAATTGTAATAGGCTTTACATTAATATTCCACAAAAATATGGGTCTCGTAAAACTGCGAGAATATGAACTTATATTATAAATGTATTAAATGCACGAGAGGTAAAAATGCCAGAATAAGAACCAAGGTATCAAAATGTATCAAATAATAAGTTTTACAAAAACGATATTAGGCGTCGGTCGGTGTCGAGACGTAAAAATGCAAAAATAAGAATCTAGGTATCAAAACTTATCAAATATACAAGTTTTGTAAAAGCGAGATACTAGATGCCGATCTTCGTTGAGACGTAAAAACTCAAGAATATGAATCTACGTACCAAAATGTATCAAATTCAGGAGTTTTACAAAAACGACGCTAGCCCTCGATCGGCGTTGAGAAGTAAAAATGCATGAATATGAAGTTAGGTATCAAAATTTATCAAATACATACCTAATTTTTACAAAAAACGACGCTTTGTGTACAATAATATGAATCCAGGTGTCAAAATTTATCGAATACACAAGTTTTATAAAATCGATGCTAGGCGTTGGTCGGTATCAAGACGTAAAAATCTAAGATTCATTTAGGTATCAAAATTGGTCAAATATACAACTTTCACAAAATCGAGGGTAGGCGTCGGTCGGCGGCGAGACGAAAAAATGCAAAAATAAATCTAGGTATCAAAATTTGTCAAATTCAGAAGTTTTACAAAATCGACGCTAGGCGTGAGTCGTCGTCGAGACGTAAAAATGCAAGAATATGAATCTAGGAATCAAGATTTATCAAATACACGAGTTTTACGAGAACGATGCTAGGTGTCGGTCAGAGCCGAGGCGTAAAAATGCAAGAACATAAATTTAGATACCAAAATTTATAAGTATACAAGTTTTACTATATTATAAAAAAATGTGAGGCCTTGGATTCTAGTACATACACCGAATTTCAAGTTTTTGTACTCTTACCAGCTTGCTTTACTTACTCTCCCCCATTTACACCTATTTAATCTCCAACCCTTCAACGGAATAATCCCAAAATAAATTCTAGTTCGTTATGCCATTATAATATATACGTATGCCAATTTTCAAGTGAATATCTCAATTTGATTTTATCAACTCCTTTAATAATGAAGCGGTGGGTGGTGGGGGATGGAAAAGATTATAAAAAAAATTGAGGCCCTGGCTTCTAGTACATACACCAAATTTCAAGTTCCTGTAATCTTGCCAGACTGCTTTACTCATTTCCCCCTATTTACCGCCCAACCCTTAACCAGATATGTTCAAAAAACAATCCAGTTCCAGATCTCGTTATAATTTATACATCTACAAAATTTCAAGTCAATGTCTTAAACCGTTTCGGAGAAAACGTACGGACAAAAACAGCTACAGACAGAATTTTTTTTTTCGCTCAAATTTAAAGTCTCCACGTTTTATGACATTCTAAACCTATTTGAAGAAAAAAAGTGTTGAAATTTTTTTTACGGTTACTATACTTCCAATCCACTACGTAGATGTGGAAGTATTATAATTGAGATATGTTGTTACCTTATCTAGGTATGTATTATACTGTTGAATTATGAAATTCCAAAGCTTTTGGGAACCACAAAAATAGGTTCGATGAAAGTGAGTTTTCACTATGTTATCTTTGACTATAAACAATATCTGCGCACCAGCCGTTTTTCGATTTCAAAAAATAAAAAACTCGCTCTACCTTAATATTCGTTATAGTAATTTTAATTGTCCTAAAAATGCTCATTGACAATTCCTAAACATTTTTTGGGACACTCCCTTCTGTATCGCGTATTCTATTTGTGATAAACTTTGGTTTCAAAACGATTTGAAAAATTCTAGTGCTGATGTTTCATTCAATTTCATAATACATTACTCTTGTAACCTATTAATAACCTGAGTTTTCACGCTGATTGCTATGAAACGAATTTCGGTACACACGTTTTGCTTCTATAATGAATATTAAAAAATTCTATCCAGTCAAAATATCTCTATTTGATTGAATCAAATAAATATAATAACTGTGTGATTTGCTGCCTTCAAAAGTATAGCACTGCTATACAATTTAATTTGGAAACTTCTGAAAACGTTTCGTGATTTCTGTCAGAGCTCTTAAAACAAAGGGACGCTCGCAATACTTTAAAGTTAACGTTTATTTTTATTCGGTTATAACTTTCCGTGGTGCAGGAAGTTGTGGGAACAATTGCAGAGGGTTTAACAAACCCTGGCTGGTGGCAAGAACGCAACACAAAACCACACCTCGGGCGGTTGTCCTGCAGTGGCATTAATTACGACTGTGCGATCTCGGAAATGAATGTCGTGGCTTCCTTTATCTCAGTCTCGGTATTATTGTACTGCGTCTGCGAAAATCGCAGCAGTATCAGGCGGCGGGCCGCTGTGGGGGTGTTTACGCGGTCACTGTTAGCGAGATTCATGTTAGGCTAATTCCAGACGAACTCGGCGGGGATCATTTTACCGGAACGTTCCGTTTATTGCTTGTTAAGGGTGCTATTTTAACCTCTCCTACTTGTTTGTTTGACGGTTTACTGCCGTGCTACCCGTAGGGAGAAGACCGACGCTTTTCACGACTGATTTTCATAATTGCTGAATATGCCTTTTGTACCTACTTTCACCCACATTGTTGCTTCGAGTTAATTATGTTATTATTATTTGTATGAGGACGATCATGATATGCTATTATGGATAACATTAGTTTTACAACCCGTTTACAGCCCCATTGTTGAGACCATTGCTAGGAAAAATGGTTTTCTGTTCTGTGATTCCCACATGACGGAGGAATTAACAATGCGTGGGGATTTAGGACAAAAATCAATAGGTTACATTAAGAATTAATTATTTAGTTGAGTTTATGGAGAGTGCTTCGGAAAAATAAATGATTACTTAAATAGATAAAGAAAAATACATATAAAAAAGATTTTTAAGAAAAAGCTTTTTTTTTTTAAAACTATAGGTACTAAAAAGTAAAAAATAGTTTTTCAAAATTTATATACCTGGAAACCAAGAGCTTAATTGGACGTCCCCAAAATTTTTAGTTTCCAGGTGTATAATAATAATAACAATGATAATAATTTTATTTGCAATCAAAATATATGCACATTATCACATAATTAATTAAATAAAGTTGCAAAATGGACCTGAAAACAATTCAAAAAAGTTCAAAGTTCAGCTCCAACAGTGACACAGATACATTACAAATACATGAACATATACAGCGATTCAAAATCATACTCACGTAACAAAGGAAACTAAAATCTTTTTAAACTGAAAATAGAGAAAGGGGGAAAAATGGGATAGGCAGCCAATACGAGGAAGAACGTAATAAATAAGTTTAATGTCAGGCATTAAAAAGAATTTTCTACAATTGATTTTTAAATAAGTTTAGTTTTAAGGATTTCAAGGATGCTGGTACATTATTATAAAGAAGATAAACATTATATGTAAAACATCTTTTACACATTGCAGATTTGTGAGGTGGAGGTGTAATGAGTCCTTTAAATCTCAAATTTAAGGTATGGACATCCGTTCTATATTTTATTTTGTTATATAAGTAAGGG
Source organism: Stenurella melanura (assembly GCA_963583905.1). Classification (NCBI taxonomy): domain Eukaryota; kingdom Metazoa; phylum Arthropoda; class Insecta; order Coleoptera; family Cerambycidae; genus Stenurella; species Stenurella melanura. The sequence continues at coordinate 90,142,619 of OY757314.1, read as the reverse complement.
GGACATTGATTTAAAATAATGTTATGAAACAAGACTGTAGAGTGAAGTTTTCGTCTATCTTGCATGCTTAGCCAATTTGAGTCTTTTAATTTATATGACACTGGCTCAAACTTTCTGATGCCATATATGAACCGCAAACACGACTTTTGAACTTTTTCTATTCGATTAATGTCTAGTTTATCTAGACACGGTCCATATATAGCGTCACAATAATTAAAATGACTTAAAACAAGAGAGTCTGTAAGTTTTATTTTAAGGGACTGAAAAATTAAGTGACGGTTTGGAAATAACATTTTTAATGAGGAGTAGGCTTTTTGAATTCTTTTCTTTACATCTTTTTTAAAACGTAGATCTATATCTAATTCTAGTCCTAAGTTTTTGGCACTTTGCGCACATTGTAAAGTCTCGTTTCCTATTTTAATTACAAACTCATTCTCAATTTGTCGTCGATATTTGCCAAATACCATGAATTTTAAAAAATTATTTTTTACATTTTAGTACAGTTTTTATAATAAAAGCTTTTTCTTGAATTCTGTTTTTCTGTGACGGGAAAAAAGTTTGACATTTTATATCTCTTGGCAGGTAACAAAATGTCACTTTTTATTAAATTACTTTTTCTCAGGAAAGAAATGAATACTTTTTTCTCGGATATCTACTCATAACATTTAGCTAGCAATAATTCTAGTGATGCTACTTTCGCTGCTTCTACTAATTCCGGTGGTGTAAGGGAAAACACTGAATCAGAAATGTCCGTTTTTGAACTTTCATTATTCAAAATATGTAATAAATAACTTCGCTAAGTTCGCAAAATTTTTAAACCCAATCACAGAATTAAATTGACAGATATTTGATTACTTTAAAGATTTCCAACGCGGTTCCAATGTCGCTGCAAGTACAACGTCCTACCAGTTTAAAACTTCTCGGTGTTTTGTCTTCCTCCGCTTCGCATCGGGAGACAAACACAATCTCAAGCTAAAATGTGATATATTTTTCCTTGTATAATAAATAACTATTTATATAATTTCTTTCTGGAAATAAGCGCACTTTACCCTTCAACGTTTCTCATATTTTTTGCCCTGCCCTATATACTACTTAACTTGAAGCCATTCTAAATGCACCTGAAATGGTTATTGGACATGCATATAAATTTTGGCGGTATTTATACTTTGGTTGTGCAACTAAAGAAAAATTTTCAATTTGTTGCACACTTAATTGACCACGCTGTATATCCTGGGTGTAGAATCGGGTCATGCCTATCTTAAGAATGTATTGTCATCGAAACTGAATCAACGTGTAAAATCTCAACTCCGTAGGATAAGAGGAAGTGTTTCTAATTCAGCTTGTAAGACTTGACCTAAACAAATTAACACACTAACATTGCAAGTTAAATAAAAACTTTTAAAATTATATATTGCGTAAAATAAGGAATACGTTCCACGGAAAATGTATTCATAGATACTATAGATATAGGCTTTTGAAGCCTATAATTCGACTTTTTTGCTTTGTTGAAATAAATCTAAATTAATATTCACCGCTCATAATCAGAACGGAGTCGTTTTTTAAAACATGTGTAGATTTTATGTAAGTTAATGAGCAAAAAAATAACTTTTTAGTAGGCAACATATTACGATCAGAAATTTGTCAGTGTACGTTCTAATAATGTGATAGCGAAATAATTAAATAAAATTGCAATAAAAAACATCAATATACATATTTGCTTTAATTGAACCGAAGAAATGTCCACCAAAACTTATAATATTAGATCGCTTAAAATACATTCAATTTAGCTATTTCTTTCATTTCAACCATCTTAATAAAATAAATAAGTATGTGCAATAGAGACTTTATTCACATGCACAAAAATGTAAAAAATATAAACACAGGAAGATTAAATAAAATTATTATTAAGTTTAACTATACAGATTAAAAAATTAGAATAATTTCTTAAGGTCCTCTATTTAAAAAGTCACGAATACTATGAAAACTCCCTTCAAGTAGTAAGTTTATAACTGCAGTTTTATAATCCTTAAATGTCTGCGTTATTTCGAATATCAGCATAGAAGACTATTAAAAAGTGTAACAGTTATAGTATGGCTAATGTTTATAATTTGATGTGTGATGTGAGGGTATACTAATAGTACGGAATCCCATCGACAAAAGTAGATCGCGCACCGCAGTTGGCGCCTCTTGGTGGAGATGTTGTAGGCATCTGTAGGTACCATTTCCTCCAAACGACAGGCCACGTGACCTCCACCACTTCGAGAGAGAGAGGCAAAAAACATAGGGCATCTTAAATGTTGCCAAAAAAATCTGAAAAAAAATCGTGTACATTTGGTGTACAAAAAGGAGACCCTAGTAGTTATAACAATTACAGAGCCATTAGCTTACTATGTAGTTTTTCGAAAGTCTTAGAACTCCATCTTAAGGATCAGTTGTCAAGTTATTTACAAAAAAATCACTTGCTTTTCCCCGCCCAACACGGTTTTACCACTAGCACAGAATCGGCTTTGTGTGACTTTCACCATAAAATCATTAAAGCCCTAGACAAAAAAATCGTTGTAGGCCTTTTCATAGATTTCTCTCATCAGTTGCTCATAGCTAAACTTAAACGATATGGCGTTCGAGGAACTGCTTTACAAATATTTTCATCATATCTCGACAACAGAACTCAATCTGTAAAACTGCCCGGTGGAGCAGTAAGCAAAATATGTGTTATTAAACAAGGAGTTCCAGAAGGTTCAATATTGGGACCACTCTTGTATATTATTTTCTCCAATGACATTATTAATTACCTTAAAAAAATAGCAAATGTTCATGTGGTTTGTTATGCCGTTATAGTCACAGGAAATGACTTAACGGAAACTAAGGTAAATGCTGAAAGAGTTTACCAAAATATAATTTGCTGGTCTCACAATAACAAATTAAACCTAAATAAAACGAAGACAACTACCATTCAATTTACGTTAAATAATATTTCCGAAGGGCTAAAACTTGTTGATGATACTGGCACTGAATTAAAATCCTGTGACGCCAATAAATTATTAGGCGTTACTTTTGATGGACATTTGCAGTGGACCCACCATATAGAAAATTTGTGTACTAAGCTAAGAACAAGCTGCTATGCTTTAAAGTTCATGTCGAAACACTGCAGCCAGGAAGTTCTTAAAACACTTTATTATGCCAACTTTCATTCCCATCTTAGATATGAAATCGTGAATTGGGGTAACAGCAGTAATGTGGCCAGGGTATTTTTATTACAAAAATATGCAGTCCGTATCTTGTCAAACCTAAATTACAGAGAGACGTGCAGAAATGCTTTTAAAAATTTAAAAATGTTGACTCCTGCGAGTCTTTATATCTGGAACTGTGTTTATATGTCCATAAGCATAAATGATTTTTTTCTAGTAATCAGGTTAAACATTCACATGAAACCAGATCGAAAAACATTTTAATACCTGACCAATACAGAACCACCATGTATCAAAAAAGTTTCCTTTGTCAAGGGTGTAAACTTTATAATTCATTAGATGTAGATATTAGGACTTCTGGTAGCGTTCAGATTTTTAAAAGTAAGCTTGCTTACAAAAATTGTTACACGATTAATGATTTTTTTTTAAATACACTTTGACTTACAAGTATTTGTGTGTAGGAATGTTCTTGACTGTGTTATATATAGTGTCCCGTATTATACATATTGCATAAATGGTATTTTTTTTTCTATTGCTTGTAGCATCTTATGTGACGCGTTCTTCATTTAATGTGTGTATAATCTTACATGTATATACATTTTTTTAATGAATAAATAAAAATTATAATTATTATTATTATTATTATTATTGTTAACCTATTGATGTTACAGTCAGTGAATAAATAATAATGTATAATAGAACACCACATACAGTTCAAAAATTGCATGTAACTTAACTTAACATTTATGTGAATAGCCATGTAGTGTATCCATATACAATAATATACATGTATTTCTTTGTTCGTATGTCACGTTGTTTACAGAATAACCTTCGTCTACCACAATTAAAGGGTTTTTCCATTTTCTAGAAAGTCTTGTAAATTATTATTGCTTTGCTTTGAACAAGTCGATATATTTCTGTTTGTGATGTACACGAGTGGTTTTCTGGTTTACGGCGACATGCGTATACAATATAAGGGAATCTCGTTTTGCATAACAAGACTCATTATGAAGTATAGAAGAAGCTGATATGATCATTATGAATATTTACATCAACTTAACTTTATCATCTATTTTTATATTAATCGTATTGTTTGTAATTAATTAATTGCTATATTCCAAAATATTTGAAAAATGATAAATAGGTGTGGTATTATTTATAATTTATTTTAAAAACTGATAAGAGTAAAATACTAATTGTTGTAATTTCAATAATACTGTTGACTCAAAACTAGTTACCCTTATCACTACCATATTTTTTAAATCTTCTCTTCCGAGCAGATTGAAATGGCAGATATTCTAGGTATGCGTGAACGAATGTATTTGTAGAGGGTTCATAATAATCAGTCTAACTATTTCTAGGTCTGTGATTTAGTTTTGATTGGATAACTTTTTCTGCCACATTCCGTCATCATCAATGCTTAAACTAAAAAAATGTAGGAATTATCTAAAAAAATAATTTATCCTCAATTATGAAGAATCTTCTGTAGAACACTAAAAACCCCTGCCTAAGGTATCACTTCTTCCATATTCAAATTTCCCATCCATGTATCTTTAAACGAAAACATCTTGATACTATATGTGCATTCTAGTGAGTGGACATCAGTGCTCATAGAATTGTAATAATATATTATTTGAATTATCGGCCCCGAGGTATTAATGACGGTGGCTAATGTCCAAATATTTCTTGGGAACTTTTATTCCCATACACACAATAAAATAAAATTTAATTTTGGTTACCCCTCTAATAATGGAGTGGGGATGTTGGAGGTGGTGGTGGAGTGGCAGATGTCATGAAGAAAATTGAAGCCTTGACTTCTAGTATATATTTACCCTGAACATTATCAAGTATCGACCACGATATGTTACATCCCACTATCACTTCCACTAAATCTAAATTAATGATTGTCACTATCAGTAGAGCTACCAGCACTAATACGCTTTTGTGAAGAAATATGTCTATTAACATTTGTCTTAGATGTTTGAAAGTGAATTATTTATTATTTGTTGCTTATAGTAATGAAACATATTCTTTATAGGATTTTACAAACAGCTGAAAAAAAACTATCTATTAGAACTAAAAGAAAAACTATATATAAAAATTTCAATTAAATCTTTCGATAACCTGGCTTCTGGTTATGCTAGCAAATCAAAATCCTAAAATAAATTTGTCCAATTTCTTACTTGACATTCTCATTATAACACTAGCATCCAACATAGTCCCCTACGGCTAAGCACTAGTATCTACATGACCCCCTATGGTATGAAGTTTCAGTTAAAAATGAGAACAATGGCCTAAAATTAAATTTATTTATCATAGTTTTTCCTTTAGTTCTCACATAGACAGTCTTTTCCGCTGTTTGCAAAATCCTATAAAGAATATGTTTCATTTGTTTTAGATTTGTTTTAGATGTCAATGCAACTACTACAATAAAGATCTGTTCCAGTTCTGAAAAATCGCGAATCTATAAGTAGCAGCCTGAGAAGCATTAGGCATTTTGGTATACCACCGACTCTGCATAATTTCACTCTAGGTTTGTAGATGTACGTACATATGACTAGATTTACACTACGGTTTGTGAAACTGTGTAATTGCGATTTTGGATGGTCTACCCTTTTCCCTTATTAAATGTTGTCATAATGACATAAACAACAAGAATTAATGTAGGTAGACAGATATTTTGCCAAAGTAATATTTCACAATTTCGGCGGCGGCGTCTAATTAAAGGAGATAATAAAACCGCATTAGTAAAACAACATATAAATGTACTGCACCATTGTACACTGGAATCTATTATTTAGTCAACAGTTTATAGCAACAATCAGTCGAGAAATGCGGAATTAAAAGAATTATTATTAGAAATATTGAAGAAATATGCCACAGCAAATATTGCCTCAGTCAGAGAGAAAATCAACACTTTAAGAACTAATTACAATCGGGAAAGAAACAAAGTTCTAAATAGCAATGAAGCAGGAAACTTAACATACGAAATGTTTCCTTTGACATTGTAGTGTCACAGGCAAAAATAATTTCTTGTGACGTGTCATTAACAGTTTCTTCTCCCACATTCTCTATCTATTATTTTCTAGTAATAGAAAGAAACATAGCAAAACAACTATGTATTGTCACTAGCAACGAAGGCAAAAACACTGACGACAGACTGTTTGCAGAGAAGTGTGTGAGCGATTTCCTGCCTGCTCAACGGACTGTACATGTTTTTATAACAACCATTACCGTTTTAACCTCCCCACAATAAAATTGTGGGAGGTTACTAAAATTTTTTAGTCTAAATTTATTATCAAAAATAGCCGGCAATAATGAATATTTCAGCACTTCGTCGTTTTACCTCCACATCCACGTAGTGGATTGGAAGTATAGTAATCGTAAAAAAATTCCATTTTTTTTTTCTTGACATCAGTTTAGAATGTCATGAAACGTCGAGATTTTAATTTTGAGGAAAAAAAAAATTTCTGTATGTCGATCTATCGGTCTGTCGGTCTGTCTGTAACTTTTTTTTATCCGCACGCTTTCTCCGGAACGGTTTAAGATATTGACTTGAAATTTTGTACACGTGAATATTATAATGAGATCTGGAACTGGATTGTTTTTTGAAGATATCCGGTGAAGGGTTGGGGGGGTAATTAGGGGTAAATATGGGGAAATATGTAAAGCAAGCTGGTAAGAGTACAGAAACTTGAAATTTGATGTATGTGCTACAAGCCAAGGCCTCAGATTCTTTTATAATATTTTTTAACCCCCCACCACCCTTTCTTCATTATTAAAGGGGTTGATAAAATAAAATTGAGATATTCATTTGAAATTTAGTACATGTATGTATTATAACGACATCTGGAACTAGATTATATTTAGAAATGATTCGGTTGAAGGGTTGGGGGTTAGATAGTGGTAAATAGGGGTAAATAGGCAAAAATAAGTAAAGCAAGCTGGTAAGAGTACAGAATCTTGAAATTCGGTGTATGTGCTAGAATCCAAGGTCTCAGATTAGTTACATTATTGAAACATATTCTTTATAGGATTTTGCAAACAGCGGAAAGAAAAACCATCTATGAGAACTAAAGGAAAAACTGTATATCAAAATATTAATGAAAACTTTGCATTCTTTCGATAACCTGACTTCTGGTTATGCTAACAAGTAAAAATTCTTATTTGCCATTCTCATTTTAACACTAGCATCCAACATAGAATGGCAAATAAGAATTTTTACTTATTAGCATAACCAGAAGTCAGGTTATCGAAAGAATGCAAAAATTTCATTAATATTTGTATATATAGTTTTTCCTTTAGTTCTCATAGATAGTTTTTCTTTCCGCTCTTTGCAAAATCCTATAAAGAATATGTTTCATTACTATAAACAAAGAAATAATAAATAATTCATTTTAAACATAGTTGTATTATTTTTCAACCACCACCCCTACTCCATTATTAAAGGGATTGATAAAACAAAATTAAAATATTTACTTGAAATTTGGTACACGTATGTATTATAACGACATCTGGAACTAGATTATATTTTGAGAAGCTACCGTTGAAGGGTTGGGGGTTAAATATGGTAAAATGGGGGAAAATAAGTAAAGTAAGCTGGTATGAGTACAGAAACTTGAAATTCAGTGTATGTACTAGAATTTAAAGACTCATTTTTTAAATGTTTTTCAACCCGCCCACCACCCCTAGTCCATTATTAAAGGGGTTGATAAAATATAACTGAGATATTCATTTGAAATTTGGTACACGTATGTATTATAACGACATCTGGAACTAGATTATATTTTGAGATGATTCCATTGAAGGGTTAGGGGTTAAATAGGGGTAATGGGGGAAATTAGTAAAGCAAAAATGAAATATTCACTCGAAATTTGGTACGCGTATGTATTACAACGATGTCTGGAACTAGATTATATTTTGAGATGATTCCGTTGAAGGGTTGGGAGTTAAATAATGGTAGATATAGGAAACTAAGTAAAGCAAGCTCGCAAGAGTATAGAAATTTGTGATTTGGTGTATATACCAGAGGCGATGGCCTCAGACTTTTCCATTATATTTTCCATCCCCCCATCACCCCACCCCCTTATTAAAATAGTTGATAGAATTAAATTTAGATTTTCAATTGGAATTTGTTGCACGTATAACGATATCTCAAACGGGATTATATTTTGACACGATTGCGTTGAACGAGTGGGAGTAATTGGTGGTAAATAGGGAAAAATAAGTAAAGCAAGCTGGTAAAGGTACAGAATCTTGAAATTCGGCGTATGCCCTAGAAGCCAAGGCCTTATACGTTTAGTAATATTTTTCAACCCCACCACCCTTAATCAATTATTAAAGGGGTTGGTAAAATCAAATCGTGATATTCACTTGAAATTTGGGACACGTATGTATTATAGTGACATCTGGAACTAGATTATATTTTAATATGATTCCGTTGAAGGGTTGAGGGTTGAATAGGAGTAAATATTGGAAAATAAGTATATCATGCTGGTAAGAGTACATAAATATGGAATTTAGTGTATATACTAGAAACCAAGGCCCCAGATTTCTTTCTAATATTTTTCAAACACCACCATCTCCGCTTCATTGTTAATCGGTTTGATAACATGGAATATTGAGATACTTACTTGAAAGTTAGTACATGGATGTATTGTAATGACATCTGATTTAGATGATTACATTGAAAGGGTGGGTCGTGGTAGGTTGTGAATAGGGGAAAATAAGTAGGGTAAATTAAAAACTTCATTTTTGACGTATTTGGTAGAAACCAACACCTCAAACTTTTCTATGACATCTGCTCCAAATATTATTAAAATTCTATTACCAATAATTTTCACATACCAGAGTGCAAATCTAGTCAAGATGTTTCCTTTAAAGTGACTCTGATGAAAAATCTGGATGTGGAAGTAGTGATTCCTTAGGCAGCGGTTTTTCTGATTGTTTCAGTAGCTGTTTGCAATATAATATTATATCCATATGAGAGCCGACTCTGGTGCTGAGATAAAATTTCCGAGCCTTATAATGCGTACGTGTACCAAATACTAAATCTACATCCTTATTTTATTCTGTTAACTTCTTTAATAATAATGTAATGGGGGTAGCATGTCACAAAAAAATTTGGCCTGTGGTATACATACCAAAAATCTGAAGTCTTACTAGCTTGCTTTATTTATTACCCCTATTTACCCCCAACCCATTAACGGAATAGGATCAAAACATAATCTAGTTCCAGATCTCCTAATAATACATACGTGTACCAAATTTTAAGACCATATCTTAATTTTATTTTCAAGCTTCATTAAAATCGAAGTGGTGCAAGATATCAAAAAAAAATCTAAAAATTGCATGTGCACTCGGCGACTGCTACGTAAAAATACAGATTAAATTGGTTTTACTAGTCGACATAATTTTACGCCATGAACGGATTGCGCAAAAAAAATGTTAGAAACGCCCAATTCTTTAACAATATTATTTTACTTCAGAAATAAATTAAGAAAATTAATCACTAATTTCTACAAATAATTAGATATGGACAACAAATATTAATAATGATGTCTTAATTTTGGTTAATAATATTAATCTATTCCAAAAATTAATTAACACAATATACAATATTTACACTTGAATAAGCATATTAAAAATGAATTTATTAAAGAATGCTGGCTTTACGATTAATTCGCGGACTGTAATATGAAACAGTATTTTCAATACTATAATTCAATAAATTGGTACAGGTTAGGGAATTAAGTTTCTTACAATTAGAAACAGATAATTAAAATTTAAAAAAAAATTAAAAGAAGCAAAAACTATTACCACGAACGCCTCGTCATATCTTACATTGTCTGTCTTATTCCCACACTGGTCATCCGTATTTATTCATCCTACTCATACACTCCCTTCCTAACTGTCTACTGGTCTTATACAGGATGTAATCAGTTGCATGTCATTAAGAAAAACTGGTAATGGGGATCGACTAGACAAACAAAAAACCTTTATGACTTTTCCCTCTAGGGGCACTTTGAAAAAAACTGAACTTGGTGAACTTTTTTAATATTTTTTAATATTAATGTAGAAAATAATTGAGAACCACTGCTGTTCTTGGCCAATGAACTTGTAGTTCCCAATGATACAACTTTTAAATTGTCATAAAAAAGTGCAAAGGCCTTGGATCATCGCCCGCCTTTGATGGGCCGCCTCAACCGGACTGAAGCAATTATAAAGAGGTAAATATTTCGTTATCTTTTCCTGCACAACTGCAAGCAAATAATGGCCGTAGAAGTTTAAACAGAGCATTTCTTTACATGTGTGTCTTTTAATTTGGAACAAAATATTGGATTAATGTTTATAATTTAGAATATTTAAATGTGATTTATTAACGTTTGTAACATAAATGAGTGTCCTGGGTTAAAAGCTTACCACCTAAGTAAATTATTCGAATTCTGCATCTGCATCAATACACAGTTCTCTACGTCGTATTAAGGACATACGTACTCCGTTCAACACTAATCAATAAACTATCAACTAACGTTGCCAATAAAGAAAAATAAAAGAAAAACTTGGTCCAAAATCCAAAACGGAATACAAAAAGTTGTGTCTGTACGTAATCAAGAATTTAACGACTTGAACGGTAAAATCAATAAAATCAATCTTCACTACACTACACAGCGACCCGAAATTCAAAAATAACAAAAACAATGAACGGCGGATTGGACGTGTGTACATAACGAAACACCCACAGAAACTAAAATATTGCACAAGGGAGAGTCAGAGTATAGTTTTCTTCAGATCAGATCTACTAAACACTCAGAAAACGTCGACGTCTTTCAACTTATTTACGGCACCGCTAAAGACCGCCGACATTTTATAGCTATCTACACAAATATTGGGTATGATAGGCAGACACGCGCGACGATCTAAACCGACCTCAATATTCCAGCAATTCTCAAAAGATTTTATTGAAAATTTGCGAAATTTTTTCTTTCTCCAAAACTATGAGCTTTAGACTCCATGTTATATAAGTTTTTTTTGTTTGTCTTGTCTTTCCCTACCACCAGTTTTTTTTAATAACATGAAACTAATTACACTCTGTATTACCACATTCTTCATCTTTTGTGACTTTAAAATTCACGCGAATATACAAACTTATTGATGTAGAGATATTTCTTGTAGCTGGGGCAAGGGTAATTTTTTGTCAACTCATTTGCATCTGCCCAGGTTTAGCTGCCAATCAGATCATCTATCGCCGTAAAATACCAAAATTTAGAAGTGGTTAATTTTCTTGTAGCTTCTTTTTTATACTCTTTATGTGGTATATAATATCATCATGTCATCACGGCTTACTAAGTGCTAATAAAGACGGAAACATATCAATCGGCAATGGTTCTTTATTTAATCGAAACTTAAATATGTGAGGTTTTTCAAAAAAAACAAATACACGCAGATGACTCATTTCACTGTTGACTTGCTAGATTCGATCTGAATTGCTCTGTGTCGGAAGAGGAGCGAACGTGTTCGTGGGTTGGAAATTTAAAATGGAGATTTAAAAGAAAAGTATAATATCGGCATTGTAAAGAACAACATAGTTTGTTTCATGTATTTATCTTTGGTTATGTGATGATAAATACATCCTATACTTTTATGTTCGGGGTCGACATCGTCTTTCCAAACACCCTGTATATGTCGTTTTTCGTATTTTAAGTTAAACCATTTTTATTTGTGATTCTGGTAGATTATTCGCTAACTCCTCGTTTATCATATTTATACCTAGTCTTACTTGCATTATTTTACCAATCTAAGAAACATTCTGTTTATTGCACAATTTAGATGTCTTGTATATCATCGTGTTTGCGTTTGTTTAATAAAACATGCCGCCTTTAAAGTAATGCATTCTTTTCTCTTAGTATGTTTGGTGTTAATCTTTTAATAAATGCTTATCTGCCCTAATTCCTTTCTTTATTAAAATTAGTCCTGCTCTATAATTGTTATTTTTTCTCTCTGAGATTTATAAATAAATTATTTGTGTATTAAATGCATACATTTCAGTTTTTTCTAGTTATGAATAATATTCTCATTTTAAAGCTGTAGGATAAGTTAAAATATATGAAAACATATATAAAAAATTTAGTAATACAATAAGGAAACATATGTTCCTTATTGCTCTGGATATCATTTCGTGACCTTTTAAGGGGTTTCTACTATATTTCAATATATGTATTCGTTTTTATTAAAGGGCCTGGTGTTCTGTATTTTAATAATAAATTTAATTTTATTATACTAAGGAAATGTATTATTATTATGATTTAAGTATCATTGTATAAACGACTTGCCATAAAAATAAAGTAAAACATAGGTTACAAACATCTTCAAGGAAGGACTGAATTTCCTTGTGGAATTTTTAATTTTTTTAGTACGCCATTTTTCTTATTTTCTAATAAATTGACCAAATATTACATTATTTTAAAAATGTTTTTAAAAAATACATTACAAGCAAATGTGACAATGTTTTAAGACAAATAACACTCCTTTTTAAATTGTGTTTACATTTCGGAAGATTATTAAGAAATGTAATTATTAAGAAATAAAACGGCTGTTACATAAAAAAAATTGTGAATGTATTGATTGGTTGATTGATTGATTTATCAGCTCAAAGTAAGCATTGCTTGCGAACACACTCAACGGACGGACGTACCGGATCCGTAGACTTGGCTCCCCAAAATTATTTTTTCATCTTCAATTTGCTAGCACACAATGTTTAGACCTAGCACACCCTAGCACAACCATTTTTAAAGCTAGCACACCACCGCGCAAATAATAAATGGGGGTTATTTTTTGTCTTGGATTTGCTAGCACACAAGGCTTAAACCTATCACAGGCTAGTACAACCACTTTCAAAGCTAGCACGTCACAGGGGCGGTAATATACAGGGTGTAAAAATTTTCCTGAACCCCTCCCAGTTATTTTTTGTCTTGAATTTGCTAGCACACAATGTTTAAACCTAGCACAAGCTAGCACAACCACTTTCAAAGTTAGCACACCTACAGAGGCGGTAATATACAGGGTGTAATTTTCTTTCTCTGCCTCCACCCCCACATATTTTTTTGTCTTGAATTTGCTAACACGTAATACTTATTTATACTTAGTACACCATAGCACAACCACATTCCAAGTTAACGCCCCTACAGGGTCGATAATATACAGGGTAGAAATTTTGTCCCGCCCAAAGATATATTACATTTTCTATTATTACTCAGATTACCTTACCAAAAATAATAGAGGGATGAAATAGAGAGGTTAATATAGAGGGTTGAAACTTTGTTATCCTCCATGTACTTTTCTTTCTCAAATTTGATGGCGCACAATGTTAACACCTAGACCACTGAACAACTAAATAATTAAATAAATAATTTAAACATTATTTAATGAATAATTTTTACAATCGTTTTAGTAATATAATACCAAACCACAATAATAATAATGGCATACTTAAAATATAATATATAGTGGTTTTCCAAAAATTCTCATATTGGGAAAATTTTTATTATTGTTTCCATGGAAAATTGAATTTATAAGATGTCGGCCATAGCATAAAATACACGAATGTTATTAATGATATGCCATTGCTGGACACTAGTAGGTACTGCATATGCAATGGTTTGAATTATTTCCAGCATTTTTTTCCTAATATGATTGTGCTAAAAGTTGACCAAGTAAATAAAGTGAACAGTATAAGTGGACAGTAGAATTAGAAAGAATATGCATGCTATCAAGAAAATCTAAATAAAAAAAATCCAAATTAAATTTTCTACAAATTTTGTCTGAAAAAAATTTTCAATTTTTGCCAACAGGTTTCGAGATGTACTCGGTTTTAGACCAAAATTATATACTCATGTATATAAAACATACTTCCCCCACCTAAAAGTTTGTAGCCGTCTGATAACATGTTAGGAGGTCGGAACCTACATTTCTATGTAAGAGTGCCGTCTCTCATCTTTTCTCAAAAACCCTGTTTTTTTTTCCTAATTCTACTGGCCTATATATTGTGCACTTAATTTACTTGGTAAATCTTTAGCACAATCATATTAGGAAAAAGTCCATCCCTGGAAATAATTCGAAATATTGCATATGCAGTACCTGCTAGTGTCCGGCAATAGCATATCATTAATAACATTTGTTCATATTATACTACGGACACCATCTTGGAAAATGGCGACCTTCTCTAAAACTGAAGTACGAAAAAACACGAAATACAAGGCGATTTTCAATGATTGTTTCGCATAAATGTATAATTTGGAGCGTTAGCTTGGAAAGTGGTTGTGATAGGGCATTCTAGGTATAAGCATTGCGTGTTCAAGACAAAGAAATAACTGAGGAGGGGGAGCTGAGGAAAAAATGTACACCCTGTATATTACGAACCTGTAGGTGTGCTAGCTTTGAAAGTAGTTGTGCTAGCCTGTGCTAGTTTTAATCATTGTGTGCTAGCAAATTCAAGACAAAAAATAACTGGGAGGGGGGGCTGAGGAAAAATTTTGCACCTTATATATTACCGCCCCTGTAGGTGTGCTAGCTTTCAAAATGGTTGTGCTAGCCTGTGCTATGTGCAAACATTGTGTGCTAGCAAATTCAAGACAAAAAAATAACTGGGGAGGGGCTAGTGTCAACTTGCTCCCCCCCGAAAATAACCCCCATTTATTATTTGCACGGAGGTGTGCTAGCTTTAAAAATGGTTGTGCTAGGGTGTGCTAGGTCTAAACATTGTGTGCTAGCAAATTGAAGTAGAAAAAATAACAGGGAGGGGGCAAGTTGACTGACCCGGCCAAACCGCGTACCGGAACCAAACCTAGGATGTTTCATATGCCGCCGGACCGGCTGCATACGTTGGGTTGGACATGGGACATGCTTGTTATCAGCAGTGAGAGCTACATTATGTACCTTTCCAATTTACTTTTAATTTTTTTTCTGTTGTGTAATAAACTAAAAACTAATAAAGCAAATGCTATTTATAGACTAGATTAGACTTATCTATTTGTCCCCTTTGTGTTTTTGTTGGCAGATTCCCTCTTTCTTATGTAGTATTCCCACACTATTTGGAAATATCGGCATTTCTGTCAGTCGAAACAGAAAATCGATCCTAAAATACTTACTTTTATGATGGTTGCAGAAAATATAAAATTAATTAATATTTCTTCTTCTTCTTCTTCTTCTTTCGCTTTTGCACTTGATTTTGTATCATTCGTTATCTATCCTTTATTGGATAGTTTGGCTATAAATTTGACCTTGATAAATAGTAACCTCCAGATAGGCGTTATCTGTCGGATAAGTTAACTTAGTGGATTGTGTGAGTCGGACGAAAACCCTACTATTCTCTGATACAACCAGATTTTTGTGGATGCTGAACACCGTGGGGAAACTATTTTTGCTCATGGTATCCGAAGAGCAATTTCTCACCCCTTTGATGGGTTGTCATTGGCCGCTCTGAGAGGTCGAACGGATGTCAGGTACGCGTTCCAGGGTTCTCCCCATGATTGGCTTGCTTGAAAATGGGGAATCGATAAATTAGATTCGGTGGAACATTAGCAATACACGTTTGACCCCGTTTGAGGTTCGTGTTTGGTCATTTGTGGGTGTGGTTTACCCCAAACAGAAATTCTGCCATCACCAAGGTCTTTAGTATTCTCGAAAACGGTGGAGGGGGGAGAACTACTTTGGTTGCCTCACACAATAGTTGGGATTTTCGGACTTTTTTCTGACTCATACAATCCACTATAATCCAGCCGGTTAGGCCCTAAATCAGAAGTACGTTATCAAAGTTAAAGTATTTTTTAAACTGCTCAGTAGCTCAGTCAGCTAAGCGTCTTAGTGGCGAGCGCGCTCAGTCAGGCTGCCTAACGTGTGCTGGGTTTGTACCCCAGCACTGACACCGGCAATGTTGGTGAGTAATGGATATTGTCCGCGTTTTTCAAATGTCTCCTTTCGGGACAGCCTATAAGTGGCTTTGGATTTTGGGGGTTGTCTGCTATGTGTGGTATTGTGTTTATAATAGATTAGATTCTTCATTGACACCTAATGTCAATTACAAATGTTAACGCAAGTTTGGATTTTTTATCAGCTGTTTTATTTGGTTTCATATTAGTACAGTTGACCGCATACCAGTGGTGCACAAGTGTTATATATTCCTTGCATAAGTTCTTATCTATTGTTGTAGTATTGTAATTATATGGAAAATTCGTTTTCTTTTCGACCGACCAGAAAATATACCCTTTCTGAATTCGGACAGAAAGTAATGTTTCCCGGGTTAGAAAGGAAAGTGGGCTTCAGAGATCGGCGAAAACTTTTCCGATACCCGCTCTTCTTTACCGATCCATGAAGGTAAAAATGCTGTCAATTTTTGGTATAGGTAGCTTTGCTTTTTTTCTTGCTATGGAAACGAACTTGTGTTTATGTTGGGAGAACTGCCAAATAGATAAATACACTTACCTTATGTTGTTTGTTATTGTATTTGTTAGAAAATGTATTTAAAAAATAATAAATAATTGATTTTGTATGACAGCGTCGGTAGAAAAATAAATTATACGTTACATGACCGAAGAACAGTGTTTTGCAGGTCTGCTCATGCTTCCAGAACTCGCCTGCGGGTCGCTCTGGAATTTGCTTGAGTTCACCCAAAAAACAACCTATCCCAATCGCTTTGTATATCAAAATTATGACGAGCTCTGTATATTTTTCAGTAATTTAATATTATGTTTATTTCCTAAGCATTGTGTGAAAGTATGAATTATTAGCTAATCTTTTGGCAATGAAAGGTTGGCTGTATAAGTTGCACGGTTCTTTTGACATATTAGAAGAAAATAATGGGTCGGCAGGATATAGATCGTTATCGTCACCTTGTGGCAAATACTGAAGTTCGAGATTTATACCTAAAGTTTGCTAGTAAATTTCAAATAAAAAAGTGCTTCAATTTTTAATGAAATTACTTGAAACTGTTGCGGCGGTAAACGATATTATTTCAAGAGACTGTAACGGTGACAAACATAATCTAGATTAAGTAACAACGAACATATTTGTGCAATGACTTTTTAGTGAAATAAACGAAATTGCGAAATATTCCATCCATAATACAATCAAGTTTGAATATGTATACTAAACTAGTAATACATTTTCATAATCCTCAGATGATACCAATTTCAATATAAAACACGTGTTGAGTGTATTTAGTATATTTAGTTCCATCTTTCACTCAGGAAAGAATCAAAAGTGTATTATACATTTCACCAGATAGTAAGTAGGCAAAGTACTCCAGGAAATAGAGAATATTACCTGGGAAAAATAGGAGCATATAGTTTTATAACCTTACCTTATGTTTTTTGGGTCGCTGATTCCGAATTTTTCACTTCCTACCAAAATTGCCTACCGAAAATACCGCAATTTTGGAAAAAATGGCGCCAAATACGAGTATTTTCACAACTATTTTATTTCTATTAATTAAAAAGAATCAGCTTACGATCACTATAAATTGATTAGAGGAAGCTATAAAAAGCTAAAAACACTTAACAATTTACAAAAATTTAGGGTAAAGTTTGAAACCGCTTGAAAACCAGGAAGGAAATTATTAAAATATTTAAAATTGAAAGTTGCAAGGTTTATTTCAAGTCTTTCACTTAACCTAATGTTTCACTATTAGGTTAATTCCTCCGGTGACGTTTTACAGCTGTTGAAGGACCAGGCTCATCAAAGACCTCAGTATCTGAGCTAGAATCACTTTTGTCAGCTTGTGACACACAAAGAAAAACGTCACGATACTTAATGAAAAAACATCCAATCTACCTAATTTTTTTATAATCAGCCTTGGACCAGTGACTACGTGTTGCACACTTATTACTTTAAACACATTTTTACGTCTAAGACCGGTAGGGAGATAGGTAAATGGACTGAGAGGCATAGAGAGGAAAAGGGAGGAGAATGAAAAAAAAAATAAACTCACCTATCAAATCGGTGTTTTTTCTGTCTGATCTTTCTCCTGAGTTATCGTCAAATTGCTCCAGTGAGTCTTCTCCCCTGTCCATCTCCTCACCTAACAATTCTAAATTTATTTCATCAGGGTCATCTTGATCATTCTCCATCAGGTCTCCGATGTCCTCATCTGGAGAGTTTTCACAGGTGTTATTGCATTGACGGCACATCACCGAACATCGCATCCCGCTTTTCCGGTAGCCGGCAACCTTTCATGCATTTGCAAGATATAAGCTTTAAGAGCTGCGGTGGAGCGGAAGGCATAGAAGTAGTGACTGGAGATAAGCCTGCATGTGTTCTTTTCCAGCCCCATTGCTCAGCTTTTAACTAGTTCCCCTGCCAAAGTTGCACTTGATGGTATGTGCGGTATGAATGCCGTTCAGCTGCGGCTTCAATAGGAGGCAAATTTGCGATGTTATGCTTGATGTTGTACGCCGTTCTAATAGAAGTTTTGTGTCTGAACGCATTTAAAGCTAAATTTCCAGCGCTGCAGTTATACAAGCGAAGTAAGAATTGATTGCCCGCGTTTGCAATGACTTGCGGATCTGCATTTGGTTTGAGGAAAAGCCGTCAAGATGGCAGTAAATCAGGATTATTAATCAATACACTAATAATTTTTCTTTTACCTTTTCCAAACAAAGCAGATGCTGTGTCGCATCTGCTGAATGCATTTAAAAATGGAATGTTTTCAGCAATTACTTTTTCCTCTAGACTTAAAGTTAAAGAAACTGTGACGACACTTTCGCTCGGCCAGGCCTTAAAAAATAAATAATCGAGGCCTTACACAGACCTATCAAAAAACCAACAATTCTACGTCCTCACCAACACTCCTGATGTATGTTTTGACGCCTCTCTAATTGCCGTTTTAACAAGTAAGCAGTCGGCATCTTCCTTCGCTTGACGTACTTTTAAATTTTCGGCCTCAAATTTACTCTTTATTATCGATAGGAGACGATATTTATTCCTCGCTGTTTGACAAAAATTTGTCTTGAGGAATTGTGGGTATAATTGATGCATCAAAAATTATATCCACCGGTGAGTGTTTTCGTGCTCTTCTCACTCTTTCCACGAATTTGGTGCTGAGATTTTCGGCTTCCTCTGGGCCATCAAATACGACGACGCAGTTTGTTGAGTATTTTGATCGGACGTATTCAAGCATTTAGAAACCTTTCTTGTTTATTTCTTTATATATTTCAAGCCATTTTCTTTTAAAAATTAACAAAAATTGAGTTATTTTGAAAAAATACAATCGTTTTTGACGCCATTTTTTTTTCAAAATAGAGGTATTTCTAGTGATATTTTTTGGTGTGAAGTGAAAAATTCAGATCAAATCACCGATCCAAAAAACATAAAGTTAGCCTATAAAACTAAATTCTCCTATTTTCTCCAGGTGAACCCTTTATTTAGTTTCTATTGCCTGGAGTAAAGTGACAAATTTAAAATGGAAGGAAAAACTTTCAACTCATGTTTATTAAAGAATATGTAATTTCATTTCATTGCTAAATTATTTCAAATGACGGGGGTAGAGATTACACATTTGGTAGATCATTCAATGTTCAATAGATAACACGGAGCATACCGACGAGTGGAAAGATAGAAAACAAAAACTTCTACAGCAAAGGCTTCCTTACATTTTTCTGAAACCAAAATGTGTATATGTTTTTTAAGAAATAGTTACCTGTGTTATAAAACTGTAAAGTGCCTCTTTGATGCTCGAGAGAAAATTCGACTTTGTGGTCGGAAAATAATTTGTCCTTTTTCATTAATAGTCGCGTCATTTTGGCATGATTCTTCTAAAATCGAAAGTACAGGGTCAATTGACTTCATTTTTGTTGCAAAGAGTTCAGAAAGACATTTAGAAAAAACAGTACCTTTTATTTTTTGGCGGAAATATTTGGTTTCATTTTTGTTCCATAATTTTCCAATTTTAATGGACAATTTAATTTAATTAATTAAAAAATTAGTTATCATACACAATATGCCATAAAATTAGACGAAAATGGTTACTCGGTGGTTTTTAGAGTCGCGTGTTGATCACGAATCTGAAGTCCAATTTGGTAAATTCAAAATTGCCGGACCGGAAATCGAACCACTTTCCAAAAAAAATGAGAAATGATGTTTTGGCCTTGAAAATCTTTACTCTGGGGTTTTCGAGGTCGCCGATTACGAATTCAAGTCTACTTTGGTAAATTCAATATCGCGGACCGGAAATACAGTAAATGTCTCAGGAAAAACTCGTATTTTTTTCGTTTTTGGGCTAAAGATGAGTGCTCGGAGGTTTTTGAGGTTGCTGATTACCAATCAGAGGTCCA
The DNA here is from genome assembly GCA_963583905.1 of Stenurella melanura. Classification (NCBI taxonomy): domain Eukaryota; kingdom Metazoa; phylum Arthropoda; class Insecta; order Coleoptera; family Cerambycidae; genus Stenurella; species Stenurella melanura. The sequence goes on along the minus strand of OY757314.1, from coordinate 90,122,107 downwards.
AATTAAAAAATTCAAAATGGCGGATGGGAAGAACAATCAATGTCTCTGGAATAACACATATTCTTTTATTTTTTGGGCTTAGAGTGAGAACCCTGTCGTTATCGCTGATAACGAGTTTGATCTCCAATTAGGATAAAGTCAAAATGGCGGACCGGAGTAGTATATTCTTCAGGAGAAACTCGTATTTCCGATCCGCCATTTTGAATTTACCATATTATAACTCGGATTCGTAATTAGCCAATATTTACATTCTCATTTTATCTGGAAAATGGCCCCATTTCCGGCCCGCCATTTTGAGTTTCCCAAATTGGACCCCGCGAGTAACCATTGTGTCTAATTTTATGACATATTGTGTACCAATTTCTCAATTAATTTAATTAAATTGGACAATAAAATTGGTCAATTATTGGACAAAAAATGAAACCACATATTTCCGCCAAAAAATAAAAGGTACCGTTTTTTCTAAACGTCTTTTTACAATAAAAATAAAGTCAATTTACCCTTTCAATTTTAGAGATTTTCAGGTTTTTCATGCTAAAATGACACTAGTACCTAGAAGTAACTAATTATTTTTAAAATTGAACGGATTTACAACAAATAAAGTTTTCACTTGGATAAGTTTGTTATTGGATATTTTAGGTAGCAAATTACAGTACCACTTCCATTGATTTCTGTCATAATATTGCTCCTAATGCGACCCCAACTCTGTTCTAAACTGTAACGCAAGGGAAATAGCATACTAATGATATCGTCTAAAGTGACCTATCTTGTTTTGTTGACATTGGAATATGTAAGGAGACGACGTTTACATTTATCCAACACTAAAATAATGGACTATATCTAGGTGCGGGGTACACAATTAACGAATTAACGAAAATGCATTTTTGCTAATGCCGATGGCAACGGTGATTTGCACGTACAGTACGTATAATTAACAATAGTGATAGTCCAGTATAGTCCAGTGAAGAATGACGATTTGTCTATGGAGAATTCGTGGTTATTAGAGGGTGATTCAAAAACTGTGCATATGGATTGAAAATTGGATATAACTTATTTTCAGAACATCTACATGATAAAGTCCCTAATAATATTAAGTTTACAACATTATCTAATATTATATATAAGTAGAGAAAACGTGATATTGTAGCTAATAAAATAACACAGATATAAATTAAAGAAAAAAGAACCAAAAAGTTCACACATATTAAACGAGATTGTCAAAAAATTGGCGTCCGTATTTTCTGGTAAATTACTAACAGCTATTGCTATTTAAAAAAAATATGTCAACAGAGGCTAAAGCATTATTTCTTGTTTTAAGTCCAGGAACTCAAAAATTTAATAAATGTAGAATTTGTTTTGCAGTTTATTTTATTATTGATCATATTAAAACCAAATTTTTGAATATTTTTAAGGCAACTATTAGTAATAGTACAGGAGCCAGCGTACAATTACCTGATACGTTTGTATCAGATGGAGACATTATTAATCCTATTCCTTAGATCATGGCAGAAAATGAAAGTGGTATGAGAAAGTTTCTTTAGTCGTGAAAACTCCATATATTTTTATAATTGGTGGAAGTATTTTATAAATGGAATATTCTTTTTTTCTATTACTTGCCACTCTATTAACACAAAAATAGAACTGGTATACATCCCAAGTATCAAGCTGATTTTTTTATAGTAATTAATTTAATTTATAAATTAGGTTTCCAACAGTAATAAAAATTTTCTGTCTACTGTCTGTCTCTAATATAAGAAATAATCATATTTCCAGCTGATATAAATGTGTCAGGTAATGTATACTTCTTATGCTATTGTTTTGTATTTATATTTATATTTGGCACAATATATTTTACTTAAGTTCAAAGTAGCCCAGCCCAGATTACAAATAGAATCTACTCTCAAATGTTTTTTTCAATTGATAGTATAATGAGACAAAATATTACCATTCTTTCTAGATAATGTTACTATTTTACATTTATTTATATTGACTTACAGACCTATTTTTTTTAATTTCCATCGTATCAAGTGTCAAAATCAGTGAAATATTTTGGCATCATTAGTATCAACAAACGGAAATAATTTTAAATCATCTGTGAAAAATAGGCACTTCTCAGAACTAAAAATGTATCGCATGTCTTTAATAGGAAGTGGAAATAATGTAATTACTTTCACATCCACTTGGTGGATTGGAAGTATAGTAATCGTAAAACAAATTTAAATTTTTTTTTTTTGAAATAGGTTTAGAATGTCATGAAACGTCGAGATTTTAAATTTGAGGCACAACATATTTCTGTCTCTCTGTCTGTCGGCTTGTCTGTAACCTTTTTGTCAGCACGTTTTCTCCGGAACGGTTTAAGATATTGACTTGAAATTTTGTACACGTATACACTATAACGAGATCTGGAACTGGATTGTTTTTTCAAAATAGCCGGTGTAGCGTTGGGGGTAAATAGGGGTCAATAGGAGAAAATAAGTAAAGCAAACTGGTAAGAGTACAGAAACTTGAAATTTGGTATATATGTACTGGAAGTCAAGGCCTCAAAATTTATTATAATATTTTCTACCCCCACCACCCCCCACCACCCACTCCATTATTAAAGGGGTTGATAAAATAAAATTGAGATATTCGCTTAAAGTTGAAGTAGATTATATTTTGAGATAATTTCGTTGAAGGGGTGGGGATGTAAGTATAGGTAAATAGGACAAAAATAGTAAAAATGAGTAAAGCAAGCTGTGTAGAGTACAAAAACTTGAGGTTTGGTGCGTATACTATAAGCTAAGTCCTCAGATTTCTTTTTTCTATAATGTTCTGAAACCCTCCCACCATCACCACTCCACTAATAAGGGGGTTGGTGAAATAAACTTGAGACATTCACTCGAAATTCGGTACACGTATATATATTTTGTTGAAGGGGTAGAGAGGGGTGTGTAATTGGCAAATATTATTAGTAGCAAGAGTCCAGAAACTTCATTTTTGGCGTATGTGCTAGAAACCAATGCCTTAACTTTTAACATTGAAAATGTTTAACAAATCGAAGATGTAAAGGTAATACGGGGGTCCAGTAGCGATTTGTGTAACGCTTGGAAATTCGGCAGTTTTTTTGAAAAGCGTTCGGTGCTGTTACATCGCATACTTTTTGAAATATCCAAATTTGGTTATAAAATTGACAAACTTTGTTACCTTGAATCATATTCTTGCATTTTTACGTCTCATGGCCGATCGACGTCTAGGATCTTTTTGTAACACTTATGTATTTAATAAATTTTGATGCCCAGATCCATATTTTTGCATTTATACGTCTCGACGTTACACGACGCATAGCGTCGTTTTTGTAAAACTCATGTATTTGATAAATGTTGATTCCTAGATTAATATTCTTGCATTTTTAAGTGTCGGCACCAACCGACGCCCAGCGTCGTTTTTATGTAACTTATGTATTTGATAAACTTTGATATTTAAATGCATGTTCTTGCATTTTTACGTCTCGACGCCAACCGACGCCTAGCGTCGTTTTTGTAAAACTTCTGAATTTGATACATTTTTATACCTAGATTCATATTCTTCCATTTTTTCGTCTCGACGCCAACCGACGCCTAGCGTCGTTTTTGTGGCACTTCTGAATTATATTTAAATTCATATTCTTCCATTTTTTCTTCTCGACGCCGACCGACGCCTAGCCTCGATTTTATAAAACTTGTGTATTTGACCAATTTTGATACCTAAATTAATGTTCTCGCATTGTTACGTCTCGATGCCGACCAGTGCATAACCTCGATTTTGTGAAACGTGTATTTGATAAATTTTGATACCTGGATTCGTTTTCTTGTATTTTACGCCTCGACGCCAACCGACGCCCAGCGTCGTTTTTGTAGAACTAGTAGATTTGATAAATTTTGATACCTGGATTCATAATCTTGCAGTTTTACGTCTCGACGCCTACCGACGCCTGGCGTCGTTTTTGCAAAACTTCTGAATTTGATACATTTTAACACTTGGATTTCTATTGTACTTTTACGTCTCAACTTCGACCCACGCCTTGCGTCGTTTCTGTAAAACGTGTGCATTTGATCAATTTTATTATCTAAATTCATATCCTTGCATTTTTTCGTCACGACGCTGACCAGTGCCTAGCGTCGTTTTTGTAAAACTTGCGTATTTGATACATTTTTACCTAGTTTCATATTCCTGCATATTTACCTCTGGACGCCGACCGACGCCCAGCGTCAATTTTGTCAAACTTGTGCATTGGACCAATTCGTATACCTAAATTCATATTCTTGAGTTTTTACATTTCGACGCTCCCGACGCCTAGCATCGTCTTTGTAAAACTTGTGTATTTGATAAATTTTGATACCTAAATTCATATTCTCGCATTTCTATGAAACCCATTTCTTGGGGAATGTTGATGTAAAACTTATTACAATTACTCCGGGTTGTGTAACTTATTAAATTTTTTATCCGCAGCTTAATTAATGTTTCAAAGTTTCTAAAATTTTTCTTTATTTCTATCACCTATACATTTTGCAGATTTTTTAAATATCACGTCAGGCTTGAACGTTAGCTAAGTTCATTTTCAATGTCTTAACGAAGTTTGGTAAATTGCAGCTTTTGTAAATTTTTTTATAATGTCTGCCCCTAATATTATTAAAATTCTATGACCAATTATTTCCGCATACTGAAGTGCACTTGTAGTCAAGAAGCTTACCTTTAAAGAAACTTGGAAGGAAAATCTGGATGTGGAAGTAGTGATCCCTTAGGCAGCGGTTTTTTAAATGAGAGAGGAGATGTGACATTTACCTCGTGCACTATTCTCATCAAAGTACTATAACATATTAAATTACACCCACAAGCTACTTAATATATCTAGTGAAACAATTGCAGAACGAAAATTTCAGATGTACACCTCTCACAAATATCAATAAGGACATTGTCAATAATGTTAGTTTCGCAAACAGACCCTGCCATTACTTTACTTCTCAACAGTCTATAAAGTTTAGATTGGTTAATTCCGTTATCCCTTAAAGTAGATTGATTGATTTTAGACTTCATTCTTGATAGAAACGGTAACATTGACCTCACTAAATTTTTCTACTTCCCATTAAAAAGTTTTAGTAATAAATTGAAAACTTAATTAAGTATATTAGAATATTTTACAATCTCCACAAAACTTAATTTTCTTATAATGCCACTTAAAACCACTGCATTTCTTTTGAATCCTCGGGCATAAAAAGGGGGTTGTTAAAAGTTTGCTGGGTTTGTTTATATGTCTGCGTCTGTGTGTGCGGCTTAATACTTTTCATATTTTATTTGAAAGAGTATCCTGTTGACAAGATTTTTAGATTTTTAAGGTTTTGCCTCGGTAGACCCTCCAACAGCCGCACATCATCAACAAATGCTAAACAAATCGGATGGATTTTTTCAACAAATTTGAGATATCCCAATAATTTAGAAACGCTTTTTTTTTATTCCTTAATGGAGCTTCTGCGGCATAGTTATAAGCCAAACCTTCGAACAGAATATTAGCTCTCGAATCCTCAGTGTTATTTCCTCTCAGCAAAGGTGCGAGATCATGGTGCAGCGTGTGGCGCATATTGCATCCGTTTTATAGTAAATAACAATTCATTTAAAATATCTAGTAAACAAATACACCTAAGATTAGTGCCTTCACTATACAGGGTTGGGCAAATGTGTGGAAACACCTGATTTCTGGCTAAACTATAAGTGCGATTAAAAAATACCCTTAACAAAAGTTTTTGTAGTATTTTTATTCTATTCAGTGATGTACTTTGATTTTCAACAGCTATCCTATTTTTCGAGATGTGACGTCATCGACAGTTTTTTTAAATGGATAACGATGTATATTTTTACATTTTCAGATAGACAATTTTTCATCAATTGTAGTGATATAGGGTTTGGTGGGTGTGCGGCTTGTGTTTTTTTAAATATTAAATAAAATAGTAAAGCAAAGACATGGCTGTTTACATTTTAATTATTGTCAACAGGACTATCTGATAAAAAAATATTCGTTTTTTTCTTGCCATGATTTTTGCAAACTTTCTTTAACCGAACTCAAATCATTCGTATTCCTGTCAATTGCAGTCAATACTGTTAGAGAGTTTCGGTGTGAAATATTAACATTGTTTTTTAATTATGGCTGAACTAACTGAACGTGAAAGAATTACGTTGTTAATGATGGTTGGTTTTGGAGACAAGCAGAGATCTCTACAAGATGCATGCGATATTTTTAATGTAACATTCCCTGATAGAAATTCTCATATTTCAAAATCAACAGTTTCAAAGGTTGTGCAAAAGTTTCACGAAACGGGAAGTGTTAAAAATCGGCCAAAATCCGGTCGAAGTAAATCGGGTACAAATGAAGATATTTCACTTGATGTTCTTCTTAGCCTACAAGAAGAACCAAAAACTTCAGTACCAAAACTAGCCTTACATCACAATATTAGCGAGAGATCAGTAAGAAGGATATTGTCCAAAAATAAATTTCATCCGTATAAAGTACATTTAGTACAAGAATTAAATGAAGATGATCCTGATAGAAGGATGCAGTTTTGTCAGGAAATGATGGATACAATTGAAATTAATGGTAACTTTTTCAATAATATAGTCTTTTCCGATGAAGCGACATTTTGCCTGAGTGGTTTTGTAAATCGACAAAACTGTCGCTACTGGGCTGATCAGAATCCTCATTGGATGGAAGAAAGTCACACCCAATACCCTCAAAAATTAAATGTATGGGCGGGGATAATCAGAGGACACATCATCGGATCATTCTTTCTTAGAGAAAATTTAAGCTCCAATCTTTGTTTACAACTTTTACGCGAGCAAATTATTCCAGTATTAAATCGTTTATTTCCAAACCAGGCAAATCCTGAACGACTCTCAGATGAAATTTGGTATCAGCAAGATGGAGCTCCGCCTCATTATGGAGTTGACATGCGTCAATACCTTAATGAAATATTTCCACAGAGATGGGTAGGTCGAAGAGGACATACTGAATGGCCACCGCGATCGCCAGATTTAAGTCCTTTAGACTATTTTCTTTGGGGTCATTTAAAATCCGTTGTCTATAGGACCAAGCCTCAGTCGTTAGAAGAGTTGGAAGATCGAATTAGGATGGCTGTTCAAGAAATATCACAGCATGCTATTCAAAACTCTTTAAGAGCTTTCGTTGATCGAATAGGATATTGTCAGGCTGCTGAAGGTTTCCAATTTGAACATTTATTATGAATATTTTCTTCGTTTCTCAATATTAAAGTGCTCAATATTTTGTAATAAGAAATTTAATTATCATTAACTAATAAATATTTATTACACTTTATTTTATTATTTTATTTAATATTTAAAAAACCACAAGCTGCACACCCAACAAACCCTATATCACTATAATTGATGAAAAATTGTCTATCTGAAAATGTAAAAATATACAGGGTTATCCGTTTAAAAAACTGTCGATGACGTCACATCTCGAAAAACAGGATAGCTGTTGAAAGTCAAAGTACATCACTGAATAGAATAAAAATACTACAAAAACTTTTGTTAAGGGTATTTTTCAATCGCACTTATAGTTTAGCCAGAAATCAAGTGCTTCCACACATTTGCCCAACCCTGTATATTAAAAGAATACCCTGCGGGCCAGTCCATACTCTTGTAACTTTCGAATTCACAAGGGCTTTGTTTTCTTTTGTGTAGTGATATGAGATAAAATTTCCAATGATGTCATGTAAGTGCCCAAAATGGCCGGTTTCTGGTTTCGATAGAATTTACAGCAAAACAGCATTTTTAAATTCTACAACCTGTATAGTTTTGAATACTTGGATCCTGAGTTTAAATAATTCTGTGTGGTTCTTGTGAACAGTGTCAGCGCTAGTTTATCATTAATAAAAGCATTTTCTGAAATGGAAGTACTTAATTCGTTAAAAAACTTAAACCTAAGTGTACCAAAGTACCAGATAATATTCCTACATTTATCGTAAAAGATTGCGCAGCCTTCTTCGCTGGCCCACTCACAATAATATATAATTGATCATTAAAAGGTCGTACATTTCCTGATTTGTGGAAATATTCTCGTTTATGTACTGTTTTTAAAAAAGCTAACAAGAGCATGGCTGAAAACTATATAGCCCAGTCGTCAGGGGTTTTAAAGCCTCACTAAATGTTATATGGCTGAATTTTTCAGGATAAGCATTTTTTTGGTGTAGAATACGATAAAAAAAGTTTACAGCTGTAAGGTGCCGGCGACCACTAAAAAAATCGAATAAATTGGCCGAAATTCGGTTTTTGGGCAATAACTCGAAAAAAATATATCAAAAAAACTAATAGCACTGGGCGATAGAGGGAGAATATTTTTTTGTTCAATGCACGAGAATGGCGACACAAGTGCGGCGCGTGAAGCGTGCGCGGTCTAGATTGCGCTACACCAAATTTGTTGTAACTTTTGAACTAATGAAGTTGAGCTCAATAAAGCTTAAATGAAAGAAGAAACATGTGACTATTGAATGACTATATTTTCAAATATAGAACTGAACGTATGTAGAAATAGCATATGCAGACTGTCTATTTTACGAGGGCCACACCAAATATCTCGCTTAATATCTATTGTAGAAGAATAAAGTTTTAGAAACAGTTATCCCATTTTTTGTGAGCTATATTTCAGTAAAAAGAAATTTGAAATCCATAGCCTACTTTATGAGATATATTACAAAAACCTGAAAAATAGGAAAACCACAAACGGTTATAGTTTCCTTATTTGAGGAGATACGAAAAAAGTTAAAGGAATGAAAGTTGACGGCAAAGACAATAAGAATAATAACGTGTAACAAAAAATCGAAAAATGCAGTTGGCTTTGACATACGCTATTGTGCAAAAATGAAAAATACATATCTCAAAGTAGGCCATGACGCCATTAATTCCGTTATTTTTTTCTCATTCCAACGATATAAAACATGTCACAGAAATTTTAACCGATTGTGTCAATATTTAATATTTTACGAATACCACAATTCATATAATTGAATCGTAACAATCAGCTGTGCCATAATAGTAAAAATTCACTTTATAATAATTATAATTCCGTAATTATTTATTACAATTTAATACAAACCAATAAATATCTCATAAATAAAAATACAAGTACAAAACGAACATCCAAAGAAAAAAACGAAAAACTATGTATAACAGTACTACCTACTACCATATCGAAAAGAAATTGTGTGTATTTATTTTTCTAACTACAAATGCTCAAATTGTGCACCATGCATTCTGACACATAAACGTGCTCTACGAGACACGTCACGCATTACATTTTGGAGCATTTCAGGAGTAATTGCCTCACATGCGTTTCGAATTCTGGTTTTGATATCCTCAATATTTTCAGGGGCAGTTTGAAATACCTTGTCTTTAATGTAACCCCAGACGAAAAAATCCAAGGGAGTAATATCTGGTGATCGAGCTGGCCATAGAATGGGTCCATAGGTGCCTATCCAGCTATCTGGCATAACTTGATTTAAATAATTTGTACATATTAGAGCAGTGTGAGGTGGAGCCCCATCTTGTTGAAAATATGAATAATTTAATCTTTCTGCCACTGTTAATTCATAAAGAAAATCTTGAAATTCGTTTTGCAGGAAATTAAGGTATCTACGAGCGGTTAATTTGCCATCATAAAAATAAGGTCCAATTACTTTAGTCCCAAAAAGACCCAACCAAACATTCGTAGAAAATCTTTCTTGGAAAGCAGTCTCTCTGCACCAATGTGTATTTTCTCGTGTCCACTTATAATGCATATTTCTATTGAAAAATCCATTATTAGAAAAATTTGATTCGTCCGACCAAAGAATTTTGCTACATATCAGCGCGTCATTCCTTTTCTTATTTAATAACCATCTACAAAATCTTACTCTCCTTGGCTTATCTTCCTCATTTAAATGTTGAACTTTCCTCATTTTGTAGCATCGAAATCCGTTTTTTTTCAATATTTTTCTTACACTCTCTTTTTTATGCGACAGTTTCTCTGAAATGTCTCAAAGAGGTTTCCTCATTTTGGTTAACATAATTCATTACTCTATTCACTTTTCTTACATTATCCGCAACATGCGCTCGCCTTACTACTTTTTTTTAAAATGAACCGTGCGTTTTTAGATTTTGAACTAACTTCCTAAACATAGTTCGATTTGGCTGCGGAGCATCTGGAAATCTATCTCCGTAAACCGTGACTGCCATCTCAGCGTCAAAATTGCACTGACAATAAATGCTAATCATATCGAATTTGTTATTATTGGTGTACACCATAATTACTGATATAAAATTTGTCTTAGAACTCGACAACGCAACATACAACATACAACAGTGACAATCTGTCAAATTTATTAATAACTGTATACATTGTTTTTCACTAATTATGGCACAGCTGATTGTTACGATTCAATTATATGAATTGTGGTATTCGTAAAATATTAAATATTGACACAATCGGTTAAAATTTCTGTGACATGTTTTATATCGTTGGAATGAGAAAAAAATAACGGAATTAATGGCGTCATGGCCTACTTTGAGGTATGTATTTTTCATTTTTGCACAATAGCGTATGTCAAAGCCAACTGCATTTTTCGATTTTTTTTGTTACACGTTATTATTTTTATTGTCTTTGCCGTCAACTTTCATTCCTTTAACTTTTTTCGTATCTCCTCAAATAAGGAAGCTATAACCGTTTGTGGTTTTCCTATTTTTCAGGTTTTTGTAATATATCTCATAAAGTAGGCTATGGATTTCAAATTTCTTTTTACTGAAATATAGCTCACAAAAAATGGGATAACTGTTTCTAAAACTTTATTCTTCTACAATAGATATTAAGCGAGATATTTGGTGTGGCCCTCGTAAAATAGACAGTCTGTATATGAAGTCGGAACATAAGATTTCCGATGAAATTGGTAATAGCTCTACTATATCTACACTTTTTGAGATAAAACCAGGAACTTTCATATCTTACTCTTGAAATAATGTATAAAAACATACGATGGGTGAAAAAAATCTCAAATGTTTATTTGTGAAGATGTACACTTCAAAAATTTGAAAGTCTCGAGAAAGCCATAAAATTGGATGTGTGTAACTTTAACCACCTATTACTCCAGTTTAAATCACGTTATTAGATTTCTATAGGTGCGATCTTTGAAGCTTGAAATGTTAGGATGCTTCAAGGTGATTTACCTTAAAAACTAAATTAACCCTGTTTATTTCACGAAATAAATGAAAAATTTTTCTTTGCTCCAAAATTCGTGAAACTTGGGATAAAGAAAAACGTTAACAACTTTTATTTAAAAAATTATTTGGCATACGTATTCATCGGATCTTTTTATACATTATTTCCAGAGTAATATGTGAAAGTTTCCGATTGTTATCTTAAAAATTGTAGAAATGGTAGAGCTTTTACCGATTTCATTGGAAATTTCTTTATGTTCCGACTTTATATATTTACTATTCCTACATACAATATTTCTTTATTTGAAAATATGATAATCCAATCCAATCCAATGTTTCTCGTTTCATTTAAGCTTTGTTGAGCTCAACTTCATTAATTAGTTTAAATGTTACAACAAATTTAGCATAGCGCGTCCGATACCGCGCACGCTTCGCGAGCCGTACTTATGTGGCGCCACGTTCCATTCTCGTGCGTTAAACAAAAAAATCTGTAGCTTACATTTTTGATCGCACAAAAGAACTTCATATCCGTTTTTGATGTGAAATTACCCTCTGTGTCGTCTAGTGCTATTAATTTTTTGATATGTGTGTTTTATTTTTCATGTTATTAGCCAAAAACCGAATATCAGCCAATATTTTCGATTTTTTTTAAGGATTGCCGGCACCTTACAGCTGTAAACTTTTTTTATCGTATTGTACACTAACAAAAATAATTATTCTGAAAAATTCAGCCATATAACATTCAGTGACCGGTTTCTATCAATTTCTGTCTCTGACAACTGGGCTAATAGGCCCATAAAAATTATCTGGAGTTTTGCTAAGGTATCCAAGATTACTTTGCATACGTCATTATCCAATCATGTACAGAGACAAATCGTAAATAGTCAACATGAGTTTATTCATGCTAAATCTACTGAGACCAACCTTGTGTATATTACACAATTCATTTCTAAAGAATTAGATGCAGACAAGCAAATTAATACTATTTATATGGATTTTTCCAAGGCATTCGATCGCCTGGATCATGGTACTCTATTAGAAAAATTGAGTAAATTTGGATTATCAGTAGCACAATTAGATTTCTTCTTTTCGTATCTAGAAAATAGACGTCAATATGTGGAATACCGTAGTTTCAGGTCATTTGTTATTCTGGCTACTTCAAGCGTTCCACAGGGATCCGTACTGGGCCCGCTTATGTCTGTTGTTTTTATAAGTGGCATTGTAGCTAATCTTAATGTAGAGAGCCTTCAGTATGCAGATGATTGGACTCGTTATCAGCGACCTCGAAACCTCCAATTAGAGATTTCCAGGCCTACATTTCCATATCTAAAGTTCTTCCAAGGCTTCATTTTTGGGCCATTTCTAGGGCCTATAACCCCCATAACCCATTTTTTCCATCTGCAAAAATGTTAGTGGTGACAAATGATCCTGGGGGTTCAAGGAACACAACGCAGAGAGAATTTTTAAAATCGGTGCTGTTTCCCAACTTTTACACATTTGGCACTTTTCTCCGGCTTATTTATTGGAGTATGTGTTAGTGATAGAATTCTGAACAACTTTCAAAATGCCCGTCTGTATGTCTGTCCGTCTGTCCGTCCGTCCGTCTGCCCAACAAACAAATTTGTTTTTTAATTGTCATTTCTACAACAGTTTTGTTTTATTGCTATTTTATTACATTTATAAAATTGCATTAAAACAAAATAGTTGTCTAACATTTAAAGGACCCCGCACGGAACATATGGAAATTGGCCCTCGGTTAAAGTGTTTGATACTCGGGGATATTATCCAAATATCGATGCTGATCAAAAGTCTCTACGGGCTCAAGGTCGGAAATTGGACGGTTCTCCAGATATCGGGGGTGTAAAGGGGGATGCTCATTTCTTGTGGGAAGTGGCCCCCGCTCCAGTAAAATTCGCTGGAATCGATATATGTCATTCCTCTCGACCTTCTGATCAAAAATTCTCAGGGGCACAAGTATGGAAAATAAACAGTTTTCTAGACATGGGAGGTGCAAAGGGGGGTGCTCGTTTTCTATAGGAAGTGACCGCCAGTGAATTTCATTGGAATCGACATATGTTGTTCCTCTCGACCTCCTGATCAAAAGTTCTCATAGACACAAGGTCGGTAAATGCACAATTTTTTCGATATCGGGGGTTCAAAGTCGACTTTGCAACCCCCGATGTCTGGAAAACTGTGCATGTACCGGCCTTGTGCCCATGAGAATTTTGATCAGGAGGTCGAGAGGAACAACATATGTCGATTCCAGTGAATTTCACTGGGGGTCACTTCCTATAAAGGAAATGAGCGCCCCGCTTTGCACCCCTCATATCTAGAAAACTGTCCATTTTTCAAACTTGTGCCCCTGAGAATTTTTATCAGGAGGTCAAGAGGAATAACATATGTCGATTCCAGCGAATTTTACTGGAGCGGGGGCCACTTCCCATAAGAAATGAGCACCCCCCTTTACACCCACGATATCTAGAAAACCGTCCAATTTCCGACCTTGAGCCCATCGAGACTTTTGATCAACATCGATATTTGGATAATATCAAACACTTTAACTGTAACGGTGTTTTGCTCTGGGTAGCTGGAGTCGGAGATTAGTTCAGGATCCAGATTAGTTTAATAAGACAACCCAATCAAAATTAACAATTTTATTATCTTCAACAGGTAAAATATGCAGGTTTACATAATATACAATAGTTACAGGTTATCGGTTTTCAGGTCCGTATCTTTTACGGTTATTGGTAATCAGGTGACATTTAAATCGTATGAATGAGAGAGACGACGAGAGTGTAATGCAGTGATGCGACGAGTAGGGGTTTTGGCGGCGGAAACGGCGGCGGGCTAATAACCGTCAACCCGAGCAAGCTATCGGCTCAACTCGCCGGGTCACTCCTCTGTTAATTTATATTTGCTCCGTGTCGGTTTCGTCGGGACGACGGGACATCGCTGGACTAAATAACATTTGGCGCAAGGTCCGTTCTTCGGTTCAACGCGCCGTAGAACTTTTCTAGGTCAAGATATATTCGCTCCGGAGAGTCACGTCACTTGGTGCATAAATCAGCAAAGTGTCTTCGGCTCAGCGCGCCATCGGCAGTTTACGGAGAGATGTACCCAGTGCTCTTCTCGATCCGCGGCTGGGCTTTTATACACGAAACTATCCCTCCTTTTTGAGACGGTCGGAGTCGGGCGGTGTGCAAATTTAGTATATCGAGTATGAATCGCCGTCGTGTGGCAAATGTGCACACTTCTTAGTAATGAGGTATGACTTTAGGATGCTTCATTACACTCCCCTCGTTCGTCGGGTGAAAAAAATTGACATCAGGAACAATTTTTAAACATTTCAAAACAACTCTAACCTATTAAACATTTTTATCCAACTAACGAAAACATGGTAAAATTTCGTAAACACCCTGTATAAACATGTGAATATACAATTTTTAAACATTTTAAAACAAATCCTAACCTATTATACATTTTTATCCAATTAACGAAAACATGGTAAAATTTCCGTAGACACCCTGTATAAACATGTGAATATAAAATTTGAAGTTTTGTCAACAGGAATCTATCTGTAAAACAACGGTAGAGATAACAGGGAAAATAAAATGTACTATGCAAAAAATAACTAAACTAGGTATGGCATAAATCGAAATAAATCGTAAGAAAACATTGGTATAAAAGATAAAACAAATGGATTCTAAAGCATAATTAACAAAATTTACACATCGGAAAATAACATAACATAACAAATTCCGTTTAATAAGTTTTTCGCTCACTCGTTTGCCGCGCACTTAGACGTTCCCGCGCACTCGTGGGGTTGCGTTAGCGGACGTCTGCGGCATGGGTGTTGGCGTACAGGGGTTGATGACGGTCAGGGCGGTGATTCCCGGAATGCGGGTGGTTGTTCCGTCGCTGCTGCGGTGTCTGAACTTCCGTCTCCGTTTTGGTATTTTAGAGTCCTCTACCTGAAACAAGGCCCTAAGGCAGGGAATTGACCTACCTGGGGTCGGTGGTTTTGGAGGGCTGGGGCTTTCTCCAAATAACTCCCTGAACTTCACTTCCATTGACCTGGACAGTGGAGACATCATTTGTAGCCCAGGGGACGGTATCGGGGACGGCACATATTTGACTGGCGGTGAGGGGGACGGCTCAGCTCTGGAGGTTGAGGGACACCTCGGGGACGGCAGCAGGGATGGCATGTCTAGCGGTGGAGGCGTCGTTGTTACTCCAACGTTTCCCTGGCAGGGGAGACTCTTGGTTTCCGGCGTCGGGGGTAGGGGTGACAGTAGGGCTGGTATCTTGGTGTCGGCCCAAACTTTTGTGAGTGGCGGCGTCTGTGGATTGATCGTCCTGGGAGGATCATAGTATATATATAGGTTTTCAAAACCTGGTCCGGGCGGAGACATCGGGCGTGGTGGAGGAGGCGGCGTCGGGTCGTCTGACTCAGGGTACCAGGATAAGCTTGGTGTTCGTGGCCACATCTTGGTCTGATGCTTCTGGTCGACTGAATATTTGCTGCGAGTGCATGTTAATTTATATGTTTTAGACATGCGCCGGTTTCAAATCTTTTACGTGTACGCGCAGCTTCCTGCGACCGGTGGGGGATCTAATTTCGACGATAACTGGTGATATAGTCTGCACCACGATGTATGGTCCTGAGAATTTAGGTGCCAGTTTTGCGTTAAAATTTCGGATTGCTGAGGACAAAGGGTGTTCCCTTTTCATGACCCTGTCTCCCACACGGGGGGTCCATTCCCTGCGACGCAGGTTGTAGTGGTGACTCTGTGTTTGGTATGCTCTGGCTAGGTTTACTCGTACAAGTTCAAATATATCGGCCATTTTCTGCAACTTTTCAATGTGTTTCTTCGGGGTATCTGGATTTGTTGGGTTATTATTCTGGTTTTCTTTGTTGAGAGAGCTAGGTAGTGTTAACTCTCTACCGAAATTAAGCATTGCCGGTGTGAATCCCGTGGATTCATGTCTGGACGAATTTATGGCTAACGTAAATTCTGGTGAAAATTGGTCCCATTTTCGGTGGTCGTTTTCGGTATATTGGGCAATCATCGTCTTTATTACTTTGTTTGTCCTCTCTACTGGATTACATTGGGGTGAATACGGCGTCGTTGTACGGTGTGTAATACCGTATTCAGATAACAGCGAAGTGAATTCGTTGCTGGTAAACTGTTTCCCGTTATCGGTGATAATGTAATTTGGACATCCAAATCTGGCGATAATTTTTTCCTTTAATGCTTTGCAAACGGCGTCTGCTGTTGCTTTTCTTACAGGGTGACATTCTATCCATTTAGTGAATCTATCTTGCAACACGATGAGATTATTGTTGCCTTTGCTAGACCTAGGAAGTGGTCCGACAATGTCGATGCTGACAGTATCCCAACATCCGTTTATTTTAGGGAATTGCATTTTTCCTGCGGTCTGTTGTTGAGATGATTTATATTTTTGACAGTTCGGGCAGCGTCTTACGTAATTTGCAATATCTCTGTACATCCTAGGCCAGTAGTATTTATCGGCAATTCGGGTTATAGTTTTTGTTATACCTAGGTGTCCTGCGCATGGTGCATCGTGATTTTCCTTCAGGATTTGCTTTCGTTGCGGTTGCGGGATACAAAGTTTCCATGGGCTGGAAAATTCGGGGTCTGTAAACTTGTTACTGCTCCATATATGGCGGTACAGGTTTCCGTCGATAATGCAGTATTCCGGTTTTCTTTCGGGTTTACTTTGTACTAGTTTAATGGTCTCTTTGTACCAAGCACAGTTTTCTGAATTTTCAATTGCGAAAATACCTTCCTCTGTGTTATTTCCTTCTTCGGTGATAACTGGCTGGCGGGAAAGTGCGTCTGCCACTTTGTTTAATACTCCTTTTCTGTATTTTATT
The DNA here is from genome assembly GCA_963583905.1 of Stenurella melanura. NCBI lineage: Eukaryota > Metazoa > Arthropoda > Insecta > Coleoptera > Cerambycidae > Stenurella > Stenurella melanura. Next base: position 90,104,994 of record OY757314.1, on the reverse strand, counting down.
TCGAAATCGTACTGTTGTAATTCCATTACCCATCGAGCCAGTCGTCCATTGGTGGGATTTGTGGAATATAACCATTTTAAACTCTGGTGATCTGTTACAACAACAAAATGATATCCCTGTATGTAACTAATGTGTTTCCGGATTGCGAAGAGTATGGCGGAGCATTCTAATTCCACGGCTGACATCTTTTTTTCTACGTCTGACAAGGAGCGACTTGCATAGGCTATAATACGGTCCTGATTGTCAATTTTCTGTAGCAGTGCTGAACCAAGTCCTTGGATAGATGCGTCTGTCTGGAGATAAAAAGTTTTCGTAAAATCGGGGCAGCTGAGTACAGGAGCCGTTGTTAATGCATTTTTGAGTTTTGTGAAAGCCTCTTCTTCAACTGATGTCCATTTCCAGCGGATATGTTTCCTCAGTAATTTGTTTAAGGGTGCGGCAGTGTCCGAATATGACTTTATAAATCTCCTATACCAGGAAGTCATGCCAAGAAAACGTCGTAATTGTTTGACATTCTTTGGAGGCTGGATTGCCACAATGGCACTTACTTTTTCGGGGTCTGTCTTAATGCCATCTTCACTTACCAGGTGTCCTAAGTATCTTAGTTCTTTTCTGCAGAAAGTACATTTATCTGGATTTAGTTGTAGGTTTGCATCTTTTAAACGCTGAAATATTTCTTGTAAGTGTTGTAAATGTTCGTTAAATGTCTTGCTTACTACGACGATGTCGTCCAGGTACGCAAATGCATATGACAGATCAGGGGTTATAATCTGGTCCAGGAGTCTTTGAAATGTGCTAGGGGCTGAATGGAGGCCAAAAGGTAAAACTTTAAATTGAAATAACCCTCTTCCGGGTACCGTAAATGCGGTTATTGGCTTACTCTCATTTGTCAAAGATATTTGCCAATAGCTGGAGCGTAAATCTAAAGTAGATATGAACCGGGCTTCTCGTAATTTGTTTAAAATGGCGTTTATAAAAGGTAATGGGTAAGCATCTTTCATCGAACTTCATTTACTTTCCGGAAGTCTATGCAAAATCTATATTTATTGTCCGTTTTCTTTACCATGACAATTGGGGAATTCCACGGGCTTTTAGACGGTTCTACTACACCTTCTTCCAACATTCTGTCTAACTCGGTATTAACAATGTTTTGCATGGCTGGGTTTAATGGGCGGTATCTCTGTTTAATCGGTGTGTCGTCCAGGAGTCTAATTTTGTGTTGTGTTAGTGGGGTAACACCTTGAATAGTCTCAAATTTCGGAAGTTCGACTTGTAAAAAATTTGACAGGATCTGTTTTTCGTTATCTGAGGGCTGAATTAGAGAGAGCGGTATTGTTCCTTCTATTTTCTGATTAAAGTCTATCATATTTCCCATAATTTGCCCTGTTAGTAATTTAAAATCAATGGTAACGTGATGGTTCCTTAGAAAGTCCATCCCCAAAATAATATCATAAGTTAAATTTGGCAAGTACAAGAAATTATCGGTTAATTGAAGTCCTGTTGTGTAGTAATTTAATTTGAATTCTCTGTTTACTTGTGTTTCAGTTCCATCCGCCAGTTTAATATTATGTCCGGTACAATTTATTTCTAGTAAGTTTGCTTTGCAGTTCGTGTATACAGCGTCCCCTATGTAAGAGTGGGTTGAGCCCGTGTCGAGTAGCGATGTAAAGTGTTCGGTTCCGATTTGTATCGGGAGCTTCAGTCGGTCGTTGACATTGAAAACTGGAGTTTGGACGGTGGCCGCGGGGAAGTTGTTTACTGGCTGGACTGTTCGCGAGGCAGGGCACCGCATGTTGCTGTTTCCTGAGGCCTCATTATTGCACCTGCAATCACGGGAAAATATTCCTAATTGTCCACATCGGGAGCAAAATATCTTTGGTGTGTTTTTACAGTTACCTCGGGTGTGACCAGGGATTCCACATCGCCAGCAGTTTGTATTTCTATTGTAGTTAATAATTACGCTGTGCCTGGGATTTTTTTGTGTGTTATTCCTAAAATTGTTTAGTGTTCTGGTATACTCGGCGGCGGTTTGTCTCTGCACCTGATCTGGTGATCTAGAATAATTCTGGGTGGCCGGCCTATTGTAGTTTTGTGTGTTATTTTCATAATTATTTCTATAATTCGGTGCTTGATAATATCTGTCTGGTGTGTAATTTAAACCTAATCTTGGTGTACCTGTTTGTAAGCTTTGTTTAGCTGCCTTTTCTTCTTTGCAAACAGTTTCGTGTTCATTTGCTAGGGTTATTAATTGATCGAGTGTCTGGAAATCGGTACGTTTGATATATTTTCGGTATTCTGGTTTTAAATTTGAGTATATTCGGTATAACTTCTGTTCTGGAGTGATATTTTTAAGCCTCCGCAGTAGAGTTTGGATTGCTACTACATAATCTTTTATATTTTCGTTGTCTTTTTGTACACGGAGCCTTGCTTCGTCTTCCAACTTTAAATGGTAATCTGAGGGTGCGTAAAATGCTGTTAACTTTGTGACAAATTGATCCCACGTATTCCAGGACGTTTTATTATTTCTGTACCATAATAATGCATCGCCTTGTAGTAGTTCGGGTAGGGCTCGTAGCATTTGTTCATCATTAAAATTGTATCCAGACTGTAGCTCTTCTACACGTTCTAGAAATGAGAAAACATCTTTTCTGCCGTCGAAACGAACGTTCCATTTGCGAACTTCAGTTAAAACCGTACCCATGGGTGTTGGTATAATGTATGACCTGTCTGGTATTGTAGGATTTATTTGGGTGGGCGTGGCATCAACTTTCTTGGCTGCCTCGCTACGTAAATAACTTTTTAGTCTACTTCGGAGTTCTTCCACTGTTCCAGTTGTAATTGCGCCGTACTTGGATAATTCTACTAGTAGTTCATCTTTCTTTAATTTATATATCCATCCTACTGTGGTATCTGCGACTTCTAGTCCATAAGCACCATCTGTGTCTGACAAACTCATTTCTATGGCTTGGAATATTTTGTGTCTCCCTCTAAATATTTTACTATCTCTCTCTTAGTATAAATGTATCCTTTTGGGTTGTCTGGAGTAAATCTACCTTTTAAAATCTGTTTCGGGTGGTAAATTATGTTACACTCGTTCTATTTGTCTATCTCTCGTTTGTAAATGTCACCTTTTGGGTTATCCGGAATGAACTAATGTCTTAATCCCTGTTCGGGCGCCAAATTATGTAACGGTGTTTTGCTCTGGGTAGCTGGAGTCGGAGATTAGTTCAGGATCCAGATTAGTTTAATAAGACAACCCAATCAAAATTAACACAGGTAAAATATGCAGGTTTACATAATATACAATAGTTACAGGTTATCGGTTTTCAGGTCCGTATCTTTTACGGTTATTGGTAATCAGGTGACATTTAAATCGTATGAATGAGAGAGACGACGAGAGTGTAATGCAGTGATGCGACGAGTAGGGGTTTTGGCGGCGGAAACGGCGGCGGGCTAATAACCGTCAACCCGAGCAAGCTATCGGCTCAACTCGCCGGGTCACTCCTCTGTTAATTTATATTTGCTCCGTGTCGGTTTCGTCGGGACGACGGGACATCGCTGGACTAAATAACATTTGGCGCAAGGTCCGTTCTTCGGTTCAACGCGCCGTAGAACTTTTCTAGGTCAAGATATATTCGCTCCGGAGAGTCACGTCACTTGCTGCATAAATCAGCAAAGTGTCTTCGGCTCAGCGCGCCATCGGCAGTTTACGGAGAGATGTACCCAGTGCTCTTCTCGATCCGCGGCTGGGCTTTTATACACGAAACTATCCCTCCTTTTTGAGACGGTCGGAGTCGGGCGGTGTGCAAATTTAGTATATCGAGTATGAATCGCCGTCGTGTGGCAAATGTGCACACGGCACTACACTGAAACTTCTTAGTAATGAGGTATGACTTTAGGATGCTTCATTACATAACCAAGGGCCAATTTCCATATGTTCCGTGCGGGGTCCTTTTGCTTGTTGGGCGCCGTCACGTTTCTTGTAAGTACGATAACTTAAGAACGAAAAGTCGGATTATTTAAATTTATAAAATGTATATACAGGGTGTAATCAGTTTCATGTCATTAAAAAAAACTTGTAATGGGGACCGACTAGCCAAACAAAAAACCTTTATGACTTTTCCCACTAGGGGCACCTTGAAAAAAAAACTGACCTAGGTCAACTTCTTTAATTTTTTTTTTTAAATATTAATGTAGAAAATAATTGAGAACCACTGCTTCTCTTGGTCAATGAACTTGTAGTTCCCAATTATACAACTTTTAATTTGTCATAAAAAAGTGCAAAGGCCTTGGATCATCGACCGCCTTTGATGGACCGCCTCAACCGAACTGAGACAATTATAAAGAGGCAAATAATTCGTTATCTTTTCCTGCAAAACTGCAAGCATATAATGGCCGTAGAAGTTTAAACAGAGCATTTCTTTACATGTGTGTCTTTTAATTTGGAACAAAATATTGGATTAATGTTTATAATTTAGAATATTTAAATGTGATTTATTAACGTTTGTAACATAAATGAGTGTCCTGGGCTAAAAGCTTACCACCTAACTAAATTATTCGGATTCTGCGTCTGCATCAATACACAGTTCTCTACGTCGAATTAAGGACATACGTACTCCGTTCAACACTAAACAATAAACTATCAACTAACGTTGTCAATAAAGAAAAATAAAAGAAAAACTTGGTCCAAAATCCAAAACGGAATACAAAAAGAACGAACAAGTTGTGTCTGTACGCAATCAAGAATTTAACGACTTGAACGGTAAAGTCAATAAAATAAATCTTCACTATAAATACACAGCGACCCGAAATTCAAAAATAACAAAAACAACGAACGGCGAGTTGGACGTGTGTACATAACGAAACACCCACAGAAATTAAAATATTACACAAGGGAGAGTCAGAGTATAGTTTTCTTCAGATCAGATCTACTAAACACTCAGAAAACGTCGACGTCTTCCATCTTATTTACCGCACCGCTAAAGAACGCCGACATTTTATAGCTATCTACACAAATATTGAGTATGATAGACAAATACGCGCGCGATGATCTAAACCTACCTCAATATTCCAGCAGTTCTCAAAAGATTTTATTGAAAATTTGCGAAATTTTTGTTAATTTTTTTTCTCCAAAACTATGAGCCTTAGACTCCATGTTATATAAGGTTTTTTGTTTGTCTGGTCGTCCCCTACCACCAGTTTTTTTTAATGGCATGAAACTAATTACACCCTTATTTATATTATATAGTACATGTAACCGGCTCGGTGGCGCAATGCTAAGGCGTTTGGCTTGCGACCACGGGGGTCCCGGGTTCGAATCCTGGCCAGGGTATGGATGTTTATTGGCGTTTTTCATGTGTTACCGAGATGGTAGCAGTGTACTAGACCGCTGTTGGGTGGCACAACATGTCTAGTCGCTGATATATATCCTGAGTTCGAGTCTCAGCTGCGGTAGATCGCAATATCGCAGGGAATGGTCGTTGTGTTGATGTCTATGTGGACGTGTCCTGGTTGAGTGGTGGAATAGCATTAGTTAAACTCCGCCAGGACGTTAATATAAATAAGACGATTAAATAAAAAAATAAAAAAATAATGGCAAGATGGGCATGGGAAGTAAGGATTGCAACATCGCGTGTGGCAGTCGGCAATGAATGACTACAAATAGCTGGGAGACTTCAGTGGCCCGCATGGCCTTGTGCCGCTGCATCGGGCGAGTTTCCTGCTGCAGGGTTGTCATATACCTCGCACTATATGAATGTACACGTACATGCCTAATTCTCCACTACACGAAGTGTATAATATTTTTTACATTACATAACCGGCTAATTAGGTAATAGTCCCTAATGTTTATCAACTTAACAGCAATAAATCCTACACAAAGTGCAGTAAATCGGCGAAGAGTATAACGGTTAGCTTATTTATTCTAAAGTTATTAAAGTTCTTGTTCCGAAACGGAGATAGGCGTCGTATTTCCCGTGACGCTATAACGCGAGAGCCGTTGCATGTACGAAATTTTGTGTAAATCAATTTTCTTGAAGAATCTTGTGCTCTTAAATTTTCACCTCTATCATACTTGTATTTTTCGTATTCTCAAAAAATAATAATTCAAAATAGACTCCATTTTCTTCTGTGTTCCCACCACAGTACGCTCGAGACTTTTTCAAATACTTCCACAATAAGAAACGGCATTCGCTGCTATTTCTTCCCTGCGAACTGGGCTATTCGGTATTTCTCTCATATAAAATAATTCACTAAATTCCCAATATTACATGTAATTAAATAGTCTTTAATTTGTGAGTGTGTGTGTGTGTGTGTGTATCTGTTTATCAATATTAATAATGAAAGGAGAAAATAAAAATCAATTAATAGGAAATGAAATTCATATTTAACGAGGTGATTGATCCCACGCGAAAATGTATTTCTGGCAATTTGGGCTTAGCAATAAAGTCAAGCTCAGTTTATATTGATGAAATAGAAATTGTCAAAGGGATAAAATACTTCAGCGGTCTTTTGAGCTGTGCCTCATTTTCCGAACTGCGAGAGTGTTATGCCGGCAATATTGCTAATATCATATCTTTTATTTATATTTGCTCGTTCTTCATTGTGAAGCTAGTCTCGCGTAGTGGATTGATTGTAGTGTCCAATATCAAAACTCGGCAAAGCTTAGCATCCTATTTTGTACAACCGCATAGCCATATTGAAAAGGATCCCCTTTTATTTTATTAGTGTCACGACCATATGATATCATTTGTTTTCCGCGAGTGCATGCCGGCACTGTTTTATATAAACCTAGTTTATGACGGAAATAACTTAATTCTATTTTTATTTGAGGGGCGTATATATGCATACGCGATTCCATGGAGGATTTTATAGCCACAGCTAAACACAAAGTTTCTGCAAATCGTCATAACATGCAAACGTAACTATAAAGCCAAATGTTTCTTCAAATAATGCAATAAAAAACCCATTTCCAACGTACAAAGACAAACTATTTCTTATGTTGCAAGATTGTGTCTCCAGCCATATTACCTCATATATGTTTGTATTTGCTCAAACTGCTTTCCCATTGCGAACAATTTTATTAAGCACTTTTAAATGTTCTTTTAAGGCTTGAAAGAAATTGTCCCATAAGAGTTGCCTGCAGATTTCAAACTAAAGGCGATGTAGCGGTTTCTTTCTTAAAGTAAATTGGTGTTTTAGAATTTTATGAGGTGGATAGATAGGTGAATTATCTTACGGCAGTCGGAAAAGCATACAGAGCAGAGTGGATCGAAAAACACGAATTTTCTACTAGATGTATTAAAAACAAATAATTAACGAAAGAACGTGACTTGTGACAATAATATTTGGTATACAGTTAGTACAATTCTCAAAAAAGAAACCTGCTATACTTTTTCTGAAATATGTGCAAGATACAATTATGAATAATTATCACTGAGAAATAATTATTCAGTTCATTCTAAGCTTTGATAGTACTCACACCGACGAGATGCGAACATTAGAACACGTGTCAGTAATTATGTTAAAGTTTGACATAACTTCTATTCTTGGTAACTCTTTTTGTTATAATTACTTTTAGTTTTACTGAAAAGGATAGTCCAAATGAAAATAACATTACTGTGATAGCCATGCTGTTTTTAATGTGCATACCTTCTTTCTTGTCATTCATTGCTGATTGTGGTATGTAGCCCGCAGAGTAGTTGTTGAGAAAGATGTATCTTTCTTTATCGCCTTATGTATATTAAAATCTTGATGAAGTTTAGCTATAGCCATTTCATCACTCAATCAGAACACGTACACACAGAGAGCAATACAATAACCATCCTCTGCAACATTGCCACCTGCCATAGCTGGGACACGAACTCAGGAGAGATAACAGCGGCTAGACATGTTGTACCACACAACCGTGGTCTAGCCCATTTCCCGTTTTAATATGCTTATTATTTTTAACTATTGTACATTTCATAAACATTGACTATGATATATTCGTGTATAATATTATATTCAGAATATTTAAATTGTATAAAAATATGAATAATATAAATTGATTGCCGTTGGTATGGCTGGGGATCTTAGCTTATTTACTTATTGATATTTTCCCTAAGAAAATTAAAGTAATGGTGAAGCGGTGTGAAGGTGATTCTTCAGATGTATATGGAAAGTGAGCAATAATCTGCTATAGACCATGTCGTATGGTAAAAACTGATGCATATAGTTACCATTTTTGTGTAATTTTCGCTTGTCAGTGAGCTGGGGGTAGTAGGGATGAAGGGTGAGTTTTTTGTCTGAATGTGTTTGTCCGTTTTATAAGTTTGTTGTGTGTAGTTATTGTCACAGTCTTTCGAAAAAGACGGGGAGTCGTTGGTGTATTAGTTTATGTATGTGTCCTGGGTTATTGTGCGCTCTGATAGTTGTGATGTCTGCTGTAACTTCCGATAATTGAATTTTAGTTGTAAAAAGGCTGTGACGTACTTTCCTCCAGTTGCCTAGTGCATAGATAAGTAGAAGCGTCACTACCGCTGAGCTATATTTCGGTTATTTTCGGTTATCGCGAGCGCAATCTTTATAATTTTTTCGTTGGTTAAAGGTTCCACACTAGCCTTCTAACGCAACCTGTTACAGTAGGGCTGGGATAGCTACAGTGAAGAAACGGTTATGTCCAGGAGTCCGGACGGCAGATTAGATTTTCACCCACATTCAACAGTAAAACGCACATATCGGTATAAAGAACAAAGTTTATTAAATATATTAAAATTCAATAACAACAATAACAATTAAATAAAAGAAAATAAATGTTCAGGTACCTAATATACTCCGGTGGAGTCCAATATAAATAATATCAAAACTTAAGGTGTCATTTTGTTTGATTTTACATGATGAAGTACGAAAGCTACGAAAATAAGGAAGCAGGAGGTGAAAAGATGATAAACTACTATTACTATTATTATTTCGGAAACTAGCAGTAATAAGCGAGCAGTATACAGAGCAGTAGCGGTGCGGGCGTTAAAGTGATAAAGCGGTAAAACAGTAAGTAGGAAGATAATAAATAGGCAGTAAAGCAGGCAGTGCGCTAATATCAGGCACTTGTAAGTAAATATTTACTGTAATAAACACGCAAGTGTATTTTTAAAAATGAATGATTATTTGTTTATTTATAATTGTATTGAAACATATTCTTTATAGGATTTTGCAAACAGCAGAAAAAATAACTATCTATAACTAAGAGAAAATTTTGTGTAAAAATATTAATGAAATCTTTGCATTCAGGTTATCGAAAAAAAATTTTTAATTCGTAAAACTATGGATAAGTTAAAATAAAATAAACGGAAAACTACCACTCCAGCAAAATGGCGGACACTATTTTAACTCATTTAATTGGAGAAACGGCCTGAGTTAAAATAACAGGAACGGAAACAGTTTTCTGGTATTCTCTTGAAATATCAACTATCTTCTTTTTCCAATGGACGGCCTTACGAAAATTGTTAGTTACTTGTATAAAATCTTGAGAATCTAACAGGCTCTCAACAGAGCACAACTACTTTAATAATAATTCATATTTAATACGAAATTTATCTCGATAATTCGGAAAACGGCAATTTTATTTCAATACATTGACTCGGAATTATTTTCAATTATCACTTTATACACGGATTTCAGTGAAGCATTCTTATCTTTGTAGGTATAAAAATCTCTGACAAGAACCGGTAGCTCAAATCGGTATGTACTTACTGGGTGAAGTCGGTCTGTAAACTGCGTCTTTTCTACTAGACAATACGGTACGGAATAAATGATTCAAAATGTCTTTCAGATGAAAAAGGAATTGTTCTGCGTGGTCAGCGCAGCGCCATTGGTGTTAATTTTTGTAATTACTCTAAATATTTAGATTTCGGTAATCCTTTCATTGCCTGGATTTTTAAATTCTCCACATAAGGTAGAATCCTATACGAGTCAGGATATTTTAGTCTATGAGAGATCTATAACTACTGTTTATAATGCATTTAGGTTTCCATGGATGTCGGTGGCTTCATGAAAATGAGTTATTTGGCGAATTTGATAAAAATTATCGCAAACGTAGTTCTATCCTGCATACAATGGTGTAAAACAAATTAATTTGACGGTAAGTGAGGCGGGTAACGAAGAACAGTATTTATTTAAATTAAATTTTTTGCAACAAAAAAAACACTTCGAAACAAGGCATCGGCCGTTTCTTTAATAAGATCCCTTAACCTAGGGAGATTTGTGGCCCTGTAATTCAATTGTCGAAGTATATTGTCAGCGTCCGTTACTAGTCTTATAGAGAGGCGAAACTCAGTCTATTATCCAGGGTTATCCATAGATATTTGATTGAGCTGCGTTCCTCAATTGCCTGTCCGTCCATTTGTAATATTGTTATGATTCTAATATACTACTACCATCTTCGAAACACATTATAAACGCCACTAAATACGTAACAAGTTTTTTTCCCTAACTTGTTGTCAATTAGTTGCGAAATATCTTCAATTCAGCACCCGTGCTGCATAATTTTGAATCGTTCGTGGTAAACGCCAACGCGAAGTCACTAACACTTTACGTTTCGTCGTCGTTGAGGTGAGATTGTTCCAATTTTGACTTAAAAAATTTGGAGTTATTAGAGCCATCCTATAATACAATTTGCACTTTTATTATTGGACTATTATTGCATTAGAATAATAACGTAGTTATTTTGGATTGACATTGAATTTTAGGCTGGCATTTAGTTAAATTATTATAGTATTTTTGAAGTTAACCTCGTGGCTCATAAAAATACCACTTGTTAGTAGATTTAGAAGTAGTTTATTTAAATGTCAGTAGTTAATACTATATATATAGATACATATTTTTTTTATTTTTCGTAGTTAGGGTCGCTCAGAATTCCTTGTTAGATAGTCTCACTTCACGACTGGTATACTAACTATAAATTACTGAATTTGTCGAAAAGCGAGATGTAAAGTCAATTCATTAAATTTAATTTTGTCATAGTACGAGAGATCATCTCCAAAATTTCTTATTTAATTTTTTCTTGTTTTCATATCTTAATATCTAGTTCTTTTATGCTGCTTTGAACATTTTGTCATAATTTATAGTAATTTTGTCGATTCAGAATTTCTGTGATGATTTAGTAGTAGAGTATTGTTATTGGTTCTCAAACATTTTCTTCGTAATTTAGTCGGTAAATTTGATAAATTCTGATTTTTTTTGGTAGTTTTTACAAAATTCGTGACCTTGGCCAATTTTTGTATTTTTTTTCAATAAGTTTAAGGTCAATTCATAATTTATTTAGTCATTTTAAATTTAATATTTTTTTTTCTACTTTGTGTAATTTAACTTAATTTGTATCAACTCGCTCCTGATTTACCACCTTTTTCATGTAATAATCTGGATCGACCAACCCTAGATCAAGCACATGGTAGTTTTGCTAGTGGCTGGGCGAGAATTATAATTGGCTGAACATTTCCAACTACGTGTCATCCTGGAACTTCCTAGTCGACCCGGACAAACAATATAAGTCCTCAATCCCAGGTATCTGTGGCTATCTTCAGGAATTGACACACTGGAACTCCGCACTCGCCACCCAAATTTACGTAAGCAAATACCTACCATCGTAACTTTTCTTGGTCAGAAGAAATAACTATAAACCAGTTGATCTTTTCCATTTTACAATTTTTTCCTTTCAAATTAATTTTTTTTTTCATTAGCAAAAATAGTCACTCTAATTATTATATTTTTCTTGTTATTGTAGTAAATTTTAGATGTCTCTTTTATTAATACACATGTAAACACTTTGTAAATTTTAACTTTGTCCTTAATATATAATTGTTTGAATTTATTTGTTTGGACTGTTTTCTTCTAGTTCTGATGCAAATATATCAGTTTCCTCTAATATATTAATAGTTGAATGCGCTGGCGCCCTAAAGGTTTTTATTAGTAATCTGATCAGAAAAACAATTTTACACACACCGAACCATCAACCAGCGACTGAGCCAATTGGTTGCTACGGTCACTCCGAATTTCTCAGCAGCCCACTGAAAAATATCCATTCAGTTAGAAGGTAGGGAGAAGCTGTCACGTAATCAAAAACGGCATCATTTCGCCATCTTGTTACTACTTTTCCGTCAAATAGTGACAGTTTGTTTTCCGTGCGATTTATTGTGATTTTTACTGATAGTTTGTTAAATTTTAGACAATAAACATTAAAAGGACTATGGTGTCGTGTGCGAAATGAAGTTGCTCTTCTAGAGATGGCGTTGACAAGAAGAAATTAAAGGGAATAACATTTCATAGGTAGTGTAAACAACAAACAGAGCCGTATTAAAAAAAAAGTTAATTAAACGTTTTTTTAATATACTCGAATTATATATTTCGTAGAATAAAAACAAGTGGTTTCTTGTAGGATAACATTGCACATTTTATATATCATGGTAAATAAAAACTGTTAAAACTCTTGCATTTATTGAATTGAACATTTATTTACGCTATCCAGATAGACCGTCTCGTCGGGGTACAAAGTTAGTATTATTTTAATTAGTCCGGGTCTGGCAAAACCACCATATTGTTACTACATTTAGCCACGCCTACTGATGCCGTTTCTGTATAGGAAATTTGTATAGGATATCTTCTCCCTACCTTCTAACTCAATGAAAATATCCGAACTGAAGACTCTGTAATACGTAAGCACTGAAGCCGATCTATTTTCTGTACTTATCTGTCATGTTCTCTAATAAAAGTTGTTCTAGTTATCAGTATTATTTCCTAGTAATATAATTATTCCTCTGGTATCTATAAATTAAACAGGTACAGTACAGAACGTTAGTTATTACTTCCACATCCACGTAGTGGATTGGAAGTATAGTAATCGCAAAAAAATTTTCAAAAATTTTTATTCGTGAAATAGGTTTAGAATGTCATGAAACGTCGAGATTTTAAATTTGAGCAAAAAAAAAATTCTGTCTGTCTGTCGGTCTGTCGGTCTGTCTGTCGGTCTGTCTGTCGGTCTGTCTGTAACTTTTTTTTTGTCCGCACGCTTTCTCCGGAACGGTTTAAGATATTGACCTGAAACTTTGTACACGTATATATTATAACGAGATCTGGAACTGTATTGTTTTTGAGGAAATCCGGTGGAGGGTTGGGGGTTAAATAGGGGTAAATAGGGGGAAATAAGTAAAGCAAGCTTGTAAGAGTACAGAAACTTGAAATTCGGTGTATGTACTAGAAGTTAAGGCCTCAGATTTTTTTATAATATTTTTCAACCCCCCACCACCCCTACCCCATTAAAGGGGTTCATAAAATAAAGTTGAGATATTCATTTGATATTTCGTACACGTATGTATTATAACGATGTCTAGAATTAGATTATATTTTGGGATGATTCCGTCGAAGGGTTGGGGGTTAATTTGGGGTAAATAGAGGAATATAAGTAAAACAAGTTGGTAAGAGTACAGAAACTTGAAATTCGGTGTATGTACTAGAAGCCAAAGCGTCAGATTTTTTAATAATATTTTTCAACCCCCACCACCCCTACTCCAATTTGAAAAGGGTTGATAAAATAAAATTGAGATATTCATTTGAAATTTTCTACACGTATGTATTATAACGACATCTGGAACTAGATTATATTTTGAGATAATTCCGTTGAAGGGTTGGGGGTTAAATAGGGGTAAATAGGGAAAAATAAGTAAAGCAAGCTGGTGAGACTACAGAAATTTGGGATTCGGTGTATATACTAGAAACCAAGGCCTCAGATTTCTTTCTAATATTTTTCAAACTCTACCACCTCCGCTTCATTATTAATGGGATTGATAACATCAAATTGAGATATTCCCTTGAAAGTTAGTACACGTATGTATTGTAGTGACATCTGATTGAGATGACTCCATTGAGGTGGTAGGTTGTAAATAGTGGAAAATAAGTACGGTAAACTAGAAACTTCATTTTTAACGTATATGGTAGAAACCAACTCCTCAAACTTTTCTATGACATCTACCCCAAATATTATTAAAATTCTATGACCAATAATTTCCACCTACTAGAGTGCAAATATAGTCAAGATGTTTCCTTTAAAGTGACTTGGACGAATAATCTGGATGTGGAAGTAGTGATTCCTTAGGCAGCGGTTTTTTTATATTATGTTATTCATTATATGTGAGTAATTTCCATTCCTTTACTATAAAATGGATATTTGCAAAGGATGGTCTCGTAATGAACAGGCATAAAAGAGTTGACATTTACATATGCCATAACTGTCAAGAATTTTAGCGGAACTCAACGGTTATAACATATTTCATTAAAACTTAATATATAATTATGATATACATGAAAACCTTGGAAATTCTGTGATTTTGGATATTATTTAATTAACTAGTAGGTAGCAGAGAAACAGGATAATATCTATATAAAACGGGATGCATAATCATATATTATAATATAATGTTTCATACATATTTTACTTATTATCCAGATATTTTAGTCGAGGTAAGAGAAATATTTAACTTACTGGGACAAATAAAACTAGATATATAATTTTTGCACATGCTATAGGTACTCCTTGCAGTTTTCTTGTAAACTATATTAGTTTTATAAACATTTTTTGTTTAGATACAAAACGTAAAAAAAATCAAATTTAAAAAATGTATAACTTTTTTATTTATGGATCGATTTTGTTAAAAAATAATAGTGTTCTTCCTCTAGCTAATACTAACTTACTCTCCAAGTTTCAATACAATCGAAATTCTAGTTCTTAAGTTATCGTACTTACAAGAAACGTGGCGGACGGACAGACTGACAGACATTTTGAAAGTTGTTCAAATTCGATCACCAACACACTGATATGATTTTTTTTTCTCTACAAGCAATATTAGAAATGTGCCGATCGAATGCAATATATTCTTCGTTTTGTATTTGCGAGAAGTTAACCCAATCAACCTGTCACGGTTTAAAGTTAAATTTACCAAAATTAACATCCGGAAACAAAAAATATGGTTGTATAGAAGAAAAAATTCTAAGAAAGATTTGTGTTTCAATGGACTCGATCTGAAGTGGCTAACTTATCTTAAAAAATTGGAGAAGTTGAGAAATGAAGTATTTCGTAAATAAAAAACAAACTGTGACTCTAATCGAAAAAAGTTGAAGGAGAAAGTTGTAGGTGCTAAAAAGATCTTTCGATTGCTATTTTTGTAAGTATCAATTGCGATAACACTTTACGACATATATCGAAAATACCGTGAAAAATCGGTTTTTCTTGTATTCCCTGTATCGTTTTCAAATTTACGTTAAAATACTTGCTGTCAACCGTAAGTATGGCACACGGCAAGCTGAAAAAGCAAGTTTTCAAAACTTTAAATACATCGTTCATTGTTCGAGATATCTCGATTTAAAAAAAAAAGACGATCTCGAAAATCGGCTACTCTCGCTCAACGGGGGTTCTACAGTAACGATCTTATGCTCATATACTTTATAAAGAGTTGTCTTATTATGAAGTAAAAGAACTATAACGATTTTATTATTGTTAAGGGTAAATAAATGGTTTTAAAATAATTGCATTTCTTAAGTCTATGTTTTTTAAAATAAGTTACAGAAATGACATGCGGGAATCGATTAGTGACAATATTTAACGAATTTACAAAAAAAATTATCCTACGACTTCTTGGAAACCAGAAGAAATTAAAATTGGCAAAATTATTTTAAAAGAACATAACCTATAAAAACGCAATTATTTTAAAGCCATTTATTTACCCTTAAAATTGATAAAACCGTTTCAATTCTTTTAAAGTATGATAACACAACTCTTTATAAAAAAATGGGTCCAAGATCGTTACTGTAGAACTATACGTTGAGCAAGACTAGCCGATTTTCGAGAACGTGTTTTTTTCCGAAAAATCGATATATCTCGAAAAATTAAGGATATTTTCAAATTTTCCAAAAACTAACTTCTTCGGCTTATTGGGAACTATACTTGCGGTTGACAGTAGGAATTTAAACAGAAATTTGAAGAGGGGAAAACAGGAAAAGCTGTTATTTTACGGTTCTCTCGATATATCTCAAAAAATCTGATCGCAATTGATACTTTAAAAAATAGCAATCGAAAGACCTTTTTAGGACCTTTTAGAAATGTGCCGATCGAATGCAATATATTCATCGTTTTGTATTTGCGAGAAGTTAACCCAATCAACCTGTCACGGTTTAATGTTAAATTTACCAAAATTAACATTCGGAAACAAAAAATATGGTTGTATAGAAGAAAACATTCTAAGAAAGATTTGTGTTTCAATGGACTCGATCTGAAGTGGCTAACTTAACATAAAAAATTGGAGGAAGTGGGGAAAAGAAGTATTTCGTAAATAAAAAACAAACTATGACTCTAATCGAAAAAAGTTGAAAGAGAAAGTTGCAGGTGCTAAAAAGATCTTTCGATTGCTATTTTTGTAAGTATCAACTGCGATTACGCTTTTCGACATATATCGAAAATACCGTAAAAAATCGGTTTTTCTTGTATTCCCTGTATCGTTTTCAAATTTACGTTAAAATACTTGCTGTCAACCGTAAGTATGGCACACGGCAAGCTGAAAAAGCAAGTTTTCAAAAATTTAAATACATCGTTCATTGTTCGAGATATCTCGATTTAAAAAAAAAAACGATCTCGAAAATCGGCTACTCTCGCTCAACGGGGGTTCTACAGTAACGATCTTATGCTCATATACTTTATAAAGAGTTGTCCTATTATGCAGTAAAAGAACTATAACGATTTTATTAATGTTAAGGGTAAATAAATGGTTTTAAAATAATTGCATTTCTTAAGTCTATGTTTTTTAAAATAAGTTACAGAAATGACATGCGGGAATCGATTAGTGACAATATTTAACGAATTTACAAAAAAAATTATCCTACGACTTCTTGGAAACCAGAAGAAATTAAAATTGGCAAAATTATTTTAAAAGAACATAACCTATAAAAACGCAATTATTTTAAAGCCATTTATTTACCCTTAAAATTGATAAAACCGTTTCAATTCTTTTAAAGTATGATAACACAACTCTTTATAAAAAAATGGGTCCAAGATCGTTACTGTAGAACTATACGTTGAGCAAGACTAGCCGATTTTCGAGAACGTGTTTTTTTCCGAAAAATCGATATATCTCGAAAAATTTAAGATATTTTCAAATTTTCCAAAAACTAACTTCTTCGGCTTATTGGGAACTATACTTGCGGTTGACAGTAGGAATTTAAACAGAAATTTGAAGAGGGGAAAACAGGAAAAGCTGTTATTTTACGGTTCTCTCGATATATCTCAAAAAATCTGATCGCAATTGATACTTTAAAAAATAGCAATCGAAAGACCTTTTTAGGACCTACAACTTCCCCATTCAACTTTTTTCGATTAGTCATAGTGTTTTTTTATTTACGGAAAACTGTTTTTTTCTACTTCTTCCATTTTTTAGGTTAAGTGCGCCGCTTCAGATCGAGTCTATTGAAACATAAATCTTTCTTAAAATGTTCTCTTCTATACAACCATATCTTTTATTTCCGGATATTAATACATTTCTACCTATTGATTGGTATAATAAAATAATGCTTTAAAGTCAGCTCAGTGGCGCAGTGTTAAGTTGTTTGACTTTCGACAACGGAGGCCCGGGTTCGAATCCTGGCCAGGGTATGCATACTTAGTGGCGCTTTTAATGTGTTACGGAGACAGCAGTGGAGGCCGCTGTTGATTATCACAACATGACTAGTCGCTGTTGTCTCTCCTGAGTTCGAGTCTCGGCTGCGATATATGGCAATATCGCAGGGAATGATTGTTGTCTATATGTGCATGTCCTGGTCGAGTGGTGGAATAGCAACAGTTAAACTCCGCCAGGATGTTAATATAAATAAGACGATTATAAAAAAATGGTGTATTTTTATAGTTATTTTGGTTTTGTTATATAAATATTTTATAGCCAAGTAATTATTTCTAACAATCACCTCAGACCAAATATTGCACAGAAATTCGTTTCATAACACTCTAGGCTCAAATATCGAATCAAATAAAATATGTTGTTGCCTAATGACACAATAAAATGAAATTAATAATGCGTAGAAGTTGCAGCTGGGCGTTGCTAACTGACTAACATTGTAGTCAATGTTACTGGTCCAATTCTTATAGCTGAGTCAATTAAGGTTTCGACTTTTAAACCTTCAAAACCGCAGCCGATTTTGATGATTTCTTAAAAAAATATTTGTTATATTCAACTATTCAAAGTCAGAAGTATACCAGTTGGGGCACTCAAGTATTTATATTTGTTTAACAACGCAAAATTAAACTTTTTTTTCCATGAAATTTTAAGTAGAACTGACTATATCCCAACCTTTCTGATTATAGATTGTGCCGATGTTCTTTCATATCCATTTTCCATACTTTGTACCTTATGTCTTCGCAATGGTCAACTTCCAGACATCTGGAAATACTAAAAGGCACACCCAGTCTTTAAGAACGTGATAAAAATAATATAACCAATTTCAAACCTGTATCGATAATATGTGCAAGGGTTTTGAAATTTTATTACATGGCACCGTACATCCCAGCATTAAAAGTCAGCTTTTAATTTTGTTAAAGGGCGCTCTACCATCTCTAATCAAATATGCATAACTCGGTCTGTCTCTGAGGCCATTGATCAACGCTTGCAAATGGTCGTAATATATATGAATTTTCCCAAGGCGTTCGACACCCCTGAGAACGCAATATTACTTCGTAAAGTGTCCTCTTTCCATTTCTCCCAATCTCTGCTCGTAATTTTTCGATCCTGTCTCTTAGGTAAAAAACAATATGTCGCTTATAGTGGGTTTCGGTCTGTCGAGTACCTGACAACACCTGGTGTTCCGCAAGGATAGGTTCTGGGACCGTTGCTTTCTAATCTCTTTATAAATGATTTTGTGGAAGTTATTCAAGCTGACTGTTTATTCTATGCAGATGACGTCAAACACTTTAGGATTATTAGTTCCATAGCGAAGTGTGATCTATTACAAAACAGCCTCTGCAACGTATCTGATTGTTGTGTTGGAAATAAGTTAAACTTAAATGTGTCCAAATGCACGTTATGTCTTATACAACAAAACTCATACCAACTAAGTTTAATTATAAAATAGACAATGAGGAACTCCACAGAGACTTTCAAGGATCTTGGAGTAATTTTTGATAAAGAACCTTTCTTTGTACCACCCATAACTAACATAAGTTCAAAGTTTTTAAGCCTTTGGGATTTTTTAGATCAAGCAGAAAGTTTACCGATACTAATACTCTAAAAGTACCTTACTTTGCGTTTGTCCGGTCTAAACTCATCTCACTTATCTGGAACCCTCATTACATAACTCATGTTAATATCCTAAGAAAAGCACAAAGGCAATTTGCAAAATTATCGTGGCTTTAGTGTGATAGAGTATACCCATCAGTTGGTTTTCCACGCCTAGAACTAACTTTTGAATAGATTCCCGATGAACACTCTTGAGAATAGGCGGGTTTGCTATTCTCAAATATTTTTACATAATCTAATGCATAACAAGATCGACTGCCTAGAATTTTTAAATAAATTAGTTTCATGTCCCATTAAATACTCGTATAATGCAAACTTTTTATCTTCCCAGTCCGTGCTCCAATAGATTTAAATTTTTTCCTTCATTCTCAATGTGTCATAATTACAAGAAACTTTGTGGGGCAAATGTGATATTTTCAGCTGCACCGCTAATTTCATAAAAGACTATTATCGCCAATGACTCTTTGATTTTCTTTGGATTCTGCTATTATATAGTTTTATTATTATGCTTATCTTATATGTGTATGTTATTCTTGTCTTTGATCTCTGCTTTTATTTAGTTATAATAATATGTTATCGTATAGGTGTACTTTACATTTCTTTAATGAATATTGTAAATACTTCATTTTTTTGTTTTTGTGTATCCGTCCTGCTTTGTAAATGAGTAATACCTGTCGAGCAGAGTATGCCAAATACATAAATTAAAATATAAATATCTGAAAATTCTATATAAATAAACTTTCTTAATGAAAAGTCCCAAAATTTCCACCGAAGAACGCTAATAATAGATCCCAATTCAATATTTCAGCGCATTTGTTTTAAAGAAAATGCTAATGATGAACTCAAACATTATTTTAAATACGAATTGGTACCCGATCTTCAATCCGTTTTCGATAATGCTGTGATAGGAAAAACGACTAATTCGTTGCTTTGACATTTTTAAACAGTGTAAAACTAACGCTATTGATTTAACTAATTTTTGTACGTCATTGATGACGGCATGTTAACTTCACAGATTAAAATTGGAAAAAAAATCAAACATTTAGAATAATTTGTCAACAATATGTCAGATATATGAAACAGTAGCAACTGTTATGGCTGAAAATCAGAATTAAGAACAGCTTCTTAATTCTGGTATGAATTGTATTCTTGTACTTCACAGCACAAAGACAGGTAATAATTTAAATCAATTAAGATAAAAAGAAATCATCAATTTAGTGTCTAAAGATAAATGTGCACTACTTTGCTCGCCACCACCAACAGAAGATGCAGCCAAACAACATCTTAAACGAGTGTATTTGCCAGTTCAGAAAACTTTACCTGTATGAACATACACAGTATATACTTGAAAATTATTTCAGACGAATATATGTCTTTCGGTACTGAATTTTGGAACGTTACAATTTTAATAGGATAACATTTTAGGTACTTATTGAAGTTAATTGCCAAGGCCGTACTTAAAATAAAAATCCCTTTATGGGGTTGTCGGTCGCTGCTGAAAGCTACCCTCTCATATATGCAGTAATATGAAAGATAAGGCACTAATATGCCTTTATACGATTTATACTTATCCGTAGCTATAATTCTTCGAATGTTATACATGTGTATATTAAATGGAACACGGAAATTTTTTACATAGGTGAATATGTATACTTATATATAATATCCAGAAAATAAGAATGTATGATCAAATACGCTCTTAACCGAATATTTAAAAAAGAGAAGGTTCTCAATTTGATCCTTATTTGTTTCCTTTTTTTTGCCTGTTGAGCGATTCTCCTGGAATAGTTCAAGAGAGGTGAGAGAAAATCGGAAAGACTTGCAGGTTCGAGATAGACAGGCCATATTTTGGAGTAGCTGATATTGAATCTGATATAAAAAGTTAATAACCCATAATGGTGAATCTTACAGGGTTGTCAAAATTACATAACTTTTGTAGATTTACATGAAAATGAGTCCCTAAATAGAACAAAAATATTTTCTTCTTATGGAACACTCTTTAAAAGCACGATCACTAATAACACAGAACCACAAATTAAAATCGACCAGATCAGGTGCATCATATGTTTTGGGTTATTTTGGGGGTTGAATTAAAAAATAAAATGTAATGTAGTGTTACGCATTATACCCCCCGAGGCCTGGCGAGTGATACGCCCATGATACTAATAGCTGAAATTAAGTGCCAATGGTTAGACAATCAGTAATACACGCTATCTCTTCTGGAAGCCTGTAGATGGCTCTAGTGTTATATTGTTTAAGATGACTCTGGAAGCTTCTTTAGAGTACAAAAGGCGAAATACATGGCGAGAAATGGGAAGTTCAGAAGAGACAAGTTGAAAGTGATAAATGAGAGGTTAGAAATCCGAGGTGACAGAAATACAAAGTAGTAAACCTTGATGGTTATTTTAGTAAAAGTGTAGTTTATTTAAAGAAAATATTGTGTAGTTATCAGTAAATTATTTAATAAAGTGTTAGTGGTTACCCCTTGTTAAAATTATTTGAAACCCACGGATTCATACAGGGTGTTTCCTAGGGGCGGAAACACGTAACAGTAGAATAGAACCAGTGAGGCAGTTACTGTCACAAGAGAGAATTGAATTAGAATTTCACAATTCAAATGCCTATGAAACTAATTTACCCTTCCTTTATTTACAATTATTAAACTATGCATGTGGTTACGCTGGCATAGATGGCTCATCTATTTCCCAGCGCTTCTCCCACTATCATTTTCCCCCAATTTTCCTTTCATCTTCACACACTTCTCCCAACCTTTCTGCTTCTCACATGTTTTCCTGCTTATCGCCCGTCCTCCCACATGTTTTCCTACTTTCTTACTTTCCCATGATTTTTCCTCCTCGTTTCCACAACCCGTCTTACCGTCTGCTCCAATTGTGATATAAAGTATTCTATTTTCTAACTGCAAAAGTATAAGAAATTTTCTTAATAATGTGTTCAAACATTTTAAATTATACGCTGGATTAGAAATATAGACAGAAAGACAGACCAACAAATATTATTTTAAGAACATATTTTCTGGAGCGATACCACAGGCACAGTAAAAAGAAAAAGTTGTCCATTCCACGGACCAAACCATGTAGCATTTGAAAAAGCTACATGATTAATTTATATAGATTGGTGGTAAGTTGACTCTTAGCTAATTCGCTTGTTCGAGCAGAGAGGTAGGCAACCATCCATACTTTAAAGGGGTATAGCAGGTCGCATATCTGCAAGTCTTATTATCCAGAAAGTAAACGTGTTTTCTTTAAGTATAATTTTGAGTTAGAGGTGTTACTCACATATTCTTGTAGTGGAGATATTACATAATCGTGTAATTCAGTCTTTCAATTGCAAAGTCCTTTGTTGGCGCATTTTTATTGGCTAGAGAAACTGTTCTCTAGATGCTCAAGTTGGCAACATTGAGATCTGTTGAGGAGATTTCCGACTGGGTGGTTTCGTTTTTCGACAGCGACGAGATAGCTGAAAGTCTGCGGTCCCGGTTTTGTATTGAAGAATTTGGGTTTTACATCGGTGACACTGAAAAGGGATTTGATTTGATGTACCCAGTGTTTCTTTACCGTCCTGCCAAAAACATTTTGCAAATTCCAGGAAGGAATTCTGTTGATTGTCGTAATTTGATTGCAACGTGTTTCGTGAGAGGTTATGTGATACTTTCTATGTGAGATGAGCTTTTATTTTATCTAGTTTGGTGTTTTATTTAGTTCTTATTTATGGTAATTATTACAGAGTGGTGGAGGGGCATATATGTTTTGGAGAGGCTTGTACTCGGTATAAGCATATGTTTTGGAGGGGCATATATGTTTTGGAAAAACTTGTACTTGGTATGAGCATGTGTTTTGGAGGGACTGGATTTTTGGAAGTTAGATATATTTTGGAGGAGTTTAGGACTTGGAGAGTCGTTTGTAGCAGTCTCCAGGAGATTTAGGCAGAAATTTGATGCAGCACGGAGCTGCAGTTGCCGCCAACGTCGAGAACATCTAGAAAAGTGGTGACAAGTCACGTGCTGAAAATGCCAAGGCCTTAACCAGGTTTTTTTGTTCATTTTAGTCAAATATTTTAAAGAAAATATTACAGTTTAATTCAGTGGTTTTTGTTAGTATGTTGAAGTAAATTATACCACAATCTTGCAACTATAAATCAAGCTCTAAGTTTATGTGTAGAATGATGATACATTTAAGAGTTTTACTGTAAAGCAACCCATGGTACCGTGAGATGTTAATTTATCTACTATTATGCCACATACATGAAGCATTTTCAATAGAATAGACTTATTTCAGAAGAGGAGTCATTAACATTCAAGGAAAGCAACAGAGATTGCAATGGTCAGCTTAGGAAATCCCGCCCATTAGCTAGAACTTTGGCAATGAGTCATAAGTTTAATTCATAGTAAATCTTTAATTCGGTTGTGAGTTAGAACTCATATTTGCTTATTGGATAACTCGTAGTTCCAAGAGAATCTCATTCTGAGATCTAAGTATGAATTCAAGTCAAGTCTTTTGATCAACTGTATAAAATTTCTTTAATACGTATGAACCACGATTAGGTAAGGTTTGAAGTTTTTTTATTTATTATTTTTACTGTTGTACAAGTAAATCCGACCGTAGATAAGCAGCTTGGCTGGGACTAAGTGACATCTTGTGTACTAATCCTAGTTTGCTCCGCCGTGTGTCTGGGAGGATACATTGGTTGACAACAGGTCTCGTGTTTGCCCTCTGGCCTAGTCCCCGTCAGCTGGAGGACAAGCGAGTACTTGGGAAGCTTGGGGCTTTCTGGCCTAGTCCCCGCCAGCCGGAAAGTCACAAGGCCTTTTAGCAGACCAAGGTATCATCCCCGACCAAGTACCGCCGACAGGAGTGAGCCAGTGTGCAAGTTGGGAGAGTGTGTGACTGGGAAATTTTCCGCTGATAACCGGACTCGTGTTTGCCCTCTGGCCTAGTCCCCGCCAGCTGGATGACAAGCGAGTACTGGGGAAGCTTTGTGCTTTCTGGCCTAGTCCCCGCCAGCCGGAAAGCTACAAGGACAAGGCCAGCGCAAAATAGCGCCCGTGAACCTCGTTGGTTTAATCTCTCCTTTGGGGTGATTACACCAACAAGGAACCGTGACCAGGAGTGTGTACTAACATTAGGCTCTGCGCCTTAGCCAAGTTGCCCGAGTATTTGTTTTCTATTGTTTACATGTGCTTTTGCTTTCCTCCGCCTGGTATCTGCTCTACCCTGTCCGCTTTTATACCGATAGTAGTTACTCCGACTTACCGCTCTGTTTCTTGAAACTCGTATCCTGCTTATAGCCGCCCTCTTGCTTCGCCACCATCACCATAATTAACCGCAGTAGTTACAGGTTAGGTAGAATTATACATATTAGTAATAATAAATATCTGTATGTAGGATCTAAACTGTGCTTTTTATTTTTGTGTGCGTGAAGTCTACTACCCCTAGACCCCTGGACGTACCGTGTCTCCTCTGACGCTATCCCAGCCCTGCTGCAACAGGCTGTATCAAGAGGCTAGTGTGGGTCCTTTACACCACGAGAAAAACTGTAAAGGTGGCGCCTGAGCTTACCGTAACTGCACCGAGCTCGAGTGCCAAAGTGACGCCCCTTCACTCAACCGACGAGTGAACGAAACGTCACATTACTCACTCACATAAAGATTTTCATGTATCTTATTCATAGGAATATACAGCCGGCTCTCCACCTAACAAAGAAGTTAAGACCAAAACAGAGTTCACATTTTGTTATTAATAGCGTGACTGTTTTGTTAATGTAATTAATATAATTATTTAATTTCTTAAATTGTTAATAATTATTTGCCAGTTTAAGGCATTTGCTTTAGAGAACAGTCGATCCGTCATATTGGAGTCATCATTTTGTAAAATATTTTGCAAAAACTGACGATATAACATTTTACCACAAAAACCGCCCTCGAAAAATATTGTCGTTACATGAATTGACATTATTTATATTATTTTTGTTTATAAGTTTTGAGTCCTCTTTACCTCTAGGCATTGTATTATTAGTGAGTACGGTAATTCTTACTGTTCATCTCAATATTTACGGAATTATATTGCTTCCACATCCGCGTAGTGGATTGGAAGTATAGTAATCCTATTTTTTTTTTTCTTGAAATAGGTTTAGAATGTCATTGAACGTCGAGATTTTAAATTTCAGAGAAAAAAAAATTTCTATCTGCCTGTCTGAAATTTTTTGTACGCACGTTTCTCCGGAACGGTTTAAGATATTGACTTGAAATTTTGTACACGTATGTAACATAAATAACGAAATCTGGAAGTGAATTGTTTTTTGAACATATCCGATGAAGGGTTTGGGGGGTAAATAGGGGTAAATATGGGGAAATGAGTAAAGCAAACTGGTAAGAGTACAGAAACTTGAAATTCAGTGTATGGACTAGAAGCCAAGGCATTAGATTCTTTTACAATATCTTTCAACCCCCACACCACCCCTACTCCATTATTAAAGGGGTTGATAAAATAAAATTGAGATATTCACTTGAACTTTGATACACGTATGTATTATAACGACATCTGGCAGTAGATTATATTTTGAGATGATTCCTTGAAGGGTTGGAGCTTAAACAGAGCTAAGTAAGGGAAAATAAGTAAAGCAAGCTGGTACGAGTAAAGAACTATGGGATTTGGTGTGTACACTAGAAGCGAAGGCCTCAGATTTTTTTAAATAATATTTTCCATCCCCCCACCACCACCACTCCGTTATTAAAATATGTGATAAAATTAAATTGAGATTATCACTTGATTTGTACACGTTTGTATTATAAGGACATCTGAAATTAGATTATATTTTGACATGGTTCCGTTGAAGGAATGGGGGTAAGTAGAAGTAAATAGGGAAAAATAAGTAAAGCAAAGTGGTGAGAGTACAAAAACTTGGGATTTGGTGTGTATACTAGAAACCAAGGCATCAGATTTCTTTCTAGTATCTTTCAACCCTCGTTCCCACCACCTCCACTCCATTATTAAAGGGATTGATTACATAACACTGAGATATTCACCTGAAAGTTAGTACAAGTATGTATTGCAATGACATCTGATTGAGATGACTCCGTTGAAGGGGTGGGAGGTGGTAGATTGTGAATAGCGCAAAATAAGTAGACCAAGCTAGATACTTCATTTTTAACATATATGGTAGAAACCAACGCCTCAAATTTTTCTATGATATCTGCCCCAAATATTATTAAAATTCTAAGTCCAATAATTTCCACATACTACAGTGTAAATATAGTCGAGATCTGGATGTGGAAGTAGTGACACCTTAGGCAGCGGTTTTTTTTTAGTGGCAAGAAATGCATACTGTAATACCTTATTATAGCAAACCAAACTCGCCTTGTACGTTGATGACAATTTTAATCCTTGAAAAACTGGTAAATATACAGACCCCATTGCAAAAGTCATAAGAAAAATCCTCCAATGATGTACGTGTTTGAAATGAAAATCTGTCTAAGAAAAAAAAACTTAATTTTCGAAGACCTGTTTAATGTCATCCCACTCGATAGAGTGCATAAAAACAAAATTATTTTCATAGATACAGCGGACGTGCCCATATATCGGTTGTAACAATCCATGAGAGTACAAAATTTTAGCCATGTAGGTCCATAACTTTCTGACAAAAACACCTCTGATATACAGATGGACATACGGATAAGACTAAACTGTAAGGAATCCTGAAAACCAGTGGGTACTTTGTTCTCTCCTGTATCTGTGAGATGTATAGTAAAATAAATATCCCATTATAATAGATAATAGTGTTATGATTAAACATCGCACATCGCGTAAATCAATTATCCATACCATATTCTAAAATGCAATCAATTAATTTATTTTTATCCCAACTCCAATCAAGCTACTACGCAAGTAACTATGTTATAATCAGATTTTCATTCTACTAATAATATAGAGCATATTTAGTTTCAACAATAGTTTACATTATCGATGAATTGTAATTTTGTTATCTACACGAGCACATGCCTAACGAAACATGATACACAAAATATGGATAGTTGGCCAGCAGAGATTTGCTTCATTTTCATTTAGTAGGATGTGTGTACGTACCTATATAATGTGTCCCAATGAAAATTATAAACTCCAAATATCTGTTGGTAACTTTTCTTGTGGAAAGAAATTTAAAGTAGGATAAATGGGTATATTTCTAAGCTGAAAAATATCACTACCGCAACCCGTTGACTGGTAGGGTTGAAGTCTCTATTACGAACAATTCTTAATTTTTTCAAAAAACAGCTACTAAGTATGAGACATTATTAGATAGGAAAAATAGGGATACAACGTAATTATTTTAGTCTTTAAAAAGACGCTTCTTAAACATTATTATACAAATTCGAAGATACAGTTTTAAAAAGACACCTACCAGTATTATCCAGTACATAAAGGAATAAGAATCATTTTTCAAACTATTCCCTAGTAGATTAGGTAGGTTTTTAAGTGAATTTGTTTGCTTATAGTAATGAAACATATTCTTTATAGGATTATGCAAACAACGGGAAGAAAAACTATCTATGAGAACTAAAACTAAAACTATATGTAAAAACATTAATGCATACTATGCATTCTTTCGATAACAAATAATAAACAATTCACTTTTAAACATGCATAGAGTATATAGCTCCAATACTAGCTAATAGATAGGTGAAGATCTGTTGTTTTTTATCAGTCAATGTCAAATATAAATATTTCACACTTATTCATGGATATTGCCCTAATTTTGGATGGAACATCGTTATGAGTGGCTTTATGCTTTTCTGATGAGCCATAATATTTCCAAGAAACTGAATGAGAGATTTTATGAAAATGTGATCCATTAGAATGAAGAAAATTTTAAAGACAAAGTATAGGTAAATAAATTAATTTCAGGCCTTTGTTCTCATTTTTAACTTAATTTACATACCGTAGGGGGTCGTGTAGGTACTAGTTTAATCTGCTTAGCCGTAGGGGACTATGTTGGATGCTAGTATTATAATGAGAAGAGTACAGGTATCCGTCTGAGTTTGCAGACAAAGTTACAAGGGCGGATGCGTGTATTTGTGTCGGTTAATGTGGCGGAAGAGGAGAGGGAGGGGGCTTGTAAATCTCACCAGAATCAACATCAAGCTCGTGATTATCCTATGCCAGAAATATTGAGGTAATGGATATCTAGAAAGTACAAAAATATTTTTGGAGAAATCTGGTTGATAGGAGGCTAGGGGAACAGTGGCGCATAGGAATACTGACGAAGGTTCACTGAAAACAACCAAACGCATCTCTTTTTGGAACATATAGAATAGTGTGCCTTGGTTCTTGGGGGGGGCTTGTAAATTTCACCAGAATCAACATCAGGCTCGTGATTATCCTGTCAGAAATATTGAGGTAATGGATATCTAGGAAGTACAAAAATATTTTTGGAGAAAGCTGGTTGATAGGATGCTAGGGGAACAGAGGCACTTAAGAATACCGACGAAGGTCCACTGAAAATAATCTAACCTTCTCTTTTTGGAACCTATAGGATAGTGTGCCTTGGTTCTGCATGGAATATCGTTATGAGTGGCTTTGTGCTTTTCTGATGAGCTCATAATAAGGGCGAAAAACGTTTCAAAGGCTAAGCATTTCCAAGAAACTGAGTGAGATTTTATGAAAATGTAATCCATTAGAATGAAAAAAATTTTAAAGACGAGGTAGGTATATAAATTAATTTCAGGAATTTGTTCTCATTTTTAACTGAACTTACATACCGTAGGGGGTCGTCAAGGTACTAGTTTGATCTGCTTAGCCGTTGGGGACTATGTTGAATGCCAGGGTTATAATGAGAAATTCAAATAAGAAATTGCACAAATTTATTTCAGAATTTTAACTTGCTAGCATAACCAGAAGTCAGGTTATCGAAAGAATGGATAGATTTCATTAATATTTTTACATGTAGTTTTTGTTTTAGTTCTCATAGATAGTTTTTCTTTCCGCTGTTTGCAAAATCCTATAAAGAATATGTTTCACTAGGTAAGTTTTTAGTGAAAGAAAATTCCTTATTTTCTCTATTGCTATAACAGTGCTGGATATATGATTTTTTTGTAGAACATGTGGTGCTGGCATCACGAAATGTTAAAGTAGGAATTTCTTATGATGTACCTGATAGACTAGTATTATATGTACATACGTACATTATGCTCCCCAACTCATAGCCGGAAGATTGTTATATTGTACAATAGAACCACCGCGATCAATGCATCGTGCTGGACAAGTTCTATTTAAATGCTGCCTTACCGAATGAACAGAATATGGAGGAGCTCCACTGTTCTGATAACGCCCAGCATTTGTTATATTTAAGGGAATATCATCTAAGATTACTTGTATACAATTTTTTCAAAAATGACAGATATTTTTCTCCTAATAGACGATTCTAAAAAATAAAAGGTACAATAAAGCACTTCTAAACGATACAGACAATGTAGACAATTTGTTTCTATCGTTGCATATGTATTTTCGTTGCATGCATGACAGTTACGGGTATTGTTGATGCCATCACCAGTGAATGTAGCTACATAGGTAAAAGTTACTAGAAACCAAGTATTGATTAGTATTTTTCCATCTAAAATTCGTCTAGCATGATCTTGAGGTCGCAGATGTACCTGCTGTAAATGGCGATTATAAGCCACGCTTACTGCACATGGTGAATGACGTAGTAATCAAATAATATGCTGATGATTTAGAGAAAAATGGGAAAGAAGAAGAAGAATTTAAACTTGTTGATATTATAAATTTTTTATTCTTTAGGAGCTGAGCTATGCAGCTTAATAGCATTGTAAATATAAGGTCGCCCAAACATAATAGAGTGTAGACGCTTAATGTTTCTTTATGTCTTATATCAACTGAGTGAATATTTGATCGATTAATACAAAACCCCGTAGTTTTCTTATGAAAATTGGGTTTCACTCAAATTGTTCGAAGCCTATACGAGTCTTTTAGTTCACGAACACAACAAGATCCTATGCCTCGATTTACAGGGCCTAAAAGCCGAAAGATGGGGAATGTGTTTCTTACTTCGTGTAGAAGGCGAAGATACTCAAGAAGTATTGCTACTGGAGCGCAGGACACCCCCGCTCCTTTTTTGAGGGCGAGGAACACGATTTCGACAGAATTAAACCAGCCACCCCTCTGAAACTATCCCTAAATTGAAAAGAGCACTCCTTTCTTCCATTAATCTGACGAACCTGCGTGTGAGTACAGCGTACAGATATCCGTTTGAGTTTGCAGAAAGGATGCAAGGGCGGATGCGTGTATGTCTCTGTTAATGGGGCGGGAGAGCAGGAGGGGGGCTTGTAAATCTCACCAGAATCCACATCAGGCTCATGACTATCCCATGCCAGAAATATTGAGATAATGGATGTCTAGGAAGTACAAAAATATTTTTGGAGAAAGCTGGCTGATAGGAGGCTAGGGCAACAGTGGCGCATAGGACTACCGACGGAGGTCCACTAAAAACAACCTAACGCATCTATTTTAGGAACCTATAGGATAGTGTGGAACACCAAATGAACTTTGAAAAGATCACAACAGCTCTCGTTGGAAGTTTCATCTGATTTTTTGAGACACTAGAAACGACCACCTGACGAGTTACGGGCTTGATGGATTCTAGTGAGTTTATTAAACATTGAGCCTCCACCGGTCAAGGGCAAGTTAATCTAACTATATTCACTCACTATAACCCTATCCGGCAAGCCCTCACCAGCGCAAAATAAAAAAAAATCGAAAAGATGCATGGTTTCTTTCAATTTAGGGGTAGTCCTTTAAGGGTGGCTGGTTTAGTTGCACGCATCGTTTTTCCCGCTTTAAAAAACTGGAGGGAAATTGCCCTCCGCTTTGCTTGCCACACTCTCAGGATATTTTCGACTTTCGCATGGAATAATAATCATATTCTCCATTTCTTCAGCTTCCTGTAACTCGTTACCGCGTCACAGGATCTTGTTGTATCCGTTAGGACTTTCGATTGGCATAAAAAAATGAAGAATTCGAATAGTATTAAAGCCATTTGAGTGAAACCCAATTTCCATAAGAAATCCACGGGGTCCTTTACTTCTTCGTGAGCTAGTAATAGGGCGCTCTACCACCAAATCAATATTGTTATTCACTTTATCTACATCTCGTCTATAGGAAAGTTCAGATGTTATGTAAGCACTTACCACTATTATACAATGTGTTGCAGATCGTGACAAAGACATTTTTATTCGAAACTTTATGGTGTGGAAATCTTTGTCGATATTCTTCAACTGCAGCACGAGCACTCGCATTGCAGAAATAAGATGCAAACACCATGTTTGCATATTAAAGATGCGAGTAAATGTGCGGCCTTGTCTGTTACTTATATAAAATCAAAAATAATCAATAAGAAATGACAAGCTAATGGTTGACGATTTAAAAGTGCTAGCCTATTTGATTAACTTATAAAGAGCGATACGAAAATTTTTTTGTTAACAAGCGTTCAAGACATAATTCGAACGTAAATAAAAATCGGATTACCAATTTTAGGTTTCCAACCGTCAACTTATTTGTAATATACACTCCCAAAGTTTTCCACTGTCCTCCTAACTCGTCCTGTATACCTGTATACTTATTTAAAGGGAACCTGCGATATGTAATTATTACTACTATTTACAATAATTGAGAAACATTTTTCTTGCTCTGTTAATGCATTACGTATCTACTGACAGACATTTTACAATAACATAAAAATCGAATACATCAAACTCTTGCTTTGAACTAATTTGAGAAAAAGAAGACCAGCATTTATGCTCCATTATTAGAGCATGAGTATTGAACATTTCATTTTATTTTCCTTTATGTCCATTTCAATAAAGTCAAGCGTTGTGGATCTGAGTAAAATAAAATATATGAAATACACTGGCTTCTACTGATATATTACACAAATCAGACGGCCATATTTAGTTAGGAAAGTTTGTGAGGCAGAGGTATTAGCTTCCCACACATCAATCACGCCATGAAAGATAGGAAATGAACAAACCTAAGCTGCTCCTGATTTTATATACGGGTTTCATGTACGCCTTTTGTTCCACTATTGTGATACATCGTTGATTGACTCGCACGAACCACTACAAAAGTGTATCGGAAGTTTTATGTTGTATTTGCATCGCAATCGGCTTCATTAATAGATTTTTATGGAATGATAGAGGGCAAAAGGATTCGTGGTATAGAGCGGTATGCATATTTTGCTTAGTAAAACAGTCGGAAACAGCAATATTTTAGTACATATAAAATGTCATGTTAGCAAATATGCTTTGCGCTAAGGGTGGATCTGCATAAAAAGATGAGTTTCATTTATCGTCCCAGCATTAAAAAATATATAGGGTTTCTCATTTAAGGTGAACATACTGAACATAGGCTATTATTTTCGTTATTTTTAAAAGTGCCGATTTGAATATATCAGTCTTGTCACTTGATATTGAGCTCGGTGTAAAAATGAAGAAATAACGAAATAAAACGCATTTTTAATCGACTGCAATATCTTTATTAGGTAATAGGTGTCGATTAACCTGGCAATTAGATAAAATTTTGTTTTATGAATTTTAGTTAAGTTTATTTTTTCTTGAAGGTGGTTTACTTTCTTTTGAACAGTTAATGTTAGCTACAGTGGTTACTGTTTTTGAAAAAAATTATTAATACTATAATAACTGGGGTTTTATTTCCCTGATTACATGATATAATCAGACATTACCATTGGCAGAGTCCGAAGTGTCCCAATCACTTTGCAGACTCCGTCGATATTACAGTATATCCATCGAAAACAAAACTGTGCTTACCCTTTGCTTTCTAGGTGATTCTATCCTTTTTGGTGTCCATCAACCAGGTTACTTTACAAACAAACTTTACTGAATATAAAATGAACTTAATTTCATAACAAGCAAATAAAACACGTGATTTCTCAAAACACTTAAACCACTATATTTACAGTAGAAATATGAAAACAAATGAAAATGACAATCACAAACGTTTACGATTAAATAAATTAACAAACAGTAATTACACTATATCAAGAAAAGAAATGGTCCGCGGCAATTTCAAATATTTAGCTAAATCGCGACCGAATATTCTTAGTTCAATTACAACACATTAATTTTCTACTTATTAAAACCCGCAAAATACTGAACAAATGTACTTAAACTTTAAAAGTGAAAAAGGTTCGCAAAACGAGAATTTACTATACCCTGTAGGTAGATGACGACCGCTCAGACGTTAAGCCAAGAGTCCCGATATTCTCTCCATCGAAATAACACGTTTCAAAAGTGGGCAGTAAACTTTAAACCCTCGACCAATTAGGATCTTCTTTACTTTAAACCGTACTCATTTGAAATTACCTAACGGACCATGGTATTTATCATATGGCCTAAGTTAACATTTTAATACCAGTCCAGCAGATGGAAAAAACCCCTTTTGTTCTTTGCTTTGCCTTTGTATAGGGGAAAAAATCTGCCTTCTTTGGTCTATCTATCTTATGGTCTATTACATATGTTCCTGGAATCCTCTATCAACTGCTTTAGTCTTGAAAATCTCAGTAGACCTCCCGGTGAGGCCGTATTTAACAAGTGTCCATAACTTCAAGTAAGAAAAGCGAATTAGACATAAAATAATTTGGATGGTTATTTATTGTTTCCAAGTGGCTAACGTCGACTACCTAATAAAGAGTAAAGTTAACAAAGCATGTTTCCTGGCTCTAAAGTAAATCAGTTTGCAAGATAAAACAGATGTTTCTATGACCAGTATTT
The DNA here is from genome assembly GCA_963583905.1 of Stenurella melanura. Classification (NCBI taxonomy): domain Eukaryota; kingdom Metazoa; phylum Arthropoda; class Insecta; order Coleoptera; family Cerambycidae; genus Stenurella; species Stenurella melanura. The sequence continues at coordinate 90,070,887 of OY757314.1, read as the reverse complement.
TATTGCACCAAAATCTCGACCCTTAAAATTACCCAAATCAGAAGTAAGAGAATACGGTGGCTCTATGACACAGGGCCGGACTTGGCTCCCATAATTTGACTTTTGTTACATTACATGTAAAAGTTATGAAACAGTTTTGTTTAAAAAATCACGAAAGTGATATTTGATAAGATTCTACAAAACAAATAGACTCAATGGTACATTGATGAAATTTACGTCAACTAATCTGGAATCAGATGGAAATGAGTAAATTACAAATATGGTAGTGATAACTAAAGAACTAGCTTATTTTCGAATAGTTGCGCAAAGTATTGTGTAAAAAGTTTTAAACTCATATGATCATTTTTTTCCGGAGTATATATATAATCAGATGTAAGCTGATACGGAAATGTATACAGTGTGAACCTAAAGAAACGCACAAAATTCATATCTTTGGTATGTGTCATTTGTCAAAAAAATCCTCGAACAGGTCGATTTTAGTTCGGTAAATGCTACATTTTGTCACTATACCAAAATTTATGACGTCATTGGTTTTTGAGTTATGACGTCATCATAAATTATTTTAATGGAAACAGACATTTTTGTTGACTGTTTTTGGTGGTATATTTCTTTAGCTTTCTGGTGATATGGAAAGAATTTATATTACCTAAGCCATTCTTTTGGAACAAAATATTTTTATTGATTGATACCTTACATAAGTAATTGTGAGAAAAGAATCATCTCTATTGCTCTTATTGTGGCCCTCCAACCATTTGGAATTGACCAAGACGGGTGTAGATACTTCGCATGCTGTTCTAAATCATCTCATGGGCAATTCGTCTCATCTCCAAGCTAATTCTGTCTTTCAATTCTTCTATGGTATCCGGTCTGTTAAGATACACCCTTGACTTTAAGTAACCCCAAAGAAAAAAGTCAAAGGGGGTTAAATCCGGTGAACGCGAGGGCCACTTAATCGGACCTCGATGACCTATCCCCCTTCCAGTAAGTGTCGTCTAAAAACTGACGCACTGCTATCCCAAAATGAGGTGCCCCGTCTTGCTGAAACCAGACGTTTGCAGCAGAAATATCTTCATCTTCATTGTTCGGAAACATAACTACTAAGGCTGGCACTAACTCAACTTGCAAAAACTGTAAATATCTTGCGGCCGTAAGATTTTCTTAAAAAAGAGGTCCCAATAAACGATCACCAATCATACCTCCCCACATATTTACTTTGCCTCGTCGCTGTGTATGGGCTTCTTGAGTCCAATGAGGATTTTCCCGTGACCAATACCTACAGTTATGCCGATGTACAGTCCCATTTAAAGAAAATGTAGCTTCATCAGAAAAAACAATGTTCTTTAAAAAATTTGGGTTTTCATCGCACAAGGTCATCAACTGTTCACAAAACTGTAAGCGTCGATCTGGATCGTCCTCATTTAATTCGTGGATTAATTGTACTTTGTTTGGATGGTATTTTCCTTTTTTCAATAGACGTACAACAGAAGTTTGACTCACGTTATGATTTAAAGCCAGCTGCCTTGTCGAAAGATGGTGGTTTTCCTCACTTTCTAGAAGAATATTTAATTTGATTTTGTTGCTTGTGCTAGGGCGACCAGATCGAGGGAGGTCAGCTACACTGCCAGATTCATCATATCTAGCCACCAATCTACTTACAGTGGATCTAGAAATTTGCTTTTCGGGATACTTGGCATTGGAAACATCACATGCTTCCTGATGAGTTCTCAGTCTGTCACCATATCCAACCATCATCAAAAGTTCTACGCATTCTCTTTCACTTAAACGTGGCATTGCATTCACTTGTTTTACACTGTCTCAGAAGTGTCACAAAACTGAAGTTCCACACGTGCCAGGAATAAAAGAGTTATGGATACTTTACACAAAAAGGCCTGTATCTCTCTGTTGTTAAGGTGATTGTTTCTTTATTATTTTCTTTGTTTTGTTTTTATGTCAAATGTTTCCATGCTAGTTAAAACAAAAATGTAGGTAACAAGATTTATCAGTCCATAAAAAAGTGGAACATTACTCGTGAATTTGCGAAAGGTAAGCTATTTTTACATAAAATGTCATGTTTCCAAAAGAATGGCTCAGGTAATTTAATTTTTGTTTTATATCACCAGAAAGCTAAAGGGATATACCACCATACAGTAAATAAAAATTATGACGGTGTCATAACTCAAAAACCAATGACGTCATAAATGTTGGTATAGTGGCAAAACAGCATTTACAAAAGTAGAATCGACCTGTTCGAGGATTTTTTTGAAAAGTGACACATACCAAAGATATGAATTTTGTGCGTTTCTCTAGGTTCACACTGTGTAAGTATCTTACACATATACATTTAACTACTTAGTATGCATTATTCCACTTGACCATAATTTCATTAACAGTACAACAAAAATTTGAAGTTATTCAGGTGTGTCGTGTTTTTTGTGATTTAGTCGATCAAGAGCATTTGAGAAGTTAGTATTAATTATATCCACCTATTTTCCAGAGACACGAAATTCAAGCAGATACTTAATAACACAATTTACACGTTAAGAAAGTAATGATGATTGATTGTCCAGACACAATGTCATATTAGCCCTCAGATATTTGCTGAGAAACTCACGACTTGGAGCCGCCCTGGAAAAATATTTCCAGTTCTGATTCCACGACTTTTGAATTTTGCGTTTCAGTTACAAAAGAATAATAAAAGTTTTGAAAAAATTGAAAAAACACGCTTTAATAGCAAACCAAACTAAAAAGTAAAAAAATGATACAATACAATAATACAATACAATATTACAATACAATACAATACAATACAATACAATACAATACAATACAATACAATACAATACAATACAATACAATACAATACAATACAATACAATACAATACAATACAATACAATACAATACAATACAATACAATACAATACAATAATACAATAATACAATACAATAATGCAATACAATAATACTATACAATACAAGAAAGCATGCGGTGCTTATTACTATGAAATATTTATACCAGTTGATATCAAGCACCCCACGCATTTTTGTATTGTATTTTATTATTGCATTGTATTATTTTTACTTTTTAGTTCGGTTTGTTATTGAGGCGTGTTTTTTAGTTTTTTTAAACTATAAGTAATTAATTTTTTACTTGTTGTCTTAAAAATTTGGCCCAGATAATCTGGAACCTCGATAACCCACAGATACCGATTTTCAGTCGAATCCGACGATAATTGATAGAACCTATCCGCCATGTTGACTCCGCCATTTTGAATTTTTGAGTTTTGATGACATATTTGTTTTCTACTTGTCAAGCCCTTTCCTTTGATACCGATATCAAGGGGATTGTAAAGATAATGATAATCCACCATCTTGGGGCGGCGGCCATTTTGAACATATTGTAAAATTAAGTATACCATATTGTATTGTCATCATAGATACACACAATTGCCAAGTTTCATGATGATACAACAATTAGAAGTGGATGAAAATCACGTTGAAAGAATCCGTCACAATGATAGATTCATAGATACAGGTTAAGCTAATAAAAGCATGTTAATACGAACGAAATTAAATTTACATAAACGCTTATCTAATACAACTCAGATAAATTGTTTCCGATTCATCTTCGTCTTGAGAAATTCAATTACTGATGTCCACTAGTATTGTTGGATTACAAGAGCCTGATTCGTTGACAATGAAGTTCTTTATCTTTCGTTCTTACTTATCACATTCCTTTCTGCAGCTACGAATGTGAAAGTAAAGAAAATAAATATGACGGTCCAAGAATTGTGCTCGAAACATAAATGTATGTATGTATCGCACATGGCTCAAAACCTATAACTTCGCTGAGTATAGATAATATCTCTCTAACTTCTTACAGACTATATACATCTGTATATCGCAAACATCACAAAGTATAAAAATCAATAATATTTAAAAAATAATAAAAATTATCTAATGGAACCGAAGAAAAGAGGGTTCCGCTTCTAGTCCCAGAAAAATATAAATCATCGTTCGTGTTCTGATTCTAAACAGTTTCCATTCTAAGCCCTGCTGAGAGTAAAGCAATTTCAAATAGTTTGGTAAAATATTCAATATATTATAGCACAATAATAATTACTTTCTAAGCTGCATCCCTTTTTGACCATATAAGAGATCTTTAAAATTCCCTGTTTATCAGGAAAACCATACATTATAGAGCTAAATTAAATATGAAGGATAAAAGGCCTTCCAGTATGTTTGAACAGTCCTTAATAAATAAAGCTAGCAATCCATCAGGTCCATTAGTAAATTTTGGCTTAATGCGTTCGAAAGCTTGCAGGACATCACTTTCTATTATATTAGGTAAAGTTATAACATCACTGTTTCCTTAACCTTGATTTATTTAGTGACCTGAGCTGGTGTAAGCTGATGAAATGTGGCTTCCAAACAGTTCACAATAGATAACGGAAATTCAAGATTAGGAACACCATAAATTAGTATATTTGGAATTGAGGTAGTTTATCGTGTTGTGCTGATATAAAGGACACAAGATCATGGGATTGTTATTTTTATTTTGTTAATTACGGTAAGATGAGTTAACATTTTTTCTTTCCTTTTACTACGACATATTTTACGATGGTCATATATATTCAAGTTGTCAGTTTCTCATACTATAATAGTAGATACTCTTTTGTCTTAAAATCTACAATGATCATGGAAATGAAAAGAGGTGGATAGAATTTATTTAATGGAATTGAATATTCGGCATGTTTAGAGAAGTAGCCAATCAATGAGCTGGACAATATGCAGTTCATCAAGTATATTGATCTTAGGTTTATTATGACTATTCCCAAATAATATTACGCAAGAAGGAGACCGTAAAATTCAACGAAATTCGCTGTTATAAAGTTATAAGTAAAAAACTTATATTTTACGAATTTAAGAGTTAAATAAGTGGACTAGGCGAATAAGTAAGAAATCAATGAAAATTCTCGGGTAATTTTAGATTGCATAGGATCTTCACTTTCTAGTAGGTAATAATGTAAATATTATTAGGTTCAATTTGTGCATCTCAAATTTGCAGCGTTTTCCAATTATTGTTAATTCAAGTTACAGAAAGTATGTTTTCCGGTCTTTAACTTGAAGCGATGCCAAGATAAAGCTACATAGAGAGAAATTGCATAGGACCTTTCTTGTAGAGACTTAAAGGGTCTAGCCGGTTTGGCTTTCAGGAAAATATGGGGGTAACAATCCTTAATGACGACTTTGTTTTTCTCTGGAACCATGGCATATATTCGAATGAATCCAACGTCAAAAAATAGATATCAATTAGTTCTATGCTATGTATTTTTACTTCCACATCCACGTAGTGGATTGGAAGTATAGTAATCGCAAAAAAATTTTCAAAAATTTTTATTCGTGAAATAGGTTTAGAATGTCATGAAACGTCGAGATTTTAAATTTGAGCGAAAAAAAAATTTCTGTCTGTCGGTCTGTCTGTCGGTCTGTCGGTCTGTCGGTCTGTCGGTCTGTCGGTCTGTCGGTCTGTCGGTCTGTCGGTCTGTCTGTAACTTTTTTTGTCCGCACGTTTTCTCCGGAACGGTTTGAGATATTGACTTGAAATTTTGTACACGTATATATTATGACAAGATCTGGAACTGGATTGTTTTTTGAGGAAATCCGGTGAAGGGTTGGGGGTTAAATAGGGGAAAATAGGGAAAAATAAGTAAAGCAAGCTTGTAAGAGAACAGACACTTGAAATTTGGTGTATGTACTAGAAGTTAAGGCCTAAGATTTTTTTATAATATCTTTCAACCCCCCACCACCCCTACCCCATTAATGGGGTTGATAAAATAAAGTTGAAATTTTCATTTGAAATTTCGTACACGTATGTATTATAACGACGTCGGAAATTAGATTATATTTTGAGATGATTCTGTTGAAGGGTTGGGGGTTAATTTGGGGTAAATAGGGGAATATAAGTAAAACAAGCTGGTAAGAGTACAGAAACTTGAAATTCGGTATACGTACTAGAAGCCAAGGCGTCAGATTTTTTTATAATATTTTTCAACCCCCACCACCCCTACTCCAATATGAAAAGGGTTGATTAAATAAAATTGAGATATTCATTTGAAGTTTGGTACACGTATGTATTATGACGACATCTGGAACTAGATTATAATTTGAGATAATTCCGTTGAAGGGTTGGGGGTGAAATAGGGGTAAATAGGGGAAAATAAGTAAAGCAAGCTGGTAAGACCACAGAAACTTGAAATTCGGTGTATGTACTAGAAGCCAAAGCGTTAGATTTTTTTGTAATATTTTTCAACCCCCACCACCCCTACTCCAATATGAAAAGGGTTGATTAAATAAAATTGAGATATTCATTTGAAATTTGGTACACGTATGTATTATAACGACATCTGGAACTAGATTATAATTTGAGATGATTCCGTTGAAGGGTTGGGGGTTAAATAGGGGTAAATAGGGGAAAATAAGTAAAGCAAGCTGGTAAGACTACAGAAACTTTAAATTCGGTGTATATACTAGAAGCCAAGGTCTCAGATTATTTATAATATTTTTCAACCCCCACCACCCCTACTTCATTATTACAAGGGTTGATAAAATAAAATTGAGATATTCATTTGAAATTTGGTACACGTATGAATTATAACGACATCTGGAACTAGATTATTCTTTGAGATGATTCCTTTGAAGGGTTCGGGGTTATTTAGGGGTAAATAGGGGGAAATAAGTAAAGCAAGCAGGTATGAGTACAGAAACTTGAAATTCGGTGTATGTACAAGAGGCAAAGGCCCCAGATTTTTTGATAATTTATTTCAGCCCCCCACCACCCCTACTCCATTATTCAAGGGGTTGATAAAATAAAATTGAGATATTCACATGAAATTTAGTACGCATATGTATCATAACGACATCTGGAACTAGATATATATTGAGATGATTCCGTTGAAGGGTTGGGGATTAAATAGGGATAAATAGGGGAAAATAAGTAAAGCAAGCTGGTAAGACTACAGAAACTTGAAATTCGGTGTATGTTCTAGGAGCCAAGACCTCAAATTTTTTAACAATATTTTTCAACCCTTCCACTACCCTTACTACATTATTGAAGGGGTTGATAAAATAAAATTGAGATATTCACTTGTAATTTGGTAGACGTATATATTATAACGACATCTGGAACTAGATTATATTTTGGGATGATTCCGTAGAAGGGTTAGGGTTAATAGGAGTGACTAGGGGAAAATAAGTAAATCAAGGTGATAAGAGTACAGACATTTGGGATTCGGTGTATATACTAGAAACCAAGGCCTCAGATTTCTTTCTAATATTTTTCAAACTCCACCACCTCCGCTTCATTATTAATGGGATTGATAACATCAAATTGAGATATTCACTTGAGATTAGTACACGTATGTATTGTAGTGACATCTGATTGAGATGCCTCCATTGAAGGGGTGGGAGGTGAATAGTAGAAAATAAGTAGGGTGAACTAAAAACTTCATTTTTAGCGTATATGGTAGAAACCAACTCCTCCAACTTTTCTATGACATCTGCCCCAAATATTATTAAAATTCTATGACCAATAATTTCCACATACTAGAGTGCAAATATCGTCAAGATGTTTCCTTTAAAACGACTTGGATGAAGAATCTGGATGTGGAAGTAGTGATTCCTTAGGCAGCGGTTTTTTCATATGTTTAGATCAATTTTCAAAGGTGCAAAATATACAATTTCTTTTCTGAGGGTAGTATTTATAATAGCCGCTAGAGATACATCAACCAAATAAATCACATATAATCACCTGAAAGTGAACTATAATATACAAGATATACAGAAGTGTGAATTTGGTGGAACACAGAAATAAATAATAACAACTAATATAGTTCAAGTATAGTATACTTATTTTTACCAACCATGTAAGTACATTGAAAATATAAAATAAAGACTAATGTAACCAGGTATAGGACATGTATTTTTGCCACACTTATTATTTATCTAAACAGGTTCATACAAAATTATCTATATACAGGTTCTTCCAGCTCTATTTAGACAAGTATTATCTGGAAAACGGTGAAACAAAAAGAAATGTTAAATGTAAAAGTAATACGGATGTTTTTTATTTTTTAATTGTAAATAAAAATTATAGTTCTAAGGCTACAGAAACACGCAGTAACCATTGAAACGTCTAAAATCTTTTTCTCTTGAAAATAAACTGAAAATAAATACTCCGAAATTAACGAGGTTAGTAAACGATCCCTGCGGTGAGAGTGGCGCGCGTGATGTCATAATGCTCATAGCGAAACTCGTATACCAACGTGATATGGATTGTTCGTGTCAGTATTGTTTTATCTCTGTTTTTGTAATGATGGGAGACTTAAAATGTGTGAAAGTTGAAACTGTAAAAAAAGAAGCTTTTGTTCTTTTTTAAACCAATGATATTTAAAAAAAAATGTTGTTACCTTAAACGCATTTATCAAAATCGGTCTCCGATTATACAATGTTTTCGCATCCCGTAGCAACGTAGCAAAGCACATTTAATATGGAACACACTGTATAATGTACTACTAAAGGTTTGGTGCTATATAGTACTTATTACCTATTTATATAAAACAGTACTTACTGTTTCGCTTTTACACCACTAGATTGAGGCTGATTGAAGTCTATATCACCATGGCCAAAAATTCTGAAACCATGGTAACGTCCACAGTTAGCAGATTATGCGAGTCCGCCTTTTAAAACCCTTCCTTCCTCCATTTTAGAAGTATGCCTTAATTAAAATTAAAAGTCGCAAAACGAAGAACTACACGCACACAGCAGTTCGCAGAAGTCACTAAACGCAGACTAATTCTCATTAGGGATGGCAACGATGTACCGATATAAAATAAATATCGATATATTAATCCTAAACCATAAATATCGATATTTTACTAAATATATCGAAAAAGGTCAACTTGCATATTACGCCCCCGCTCTTCGAAATTATAATCGAGATAAATATTGTACTGTAAGGAATGCCACCCCCGCTTTCCGAAGTTATACCTTAAGCAATATTCATCAATTTTTGACATTAAATGTTAATCTACAAAACATATCGATAAATATAGAAATATCGATAATTTTTTGTTGACGTATCGAATATATTGATCTGAGTCCTGTGATGTATCAAATGATTCATATATCGACATATTACATTTTTTTGCCATCCCTAATTCTCATATGAAACGTGCATGAAAGTCTAGCCACTATATTCGCGCGCGCTTAACTATGAGCAACATGACGTCATACCAATCAAGGAGCGTTACGCGGATTCAAATGAATATTCGTATTTCTTTAGGGGTTTTCCCATAGAACGGATTTGTTGATTTTTGTAAAACTTTGCGGATATTATTTTAAGACTATTTTGAACCATTTTATGATGTTTAAACAGGATTAAATTTTTTTGTGAACATCTCTATTCTGTTTTCTTACTTTTTATTGGGTATTTTGCCACTGAAAAATATTTAAAAATTTTAATGAAAAAACCTCTGCTCCAAACGGATCAGACAGAGGTTGATGCTTGAGTACTTGACTGCTTCAAAAAGTCTCACACCTAAAAATATGTAAACTAGAACAATATTATAAACTAAAAACTGAAAATCAAAGCTATAGGTAGTTAACGTTTCGGAAGAGAATCTACTTCCGTTCTCAAACTTTTTTGGCCGGCAACCATGACAGTTCTTTGTTTATGTATTTCCATAGTCACTTGAGACATTAAATTACATTTATCTTATTTTACTTACTTCGTCTCTAGGGATGGGCAACCAACTAGTACAAAAATCTATTGAATAAATAGAAACGCATCTATCCTCGTTTAATAAAATAATCGCGGATTCTTTAAGTTTTCTTTTAGTTCCGTTGCTCTCTTTTTCCAAAATCTTCGCCGAGTCCCATTTAATTCTATGATTATTATCCCACGCGTGTTCACAAATTTTGGATTTTTCAAATTCTCCCCTTCTAGCGTAATTTCTATGTTCACCAAGCCTTACGTTGAAAGGTCTAGATGATTCACCTACGTAAATGTTTTCCGCGCTCACACGGAACACTATAAATACAATTTTTTGAATTTTGAACAATATTTGGAGGTTTGGTTCTTGATAAAACCGATCTTAGCGTGGAGCCCGTTTGAAAAACCGTTCGTACGGATTTTTGTACTAGTTACCCATCCTTAGAGACGAAGTAAGTAAAAATAAGATAAATATAATTTAATGTCTCACGTGACTATGGAAATACATAAACAAAGAACTGTCATGGTTGACGGCCAAAAAAGTTTTGAGAACGGAAGTAGATTCTCTTCCGAAACGTTAATTACCTATAGCTTTGATTTTCAGTTTTTAGTTTATAACATTGTTCTAGTTTATATATTTTTAGGTTTGAGACTTTTTGAAACAGTCAAGTATTCAAAAACCAACCTCTTTCTGATCCGTTTGGCGCAGAGGTTTTTTCATTAAAATTTTTAAATATTTTTCAGTGGCAAAATACCCAATAAAAAGTAAGAAAATCTGAATATGCCACAAATAAACAATTACGGACAATATCTCTATTCTGTTTAAAAATATGTATTTAATCAGTTTATTTTCAAATGTACAAGACGCCTCAAGAAGGTGGCAGGTTATGCAACTTTATTTTTTCAAATGGAACGCCTTGTATATTTTTATATTTCTGGATTTTCATTTTATTTCTGGAAAAATCTTATTAACCATGCCCTATACTTAATATTAACGATTGTTGAAATATTAGCAGTTACATTTTTGGAATAACATTTTTTTATTAACGTAATCATAAGGAATAATATAATGCAAAAAACGCTAACTATTATGATTATTATAAAAGATGCTCAAATTTTCACGCATATTCTATTTGACAGAATGTGTACAAGAATTCCTTATAACTTCTGGGGTTATTTGGGGCAAGCATGAGATATTCTGTTCTTGAACCTATTAAGATAATTTGGTTGCTCAGCGTATGCAACTTTCTTTAAATTGTAACGTGCGGAATGCGCAATAGCATCCTTCGTTACATTTTATAACATTTATTAGAACAATTTTAATAATCAAACATTTTATTTTCCTATGCTCTGGTACTATAACGAACTATTCCTAGGCAGATTTGAAATTGTCAGTAGCTTATGCTTACGCATCAGTATTTTAAACAGCGCAAACTCGATAATATTCAAATTAAATTGAATAAATAAATCGAATGAACTGAAAAATGAAGTTGAGTCGAGTATTTATAATAAAGTCAGATAGTAACATGAAACGTAGAACTATCAGTAACAATATAGATCCTTTACTTAATTTAGTATTTAATTAATAAAAGAGAACTACTTTTTGGGCGAAGCCACGTGACTGCCAGTCCGGAACATATCGAACAATACGCCGCGCTAGACTAAATTCCCTCTCTTTCACTCGAGCCGTCCTTTGAGATGGACGTAATTGAAATTTGGTTACTGGGTATTAATTTGATGGAACCTTATAGACGTATAGACGTATAAAGTAATAGTTAAATAATTATATATCGTTAAATACCATCTAACGTTTAAAAATATTGTTTTAGGTTTTTTTCTATAACATAGCAAATTTCCTTTTCACGTCGAAGTAATCTCCTTGTTACATTTTTGCTTCATGAAAAATTACCTATGTTCAGCTTTTCTCAATAATTAGTAATTAAACTCTACAATACTACGTTTCTCCTTATTACGAAATCTTTCGACACGACTCATATTCAAAACTTTCCACCAAGTAAAACGAAACTTTCTGTATGAAGAAATTTACTTAATTTTGTCTTGGTGACAAATGATGTACGAGCATGTTCTTTATGATTTCATAACCTCAAAATGGAGTTAAGGCGACCACGTTAGAATCATTCCTATTGAGAAAATGGAGGTCCTCTGACATCGAACCAACTACACAACTTTTAAATTTGTAATCATCAGAGAACAGGGGCACATTTAGGAATTTCGCTCATCAGGATTTTTAAAACAAAAGATAAGTACTTTTGATTATTACCTCATATAAAAGGGATTGTTTTCACTTACTGTAGTTCTTGCTTCATGAAAGCAGTGTACCTAGTTTGGTTCATAAAGCCAAGTATCTTAAGTTTAAATCTTAGATTCAAGCGTCTTTGTAAAATTTTGTTTTTTTAATTCGTTGTAATATATTTTAATTCACAGTTACCTTTATCTTGATAAGTTGTTGAAATTTTTCATCGTAGTATTGTATATGCACTTTTTTTTGGTTATATATGGTATATGGTATCGTGGTGCATTTTGTGTACCGAGTGCATATAGAGTTGATGTGGTAAAGCCATGGGGCATTTCGTTGTAATACATGATTTATGAGTATTGAGATACCGTTACGAGACATTTTTTGTAATATAATTATTTTGTCTCTCGTAAAAATTCTCAAGTTTACCTCGAAGTTAGGTAATGGTAAAGCCCCAGGCCTTATTTTGTAATATATCTTGTGTCGCCATTTTAGTATATCCAATGGTGTAAATTTTGTGTTGCATTTTATTATATCTAATGCTGTAAATATTTTGTTTGTTGGATAATTTGCGAGATACCTCTGTAATACATTTCGGTTTAAATCTCGTTAGTGCTCACATTTTGTTCCAATATATGATTTTTAGTATTGAGGTAAAGTTGCGAGATGTATCTTTTGTAACATATTTTTTTGTCTCGTAGACACCTCAAATTTATTTTGCTGTTGAACAACTTATAATATAGTGTATCTTGTAACATAGTTTATCTTGTATATATTTCGGTTTGATATTTTGCTATACAGTATCGCTGATGCTGAGATAGCTCATTCTTTTTTTTTAATATAATATTTTGTCATATAGTTCTATTGTATATATGTAACATTTGTCTTTTATTTATCTTTATCTTTATCTTTAATTTTCCTTGATTATACTAAGTAATCAATGGCGCCCAATCCTTGAACTCAATGCCCTTCTGCTCTCCGTATCTTTACTGTTCTAGCCAGGTTAAACCAGTGACGCTAACCACGTCGCTCGTAGGCTGGCCCACATAAGAACCACTTGGGCAAACACAAGACCTCTTCATTTACAAAGCCACAAAATGTCCCCACAAGAAAAAATCGAGGGGCGACATATTAGGTGACCGTGCAGGCCACTTAACAGGTCCCTGATTACTAATCCAGTTTCCCCCAAGGCTCTCGCCATAAATAAGTAACATCAATATATTCATTAGATGTAAACAGTGACGGCATATTTCTGATTTGAAAATGAAAAACTCTTAAGAACTACGTGGATGTGGAAGTAATTAACAATATCAGTGAAACTGCTACAGAATGCCAGTCAATAATTTCTGGTTTTTTGTGTAATCAATGCCAGCCTTATTAATTTAAGAAAATGGACCATGGAAAAATCAAGATTAAACCATTGATATTTTGTAAACCGTTAATGATATGTATAGGACATGACTAACAAAATTTGTTCGGAAATAAAAGGGGAATCCAAAATTTTAAAATATACAGGGTGTTCCATTTGAAAAATTAAAGTTGCATAACCTGCTGCCTTTTCAAGGCGACTTGTACATTTTAAAATGAAATAATTAAATGAATATTTTTAAATAGAATAACTTTTCTGTTTAAAATTTCTTTCTGTATCCTACCGTTTTCCAGACAATGCTGGTCTAAATAGAGCTGGGACACCCTGTATATAATTTTGGATAAAATTGTTTAGATAAGCAATATATGTGGTAAAAATACATGTGTTATATATTAATGCATTTTTATTCGACTGATCTAAATTTAATTTAATACAAAAAAATGAATTAATTTAATAAATTTAATTGATCTAAAAATTCAAAAAAATGCGTAGCATTGAACTAATTCATATCAATTTTTTGGCGTTGGATTCATTCGAATAACTTTCAGGGTTCCAGAGAAAAATAAAGTTGTCGTTAAGGGTTGTTACCCCCATATCTTCCTTATAGCTGAAAGCAGGGGCCTGAAACTAATTGTAGGATACTTCAGGCAAATAGCAATAATTAAAAGATTAAAGCAATACAATAGACGTCAATGAATTTTTCATGCTAAGCCGGCTAGACTCGTTCCTACAATAAAGTCCTCAACCGCATATATATACAGTCCACTGATCAGGTGTGATAATTAATCAGCAGCGTAATGGCCGCCTGCGCAGACGAGTTTAAAACAATAAGACGATAAGACGAAGTTAGAAAAAAATTGTTTTTTATTTTTGAGACAATATTGGGGTAAAGAGAAAAATAATGAATCTGGTTTTGTATCCTTTTCCGCCTCCTGTTTAAATGAACAAAAAACGTAAATTTTCAATAATTTTCAGAAAGAATTCCGAAATTTATGCAAACATTGGACAACATTTTAGTAATTATTAGATATCTTCTTTCAAGTTTGCAAATAGTTGTTTATTAACTATATTATACGTTTTCAATTATTTTTGATGAAATAGGTCTAGAATGTCATGAAACGTCGAAATTTTAAATTGGAGGGGGAAAAAAATTCTGCATATCTGTTGTTAAATTGGTTCGTCGGTCCGTCGATCTGTAACTTTTTTTGTGCACACATTTTCTGTGGAACGGTTCGATATTGGCTTGAAAATTGCTTGATACACGCTAATTATTATAACGAAATTTGCGTACATTTGTTTGAAAGAGGTATTGCAAATTTACTTTTCTTTATAATTTAATAATGTTCCGAGGAGCGGAAAAGGGTGCAAAACCGGATTCATTCTTTTTTCACCTCTTCCAATTCTGTCTCAAAGATGAAACATTATTTAAATAATTTTTACTCTAATGACACCTCTTACTCTAATTTACAATTTAAGAGTAAACTTCATACTCATATTAGTTTTAGACTTTTTTGTTTAATTACAAAACATTAAAAAAATGTAGTTTTTTTCAAATAAAAAAAATCAATAACTTATTTATTTATTGATCGATTTTGTTCAAATACAATTGAGTTCTTCCTTTAGCTAACACTAACTTACTGTCCAAGTTTCAATACAACCGGACTTTTTGTTTTTAAGTTATTGTGCTTAAAAGAAACGTGACGTACGGACAGAGAGACAGACGGACGGACGGACATTCTGAAAGTTGTTCAGAATTAGATCACCAACACAGTGATATGAAAATTTTTTCTCTACGAGCAATATTACCGGTTTTAGAAATGTGCCGATCGGATGCAATATACTCTTCGTTTTGTATTTGCGAAGAGTATAATAATTTGTGCGAAAACAAATCCAACTCGCATAATTTTAAACTCACGGTTTATACGCTAATAAAATTGTAATAAAATTAGGAATTTATTAATTATTTCGATTTTCATAAATTAAACCCATAGAATAGAACTAATACATTAAATATAATAGTATTGAAAATAAGAAAACAAGTGTTAATTTAAAAGTTTTTTTTCTATATAAAGGAAATATGGATGAAAGGAAAAAACATATATCCTAATGGCTCAAACTGTAAAAGTTGAGGAACGTTCTACAAGTGTTAAATTACTGAACTTAGCGAAGAAGAAATTTGTTTACAGCGAAACTAAAACTTTCTGAGAATATTATACGAACATAGAAACTACATACAGAACATCGTCAGCAGTTAGTAGTATGAAATATTAATATTAATATTTAGGTAAATTGAATTTTCGTGGATCGTAGCAAATGTTTACGATTGACAATGAAATTTGTAACGAATTATGTTCAGTGTAGGTATATTTTTTTTAAATCATTATACTAATAATAAAGTCATTAATTATTGAAGTGGAAGGGTAAACATTTAAAACGTCAAATATTTGGACAAGGCTCTATTAAGGAAAATACAGTTTGAAGTTGAGGGAATAGTTCTTATTCTTAATGCTATCTTTTCCTACTTTTGAGAAAACTTTTGAAAAAATCTTATTATGAGATTTTGATGGATTTACATTTTTCAAATTACCTACCTAAATTCAGAAAAGAGAATTTTAAAATTGGGTCCAACGTCTGTTGTTCATCGCCCGTCATCAGTCTCTAGCTTGTGGTCTGTTGACCTTCACCCCTCACTTCCATCATTTGACGTCGGGCATTTGTTCTTTTTCGTCTATCGTCTATATCGTCTATATCGTCTGTCGTCTGTCATCTATATTTTGTCATCTGTCATCTGTGATCTGTCGTCCATCGTCTCATGAAAATAAAAGTTATTGCATTGAAGATTATTCATTATTTCTAATTTTTTGG
The DNA here is from genome assembly GCA_963583905.1 of Stenurella melanura. Taxonomy (NCBI): domain Eukaryota; kingdom Metazoa; phylum Arthropoda; class Insecta; order Coleoptera; family Cerambycidae; genus Stenurella; species Stenurella melanura. The sequence continues at coordinate 90,054,625 of OY757314.1, read as the reverse complement.
GACTTCCTGCCACATGTATATTTTCTTTTTAACTGGTGTTCAGGGAATCTACGAAATATCACAATTAACCAGTATGTTACTGGGAAATAACCTCTACGCCTGTGATTTATACGTCAAAGGATCAGTTAGAGGTTGTTTTTTTAACAAATAGTATAAAAAACTTAAAATTAAATATTTCGCCGACGTTTCGGAAATCTAATCTGTTTCTTTTTTTTCCAAAAGAAGCCTCGAAAAAGGAAACAGATTTCTGAGACGTCGGCGAAATATTTAATTTTCAAGTTTTTATACTTATTTGTATTATTTGTGAAAAGAAGCAACCTCTAACTGATCCTTTGAAGAAAAAGTCGCAGGTGTAGACGTTATTTCCCATTAACATACTGGTTAATTGTGATATTTTGTAGATTCTCCGAGCACCGGTTAAAAAGAAAAAACCGCTGCCCAAGGAATCACTACTTCCACATCCAGATTTTTCATCCAAGTCATTTTAAAGGAAACATCTTGACTAGATTTGCACTCTAGTATGTGGAAATTATTGGCCGTAGAATTAATAATGTTTTGAGCAGATGTCAGAAAAGTTTGAGGCGTTGGTATCTACCGTATAGGTTAATAATGAAGTTTTTAGTTTACCCTACTTATTTTCCCCTATTCACAACCTAACTACCACGTCCCGCCCCTTCAATGGAATCATCTCAATCAGATGTCATTACAATACATACGTGTACTAACTTTCAAGTAAATATCTCAGTGTTATGATATCAAATCCATTAATAATGGAGCGGAGATGGTGGTGTTTGAAAAATATTAGAAGGAAATCTGAAGCCTTGATTTCTAGTACATACACCAAATTCCACATTGCTGTACTCTTATCAGCTTGACTTACTTATTTTCTCCTATTTAACCCAGAACCCACAACCCTTCAACGGAATTATCTCACAATATAATCTAGTTCCAGATATCGTTATAATACATACGCGTCCCAAATTTCAAGTGGATATCTCAATTTTATTTTATCAACCCCTTTAAAAATGGATTAAGGGTGGTGGTAGATTGAAAAATATTACTAGAAAATCTGAGGCCTTGGCTTCAAGGACATACACGTTTCTGTACTCTTACCAACTTGCCTTACTTAGGTTTCCCTATTTACCACCAATTGCCCCCACTCCTTCAACGCAATCATATCAAAATATATTCTATTTTAAGATATCGTTATGCGTGTAACAAATTTCAAGTGAAAATCTAAATTTAATTTTATCAACTCTTTTAATAAGGAAGTGGTGGTGGAGGGATGGAAAATATTATAAAAAAACCTGAGGCCATCGCTTCTAGTATATACACCAAATCCCAAATTTCTATACTCTTACCAGCTTGCTTTACTTATTTGCCCCTATCTACCACTATTTAACCTCCAACCCTGCAAAGGAATCATCTCAAATTACAATCTAGTTCCAGATGTCGTTATAATACATGCGTGCACCAAATTTCAAATGAGTATCTCAATTTTATTTTATCAACCCCTTTAATAATGCACTAGGGGTAGTGGTGGGTTGAAAAATATTATAAAAAAATCTGAGGCCTTGGCTTGTAGTGCATACATCGAATTTCAAGTTTCTGTACCCTTACCAGCCTACAGACCGACAGACAGATATAATTTTTTTTTCACTCTAATTTCAAATCTCGACGTTTCACGACATTCTAAACCTACTTCAAGAAAAAAAATATATATTTTTTTTTACGATACTTCTACTTCCACACTACGTGGGTGTGGAAGTAAAATTCATGTGGCAAGAAGTCCCAAAGAATAAAAAAAAATAAGATAATGCCACAAATATCATTTAGAGAAGATTATTTGTTAGAAAAATCGTAGGTATGTACGAATTAGAATTTTTGCTTTTGGCAAAAATGTCTTTTTGACGTCCCCTATCTCAAACACGTTTGAACCCACTACGATGTCTTGTACCAAGGGGTTTCTAAAGGTGCTGAGTAAGAGTGTCCCATCAGTTTAAAAAAAAATGCTAATGCTTTTTTTTGAAACTCAACCCACTTCTTCCATCCTAAAATCGGATTATAATCTGACTAAAATCAAGTATGGTTTCATTTAAAGACTTACTTTACAGGTATATATTCACCACCAACTTTCAAATTATTCGGATACCTACCAGACGAGCAAGATATGAGGGTTGCTCCATTTTTGTACTATTCTTCCAGTTGCTCCATTTTTATTGTACAGCCAATAGACTATTTAATATCTTCAGTATAACATGTATGTTGTCGTCGTAACAATAGTGGGAACTTTTTAAATAACTACTTTTTTTATTTAAGTTTTTTGTTTTGCAATGAGTTTCTTAGCTTTAAAATTTACACTTTTTATTATTATGTGACGATTTTGTAATAGTTGAATTAAAATAATGATGATGTTGCTTAATATCTCGTGGCAATCTAATGGAATGGGATGATATGCTGGCTCGATACAATTCTAGTCTTACTTACTTAAGTTTTTCTAATAATGGGTCATGCAAATTAAGGGTTACTCTATTTGTAGAATCAATGCTGATATAGCTTAGTGAGCACCTAATTGAAATGAATGGATAATGCATAAAGAAGCTCTAATCTTAATTAATGTAATACAATAAGTAATAGGGTGGAACGATCTGATTTTTTTTGTTTATGGAATCGGCTGGGGTGCCAAAAGTTGCCTTTTGGGAAAAACTCACGTGAAAAAAATGTTAGGCAAAGATATTAATGGCATTATGTTGCACAAAACGAATGACGTCACATTTTGAAATAGCCATTGTGCAATATGAATTAGTAAGTTTTTTTACCTCATTTTTTTTACATTACATTTAAGCACAAAGGCACCTTTTTCCATGCCAGCCGATGGAAAATTTACAAAAAGATATCAAAAAGTCATAACTTTATGGGTTTTTACAAGTACGTACGTAAGTGGTTTCTGATCATTTGCTTTAAGTGTAATAATATTTACATTATTTTTATGGAATATCAAAAACGGGTAAATATTTAATTTTTGGAAAATAGGTTTGAGTATACAGATGAAAGGGGTTTCGTTATTTCCTCTCTGAATAATGTAATATTTTCGTCCCCTCGAGGAGTATCTGGTCTATTATAGGATTTACCTCACTTTGCAGCTTTACCTGTCAGTGTCATGTTGTCTTTTTGTTAGTTGCACGTTCTTTTTGCCATTACATTTTATTGTATTGATAAATTCTGTGATCTAATGACACTGATTTTTTTGCCATCCTGAAAACATTTTATTGACAACGCTTTTTGGTGGTCACACTTTAATCATTGGCTTATAGACGGTTCTTAAAAGCAAGATCAACCAAGAAAAATAAGATAAGATCCTTTGTTATTCCTAAATTTTGAAGCCTCCGGTTATACTGAACTCACTGCATAGTAAACGGATCAGGTAACTGGCTCGCGCTGACATTTCAAAAAATGACATATATCATCATAAAAGAAGTACCACCGCTCCAAATCTCTTCTCGTTTTCCATGCCACACACATAAGGGTGAGTGAACAGTAAAATCAGTTACAGAAGCTGTAGTTGCAGTGTGTGGAGAGGACTCCAGAAAAGGTTTTATTCGCCCAACTCTTAAGTCTCGAACCATGATGATAACCTTTAATACAAAATTAGAGTATAGAATGCCATACAAAATGTTCTATTGTTTGGTTAAGTTTTTATTCACAAGAATGTATTTTATGGTTAAAATTTAAAATATTTTTCAAAAAAAAAAAAATTGTTCCGTTGTTGTGCTGCGCTGGGGTGGCAAAATTTGCTAAATAATTAGAAACTTCTATAAAAAATATATTAACCAAAAATCTGGAAAGGTATTTACACAGAACTTCCCTCAACATTTTTTCTGAAATAGTTTTAGAATCTCATGAAACGTGAAAATTTTAAATTTGAAAAAAAAAATATTTTCCATCTATTCTAGTAGTAAAATTTAGTTCCAAAATGGTAAAAAAATGTTGCAAATTTTTTTTTCCGAAATGGGTTTGGAATGTCATGAAACGTGCAAATTTTAAATTTGGGCAAAAACAATTTTTTTCATCTATTCTATAGTTAGTGATAAATAGATTAAATTTCTTTTCCAAAATAGGTTTGGAATGTCATGAAACGTGGAAATTTTAAATTTGGGGAAAAAAAAAATTTTTTTCATCTAGGTATTCTATAGTTAGTGATAAATAGATTAAAAATTTTTTCAAAAAAATTTTTCAATTTTTCCGAAACTTTTTTAAATTAGTTTGAATAGGTTTAGAATGCCATGGAAACGTGGAAATTTTAAATTTGAACGAAAAAAAAATTCGTCTATTTTAGTGGTCAATTTTTCAAAAATGTTGTTGAAAAAAATTTTCAATTTTTTTTTTCTTAAATAGGTTTAGCGTGTCATGAAACGTGGAAGTTTTAAATTTGAGCAAAAAAAATTTTTTTCATTATTTATTCCCTTTAGACGGTCTACCCTGTATAGTTTCCAGTGAAAGTTTAACCATTTCTTCGCTGACAGTAGGGTCAACTACCTACCAAATTTGACTGCTCTCCGTCAAGTAGTTTTTTAGTTAAGGCACCAACAGACAGACAGACAGACAGAGAGACTGCCTGAATCGAAAAACCTATATTTTGGAAATCTACATGATCTGAAACGTCAAAATCCGAAAAAATCTTGGAGGGTGATTTTTTTCTTTAATACAATACTTCCCTTCGGTATGCGAGGGAAGTAAAAATATAAATGACTACGTTGCACAAGTCACATTTTCTTTTTGTGTGGTTATGCGTGCAACATGACGCCATTTTTAATTGCAGTTAAAAAAAAATTGTAGGAGTTTTCACTCATTTAGCAACTTTTGGCACCCCAGTCGATCCAAACAATGTTTTTTTAAATCCCATATAATATCGTTCCACCCTAATAAATAAGTCAAGGTTAAACAATCTAAATATTGATAAAAGTAGGATATAACAATTATAGCGATAAAGCGAAAACACTTGTGACAAGATTTGTTAGAGCTGAGAGTGAATGAAAGAGATATTGTGACGTACATATTGTGCATCCTGGTATACAGGGTGTTTTTTTCGTGAGTGACTGGCCATACGCTAGTGAGGGATACAGAACAACACTATTTAAGAATGACCTTTATTAGATCTCTGATGTCTCTCGTTTCTCATATACAGCGTGTTTTCTATGTTTTGCCAAAATTTAGATAGGCAGTATTTTTTTAATGGCTGCAGCAAATTGTATCAATTTAATAGATATGTTTTACTAATATAGGTCTACATAATTCAGTATTAAAAATAACAAAAAAGTCAGAGCCTGAGCCAATTTTTTAATTTTTGACTCTTACCTAAAAACATTATCCTGTATGCGGATTTTAGCAATGTACAATACAGATTTTCAAGACAGTCTAATAGTGTGCCTGAACCATGTAGTTAGTTTTTTTGGCACACTGTTAACGCCCCGAGAATTAACAGCTGAGTTTTACAATAAATCCATTTAATAAATATTTGGGTGACTTTCGGTAACAAAATATCAGTAACTACATGGACGAAATTAATTTTGTAAAAATATGTAAATTCGACAAAAGTCAAGAAAAAAAATTAAATATGTAAAAATGTGAACAAACAAAATTTTCATTTATTAAAACAAATACAAAAGAGTAACAATTATATGGAAGTGAAATAACTGGGACAATAAAGCTCCGAAATAGTCAGTATAATTAGTTAAAAAGAATTTGATACAACACAATTACACGAAATTAAAATAACACACCTAAAATGTAACGAACAAAACATAATTAAAAAAAAATGACCTCAACAAATTTTCAAAATGTCTGCCTCCAACCTCAACATAATATTATAATAATGTAATTGAACTATTTAGTCAGTTTTTACACAGTTTTAATGATTCGAGAATTAACAACCATATAAATCCATTTAAAAAATCTCGTGAGCCATGATAAACATTTGCCACAGACAGTACTCAAAGTACCTGTCAAAAACTTTGTCCTTGTTTGTTTGGAGCATCGCCTAAACAACTTTTTAAATGAAGAAATTGAAATTCTAGGGATAGTGAAGCAAAATCCTTCAATTAGTGTACGAAGAGTAGGTGCAGCTTTAGGAGTCCCTCATGTAAGAGTTTGGAAAACTTTAAAAAACAACCATTTGCATCCTTTCCACTTACAAATTGCTCAAAGACTTGAAGAAAGAGACGACATTTCCCGAAGAGCGTTTTGTCGATGGGTGTTGAATCATAGAAGAACAGTTTCAAGAGTTTTATTTACTCATGCGTCTCAGTTTACTAGAAACGGTATTTATAGTTGTAGAAATATGCATTTATGGGCAGAAGAAAATCTCCACGGCATATCTCAAAAGAATTCCCAACACAAACTGTCTATAAATGTTTGGTGTGGACTATTAGATAATAATTACCATTACTACATTACCAGAACTATTACAAGATATAAATATTAGACGACTTCATTACCAACACGATGGTGCAGGTTCTCACTATTTATGGGAGAGGAGGCAACATTTAGATGATCATTACCCCAATTGGTGGATCGGTCGCAACGGTCCAGTTTCCTGGCCTGCAAGGTTCTCAGACCTCACCCCAGTGGATTATTTCATATGGGATCAATTAAAGCAAAAAGTGTATGCTACCGAAGTTACCACTAGACAGGAATTAAGAAAACGCATAGAACGGGAATGCACTGATATCAAAAAATAACCCTCAGATGATTAGAAATGCTATAGATAATTTACAAGAATTGAGCTTGTAGACAGACATTTTGAAAATTTGTTGTAGTCACTTTTTTTAAATTATTTTTTGTTCGTTACATTTTAGGTGTGTTATTTTAATTTCGTGTAATTGTATTTGACCAAATTCTTATTAACTAATTGTACTAACTATTTAGGGGCTTTATTGTCTCAGTTACTTCACTTCTATATAAGTTTTACTCTTTTGTGTTTGTTCTAATAAATAAAGATTTTGTTTGTTCACATTTTTACATATTTAATTTTTTTTTTTGACCTCTGTTGACATTTACATATTTTTATATTTTTAATCTTTGTAGCAAATTCTAATAAACAGACAGCAAAATTAAATCTTTTCCCACAAAATTAATATCTTCCATGTAGTTACTGATGTTCTTGTGACAGAAAGTCACCCAAATATTCTTTAAATTGAGTTATTGTGAAATTCAGCTGTTCATTCTCGACGAGTTAAAAGTGTGCCAAGAAAATTAACTACATGGTTCAGGCACGCTATTAGACTATTTTGAAAATCTGTATTGTACATTGGCAAGATCCATATACAGGATGATGTTTTTAGGTAAGACCCAAAATTAAATTAATTGGCTCAGGCCCTGACTTTTTTTGTTTCCGATATTGAATTGTGTAGACCTCTATTAGTAAAACATATCTATTAAATTAGGTACAATTTGCAACAGCTGTTACAAAAATAGGGCCGATCTAAATTTTGGCAAAAAATAGAAAACACGCTGTGTATCAGAAACGAGTGGCATTAGAGATCTAATAAAAGTAAGTCTTAAATCGTCTTAAGGTTCTGTACCCCTCACTAGCGTATGGCCAGTCTCTCATTAAACACCCTGTATAACGTTCTTGTTAGTGCGTAATTGTAAAGTGTGAAAGAGCAAAATTTCATTGTTTGAAAAATAGCAAATTTTACAAATTTTACGGGCCTATAATATTATGCATCTCAAAAATTATTAAACATCTGTGTTAACCCCTGTATGTAATTTGTAATAAACATTAAAGTAGTGAGACATTTCCATATAAATACACCACTTAAATTTTCATGAAAACAGGGCTTATTAATAGATTTTCTAAAGGATAACGGCAAAAGAATACGTTACGGGTGATACATATTTTGGTCGTGGCAGTTTTATGTTAATAAGGTAGGATGCGATCAAGATCATTATCGATGATGACAGCTCCGCAAAGAGGTTGTTCGTGATCGCTGTCGTCTCGGCCCTTCGCTTGGCGTTATAGTGACAAGCTGACGCACCCTCCAATATAAGCGATATGATGGCATCAACAACTTGGTCAAAAACGTCACGTTATTGAAAACTCCTTAAATTTATTATGTCTTTTATTTATAGATAAAGTTCATTTATAAAAACGATAGAAATCCAATAATAACGGTATTATACGATGCGACGTGTTAAATGGATAGTAGAGAGCGGAAACATATGCTTTGAGACGGATTATATCATGGAGTTATAATAATCCTAAACGTTGACAATTGTATGATAGAAGCAAAACTTGTAATGTCTTTACTTTTACGTTAGCAGTATTAGCACCAATTATATGAAATTTCAAATATCTGATACAAATAAGAAAATTAAATCGGGTATATATATTTTTTTCAGTCGGCCAAATAATATCCACTCCAAGAAACCTCAAGGGAAAAGGTAATTAATGCATCAATGAAAGTATTAATGGATGTTATGTCCGAGGTTACTAACTAATAATACTAATAAATATTTAAAAACTGCAAGGTGTATACTGGTTGTGGGTATAAAAAAAATTATCAAGAATATTTGGGATGTGTAAGGAAATTATATTTAAAGTATAAAATTATTTTGATAGGAGAACATTTGACTCTTGTAATATGCAACATGCAGAATGATTTTATACCAAAAAGTTAATAAAAAAATTTTGAACGTAAAAAAATTACATTTAACAATAAATAGATATTAGAAATAAGAAATGGTAAGATCTGTTTTATATATTGTTAAATACACAGTTTTAATGATATGTTAATTATTTCGGGACATAAAATATTTTATTATTTTATTTATTAAATACTCAACTGAATATAATGTATTTGAACATTAGTTAAGCTATTTATTGGGTTTAAAATTTTAGCAATTATCGTATACTTTATTTGAATAAGCGTTATTTTTTAACAGAAACCAATCAGCGCCAGATGTCATGGAAAAATTTTAGACCTTGGCTTCTAGTATATACTCCAAATCCCAAAATTTTCTTTACTCGTATTGGCTGGTTTTATTTATATACTTCTATTTGGCCCCTTTTCACCCCCAACCCTTCAACCGAATAGGCTGAAATTAATCAACTTCCAGATCTTTTTATAAAATATACGTGTACTGAATTTCAAGTCAGTATCTTTATTTTATTCTGTAAACCCCCTAAATGATGGAGTAGTGGGTGTGGTAGGGGTGGACAATGTCAGAAGAATTTGAGACCCTTAAGCCTAGTTTTCATTAGTCGGTTTAGCGGTCAAGTAATTTGGTCAAGTACTAACTATCCCTCTAACTGTACGAATGAAACCTAACTGGTCAAGTCGAGTAATAGGTCATCGTCGAGTAGAGTAGGATTACACGGTGGTAAAGTGTAGAGTTAGAGGGATAGATAGTACTTAACCAAATTACTTGACCGCTAACTCGACATATGAAAACTAGGATTTACTTCTAGTAGATATACTAAACCCTAAGTTTCTGAACGCTTACTAGTTTGCCTTGCTTACTTACCCCTATTTATCCTTATTTTACACCCAACTCTTCAATTGAATAATCTCAAAATATAATCTACTTCGATATAATAGATAATATAGTAGGTGTTCCAAATATCAAGTGAATGTATCAATTTTATTTTATTAACGCCTTTAATAATAGCGTGGGGTTGGTGGTGTCGGATGGCAAACGTTATTAAAAAATTTGAGACCTTAGTTTCTAGTCTGTACACCATGTTTCAACTTTGGCATTTTCTAATTTATTTATTCTTAAAAATTAACTTTAAACCTTGAATCATAATTATGTAATAAATTCAATCTATTTATTTATATACAAGGTATTTTCAGACCCCTTTTGAATATTTTTATACCTACATTGGTTTATTAACTTGCGTTCCAGCAAGAGGGGTAAAACTGCAGTGTTACTGTGTTGCAATTCCAACTTGGCACATCACCGTTGTATTCTTCAATTGCCTTCTGCAGTTCGCACCATAGATGTATGGCTGGCTGCTTGCCTAGCAAAGATAATGGTTTTTATTTAATATATGCAATATTTGTTTTCATTAATTGATTTGATAGAACGTAAAACATAATCACTATGATTGGACAAGTAGTATTCAACATTGGCGTGCATTTACTTTCACATCCATGTAGTACCACTGCACTACAACAAGGGAAGTAAAAATGATTTTTTTTACGATTACTATACTTTCACTAAAGCATACTAAAAAAATGTATACTTTTACTTCCCTTAGCCGAAGGTCGGTATTTTCGTTGAAATAGGTTTAGAGTGCCATGAAACTTCAAAATATTAAATTTGAGTGAAAGAAAAATTCTGCCGGTCTGCCTGTTTGTCGTCTGTCTGTCTGTCTGTCTGTCGGTCGGTCTCTCTATGTTAGACGTACATTTTTGTGACTTGACTATGACTTCAAATTTGGTACACATATGTATTTTGAGGAGATCTGAAACTAAACTTTGAATTGATTCAATTGAAGGATTAGGGGAAATATTTAAAACATGTATTAGAAAAAAAGGTCACAATTTCTTCTCATGACATCAGTCACTCCCACCATCACCTCCAACATTCCCACTCCATTATTAAAGGAACAAACAAAATGAAATTGTTATTTAATGTGTTTATTAGCATGTGGATTCTTTTCTGTCCAAACATGTGCATTTCTTAACCCTTTCATTCCGGCAGTGGTTTTTACATCGAGCCCGCAAAACGGCAGCGCGAGGCCCTTCATTTATTATACATTCATTATACATGCTTCATTTAGCCATGTAAATTAAAAAAATAATCAATCAAATAAACATTTATTTTTTTCAAAAACATAAGAAAACATAGACTTTCACAAAAAAAAATGCAAAATGAAAACAGATATGAACTACAGTGTAAATATGGCCTTGCATAAATATCCGGTTCTCGCGCTGGGAGCACGAAAAATTTTTGCGGATTTATCCGGTTCCAGGAATTAAATGGTTAAATTATAAACACCATCTCTTGTAAATTGTGCCTCATCTGTATAGAGACAGCTGTTAAGAATGCTCCGATTCCGAATAATCCATTTACTAAAACTTAAGAGATGATTTTATAATACAGCTGCTCTGTCGTCAAGTAGGCAATGCTGAAAATCTTAGTATTTGACAGTTCATATTTACTGGTTCGACATACTTGCGTTTTATGATTCTAAAACATTTGTTATTTGTATTAATATTATTACCCACATTACAAAGTACATAATATGCCTTATCAATTTTCAAATTGTGAATATGCAGATATAATCTATGTGTATGTATTTTGTGATGGCAATGGACGGGCTGCTGTGAGAGAATATCAAAAGAGATTTCCTGGGTACCGAATTCCTGATCATAAAACTTTTGATAGAGTTGTCAATTATTCTAAAAATCATGGTCGGTATCCAACGGCTACCTTAAATGAGCGTCAAGTAAGGCAACCTTTAGCTGTAGAACAGAAAATACTAAATATTGTTGCAAATAACCCAAACATTAGCACAAGAAGAGTGGGCTTTTGGTGTTCCACATGTCAGTTTTTGGAAAACACTAAAAAAAATATCTATCCATTTCATGTTCAACAGGTTCAGAGGTTAGAGGAAGAGGATGAAGTTCATCGGTTAAATTTTACTAACGGGATTATTCGGAATCCTTAACAGATGTCTGTTTACAGATGAGGCACAATTTACCAGATATGGTGTTTACAATTTAAGAAATTCACATGTTTGGACCGATGAGAATCCACAATCCACATGCTGTAAGACAGAATAAATTCCAACATAGATTTGCTGTTAATAGTTGGTGCGGTGTTTTCAACAATCATTTTATTGGGCCACATATCCTCCCTGATAGATTACCAGGTGAACTTTATTTAGATTTTTGCAAAATTTTTTACCCGTGTTATTAGAAAATGAAAATATTGCGGGAATGTATTACCAGCATGATGGCGCTCCATTCAATCCTGTTGGTTATTATGTTTGGGAACATTTAAAAGCAAAGGTATATAACGTAGCCATTAATAGTAGAGAGGAACCATTGGAATGCATTAATAACGCTTGCGTAGAAGTTAGAAATAATGCAGATATGAGTAGACGTGCAATTAGAAATATTGCTACCAAAGCAAGGAAATGTGTTCAACGAAATGGAGGCCACTTTGAAAAGTTATTGTAGTTATACATTTATTACTTTCACGTATTTATTGTTATTGTACATACATGCATTAAAAATAATATTATTTTTAAATGTAGACTCACAAAATTAAGTTGTATTTTGATTTATGTGCGCAAATCTACATTGATTTCAAAATTATTTTGCAATAGTTCACTTACCCAGTCTAGAAGTGAAAGAATTATCACTGCTGTAAGTTAAATGTTTTTTAAAAGTGAATTATTTATTATTTGTTTGCTTATAGTAATGAAACATATTCATTACAGGATTTTGCAAACAGCGGAAAGAAAAGCTATCTATGAAAACTAAAGGAAAAACTATATGTAAAAATATTAATGAAATCTTTGCATTCTTTCGATAACCTGACTTATAGTTATGCTAACAAGTAAAAATTCTTCAGAATTCAGAATGCAAGGATTTCATTAATATTTTTATACATTGTTTTTCCTTTAGTTCTCATAGATAGCTTTTCTTTCCGCTGTTTGCAAAATCCTATAAAGAATATGTTTCATTAAATGTTTTTGTTACTTAACCCTGAAATAAATATTCAAGTTCCAACTGTCTGGATCAATTTAATGAAATTGGATTTGGAGCAAGTAATCAAGGTTGATGAATGAAATGCGGTACTCTATTCAGTTTTTTCCGCTCTTTCCGATTATCGAAAGAGATCTACAAAATTTGCTCATACAGGGTCTTGTTTTTGAGTTACAACATATTGTCAATTTTTCATTAAGCCGGACCTGGATTTCTTTTTGGTATACTATGAAGTTCTATCAATAAAAATAAGTGAAACAAATATTCTAAGTATGAACCGATGATATAGGGTGGATCAATAGTTATGGTGAAAGAAAGATTTGGCCAAAATTTATAAAACATCCTGTATCTCAGTAAGGACGAACCATGGACGTGTTAATGCCGGGTAGTTTGGAACCGCCAAAGTGTTGTCTGTCCACAAGTAACGTATTTACCTTTAACTTTGAAACACCCTGTATAGTTATCAAATCCGGTACGTCATATTTTTTAATTTTCAGCAAGTTTTCTTACAAAACTTTTCATTATGTAGCACAGAAATGGCAGATTACCTGAAGTGAATTTTATTTTTAAGCTGCCACCAGCGCCCTCTATGCATTTTTTAAATGCTAAAATATTGAAAATGGGTTTTGGGTCAAGCAAGAGCAGAATACACAAAATTGTGCTCATAATAAAGGAAATCGAATTTCATTTTTAAGCCAGCAGTGCCCTCTATTCATTTTTGAAATTCTAACGTACTGAAAATAGGTTTTATTTCAAACACGATCAGAATACAGAAAATTGTGTTCATAGTAAAAAAAAAGGTTATTTACGCCGATAATAACGTTTTTCCGTGGACACATTGTATATATATAAATAAATAAATAAATAAATAAATAAATAAATAAATAAATAAATATAGGTACTCACATAAAATTAAAAAAATGCAAAATTATCTCATATAGTGATGATTCTTTATTGCCATTGGTATTATTATTATTATTATTATTATTTATTACATTTATGGTTATTATTACACCGTTATTATTTATATACAATTAGTGTCATATAAAGCTCGCATCAACATAGTTACAAGGGTTGAAATGGATTCAATCTTGGGAATTGATAACATAAGGTGAATGTGGATTAAGATATAATAAAAACAAATTATTTATAACCGTTTTAATACACCAAATACGCTGAAGTGGCAATTTCAAAAATGTGCCCTCTTGGGAGTGGCTTGGGCAGGATGCAACTGGTCAAACATTTCTGCCACTAGTCTATCACAGTTATCTTGTTCTAATAGAACCTGCGTACGAAGTGGCAGAAATTTTTTTAAAATTTAACCATTCTCTTACTTTTGTTTAAATTTTTGGTTCAATTTTCGACATTTTGACGTCAAATTACTGCAAAATACTCCGTCCAAAATTTCTGCCACTATTTTTCATACAAACTTAACATCGAAAGAAAAATATCTCATCTTGTCGGATCCGGCTACGGTTCACTTTTTTTTTAATTCACGCACGGAATTTCCGCCAATGAACTTTTTCCGTCACTATTTGTTCCGGCATGTGTAATACGTAGATAAAATCTTACCTTAAAAACAAAACGGTTACCTCGACATTTTTTTTTCGATCCCCCCCACATGTATCTTGAAAACCGCCCAGATTCAGCCTATATATTCTATAATAAAAAAGGCTCCAAATTTATTAATACCAAACGGCAGAAAGTTACGTTGAGATCATCTTCTTAAGCGTCAGCTCCCTAATAATATGTAATATGTAAGTCACGGTAGACTATCAAATAGGGAATTATTCGATTAAAAATGTAAAAAATAATTTTATCTTGTTTTGAAGGTAATTCTTTTATATAAAATGCATTTCACATTGTTGTAAAACATGTATGAACTGAGTAAATATTATCTGTAGAGAGTTGACAATCTGTCGTTTACAGTTTACAAAGAGAAATAGAACAATTTCAGAACTATGAGATATTATGAAGTTAAGAAAAGTCGGAGGGTCGTTACTGTCAGAAATAAAATATATTACATTTTTGACAAGACCAAGAAATTTTAATCTTGGAAACATATTAATTTTAACGTCAGACGCCTTCGTAAAATTTGCGATAATATTTATATTTTCGGATACGCTTAACGTCCATAAAGTCATAAATCAAAAGTTGTGAAAAAAGTTTCTTTCAATGCCAAAGCTACAATAGAAATCTCATCGATAGCCTCTTTTCAGAACTTTATTGTTAGAGTATTTTAATAAACTGAACTTTAAATAAGTTGAAGATGTAATGATAATAAAGCTTTTCCACACTCAATTACACTGATATTAGATCATTATTGCTTTTTTCAGTTGAAGCATATTTTTAAATTCACTGCCATTGTTAAATTTAATTTTAGGTTGTTTGTGATATAAAAAGTTTCTTCATCATATAATTAATTATTGTGTTGTTGAATAGCAAGCTATTAAATCTTGTTTTCGCAAATTATATTTTACTTTCGTTAATGTACGTTTAATTCTCTGGAATTTATGTTTTTTTATTATTACCACGACTACAAACAGTTTTAATAAGAAGCCGTTAAACATGTATCTGAAAGGACGAAGTATTTACAGTAGGTACTCTCATTTTACTTAATCGCATAAATTCGTTAAACGTTAAATGTACTATTTTGTAGGCTAGGAGTAGTGGGTTCTATTCCCGACTAGGCAACACTATTTTTTTGAAAAATAAATTAATCTCAATATGCTACGTCTATACAAAGTAACTTTAGTAATAAAGGGATTAGTAGGGGTTAGGGTGGTCCTTACAAAACAACTTTTAAAACTCACGCGGAGCATTCTCTTATTTTGTTCAGTGATATAAAAAGAGACCTCCAAAGAGTATTAAATAATTTCAAATCTTCCTACTTAACGAACAGTCAATGCACTTTTGTCCTATAGTGTAAAGCTTCTCTTGGGCTAATAGTCAAACATCCGGTCCACTTTAGTGCACTAAACAAAGTTTAAAGTAGTGAAATAAAGCCACTTCAACAAATGATTGTGAACTGCAATAATATGTTATTGCAGACAAGTAAATATATTTTGTAAGAATAATTTAGAAAAGGCCACATAGCGGCAGAAACAATCCTCACAATACAGTAGCTGTCAGGAAACAGCTCTTAAATCAGGCTCTGCAAGTCTGCATGGCACTGCCAAGGGCGCGTCTGGACATGAAACATTCTTGTCTTAACATGAACGCTGGGTGTGGCTGTACCTATTCAGTGAGTTATTATTGGTTGAGATGAAAGTGGGGGGACAATGTACTGTCCTATTTTATTAATTTAATTGATGATCAATGTCATATTGATGTTCACCACTTTGATTTGTTTTACTATCACGAACTATTTCTATGACTGATGAAAAATTACCAGTAGCTTATGCTTACGCCTCAGAATAATAGATGGCGCACGCTCTATAATATTCAAATTAAATTAAATAAATAAATCGTACTAACTTTAAAATGAAGTTTAGTAGATTAAACTATGATTATAATGTTAGCCACATGAAAATGCAGAATTATCAACACAAATCTAGATACTTTATTTAATTTAATATTCCCTTAATAAAAAGGAACTACTTTTTGGGCGGGACAACGTGACTCCCGGTCCGAGAAATATGTAACGATATGCCGCGCTAGGTTAAACTTTTTCTCTTTCACTCGAGCCGTCAATCGAGATGGACGTATTTGAAATTTGTTAAACTTCTAAGGGGGATATTAAGATGGAGAAACTTTATAGACGTATAAGGTAATAGTTTTATATAATTATATATCGTTAAATACCACCTAACGTTTAAAAATATTGTTTTAGGTTTTTCTATAAAATAACTAATTTCTTTTAACGTCGAACAACACTTTTTCTAAGCAAAATCATCTACGTTTAAAATTTTTCTGTAAAATAACAAATTTCCTTTTAACGTTAAAATATCTCGATGTTACACATTTGCTTTGATCAGGATTATATACGCTCGATTTTGATACTACGTTTTTGTATACGTTTTCTTGAGAATAACTTTTTGGATAAGAATACTGCATTTGTCTTTATCACTAAATTTTTCGACACACCTATTTAAGATTTTCTACCAAGTAACGAAAACATGGCCGAAGAAATTTCCTTAGTTCTGTCTCAACGACAAATCATTTATGTACGAGCACGATCTCTACGATTTCATAACCTCCAAAATGGAATTGTTCCACATGTGACACAGCGCTAGAGGGGCAAAATGAAAGTCCTCAACAATATCACTACACAACGGTAAAAATCAATTATCATCGGAGATAGGGACGTACTTAGGAATTCCTTTCATCAGGATATTAGAAGAAAAGATAAGTACTTTTGATTATTACATGTAAAAGGGATTATTTTCACATAATTGTTCTACATTAATTCCTAGTTACTTATATCTTAGATTCGCTCTTACAAATATTTCTTCATAGTATCGAGTACGTTGTAAATTTTTTGTCGTTGTGTACAAATTTGCTTAACGCAATCGTAGTTATTTGATATGATAATATTTGAATTTTAACAGTATCGCAGATTCGCTTTGTCAAAGTACTTTTGCTTTAGATAGGTCTCAGTGGGTAGACATATCAGTCATTATCTGCACATAATGCGCATCGTGCAATCTGAAATTTTCTAGATTTGACCCGTCAACTCATAGGTATCACTGATGTGGATTATTTATATTAAAGGAATTCGGACGATCGGGGCGCGGTGAAATGTGTATCTATTTGCTAGGATCGAGTACTAGTATTATTTTTGTTAGTTATATAACTTGAGGTGTCCCGTATTTTATCTATTAGAGATAAGTTCTATATTATTTTTTTGTGGTTAAATAACTTGGTGTGTCCCGTTTTTAAGTATTTGGCATTACGCAGCGAGGAGGTTATATACTGGTAGGCTCAAATAAATATCAGGTTCGAACGAAACTGCATATCTCTTATTAGGTTAAGTTTTATTATTTATCGATGTAATATATTTTGTGTAGCTATTTTGGTATATATAATGGTGTAAATTTTGTGTTGCATTTTAGTATATCTAATGCTGTAAATATTTTGTTTGTTTGATCGTTGCGAGATACCTTAGTATTATAGTTCGGTTTAAATCTCGTAAAGGCTCAGATTTTGTTTTAATATATGATTATTAGTATTGCGGTAAAGTTACGAGACGTATCTTTTGTAATATATCTATTTTGTCTCTCGTAAACACCTCAAATTTATTTTGCAGTTCGGCAAATTGTAATATAGTATATCTTGTAATATAGTACATTGCGTAAATATTTCTTTCTATTTGATATTGAGTTTTGCTATGCAGTATTATTGATGCTATAATAGTTTCATTTTTTTGTAATATAATATTTTGTAATATAGTACTATTGCATATAAGTAATATGTGTCTTTTGTTTATCTCTAGCTTTCTTTTTCTTGATTTTAGTAGGAAATCATGGCGCCCAAGCCTTGAACTCACTGACCTACTTGCTCTCCGTATCTTTACTGTGCTAGCCAAGTTAAATCAGTGACGCTAACCACGTCACTCGTAGGGTGGCCCACCTTTGAATAACTTGAATAAACTAATAAAACCCTTTTCATTTATTGCCACAAATTGCAGTAATTCTCCTTAATAGCGTAGATCAAAAGAGAATTAAGAATTTTTTTACCGTAATTTAAGGTATTAATGTCAATGTATGTGACTAACTTTTGCCGGTTGAACAAAATACCACATGACTGAAATTCAACCAAATACAAGAAAAGGATTGTTTGCGCTTTAGTTTTACATATCTTATTCGATGCTTCTGATACATGGACTGTACAGATGCACACAAATTGCACATTGATGCTTTCCAGATTTGATATATAAACAAGTCTCATAAAACAAGCAGATCGAATATCGCACTAATTGAGAAATGCTTTAAAATAATACAGGCTAATATTAGAATAAACAAATAAATACATTTTTATATTGGTCTATATAGACTAGCTAAGCCAATATTGGCCAAAACGAACACGTCAGAAAGTCATAAAATCTCATTCAAATATCTCTGTGAATATTTATTTTTCATACAAATAAAGTTATTTAACGGATCAGAAATAAATAGATTCTCCTATTTAATTATATATGTTAGACTTAACAACAATTTTCCATATGACGATTTTAATGAAATAACACGCATTTGCATTTATGCATTACATTTCAAATGTGGAGCGTATTGCACATTATATTCACTGCAAACATTATTATTATAATACAGTAGCAAGCGGACAATTACATTACTTTATATCAGCTAAAGACATTGTTAACCCTTTGCCTTATCGGTGGAAACTTCACTAGAATTTGTATAAGGGATATAATAAAAAAATAGTATATTTTACACAAAAAACTGTTATTGTTAGCCCGAGAGCTCACGACACCGAGGGTGAAAGAGCTTTGTAAAATCTAATATTTATTTATTAGTTTATTTATTTATTAGTTTATTTAAAAATAATGGTCAGCTTGCGCGCTGATAGAACATCGAGCAGTCAGCTCTCATTTTCGAAGCAGACCCGTGTCGCTGGAGAAGCGAAATTATCGGACCTCTTACTTTGCTGGCCACTATCTCACTTAAAAATTACAGGAACATATCGTGCCCCACATCATTGGATTGGAAATTTAGTTTCCAGTCGATCTGGCACAAAGAAGGAGGGGGGGGTCAATTTTGTCTAGGAAAAGTTAGAGGGATTCTTGCGAAGAGATGTCGTAGTCGCATACATTTCCTAATGGTTTTTCCAAAAAATTGAACGAAAAAATTCAAAGCTACATAAGATGGAGAAAGACATCGAATGAAGCAAACCGCAGCTCTATATTTCGTTTCAGTTTCGAGATTGAACCATCGGAAGTAACCTAGTAGCACAACATATTGGACCAATATACAGTAGACGCAAAAGTTCTTCGATAATAGGATCTACCAGGCGAATTTACAACATCCAACGAATGGTATATTATAAATGCATACGCATGCGTAACTAGTAATCGACTCGCCGCAATCTCACATCAAATCAAACTCGTACTCAAGCTAGTACTATTTGGGAACGGAAAGAGTGACTTTGTCGTTAAATTAATTCTTAAAAATGTTTGAAACGGCAGATGGTTAAGTGGTACTATCAAGGAAAGTCAAGGCGTCAAATTAAAAACGCATTTAGTGGTGCATTTGCCGGCCGATCTTCACCTGCATTATCATAATATCATTCACAATTTTGAAATACATGGTTGTGTGATTATAAACAACATACAAAATCGACTACTTCCCAAATTGCTGCTGAAGTAGGTTCTACACCATCAACGGTTAGGTCGGTTTAAAAAAAAATGGGTACAAATCATACAAGTTTCGGAAAACTCATGAAATTTTTGAGGACAATATCAGCAGAATGGAATTTTGTGAGCAATTAATGGAGAAGGCGAATGCGGGTGAACATTTTCTTAGAAACATTGTTTTTAAGGATGAATCAACTTTTCCATTAATTCGTAAACATAATTCTACTTGGACACGATATTGGTCGCGAGAAAATTTACATAAGTTTTACGAACTTCGCACTCAGGATCCTCAAAAACTAACTGTTTGGGTCGGTATACTGGGTGAACATATTATTGGGCCATTTTATATCGATGGCGTCTTAAACGATCAAAAATATTTGGATTTGCTTCAACAACAAATTGTCCCTAGGATTCAGGAAATAGTAGGTGCTAGGTTTCATGAAACTTGGTTCCAACAAGATGGTTGAACTCCCCATAATAAAGTTATCGTTCGGCAGTATTTGGAGCAAACATTTCCGAATAGACTTATTTCTGGGCATGGTAATATCTTATGGCCAGATAGATCACCAGATCTTGCGCCTTGTGACTTTTCTTGTGGGGCTACTTAAAATAAAAAAATTATGGTTTTCAAGAAAATAGGCCCAACAATTTGCAGGAACTTCAATTAAATATTGAAAACGCCTATTTAACTGTTACCCCTGTTATGTTGGGTAATGTTCGCCAAGGATTTTACAATCTTTTGGGATATTGCTTAGCTCAGCAGAGAAGTCTATTTGAGCATTTATTACATTAAACTTGTTAGGTGTAAGTAATAAAAGTTTTCCTTAATTCCATACATTTTTAAAAACTTTCAGAATATTGATATTTTGTTTTACCAATTTTAGAGAATTCTTTTTGTGTTGAGAATTACTTTTTTAGTTTCCAAATTATAAAATTTTTCCATAATAGTACCAACATTTATCATATTTTTAAAACCAATTGTTTTCGCAATTTATTAATGTCAAAATTGAGCCGTCAAGTAGTTCAAAAAATCTTGGGCTAATTTTAGATAGGTCGTTGAGGTTTCGGGAGCAGACAACAATAAATATCCAAAAGGCCTACACTGCTCTGAGGCTATTATACCCTCACAAATCTTATTTGACAAAAAACACGAAAAGAATGCTTTGTGAGACACTGGTGTTATCACAGTTCACATATTGTGCTCCTGTCTACGGACCATGCTTAGACACAGATTACCTAAGCAGAATACAGCGGGTTCAAAATTCTTGTATCCGTTTCATATGTGGTATTAGAAAATTTGACCATGTGTCTCATAAGCTGAACGAATTAAATTGGTTAAATATAAAAGATCGCCTTAAAACCTATGCCCTCTGTTTGTTTCACAAAATTATATTATCCCGGTCACCTCCCTATTTATATAACAAAATATCATTTCGAAGTGATGTTCACAATATTAATATAAGACGTAAAGGTCAATTGACGCCTCCTCCTCACAAAACGTCTTTTTTTGAAAGGAGTTTTCAATATACCATTTATAAGCTATACAACTCTATCCCAGATAGTTTGAAGGTTCTCACGAACGCTAAATTTAAAACGAGCATATATAAGTATTTTCTCAATACATAATAAGGATACTCTATATTTGATCTCATTCTCGGTTTGTGTAAACAGCATTGTCTAAATATCCTAATCTTAGGTTTATTTTTTTTAATCATTATTATTTTAATTATTATTATTAGTTAATTATTATTGTTAGTTTAATCTAGTTTAGTATCAAGGGTTAAGTGGTAGAGCACTCTCTTGAGTGAACTTCCCCTTGTATTTCCCATGGATGTTTAGTTATTATGTAATAAGTGTGTATTTATTATATTTTTATGTGTGTTTTGTATCTGTTTGCTTATGTTGTAAATTGTCCTTTCTGTGGGAAATAAAGACATTTATTATTATTATTATTATTATATTATTAGATTTCGCGAAGGGACGTGCATCCCACTTTACCTTTCCTGCATTACTAAACTCCTACGCCGCCTGTCACCTAGATGGGCAGCGGCAGTGACAACCCTTTCGGTCGATGTTTCGATGTCCTTGTCGTGCTCAATAGAGAAAAAGCCTTCAAGGTATTACTGCATCAGTGTTGCCAGATTATTTCATTTATCATGCAAACAATTTATATTTTTCAAAACCCAACTCTTAGTTACGTTTTGGTAAGAAAAAAAAGCAAATGAGCTAAACATAGTGATTTCGTTGTTTAATATAAATTATAAAAATATGAATTTTATTTTATTTTAATCAATTAGATTCTATCATTCTACAAAACTTGGCGTCATTATGTATGAACAAAGTAGATCTGCCAACACTGGATGCCTCATTGAATATTTACGATAGTGAGATAAGGTAAGTGTAAATTGCGCTCAACTTTCCTATGATCGAAGAACTCCTGCGTCTACTGTATAGTCCATATAGAACCAATATATGAATATTGCTCCTTTATAGGACCGATATTCATATATTGGTAATATATGGATTATATATTGGTACAATATTGGTGCTAGTAGGGTAGGTAAAAATCGGTCTTTTTACCCATTTCCGATGGCTGAATCTCGAATACCAAACGAGATACAGAGCTGCAGTTTACGCCATTCGATTTCTCTTGCCTTCCTACGAACCACTGAATTTTTTCAGATTCTTGGGGGCACTTTCATTTTTTTGGAAACAGCATCAAGAAATTTATGCGATTTCGACCTTCCTTCGCATAAGCCGCTTTAACTTTCTCTAGACAAAATTGACCTCACTGTTTTTTGTTCTTGATCGATTGGAAATTAAATTGCCAATACCATGATGTGGGGCACGATATGTTCCTGTAATTTTTAAGTGAGATAGCGGTCGCCAAATTAAGACGTCCGAGGATTTCGCTTCTCCAGCGATACGGGTCCGCTTAGAAAATGAGAGCTGCTTGCTCGCTGTTCTATCAGAGCGCGGGATGACCATATTTTTTAATAAAGTAATTAATAAATATTAGATTTTACAAAGCTCTTTCACCCTCGGTATCGTGAGCTCTCGGACTATGTGGGTTTTACAATAAATTGTTGAAACTAGTCAAACTTTACATCAAGTTTGATAAATTTATATTGGTCAGATATAAAAATATTTACCTTTATTCACCCCAAACCCTTCAACGGAATGAGCTCAAATCAATTCTAGTTCCATACTTCTGCCAAATATTAAATCAATATTTTTATTTTATTTTGTTCTTTAATAATGCAGGGTGGCAGATGTCATAAAGAGATACTGCCTCTCTGTGAGTGTTAAACTGGCCGTCGTAAAAGGCAGGTCCCTCAGTTTGTCCTTCAGATAAAATCATATTATTGTAATTTCAGAGTTGAGAAATATACAGGGTGTAATCAGTTTCATGTCGTTAAAGAAAAACTGGTAATGGGGACCGACTAGACAAACAAAAAACCTTTATGACTTTTCCCTCTAGGGGCACTTTGGAAAAACTGACCTGGGTTAACATATCAAATATTTTTTTAATATTAATGTAGAAGATAATTGAGAACCACTGCTTTTCTTGGTCAAAGGACTTGTAGTTCCCAATTATACAATTTTTAAATTTCTCATAAAAAAGTGCAGTCCTCGGCGTCACACGCGGTGTCAAAGCAACGGCTTTGTTTGGATCATCGACCGCCTTTGATGGACCGCCTCAACTGAAGGCAATTATAAAATAATAATGTAAATAATTCGTTATCTTTTCCTGCACAACTGCAAGAAAATAATGGCCATAGAAGTTTAAACAGAGCATTTCTTTACATGTGTGTCTTTTAATTGGGAACAAAATATTGGATTAATGTTTATAATTCAGAATATTTTAATGTGTTTTATTAACGTTTGTAACATAAATGAGGGTCCTGGGTTAAAAGCTTACCTAAGTAAACCATTCGAAATCTCTGCATCTGCATCAATACACAGTTCGGTACGTCGAATACGTACTCCGTTCAACACTAAACAATAAACTATCAACTAACGTTGTCAATGAAGAAAAATAAAAGAAAAACTTGGACCAAAATCCAAAACGAAATACAAAAAGAATGAACAAGTAAGTTGTGTCTGTACGTAATCAAGAATTTAACGACTTGAACGGTAAAGTCAATAAAATAAATCTTAACTATAAATACACAGTGACCCGAAATTCAAAAATAACAAAAACAACGAACGGCGGGGCGGGTTGGACGTGTATACATAACGAAACACACATAGTAACTAAAATATTGCACAAGGGAGAGTCAGAGTATAAGGCAAAGACGCGCGCGACGATCTAAATCAACCTCAATATTCAAGCAGTTTATTTTTGTTTATTTTATTTCTCCAAAACTATAGCTTTAGACCCCATGCTATATAAGGTTTTTTTTGTTTGTCTGGTCGTTCCCTACCACCAGTTTTTTTTAATAACATGAAACTAATTACACCCTGTATATCCAAACAATAACTTGTTACGGCGACTAACCAAAACAACAGGCGATTCAATTTTTAACTTCGAATTTCATTATTATTAGGCATTGTTATACATATTTTAATTTGAAAGTTCAGTTGATGATTTAGCTCAATAAAAGAGTATATTTTCCTAAAGTTTATTTAAACCATATGCATTACTGTACAAGTTATCATCAGTTGTTTAGAAATAACTTCCGCAAAACGTTTTATCGTTTTGCACGTTGACAAATTGACCAAAAATATTCGGGCAAATCTAGTTTTCTTCACAATAATATATTTTTCCCCATTATGTGTGTAGCCAGAGATTTTTAAGAACTACGAAAAAACAAAATTTTCATTTTTTTTTTGCTGAAACAGAATCTTTCCGCCACATGGATCTCAAACTTTTTACTACGGTTTTTTTAATATTTACAAGTTCCAATAATAAAATTTCTATAGTAAAACCATTCCTTGTAACAAAGCATATTCTTTATAGAATTTAAAAAACAGTAGAAATGGTTATATATGAGAAATGAAACATCAATACGTGACGATTGAAGTGAAACTTCTATGAGAAAATTATATAATAGGTTACGAAAATAAATGAAGCATTTTATACACATTCAATGAAAATAATAACTTTTATTCTGTTCCTGTTTCTTGAGAGTAACTCAAGGTATCTTGGAAATACTGCATTAATTGTAATTCCTGGTCTCGTTGTTGTTTCGTCAGGGTTATTATTTATTTCTTCTCTTAATTTTTCTCTGTAAAAATTTATTAATGGTGGTGCTTCTTGCTTACCAAAGTTAACATTTGTTACCAGCCATGATCATTGTCTAAATTCTCATCCAAGAGAGTAGAACCATCAACTGTATATGCTAGTAATAATTAATCTATGCAGAAATTGTATAATTTCTTATATAGTATTATTGGGAGATGTGTAAATTACCACTATTATCAAGAATTTTTGGAGTGAGTCTGGTTTGGGATGGCATCAATG
The DNA here is from genome assembly GCA_963583905.1 of Stenurella melanura. Lineage (NCBI taxonomy): Eukaryota > Metazoa > Arthropoda > Insecta > Coleoptera > Cerambycidae > Stenurella > Stenurella melanura. Next base: position 90,029,127 of record OY757314.1, on the reverse strand, counting down.
ACAGGCGCGTTTTGTAGCTCCTACGAAATTTTGAATAAACTCGGTTAAAGCTGTGAAAAATCGTACGAAATGGTGTTGAATTAAAGCGTGGACAATTCTATATTAATTGATATAAATTAGCATGAGCTACTTCATATAGTTGATATATTATATTTGATTAAGATGTATGAGTTGAATATAGGATCACCTAAAAGGGAATATAAACGACTTGAAAATGGACCAAACATATGTCAATATAATAATTAAGATCTGCTTAATATACAGAGCGTCCGAAACATTTTCCCTGATTGCTTTTTTATTCTTTACAGAGTTTACTTCTTTGTTTTACTTTGCCTCAGCAGATCAGTATACGGAATGTCTCCACCATTTGCTGTGTGCTATTCTTTGCACTTCCACTGTAAATAGCTTTACCTGTGCAATGGTAAATAAATAAAAGCTTACAGCGGGCTAATAAGTGCCTTGGCAAACAAACGAAGTAGACACACTGGTACAGGAAGTTGAAGCGAGAACACAAATTTCTAGAAAACATGAAACCGTATCTGGACACAGGCGGGCAGGAGGATGTGCACACTGCTAGATTCGGAAACACAAGAAGAATAAACCAAGGAGATGCGCCAATATTCTTGACTATAGATGACGGTATCGGATGATTAGGGGTCGTGCTTGAGCTCTTTGCCCCAATCATCGCTGTAGACCTGCATCGGCCTCGTAAAGGGTCTGCCTGCTTTTTCGTCAACCCCCCCTCCCTAAAATGCGAACCGTGTTGGAGATGTTAGCAAACCTCTCCTGGTCTTTGCTGTTGGATCCTGCCGGATGGGTCTATTCCTCTGGCGCTCTTCTGACGTGGTCTTCTTTCTTCTTTGGCACGTAACAAGGAGATGATGATAGATGGAAACATAAAAGAAGCATGTCACAAATACCTAAAATTCCCTTCCTACTTTCCTACACCATGCGTCAGCTGGTTCTCATTGCTTCATTGCTGACAACAAGCGTGTTCCATATCCAATCCGGTGTATGTAGCCAGTCCGGCGGCATATAAAAATATCCATACTGGATATTCAGAAGTTTCAGCAATGGCTATCTTACACTGGTTAATGAATCAATCAATTACTAGGAATTTTTGGAGGTTTGCCTGCCATTCTTTTACTCTACCGTCTCAGTCGAAACGCATTGTGCGTTAAAATATGAATTGTCTCATTAGATGATTAATATCATCTTCAGATACTTTTCTCTTGTTACTTAATTCGGAGATAGTGAAACACTTCATACGAAGCACGTGTCCGTGAACAGTAACAGCTAGTCAAAATTATACAATTTGCAGTCAAACAAGAATGCACGACCATTTCTCGTATAATATTCACGCATATTCATAAATATCACTCTACTTACAGTGTACACGCATGATACTAGTAGTTTCTCTTCACTCAAGATATTTCAGATTTAGTGACGCTGCCAAACGGGTTTACCATCGCTATAGAAGTTACACTTCAAAAAGAAGAACTATCTATATATTTATTTCTTATAGATAACTTTTCATTTGTTACTGTTTGCCAAAGACTAAAAAGAATGTTTCATTACAATGTATCGGGAGTAAAAATAGCAAATTCTTATTAACTCCGTCATTCTAAATAACATTATAAAAGGCAAAAGTTTAAGTTGGCTCCGGTTTTTCCAATACAGATAATAAAATGTAACGCAGGTATAAACTCTAGTTTATGGGCGGTCCTATCACAAATAACAGGTAGAATTAGAATTCTACGAACAATAGACATACTATACTGACCGTGCTTACTACCTACCTCTTTATTTGCCACTAAATCTAATATTTATTCTGAGGTAGTCGTATTTGTATCTGGTGTTCATTTTAGAAAGTAAATATTGCTATTTTGAAAATATGCCATGAGATTGTGTAAATACACCTAACAACTTTTGTTATATTTGTGGTGAAGTGACTTTTGCATAATTTTACTTCTAAAATTATGGAAGGGTTCCAGTTGTATTTTGAATGTACAATTGGAGATGAAGACAAAAAATGGGCACCTCATATATTTTACAGCAATTGTGCGAACAATTTTTGCACTTGGCTCAGTGGAAGAGGACGTTCAATGGCTTTTCTGTGCTCATGATCTGGCGAAAACCTAAAGATCATGTAATCGATTGTTATTTTTGCGTGATACCTCCTATTAGAGGGTATTAACAAGAAAAAAAGGATGGCAATGCAATACCCCAATTTTCCATCTGCCATTCGCCCGGTTCCCCATAGTGATGAACTACCTATTCCTATTCCACCTTAAGAATACAGTCTTGATTCTGACGAACAATCGGATGATAATGTAGATGGCGACTTAGTGCAGCCATCAACATCACAAGATCCCGAAGTGTCCGGTGATGAACCACACAAAATTAAACAATGCGAATTAAGTGATCTTATAAGAGACCTTGATCTGTCCAACACGAAAGCGGAGCTTTTGGTATCTCCATTACAACAATGGAATTTACTACAAGAAAATGTTAAAGTTTCCATATATCGAAGTCGTCAAAAAGATTTTATATATTTTTTTCAAAATGGAAAATTACTTGGTTGTCTGCAAGGACATTGACGCTATGCTGTGCTACTCCACAAGCAAATAAATTGCCATCAATTCCAATCGCCCATGCTGTCCATGAAGGAAAATTACAGTAACATGAATGTATTGCTACAAGCTATAGAATATAACAGTATAAATTGCAGATTTGTGGAGACTTAAAAGTGATAGCTATCATACTTGGTATGCTGCAAGGGTATGCCAATTATTGCTGTTCTCTTTGTGAGTGGGACAGTCGAGCGCGATTACAACATTACAAAATAAAATTTTGGCCGTCAAGACTGGATTCTGAACCAGGACAAAAAATGTTACTGACATTCTATTAGCTGATTCACAAAAGGTAATAATGCCACCACTCCACATAAAGCTGGGGCTTACGAAAAACTTGGTAACGGCTATGGACAAAGAAGCACCTGCTTTCAGTTATTTAAAACAAAAGTTTCCCAGACTTACTGATGCGAAAATTAATTTTTGTGGGTCCTCAAATCAAGAACGTTTTCCACGATGCTGAATTTGACAATATTCTAGAAGGTAATGAAAAAGCTGCTTGGAGTTTCTTGAAAATGGTAGTAACACACTTTCTCGGTAACAAAAGAACGGAATACCATAGAGACCTTGTTGGGAACCTTCTTTCTTGCTACCAGAAATTAGGATGCAATGTCATTAAAAGTCCACTTTCTACATTCACATCTAGATTATTTCCCAGAAAACTGTGGTGCAGTAAGTGATGAGCATGGAGAGAGATTCCACCAGGATATTCAAAATTAGGATAAAATATTTCTGTAATGTTAGCACTACTGTTGGACATGTATAAGAGATGTTCCAGAAGTAACTTATAAGAGACAGGCTAAGAAGTGCAAGAAGAATAATAAATTTTCTGATTAAAGAACTTATATTCTAATTTAATTTATATTATACAGGGTGTTGCATCATGAGAGGGACATAGCTTAATAGGAGGTAGAGAACATCAGTGGTAACCGGAACCTCCCATAGAAATGTCTCGTTGGGCCTTCACTACGAAATTACAGGGTGTTAAATAATTTTTGGCCAAACCTGTTTTTTGTCATAACTTTGACAGGAAATGAAATAACGGATTCATATTTGGTACGGCTAATGTACAAACGAGCCCCAAGAGGTACGTGTAAAAAAAAATATATCCAGGTCCGGACTCACTATAATTTATGTTTTTTCTTTGCATCAATAAAACCTCACCCTGTATATATTTTTTTGAAATTTCGATACGATATTAGAAAAGAGCAAGAAAAAACAAACAAAATGGCCTATGTCATTTTTTTGTTACACCTTCGTGGTTATTTAAATACGTTGTTAAATGTGCAAGAAAATGGATTACAGAACCCTATTAAATGAGAGGCAATAGCAAATAAATAGTTTTATAACTAAAATTTGCAAAAATTCTATTGAGCCTAGGTGGTCTGGGTGAATCCTAATTCCGGTACGTTTTAAAGGTCCATTTTGGTAAAAAACTGTGGTCCTAATAAGTAATCGGGTATGAAATAACAAAATTTTTAATCAATCACAGTAGGCTTGTTCAAAGTGACAGATAATAAAAAGAAATCTCCTAAACAGTTGAATAATTGTTTGTTAGTAATTTAATGTGTCAATAATCCGCATTTAGTTAGTGAAAACTTGTGAAAATATTTTAACTATGGCAGTAAAATTTACAAACGGGGAATATGCTGACATAATATTCATCTATGGTTTCTGTAATGGAAATGGTAGGTCGGCGGAAAGAGAATATCGGCTGCGTTTTCCTGGTCGTCGATGCCCTAATCATAAAACCTTTAGTACGGTGTTCCAGTATGCAAGACAACACGGAAAGTTTCCTACTTCTGCAGTTGTGGAGCGTGTTTTACAACAAGGTGTGCAGGAACAAAACAATATTATAAACGTAGTTCAAGAAAACCCAAATATGAGCACTAGACGAATCAGTTTGGCAACTGGTATTCCTCATTGGTGAGTATGGAGAACCCTAAAAAGAGAACGTTACCATCCATATCATATCCAGCAGGTACAGCGTCTTCAACAAGGCGACGATATCCCCCGCCTGGCATTTTGTCGTTGGTTGTCTAATCATCGCCCAGTCATTTACAGAACCTTATTTACGGATGAGGCACAATTTACAAGGGATGGAGTAAACAATTCACGAAATAATCATAAATGGGCACAGGAAAACCCACATGCGGTACGCCAACGCCGTTCGCAACACAGGTTTTCTGTAAATGTTTGGGTCGGACTTGTGAATAGACATTTGATAGGGCCACATTTTTTTGAAGAAAGATTGAATGGTGAAATTTACTTTGATTTTCTTCAAAACATTTTACCGAATATGTTAGAAAATATCGGTATAAGAGGCATGTTGTTTCAGCATGATGGGGCCCCACCACATTTTAACCTTCAAGTAAGAGAACACTTAAACAATGTGTATCCTAATAGATGGATTGGACGCGGGGGTCCACATGAATGGCCACCAAGATCTCCTGATTGTAACCCTTGTGATTACTTTTTATGGGACCACTTAAAAAACGAGGTTTATAGCATTGAAATTGAAAGTAGACAACATTTAATCCAGCGCATCGTTACAACCTGCGACGAAATACGGAATAATCCAGAAATGATAGGTCGAGCAATTGATGACCTTTCTAAACGCGCAAGAAAATGCACAGAATTTGGGGGAGGACATTTTGAAAATTTACTTTAGTGTCAATTACGTTTTATTTTTAAACACATTTAGTTATTGTTTTGTTATTTATTGTTAATTGAATGGAAAATATTTTATTTATTTAGATTTTAGTTTGTTCTCTTCCAATTTTTATTAAGTATAAAATGTTGATGATTTTCTTGATCAAAGTAACTGGTTGCTTAGGCCTAAATGGTTTAAATTATCTGTCACTTTTATTCTTTGAACAAGCCTACTGTGATTGATTAAAAATTTTGTTATTTCATACCCGATTACTGATTAGGACCACAGTTTTTTACCAAAATGGACCTTTAAAACGTGCCGGAATTAGGATTCACCCAGACCACCTGGGCTCAATAGAATTTTTGCTAATTTTAGTTATAAAACTATTTATTTCACGTGCCTCTCATTTAACAGGGTTCTGTAATCCATTTTCTTGCACATTTAACAACGTATTTAAATAACCACGAAGGTGTAACAAAAAAATGATATAGGCCATTTTGTTTGTTTTTTCTTGCTCTTTTCTAATATCGTATCGAAATTTCAAAAAAATATATACAGGGTGATGTCTTATTGATGCAAAGAAGAAACATAAATTATAGTGAGTCCGGACCTGGATATATTTTTTTATACATGTACCTCTTGGGGCTCGTTTGTACATTAGCCGTACCAAATATGAATCCGTTATTTCATTTCCTGTCAAAGTTATGGCAAAAAACAGGTTTGGCCAAAAATTATTTAACACCCTGTAATTTCGTAGTGAAGGCCCAATGAGACATTTCTATGGGAGGTTCCGGTTACCACTGATGTTCTCTACCTCCTATTAAGCTATGTCCCTCTCATGATGCAACACCCTGTATAACATGTATTTGAAATATGTATCAAAATGGTAAATATTTTTTCGCATGATGTAATTAATTGCTTTTTTTATTAAAATTATACCATAATATGTAAGTTAGGTCAGTTATTATATTTTTTAGAGCTAACATTTTTTTCCTAGGACTGTGTTAGACGTAACTGGGACTAAAACAATAGAAATAAGTGGTATTGGTTAACGATACAAAATAAAAGTTAAAATTTGTGGGTTCGTGCTCCTAGGCAATTGAAGCCGCTAGTTTTACTCCATTAATGATCTAATGCAAAATATCAATGCTGTCCTTGATTGATATACAAATATCAAGTAATTGCACGCTAGCTCCTGTACTACTACCTATGTATAAAGTGAATTAAACTGGAACCGCTTCGTTCCAGGAATGTATTTTCACACTTTATTTTTTCATATTTCTCTAAATTTCGTGCTCTTCCCTCGTTCTTTCCATTGTGTAAACATTTTCCCCTTTTATAAATTAATACCTTTCACACCAATGCCGCTCAGTCTATTAATTAAAGGCTCAGACAGGAAGTAAATGAGTTTAAGTAGAAAATTAACTTACCCGATATCCCATCATAGGTCCACCATTCTTCCCAGCTAACAGCTGCCGTTCCTGCAACAAAACAAAAACGATTCACTCGCTGTGGATTGATTGGTGACAATAATTGATGCATGGCAGAGCTAGTCCTGTGTAAGCCCATATTTTATCAGCTTTGTTAGGATTAGTTCTAACCACGGACACGCGTCGCTCGTAGCGCCCGGCACGTATCTCATTTTTAATCCGGATTATCTCACAACTCGTCTGTTTTTTCAAACATCGCTCGTATTTGTCAAGTTGCTTGCTTAAGCTTGGATTGTTGGATTGCTCATGACAAATACATTTTTACTATTAATTGCAGAGACGAAAATTTCTATTTCAAGATTAAACTGAAATGGTAATTGTTTCTTGAGATGAGGCACATTATTAAGGATGACTGTCGCCTGCTTACTGGTTGTAAGATAATGTAAGTTATCTATGTTGAAATTTTCTATCTATCATCTATATTAAACTGTCATATACAATGTAGGTTGAGTTGTTATGGCTATATTATTTTAAGGGCTGATTTATAAGAACTATTTTTCTAGATAAGCTTTAGATTTACCTGTGTACATTAATATACATATAACACCGAAACATTAAATAGAATTACACCCTTAACTGATGATTATCGCTCAGTAATATACATAACAAATTATTTGTTTTACATTCTTAGATTTGCAAAAAAATGTTACTAAAAATTATGAAACAAAATCGTCCAATTAATTGATCATGGTCGTAGGATTATTGAGTTATACTAATAAAGCTAATCAATCAATAAAATGATGCCTAAGACATAATAACAAATTTCACAGGTTCACAAAAAGTTAAAAAAATGTCCGACTAATAGGATCCCATTACCGTACACAGGTTTCTGATGTGCTGAATTTTGAGGAAACTTAACCTAAAAGTGCTAAAAATACCTTTCTCGCCTTCGTTCATGCACAAATTAATTCATTCAATATTTTGGCCTGAATTTTATTGCAAATTCGGACTGTTTGACTGAAAGTAGGCTACTTATGTTCGAAACAATTTTTCTGAAAAATCAATATTTTAGAAATTTGCGATTTTTTTACTCAAAAAAGAAGAAGTTTAGACAAAAACTGGAAGGGGCAAACATTATTTGGAATCATCCGGGGGATATTTTCAAATTGTTTCGGAATTGTCCAATGTCCTTTGCAGAAAAGAGCAAAATTGAGAACATTCCCCGGGTGTTTCCTTTCAAACTCTTTTTGCCTTTTGCAATTCTTGTCCAAATTTATTGATTTTCGAGTAAAAAAATCGCAAAGTTCTAAAATGTTGTAGCACTCTTGGGTTAAGTTTTCTCGAAATTCTGATGTGATGGTGCAAAGCGGACTACGGCATCGTATTCAGCACGCCAAAAACCTTTGAGGCATACCGAAGAGAAGTATTGTGTTCGAGAAAAAATCACTCTCCGAAATTTTTTCGGATTTTCACGTTCAAATCATGTAGATTACGAAAATACAGGTGTTTAAATTCCGCCAGTCTGTCTGTCTATCTGTCTGTCTGTCTGTCTGTTGGTGCATTAACTAAAAAAAAAAAAAAACTACTTGACGAAGAACAGTCAAATTTGGTAGGTAGCTGACGCTACTGTCACCGAAGAAATGGTTAAACTTTCACTGGAAAATTTATAGGGAGTATAGCCTAAATGGAATAAATAATGAATTTTTTTTGCTCGTATTTAAAATGTCCACGTTTCATGACATTCTAAACCTATTTCAGAAAAAAAAATTTGAAAATTGTTTTTACCAACATTTTTCAAACATCTTTTTTTACCACAACTATAGAATCTTTTCGCTCAAATTTGAAATTTGCACGTTTCATGGCATTCTAAATCTATTAAAAAAAAAATAGAAAATGTATTTGAAAAAATGTTTACCACTACTAAGTATAGAATAGATAGAAAATTATTTTTATTTTCGCTCAAATTTAAAATTTCCACGTTTCATGACATTCTAAGCCTACCTCAGAAGAAAAAAAATTTGAAAATTATTTTACCAACATTTTTGAAAAAATTTTTACTATAGAATTGATGAAATATTCTTTTCTTGCCCATATTTGCTCGTTTCATGACATTCTAAGCCTATTCCAAAAACTTTTGATAATAATTAAAATTTTGCACATTTTTGCCCACTACATAATATATTTATTTATTTATTTATTTATTGCATACACTGTTCAACAGGTAAGATACCCAATTACAGAACAGGAATAAAGGCATACAAAGCATTAATTACATAATATACAACATAGAAGGAAAGTAAAATTAAGAAAAAAATTACTTAAATATGCGAACTATGAATAACTAATGATACGAAGAAAGAGAAAAAAATGACATGGAAAATGTTTACATATAAAAACTATATATACATATATACACATATATGATTTAAAGCAAATTAAGAAAAACAAAGACACTCACTGGTTATTTAATTTAGAACAATTTGTTTTATGTCACTAAGGCTGCAATTAAAAATATCGAAGTCGCTACATAATTTGTTAGAAGTACTGCAAATAGTATATAAAGGTGAATTATTTAGTACGTTGGTACGCGGCGTAGGTAAATTGAAAACTTGGTGATTACGAGAGGTTAATCTGGGAACGTGAAAATTAAGCTTGCTAATTATTTCGGGTGCGTCAAAATCATTGTGTAGTAATTTAAACAAAAATACTTGAGGAAAGTACGTACGCCTATCCTCAAGAGTAGTCATAGAATATCTTTCAAGCAAGTTACTTTGCGGAAAACCAATCACTGGATAGGTACCGTCGGATTTGAACCACAGTAATTTAAGAAATCTACGTTGAACTGCCTCCAAGTTATTGTTGTGAACATCATAACTGGAACTCCAAATTAGCGATGCGTACTCAAGTTTCGATCTGACGAAGGATTGATAAAGAATTTTCAGAGTATCAGTATTAGTGAACTCTCGACTAGTACGAACGATAAATCCAAGGGCTTTGGAGGCTTCAGACACAATGGTATCGATATGATCACTGAAGGATAATTTACTATCAAAAGTTACGCCGAGGTCGCGAAATGTTATAGGTCTTTGAAGTATGACATTATCTAACCTGTAATCAAAATTAATAGGTGATGTTTTTAAAGAAAAGGGCATTACGTTACATTTACTAGGATTCATGAATAATTTATTTACTATACACCAGGTGTTTATTTTGTCAAGAGAAGTCTGAAGTTGAAAAAAGTCATCGATTTCATCAATTACTGTGAAAATTTTTAGATCGTCGGCATATAAAAGGTGAGGCAAATTAATTTCGTTCACTATGTCGTTAATAAATATGTTAAAAACAAGGGCCCCAGAATAGATCCCTGGGGAACTCCAGATATGGCAGCAAATTCGATCGATTTGAACCCATTTAATGCAACGTACTGACTCCTATTCATTAAATAAGATTTAAACAAAAGGAGCAAAGAATATGAGAAGCCGATTTTTTCTAATTTTTTAAGTAACAACCGGTGATCAAGTCTATCAAACGCTTTGGAGAAATCGGTATATATGACGTCTACCTCACCACGCTCATCTAAGGATTCAGAAATATATTGAATTACACAGAATAAATTTGTTGTTGTTGAACGCCCTTTCATAAATCCATGTTGATTAATAGAGATGTTGGTGTTAATTGAATGATATATTCTATCATGAAGTAATATTTCTAAGACTTTACAGAAGTTACAAATTACAGAGATTGGTCTAAAGTTCTCAATATCTAGTTTGTTTCCCTTTTTGAAGATGGGACATACTTTGGAATATTTCCATAGGTCAGGAAATAGGCAGTTTTTTAAGATTAGGTTAAAAATTAGAGTTAGAGGATATGCAAAGATGATAGATAGATAATAAAAAAGCTGGAATGGAATCAGGACCGGTCGTCATTTTGGGTTTAATTCGTTTTAGAGCCCGAATAACCTCATCTTCACTGAAAGAGTTTATGCTATCAATAGGGTTATTGTTAGGTATATCGGTCTCAATGTGATGTTCCTCGATATCTAATGAGGACTGATTATAAGATTGACCGAAATAATTGGCAAATGCATTTAGTATATCAGAGGGATTGTTTAGCGAAGATCCCTCAAAGAACATCTCTTCAGATACACTGGCCGAACCTTTTCTACTTTTGATGAAAGCCCAAAATTTATTGTGATCATTATAATACAAAATAGATGACGGAAAAAAATTGTTTTTGCTCAAATTTAAAATTTTCATGTTTCATGACATTTTAAACCTATTAAAAAAAAATTGAAAAAATTTAATTTAAAGAAAAATTGTTGAAAATTTTTTTACCACCAGAATACATGAGAAAAAATGTTGGTTTCATAACATTCTAAACCTATTTAAAAAAATTAAATGTTTTAGCAGCTACTATACTTCCAATCCACTACGTAAATGTGGAACTGAAAATGTGACAGATGGCAATAATATTTGACATATGCACCTATTCTAGTTTTATTGAAAAATGTACAAGGTGGTCATCCCAAGAAATAATTCAACCATGGTGGATATTTTTAAAGGTATTTGCGCAAGCCTTCCATATTTGGCACCTTTTATTTAGTATTGAATTTTTGCTGTCAAATGACGACTCTATATTTTTTTGACGAAAAGTTATCAGGTTTTTCTTGTAATAATAGAGATAACCATATTCCGATTATTATTCTCAATACCGTTTCGTAAATAATAATTTTTTAGAGTGACCGCCATGCACAAATAAAGAGGGAAGTTCTGTGTAAATAACTTTACCGATTTTTTTTTGTTTGTAATTAAATATTTGGGCATAACTGTAGATAGTATTTTAAAATGGGATATACATTAACAAAATAAGTCGAAAAGTCAGAAGCCTACTAATCAAATTCAACTATTTCAGACAAATTCTAGATATTAAGCAAATCTGTATTTTATTTACGTTTTATTGAATTCCAACTACGGCATGGGGTAATAGCTTGGGGCATATAATTGTCAAATGGAAGGGTTGGAAATTCTACAAAAATGGATATTAAAAAATATACATAAGAAAGAAATAATTTATCCAACCCATTATTTGTATAATCTCTCTAACATTTTAGATATCAGGAAATTTATTGTTATATCATAACTCTAAAACAAAAAATATATAAATGCAAACAAATTATTGATCATAGTTATAAAACTAGGCATATGAAAAACTCAATTAAAAAATACCAATTCTACCCAGCTATTTAAGAATAAAATAAAGAAATGGCTACTGAAGTTAAACAGATTTTATTATATACTCTCCAGCTCACCGACATTAAAAACGATCACTAATAGAATTAAGAAATTTATCTGCAACATAATAACTGGGTTTGTAACATCTGACTTCCCTTTTTAACATGTGTATTAGTAAGTGTTAAGATAAGATTTTTTTAATTGTCTTAAAACAGTCAATTAAAATTACACGAATTGTACTCTTATATTAGAATAAGAATAAGAATAATTAATTTTCCAAACAAAATAAAAATTACGAAACATCAATTTCTAAATAAAGAACATAAAATAATATCATCTGCATTATACATATATATCTAAATAGAAAATAAACAAAGGAGTCCAATAGGAGGACCGTGACCACTGAAGTCAAGGAGTAGTACGTGGCTCCGGTGTAGCTTCAATTTATTTTTAACTTAACTTAATGTAATGCGGAAAGGCTAACATGTATATTTGTGAATACATCAATGTAGGGAAACATTTTATATCTATAACTAAAAGATGAGAACTAGAAACAAATTAATAAAAATATATTTTTAATAAATAGTTGCATCTAAATCTATTTATATTTAAACGCTAGCAATTTTTTAGATCAATAATATTATGAATAATATATCTTTCGGTAGTTTTAACCCACTTTTTTGCACGTTTTTTAAATACATTTGGATTCAAAATGTTTCGGATTTCTTGAGGCAACTTTGAATAAATACGTGGTGCAATGAATCTTTGGCCGATTGGTTTTTCTGATTTACATGTCTGTATTTTCTTATCTTTTTTATAACGGGTATCGTGATGGTGCTCAATGAATTTGAGTTGTTGCTTCTTTTTATGCTGGTGACATAGTGTTTTAAAAGCATACAGTTGTCTAATATCTAAGACATCACTTTCTTCAAACAGTAAATCACTTGGATAACGTTTGTTTCTATCGCTCATAATTTTAAGGATTATCTTTTATTACTTCCAAATTTTTTAGGTTACTTTGGTATAGACCTCCCCAACCTGTAATACCATATTGCACGTGTGTTTCTACTAGAGAATAATAAATCAATTTAATATGACGCTTGCTCAAAATTTGTTTGAGTTTTTGGAATTTAAAGAGAATAAATCTTAGTTTCTTAATCAGACACTCGACGTGAAAGTTCCATTTCAAGTGTCTGTCAATTTCTATGCCAAGGTATTTTATATGCTCCACTCTGCAAATTATTACTTGATCTTGTGGAGTTTGAACTTTTAATGAATTGAATGTTGGTAGTTTAGTTTTATTGCATGAGAAGGGTAAATATTTGGTTTTAGAAAAATTTATTGACAACACCATTTCATCAAACCACAATTTTACTTTTTTCAAGTCTTGCTCTGCAATTCCTTTAACATCATCCCAGCTTTTGGCTTTATAAATTAACACTGTATCATCTGCAAACGAGGCTACTTCTGGTTGTGTTTTAAGCAGAAGAAGGCCATTAATATACATTGAAAAAAGAACCGGCCCGAGAACTGTGCCTTGGGGAACACCAAATTTTACTACACGTGGCTCACTTTGACAGTTTTCAATTTTTACATATTGAACTCTATGATTTAAGTAGTCTTTAATTAAATCTAATGCTATTCCTCCAAAACCAAGGTCTTCGAAAGTTTCAATTAGCTTTTCATGGCTAACTGTGTCGAAGGCCTTTGCCAAGTCTAGAAACACACAAAGCACAGCCTCCCCTTTATCAAGACCCTGGTAAATGTTGCTGATTAACAATAGCATCTTCGGTGGAAATGCCCTGTCTAAAGCCAAATCGCTTTTCTGATAAAGCTTGTATTTATCTAAATATGACGTAATTCTTTCTTTTATCACCTTCTCGGCCACATATACTACTATCTGTTTTATATAATAATCATTTAGCAATAGAGAAGCAGTGGAATATGGTATGAATAACCACAGGCAAAGTTCCCTTTTTGTGGATTTGTCCATATTTGTTTGTCATTTATTGCTGTTATCTAGTATGTAAAAAATAATGTAAATTTAAATTGGGCAAATGAGTATTATTATTATTTTTATTATACGAAAGATTACGTAATTACATTATATTATGATCACGCATCAAGGTGTGATAACCAGACGAATTTTTAATGAATATTTACTGAACGTTAAAAATTAGCGATTTCAATTGACTGCAGTTTATCAAACTGAGTGCAACTTTAACGTTCCGCCGAGAACGCCAAACGCCCTTTAGCAGTTTCTTATATTCCGCTGAGAAAATCATTCTCGTGTAGTGTATACTGAGCGTAGATTATTGCCACCAGCTCTGGTAGCTCGTATTATCGAGGAGTGCAATATGGTGACAATGAGTAATCTAGAAATAATCAGATTATCTACTATATTCGATAAATTTTTGAGTAGCTCCTCAGAATGTAGTGAGGACGACATTATAGTTAGTAGCACGATTAAAGAAAAAATTAGTGTAACAAAAATTTACAATTTTATCAGTGACGTAATACATCACCTAGTCGCACTATTTTCACTACTGTGAAAATCGTAGGTCGTCATTTGCATGAGTGCGATTTGGACTCAGTGTTGTTCATTGGGAAACGGTGTAAGTGTTAGTAATACTGATTATATCATTTACATACATTAAGAATAGCAACGGTCTGAGTATCGATCCTTGCAGCACACCTTTATTGTTATTACAGTCACCCTCTGGTAATAAATACATTATTTATTTTAATTATTTGATTTCTGTCTTTTAAGGACTGATTTCATTTTTAATACGGATTATCTCCCAACTCGTTTGTTTTTTCAAGCATTGCTCATATTTGCCAAGTTGCTTGCTTAAGATTGGGTTGTTAGAATTCTCATGATTAATACATTTTTATTATTAATTGCAGAGACACGAAATTCTGTTTCAAAATCACAAACAGAAATAGGATCTGTTTTTTGAAATATGGCATGTTATTAGCGATGACTGTCGCCTGCTTACTGCTTGTAAGATAATGTAAGTTATCTATGTTAATTTTTTCTATCTATAATCGATATTATACCGTCGTTCGCATTGTAGTTTAGTTGTCATTTCTCAATTGTTTTAAGAGATGATTTATAACAACTATTTTTCCAGATAAGACTTAGATCTACCGGTGTACGTCAATATATATAACATGAAAGATAAAGCTGTTTTATTTCACTGAAACAACGGTTCTCCCACTATTAATATACATGGTTTAATTAGTTTCACATGATTAAAAAAAGTGGTGGTGGGGAACGACTAGACAAATACAAAACCTTATATAACATGGAGTCTAAAGCCCATAGTTTTGGAGAATCTTTACTTCCCTCGCATACCGAGATTTTTTCGGAATTTTTACGTTTTAGGTCATGTAAATTACGAAAATATAGGTTTTTCAATTCCGTCAGTCTGTCTGACTGTGTGTTTGTTGGTGCATTAACTAAAAAATTACTTAACGGAGAACAGTCAAATCTGGTAGGTAGCTGACGCTAATGTCAGCGAAGAAATGGTTAAACTTTCACTAGATAATATACAAGGTAGACCGTGTAAAGTGAATAAATAATAAAAAAAAAAGTTTTTGCTCAAATTTAAAGTTTCCACGTTTCATGACATTCTCACCTATTTCAGAAAAAAAAATTTGAAATTTTTTTCACCAACATTAAAAAAAAAATTACCATTAGAATAGATGGAAAAAAATGTTTTCTTGCTAAAATTTAAAATTTCCACGTTTCATGACATTCTAAACCTACTTCAGAAGGAACAATTTTTTTTTTTTTTTAAATTGAAAAAAAAGTTACCACTAGAATACATAGAAAAATATTTCTTTTGCTCAAATTTACAATTTTCACATTTCATGGCATCCTAAACCTATGAAAAAAAAAATTGAAAATAATTTTGAAAAAATTTGGTCTTTTTTTACCACAAGGTACTGTACAATAGATGGAAACATTTTTTATCACAAATTTAAAATTTCCACGTTTCAGGGCATTCTAAACCTATTTAAGACAAAATTTGAAAATACTTTTGAAAACATTTGTAGTCCTTTTTTATCATTACTAGGTATTGAATAGATGGAAAAACATTTTATTATCAAATTTATATTTTCCACGTTTCATGACATTCTAAGCCTATTTTAGAGGAGAAAATTAGAATTTTTTTGATCAACATTTTTGGAAAACTTTTTACCACTCGGATAGACGTAAAAAATATTTTTGCTCAAATTTAAAATTTCCACGTTTCATTACAATGTAAGCCTATTCCAAAAACTTTTGAAAATAAATAAAAATACAAAGTATATATATACAAAATTTTTGCCCACTACAAAATACAAAATGTATGACGGAAAAAAAATTGTTTTGCTCAAATTTGAAATTTCCACGTTTCATAACATTCTAAACATATTAAAAAAAAAAATGAAATATGTTAACCACTGCTATACTTCCACTCCATTATGTGAATGTGGAACTGAAAATGTGACAAATGGCAATAATATTTGGCATATGCATCTACGAGTGCACCTATTATAGTTTTAGTGAAAAATGTACAGGGTGGTCATCCCAATAAATAATTCAACCGTGGTGGGTATTTGTAAAGGTATTTACGCAAGCCTTCCATATTTGGCACCGGTTATTTAGTATCGAATTTTTGCTGTCGGATGACCACTCTGTATATTTTTTTGCCCAAGTTATCAGGTTTTCTTTGTAATAATAGTGATAACTATATTCCGATTATTGTTCTCAGTGTCATTTCGTAATTAATAATGTTTTAGAGTGACCGCCATGCACAAATAAAGAGGGCAGTTCTGTGTAAATACCGTTGCCGATTTTTTTTATTTCCAAATTTTTAATGATATTCCTTGAAAACTGTGTGCATAATGTGGTAGGCTGTATGGCCGCTTCGTCGTGTGATATTCCTAAACAATATTTTGTTTATGTCGTTACTAGGCTAAGAACGTACAAACGACCTACCCGATCGTTGTTTTTGTATATTACTTTTGTTCTTTTTGAACTTTGTGCCACTTAAGGTTAATTCTATTGACTTACCGTTCAAATCGTTAAGTACTTGGTTATGTACACACTACTTATTTGTTCGTCTTTTTGTGTTGCTTCTTGGATTTTGGACCAAATTTCTCTTTTCTTTCTTTATAGACAACGTTAGTTGATAGTCTAGTGTGGTAATTTACCAAACGTGTTGAACATAGTGTGTATATTCTTAGTGCGACGTGCCGAAAGGTGTATTGATGGAGATGGAGGTCATTTCGAACAATTGTTGTGACAAATTCAAAAGAATTGTTCTGTTATTGGGCGTTCCTTGTTGAGCAATAAAGGTATTATTGTTATTACCATTCTTGTTCGCTGTTTTGATCTGATCTGTTTATTATTATTTACATTGATTTCCATAGAGACCAAAGACTCGATTTATAGTTTTTATGCGCAATTTGTTAAAAAAAATCCTAACTTAATAGAGACATAACTATTTTTCGTTATCGTATCTGGGACGTCTAACTGTTCGCTTTCCAATTTCATGAAATTACTACCCTTTTTTTACACTTTTGACACTAAACAGTTATTTTATGTTACAAGTGTTAATAAATCAAATTTAAATTTTATAAATTAAAAGCTCCTATAATTTTGCTCGAAATTAAAAACATGCATGTAAGTTCTGTTTCAACAACTGCGGAAATCCTGTGTTTGCGTTGTGCAGAAAGATATAACTAATTTTTACATTTTCAAAATTAGTATAAAAAGTTCTACTCTCGTCATTTGGGCATTTAACTACTGAAATTGAAAATACAGGGTCAATTGAATTCATTTTTGTTGCAAATAGTTCAGAAATACATTTAGAAAAAACATTACCTTTTATTTTTTGGCAGACATGTTTGGTTTTATTTTTGTCTAATATTTTGCCAATTTTAATGAACGATTTAATTAAATTAATTGAAAAATTTGTTATCATACACAGTATGCCATAAAATTAAACGAAACTGGTGAGTCGGGGGTTTCTGTCGTTCAAGTTCACCTATGACCCAAATTAGGCCCAATAATGCCCATAATATGCCCCCTATGCAGGCCTAAACTACCAATATGAAATAATATTAGACTAAAATAGTTACTCGATTGTTTTTGGAGTCGCTGATCACGTTTGTGCGGTTCAAATTAACCTAATTCTCAAATTGGGCCCAACAGTGGCCATAAATTCTCCTGGTGTAGGCCTAAACTACTAATATCAAATAAGAACAGTCGAAATTCGTTACTCAGTGGGTTTTGAGTTCTTTAATAACGATTCTGTGGTTCAAAATGACATTCAGCTCTAACTTGGGTCTAATAATGCCCATATGCCCCTTATGCAGGCCTAACCTATAAACATCGCGGATCATGAATTTGATGGCAACAGTGAAAATATTTCGGATTTTTTGTCCCTCCAATTCAAATGCGTCTCCTTCCCGAGCATTGAATTTGTAGAACTTTCTACCAAAAATTAAAAGAGAGGCATATCAGTTAATGCACACGCATGCCTATGTATCGTGTCACCATATTCGTCTAATTTTATTTCATATTGGAAGTTTAGGCCTGCATTAGGGGCATATGGGCATTATTGGGCCTAATTTGGGTCATAGGCGAACTTGAACCATAGAATCGCGATCAGCGACCTCACAAACCCCCGATTAACTATTTTTGTCTAATTATACGGCATACTGTGTATGATAACAAATGTTTTAATTAATTTAATTAAATTGCCCATTTAAATTGAACAAAAAATGAAACCAAACATTTCCGTTAAAAAATAAAAGGAGCTGTTACTAAATGTCTTTCTATACTCTTGATTGATTGATTGATTTGCCAGCGTAAGGTGGGCATTGCTGCCGATTCCGGGCGTCCATGGAGGTTAACAGCTTGGTCGTCCGTCGAACACGCGCAACAGACGGTCAAACCGCGTGCTAGAATCAAATCTCGGATGTTGCATACGCCGGGTTGGACATTGGACATGCTTGTTGTCAGCAGCAAGAACCGCATTACGCATGGGATGGGAATACAGGATGGGACGTGTTGGTGTCTGTGGAATGCTCCGTTTAAGTTTCTATGCTTCTATTAAGTGTGCATCTGTCATCATGTGCTGGGGTTTGCAGGTGTTTGCGAGATGCTTCTTTTCAGTTTCCATGCGTTTTTAAGTTTCCATCTATTGTTATCTCCTTATTTTTCTTCTCCTAAGTTTCCTGTTTCTTCTGTTTCTGAATCTGGCTGCTTTTTATTACTATTATTTTTGTTTCTATTTATTAACCGTTCCACAGGTAAATATCCATTTACAGTGGAGTTGCTGGGAATGGCCTTATCTCGCGGTAACAATATTTTTTGCGCTTTATGAGAGAAAAGGTCCAAATGGATAGTTTTCTCACCCTGTAAGTACGTAGTTTCTTTGAAACATTCGGTTCCAATTTACAGTAACAACTTTTAACTGCTGCCGCTCAATTGCGAGCACCATTTTATCACCTATTTTTTTTTCTCTGTTGTCCAATAAACTGTCCCGCGACAAGGATTAATAAACCAATAAATAAATATCTTTCCAATTTTAATTTCTAATTTTTTCATTTAAATAAAGAAATAGACTTCATTAATGAGCTAAACTAAATTAAAAGTAAAGTAAACAAAACTTTATCTGGCTGGTTGTTGATTATTTTATATCATTCACTTGAAAAAGGGACCGCATCCATTCAACTATGGATTTTACGGGCAGGCAGTACACTTTCTCTGGTTGTTTATACACACTCTTTTGTGTTGTTTATTCATCCGACATAATTTAATCAAGTATCAACTATATGAATTAGCCAGACTCGTGCTAATTTATATTAATCAATGCAGAATTGTTTACGCTTTAATTAAATACAGTTTCGACGTTTTGTTGCCGCTTTATCCAGATTTATCTCGAAATCTTGTAGGAGCCACGAAACATGCGTCTGTCACTGAATTCGACACACTTCGAACTCCCTAAATGTCTTTCTGTACTCTTTGCAACAAAAATGAAGCCAACTGTCTCTGTACTTTCAATTTTAAAGATTTTCAGGTACTTCATTCCCAAATGACGCGACCACTCAGTTCGAGCGGTCCCATCAAAGTGCCATGCCGTGCTTCTTGCTTTGAGACCGCGCGGCGGCGAGGACAGAAATCAGCAGTAACCTTTATATTTTTTTATGACTTTTGTAGGATATAAGTTTTTTGCTTGTCTAGTCGATCCCCATTACCAGTTTTTAATGACATGTAACTTATTACACCCTGAGTAATATGATGTGTATTCTAGAACTTTTCGACCAATTTAAATAAAGTTTATTATATTTTCCTACGGTTAGGTTTGTTAACCATCGAGAGAGAAAATTGGTACTACTATTAAATTTCTCTGCACATTTTTGGTCTATTTCTGTTGACGGCGTTGAAGCAACTAAAAGCTGATAGAATATGTTACTTTTAGTTGTGTCAAAATAACCAACAGAAATAAACTCAGAAAGTAAAACTAATGCAGAAAAGTTCAATAATAATTAATAATTGCTTTCTATGATGATGTTTAATAAGCGGAAACGTTAGAAAATGTAATAATATTCATTGAAATTGACTGAAAGTATCACGAAAATAAAAACAAAACTTTTTAGGTTATATGTCCTTCTTATCATTAAATGTATTAATTCCCACTACCCTACATTAATTAATTAACATATTTCTAATTTAATTTTATCTGTATGTAGGCATATGTATGTGCAATATATTTAAAATGTTCTCAAAACCATTTTACAGAATTATTTCGGGTTCTGACTGTTATTATTGCTTGTTATGTTACACTAATTTGGATTAATTTTCCATTTCACGTATTTGGCTGCTATTCGGGATAATTTAATTAAATTTTTGCGTGTTTAAAGTAGAAATTAGTAACATTCGTGTCAGTTTCGAAATTTTAAATTAAAGTAAACCGGTTTATCGTAAAAGGTATCTTCTGAACTATTAATTATGTTTTTTTACTCTCTATAAACATAATTAATTGTATTTTATTAAACGATTAAAGTAGAGTGTCATTCAGATCATTACATTTTTTTTATTTGATTTAAGCTGCCCTAACAGCTGAGGTCATCTGCCGGATATCACGTTATGTTTATATCCTGTGATACAAGCCAATACGCCTTGTAAAATCTAAAACATTATGTATTCTAGTGGGGGTGGACGATATTATAAAAAACATAAGATATTGGCTTCTAGCAAGTACACTAAAACCAAGTTTCTAGACTCTTAGTAGTTTACTTTACTTAAATACCCCGGTTTACCTCAACATTCAGCCAAATAATCTCAAAATGTAATCTACAGTATGATCAAGAAAGAATGGAGGTGACGTCACGCAGAAAACTCACCAAAATTATCAAAATTGATTTCTATTTTAAGCACATTATTAAAACTAATCTACGATGTTACTAGACTAGGAATACTGAAACACAAATGGCCGTCACCTTCTGATCAGCCGCGGTCGATTTAAAACGTTGTTTTTAACTGTATATTCTGCGGATTTTGTGATGTTTTAAAATTTAATTTCGGATTATTTAACAACCACAATTATCCTTAATCAGTTGATGTGGCGAATTTTATTTAATAAGATGTACACTAGTCTATATTTTACGAAATTATGATGTACAGGATAGGTGTATGGAAAAAAGTTGAATGCCATCAGTTTTAATTGCTATATATTAAATAAGGAAGATTTTAGAACACATGCCAATGTATTTCTGAATATTACACACACCTGTATTCTAATTACATGATTTTGAAAAGTGCATAATTGAAATAATAAGTCCAAGGTATTCAAAACGTCCAAACTTACGAAGTTTATCGTGTTCCAATATTAACTATTCCTAGTTGAAAAATCGAGGTACTTTAATAAAAACTGGCATCCTTTCGTACTGCCACACTTCCACAATTAATCATACAGCCGAAACTTCACATTTTGTATGATATAATGTCCACAAAAATACTAACGTAAAAAGAAGTTCGATCAGTTTCCATTTAACATCTTGGGAATTTGAGTTTGTTGTCCCCAAACTCTGACAAATGTGTACATTTGTGACGTCGCGCGCACACGACCTATTTAAATCACTAAGTCATTGTCGCCGAAGTGCAAATATTGAAAGTATTACAAAATAGTGTTAGCGGCACATTGAGTCATTCTCGACCTCCCTGTTGTTCCAGATCTTGGTTTATATATAATACATATATTTACCGAATTTAAAATCAATATCTCAAAAATAGACCTTGGTATCTAGTTCTAGTTCTAGACCTCGTGTACCAAATTTGAAGTCGATGTATGAAACAATTCCGAGTAAATCGTGCACCCAAAAAAGGTACAGACGGACAGACCAATCGACCAACAAGAAGATCATTATTTTCACTGAAAAAGTGTTTCAGCAATCAATTACATATATGCTGATATTCATACTGACTACTTCTTTTCGACTTAAATTTTTGAAAATTCGTCAAAAAATAAAGAATCTTTCCGATCTGAATTTTTCTCAAAAATCGTCAAAAAAAAATCATCATTATGAGGTATTAGCGTGTAGTGTAATCGATCCCTAGAACATTTTAAGTAAAAGCATTCAAGCTGTTCCATTTGAAAGAATTGAGTTATGGCATTTTGAAAATGCAAACGTTTGAATTGTAATGAAGCAATTTTTGTCATGCAAATTGCATCCCAAATAATTATTCCGTGAGCACTAAGGAAGTTTCATATTTATATTATACTGTACATTGTGGATATAAAGTGTAAAACACCGTTTTGTTTTAATATGGTGCATAGTAAATATTTCCGTCACATTGTATTAAAATTGTAAAAATTAGGAATACGGCTAACACACCTACACGCAGGCTAGACCCCCACCAAACCACTATTGACGTGGAGCGCGCTAGCTTTCCTTTTTAAACCAGCGACAGTTGAATACAGTGATTATAACCCTACGGATTTATCCGTAGATCTACGAATTTTTTGTGACAGTTGCGATTTTCCGATAAACCATATTTATCTACGGATTTTTAAGGATATCGTCAATTATAGTAATATTAATTAATAGCAAAATATGAAAGTCAGCCTGTTCCTGGCTGCTAAGCCGACGCCATCACGGTTTACAATTTTAATAGTAACAAAATGACAGAATGCATTCTGTCTGATCATGATGAATCGTTGTGAGTTTTTATTAGTTAGTAGTTTTAAGAAGATGAGACCACATTTTGACATATCATTATTTAGCAATTCCTGTTTTTAATATTCCTGCCTAACGTAGACTAAAGAAAACCATGATAAGATCTATCGTGGAAGTGAACGTATATGATGTATTGCAAAAACTCGCATAAAATCAATGTTTTACTATTATATGTATATTAATATCGTGTTTCTGTTGCCATATATCGAGTTCAAACATCGATATTTTTTTTAAATATCGAAAGGGAACTGTACCGGTAAACGCAATCTTGAACTGGCACCGATGACAAGACAAATAAATGAATATCACCACCCTCTCCGCTTCGAAATGTACACAATATCGGTATATGAAATATTGATAATTGTTTGTTGATTCATATATCGATATATTACATATTTTTGCCATCCCTATCAATCAGGCGGATTTATTATAAGATTCTACGGATTTTTTCGAGCTTGTCTACGGATATGCAAGTCAAAAGAGTTCCCAACGCTGGTTGAATATCAGTTTCTGACCGACAGCCGAAGCCATTAGATGTGCTCAGTACAGCTCCACTCTAAGAAGTCCGTTAGTAACCGTGTGGGAGGTAAGATGGATTATATTTTCTAAGTCCAATTCCAAGGCGCACTCTAAACGTGAATAGA
This sequence comes from Stenurella melanura, assembly GCA_963583905.1. Lineage (NCBI taxonomy): Eukaryota > Metazoa > Arthropoda > Insecta > Coleoptera > Cerambycidae > Stenurella > Stenurella melanura. Next base: position 90,005,295 of record OY757314.1, on the reverse strand, counting down.
CTTCACTCTGACTATCTTGTATTATTACCATTGCAGTGAACAAGACAAGAATCGGCAGTCTTCTCCGAGGATCCGCAGTAGAAAGTCGTCACCAGTAGATACCGTTCCGAGGGTGCTAATAGAGAGGAAGTAAGTAAGTTAGATAGTGGTAAAACAACTTGGCTGGTGTTAGGTTTCGAACTTGACTGACCATACTTTATTTTCCAGCTGTGTTTTGCTAACCCTGGGGGACCTCCAGTATTGAGGGGATATTCCGGCCGAAAACTGGGCACCTTGAGGTTGAGGTGTGTTCTCCGCCTGTCATCACGACTGCCTCTGGACACCTGGAATATCATCTGATATACAGAGAGTACAAGTCTCTTGGACAGTCAATTTGAGCCCCAAAAAAGCAAAACAATTGACTGAACACAAGAATCGAACCCAGGCAGGAACCTTGTATAGTTGCGACTATTACGTAGGGATTTTGGGCCGAAAGACGGGTACCGTGAGGTTCAGTTGTGTTCTCTGCCTATCGTCACGTTTACCCTTGGACACTCAGAGTGCTTCTGTAATTCTAATCGCCCGTTGCGTAAGCAACGATAAGTTATTTCTCCGCTGTATTATATGTTTACCAATATTTAAAGCTTTAAGACACTGCGATTTAGTTGTATCCATAAATTCATTTTAGTTTTGCCTTGCATGAGTTGTGATTATTGCTTCCTCCAGCTTGGTATCCATGCCGACCGTACCGGCCAACCGTACTGCATTACCGCCTCCCCCTCGATTCATCGTTTTATTAACCGCTTCTTTCTTTTAAACCGCTCGTTATCATCTAGCACCTGTTAGCTTGGCTTGGGTCATAACTCCTGGGTGACTGTTTAGTGTAGCGTTAGGTAGTATACTAAGAGGTAGCATTGTAAATAGCAGGTGGTAAGAAATAAATGTTCTTTTTACAATCTGAATTTGTGCTTTTTACTGTAGTGTGTGTGAAGTTTAAATACCCCTAGACCCTCTGGACATACCGTTTCTTCACTGGAGCTACTCAAGCCCTACTGAACCGGCTTGGAGGGTAATTGGTACTTCCACCACAAAAGGAACTGGCGCCCGAGCTTACCGTTTACTGACCGCTAAAGCTCGAGTGCCAAGGTGTAACGGGTGAATAAAATGTTACAGAATCATAATGGAGAATACCCTGTAGAATTAGGTTTGAGAGGGCTGGACACTATTGTATGGTCTTAACTAACGTTCAAAGTGAAACAGCGGTCAAATTTATGAAAATATCTTTCAGTAAGTCCTAAGTAAGATATACCTTAGTGGAGAATTAAGGATCAAACAAAAATATTGATAGAAATATTAAGCATTCTATTTAGTACTTTGCTACTACTATGTAGAACTCCCTGTAGATATAAAGATAATTGTATACTGTTCCACCTTTCTCTCCTATAATTTCCGTCTGAGACATTTTCTTGTATTATTACCATTGCAGTGAACAAGACAAGAATCGGCAGTCTTCTCCGAGGATCCGCAGTAGAAAGTCGTCACCAGTAGATACCGTTCCGAGGGTGCTAATAGAGAGGAAGTAAGTAAGTTAGATAGTGGTAAAACAACTTGGCTGGTGTTAGGTTTCGAACTTGACTGACCATACTTTATTTTCCAGCTGTGTTTTGCTAACCCTGGGGGACCTCCAGTATTGAGGGGATATTCCGGCCGAAAACTGGGCACCTTGAGGTTGAGGTGTGTTCTCCGCCTGTCATCACGACTGCCTCTGGACACCTGGAATATCATCTGATATACAGAGAGTACAAGTCTCTTGGACAGTCAATTTGAGCCCCAAAAAAGCAAAACAATTGACTGAACACAAGAATCGAACCCAGGCAGGAACCTTGTATAGTTGCGACTATTACGTAGGGATTTTGGGCCGAAAGACGGGTACCGTGAGGTTCAGTTGTGTTCTCTGCCTATCGTCACGTTTACCCTTGGACACTCAGAGTGCTTCTGTAATTCTAATCGCCCGTTGCGTAAGCAACGATAAGTTATTTCTCCGCTGTATTATATGTTTACCAATATTTAAAGCTTTAAGACACTGCGATTTAGTTGTATCCATAAATTCATTTTAGTTTTGCCTTGCATGAGTTGTGATTATTGCTTCCTCCAGCTTGGTATCCATGCCGACCGTACCGGCCAACCGTACTGCATTACCGCCTCCCCCTCGATTCATCGTTTTATTAACCGCTTCTTTCTTTTAAACCGCTCGTTATCATCTAGCACCTGTTAGCTTGGCTTGGGTCATAACTCCTGGGTGACTGTTTAGTGTAGCGTTAGGTAGTATACTAAGAGGTAGCATTGTAAATAGCAGGTGGTAAGAAATAAATGTTCTTTTTACAATCTGAATTTGTGCTTTTTACTGTAGTGTGTGTGAAGTTTAAATACCCCTAGACCCTCTGGACATACCGTTTCTTCACTGGAGCTACTCAAGCCCTACTGAACCGGCTTGGAGGGTAATTGGTACTTCCACCACAAAAGGAACTGGCGCCCGAGCTTACCGTTTACTGACCGCTAAAGCTCGAGTGCCAAGGTGTAACGGGTGAATAAAATGTTACAGAATCATAATGGAGAATACCCTGTAGAATTAGGTTTGAGAGGGCTGGACACTATTGTATGGTCTTAACTAACGTTCAAAGTGAAACAGCGGTCAAATTTATGAAAATATCTTTCAGTAAGTCCTAAGTAAGATATACCTTAGTGGAGAATTAAGGATCAAACAAAAATATTGATAGAAATATTAAGCATTCTATTTAGTACTTTGCTACTACTATGTAGAACTCCCTGTAGATATAAAGATAATTGTATACTGTTCCACCTTTCTCTCCTATAATTTCCGTCTGAGACATTTTCTTCAAATTTGAAATAGTTGAGGCGATATGAACCGTCTACGGACTAGTGACTTCCTGACAAACCACGATGCGGAGAGCAATGATCGCGATCATGTGCGCGTAGTAGTCATTCAAAGCAGTAATAAATTCTGAATAGTGGAACAATGTTTTATTTGCACAATTTTGAGGTAGGTCAGTAGGTGGTATCCGAGAAGAGCAAGGAACATCTGCGCCGTTTTCGCAATTTATTTTCAATTGCAAAAACAGTGCAAGCATTCCTTGCCGTTCTCGGATACCAGCTACTGATAACCAGAGATAACCCCACAAAAATGATAAATCACAAACCTTGCTCTCTGCACCGGTTTGTCTCTTCCTGTATATCTACGTTTAAAATTCGTTTCCTCTTTTTGTGGTTAAGTGGAAGAACAGTTTGTATAGCAGCGGAGCTGTTGTAATAAGCTGTTGCTAAGCTGTTGTTTATATTATTGTATATTTTATTCTTTTAAGTGTGGTTTATATTTATAAATGTTGTTTTTTCTTTCCCACCACTCGATGTCGGACAGGACCCCAAGATGGTGTTCTTGGGATCCTTCTGCATCTGACCTGCCAACCAGATTTCTGACACGCCGATATGATTTTCAGTTCTGAGAGTAGCATAGGCCTCATACTGCCGAGTACAACGATTATTAGGACGACTTACTTGACCGCCTATCCTGGATACATGTGCTCGTGCACATGGGTTTAGTGGCTGATGCAAGTAACTATGGCAAGTCACTCGGCTGTCTTTAGTTTCATTACAGTAAATGTTCACACGTAAAAGTGTTAAAATTTTATATAAGTACCTCTCTTGTGATAATTATGGATTACGCGAATGCAACTTACTACTAGCCAACGTGTTCAAACGAGTTTAGTGCATAGTTTAGTATCCAGTACAGTAACAATTCTAGTGGAGGAGGTGTACTTGCTTCTTAGTATATTCAAAGCCTGTTTAGTACTTGCTTAGCTTCGCTACTATAGTCAAGCTTACTACTCATTACTGAAATGTCTGTTCACATAAGGCAAGTAGGAAGAAGATAGTGACTTACTTTAGTTACTTGCGCTAGCAACTAAACCCGTGTGCACGTGCCTTTAGACCTTATAGCAGATGATAAGCCTAGCAGATACTGAAAATTCGATTATAGATATTGTTATGTATGTTAATATGTTTCTTTATTGATTAACACATTTCTAGTTATCATAAAAACAGAGTTTTTGGTTTTAAGTAGCCTGGGTCGACACCCTAGTCATGTAGAGTCTTTGTATATGCTTAGTACCTATTGAATACATATTGAATAAGACTGTTATGTATGTCGTCCAAAATGAGTCAAAAAACAGACTACATATCTCATTTTCTAGATAAGCATGCAAAGAATAACATTGTGTCTGTAAGTTTATTTCAAATTCACATACTTTTTCATGAAAGAGATTGAACAAAAATTATAATTTTTTCATGTTTCAAGACATCTTCAGAAACACAGAAAAAATATTTAATGGTATTTTTGAAGTATGAAACTTTTAGGTTTAACTGACTGGACTATATTACATGTGAGTGTAATTAAGAATAATTTATATTTTCTTTTTAATTATTGGTTTTTAGGTACTTGCACAACTGCATAAATAATTAATGCTGTTCGCGTACATTAACTGATTGAAATTTGTTATCGAGAAAGTAAATTTCCTAAAGTTTAATTAGATCTATTTCAGTTACGAAATCGTCCATAAATATACGGCAGTAATTTTGGAATCTGAATGTAAGATAAGAGTTTCGCTGGTTAGATATCTTCAATTTTATGTCAAATAAGTGCTCGTACAGAAATTGAGTTTATGAATCTGAACGGAGACGTATCTTAAAGCCTCTGTAACCATGACATTTTCATCTTCTAGAAGTGGCTTTTTGGTAACGGGATATATTCCAAAGGATTCTTAATTATAATAAATTAAAATAAATGATTTATTGACGGAAATCGATAACAAATATGAAGATCACATAATAAAAATATGTTAGTACAACATTTCTTTTCACTCTTCTTAGTGGCCAATTTTCATGTAAATCTACACAAGTTGTAAAATTATGGCAGGCCACACTCCGCACTTTACCACGCATAGGCCAAAAAAGCCCTTTTAAAAAAAATTTTTTTTTATACAGTATTTATACATTATTTTTAAAATGATAATTAATGCAAACGATAACACCGTATGTAGTGTTAATTCAGAATGTTTAAATTTAACGATAGGTGTTCCACAGGGCCCTATTTTGGGCCCTGTGCTTTTTGTTTTGGTTGTTAGTGACATTAATTTTTTGCCATCAACCGCACATTTCACAATGTATGCTGACGACATTTCATTGATAATATCAAATACTGCTGATAATATTTTGTAACAAAATAGTAACGTTGTTTTAAACACATTAAACCATTGGTTTTCCCATAATAGCCCGTATCTCAATAGCGAAAAAACTCAAGTTATCAGATTTGACGGTAGGCGAAAGGAATGTGAAAACTTAAATATTAGAATAGACAAAAAAAATATTTTTCTAATACTGAGGACAAAATGCTAAGTTTTTAGGGGTATATTTGGAAGAATGCCAAAATTGGAAGCCTCATTGCGAAACTTTGATATCCAAAGTCTCCTCTATATAGTATACCTGTTCCGAAATATTAGGGGGGTTTTATCAAGAGAACAACTTATTAATTTATATTATGCCTAAGTTGATTTACGATTAAGATATGGTATTTGTTTTTGGGGAAACTTCACCTTGTCTTCAAATGTATTTATTGCTCAAAAACGTGTCTTGCGATGTATATTTGGTATACCGAACACTCACACGTGCAAGGATATCTTTATAGAAAATGAAATTCTTACCTTGCGTGGTTTATATATTTTCGAAGTTTGTATGTATGTTTTCAAGAATAGAAATATTTTCATTTTAAATAGTGACTACCATAAAGTCAATACAAGACAAAAAAATAAACTCCATGAACCTTGTACCATATTAAAAATCACAAGTGAGTCTCCAAGATTTATAGGCCCAAAAATATTTAACCGTCTACCGGATGACATAAAACATCAGGAAAGAGAGTATTTATTTATAAAAAAACTATAGGTGTTTTTATCAGACAAATGTTATTATTCTTTATCAGATTTTTTTTGCATTTAAAGTATACTAATACACAGCAAGTTAACTTTTTTCTTTTCTTTTACTCTTGTTTACTGTTTTGTACTGTACATTTTTCAGTGTTCTGTGTCCTCGTCTTATACAACTGCGCGTTTTATACTATATTCGACTCTTGGTATAAGCTTAAATTATGTTATATTACTTAACTAGTGTGACTTGTCTGATGTCATGTACATGATCAAAAAAAGACCAATAAATATTTGAATTTGAGTTGAATTTGAAATTGAAATTGGGTTACAGGGTCAATTTCCACATAAACAGAAAATTTGTTTTAAAAAAATGTTTTCGTAATATTATTATACTGCTTCGTTCTCCCTGCTCATATATTATTTTGTGGTAAATTTAGACATGATGACACCATTTGAAAATTCATTTAAACTTGAAGTATAATCGCATTATTGATGAGGTAAAAAAATCAGTAAAAGTGTTTACATAGAACTTCTCTCTTCGTTTGTGTATGGCGATCACTCTAAAAAATTATTAATTACCAAATGACATTGAGAGTAATAATCGGAATATAGTTATCACTATTATTACAAAGAAAATCTGATAACTTTTGGTCAAAAAAATTTACATTGTGGTCATCCGAGAGCAAAAATTCAATACTAAATAACAGGTGCCAAATATGGAAGACTTGCACAAATACCTTTACAAATGTCCACCATGGTTGAATTATTTCTTGGGACGACCACCCTGTACATTTTCCAATAAAACTATAATAGTGCACCTATTGTGTGCCAAATATTGTCATCTGCTACATTTTCAGTTCCACATTCACGTAGTGGAGCGGAAGTATAGTAGTGGTAAAAAATATATATATATATTTTTTGAAATAGGTTTAGGATGTCATGAAACGTGGAAATTAAAAATTTGAGCAAAAACAAATTTTTTCCGTCATCTGCTTTGTATTTTGCAGTGGACTAAAATTTGCAAATTTTCTATTTTTTTTTATTTTTAAAAGTTTTTGGAATAGGCTTATAATGTCATAAAATGTCGAAATTTTAAATTTGAGCAAAAAAATGTTTTCCATTTAGTGGTAAAACATTTTTCAAAAATGTTGGTGAAAAAAATTTTCCAATTTTTTTTTGAAATAGGTTTAGAATGTTATGAAATGCGAAAATTTTAAATTTGAGCAAAACAATTTTTTAAAACTATTCTAGTGGTAAAATTTGTTTCCAAAATGGTAAAACAATTTTGCAATTTCTTTTTCCGACATAGGTTTGGAATGTCATGAAACGTGGAAATTTTAAATTTGAGCAAAAAAAAATTTTTCATCTATTCTATAGTAAGTAGTGATAAAAAGATTAAAAATTAAAAAAAAAATTAAATTTGTTTGAATAGGTTTAGAATGCCATGGAAATGTGGAAATTTTAAATTTGAACAAAGAAAAAAAAATCCATCTATTTTAATGGTAAAATTTTTTCAAAAATGGTAAAAAAAAATTCTAAAATTTAAATTTTCTACATTTTTGTTTAATAGGTTTAGAACGCTATGAAACTTGAAAATAACACATTTGAACAAAGAAAAAAAATTTCATCTGTTTTAGTGTAAAAAATTTTTCAAAAATGTTGGTGATAGGTTTAACGTGTCATTAAACGTGGAACAGACGGACAGGCGGACAGACGGACAGACGGACAGACGGACAGACGGACAGACGGACAGACGGACAGACGGACAGACGGACGGACGGACGGACGGACGGACGGACGGACGGACGGACGGACGGACGGACGGACGGACGGACGGACGGACGGACGGACGGACGGACGGACGGACGGACGGACGGACAGGCGGACAGACGGACAGACGGACAGACAGACAGACAGATAGACGGACGGAATTGGAAAACCTATATTTTCGTATTCTACGTGATCTGAAACGTCAAAATCCGAAAAAATCTCGGAGGGTGATTTTTTATCAAATACAATACTTCCCTTCGGTATGCGAGGGACGTAAAATTCAAATAATTCCGTAGAAATTACAAACAGGATCAAAAAAATTACTTAATTACTGATTAAATAATTAGCTTGACACACATGTTTTCATTATTTTTAGTTATCCGGTGAGAAAAAATCAGAATTTTAGAAGTTTGCGATTTTTTTGCTCGAAAAAGAAAAAACTTTGGACAAAAATTACAAGAGGCAAAAAAAGTTTGGAATCATCCCGGGAATATTCTGAATTTTTCGAAATTGTCAAAAACGTTTTTTCCGGTATATTCAATCAAAAAAGAAAATCTGAATAAAATATCTATTTCAATCTTTGTATTTCTTTGATAAAACACTTTTGTTAATGATAGAGGGGACAAGTAGGTGTAAAATGAATTTATTTAAAAAAACCTATCGCAAATCTTTGTATTTAAAGGGACTTACCCTGAAGTTAATCACTCATTCTGTCTCTTAGAAATTGATTCATTCTTGAAACGTTTTTCGCTCTTATCATAAATGACCGAAGCAAGTATTACTAACAATGATGGAATCACATTTTCAAGGCTTTGTTGGCTTTGGTGGCTTTGGTCAAGGTTATGAATTGTACCTTTTTTTTTGCTATGTCCGTTACTGTAAAGAATTTTAGGTTCTAGCTTATTCTTTAAAATATTGACGCAAAAGCGCAAAAAAATTCAATAATTTTAACCTGAAAAAATAAATGCATATATCTTACAGTAAGGGATATGCAGTGAGTTTCATAAGTAATGAAATTTTTTTAGCATAATTTTATGCCTCCCCCTTCATCCCCCTTGGAGTTATAGCTACCCCTTTAAAATTTTTAAACATAATGAGGGTGCTTGTGATAGCTTATTTGAAATAGTTTTTAATTCTCTGTCCAGCAATATAAGGTTTTTTGAATTTTGTGTATTCTTCATCAAGAAATAAATTTAAAAATTTTAAATTGTATGTTACATGTGCATTACATGGATATTAACTGGTTACTTGGATTTCCAGAAAAATTTATTAGTTCCAGAGTTAAGAATACTTTTCCCAGATGATAATAACCCTAATTAAATTGATAGAAATATTTGGTATGAGCAGGACAGAGCTACACCACCAAGTTTTTCCCAATAGGTGGATCGGTAGACGAAGTGAAATTGAATTGCCTGCTCGTTCTCCGGATTTGACCCCGCTTGACTGTTTTTATGGGGTTACTTAAAATCGAAATTCTACTTCAACAGACCTAATCACGTCGATGATTTAAAAGATAGAATAGGGAAAGAAATTAATCAAATCATTTCGGAAGCGATATAAAATATTTTAGAAGAATTTCAGCAACGCCTCCATTATTGTCAAGAAGCACCGAACGCCCAGTTTGAAAGTTTGATTTAAACTGTCTCATGATGTTTTGTTTACTTAATTACATTAAAAATGTAACATTTTTCAACAAAAAATTTAGAGAAAATCAGAAAATCTTGCTGTATAGTGAAATGAGGTATCACGCGCACCCTCGTTCCATTAATAATTTTTAAGGGGGTAGCTGTCACTCCAATGGGGCTGAAGGGAGAGACTTAGAATTATTCAAAAGAATTAAATTTAAAAAATGTTTAAAATAAATACACAGTCCCACAAAAAAAACTTTCTGCGTTATAAAGCAGACTATGGTTTTCTTATGTATTTTTGCGCTCTAAAAATGAATCCGACGTCAGTTTTGCCCCTATACGTCAGGATTTCAAGATATCGGGGCTGCAAATGAGGTGCTCATTTCTTGAGGGAAGTGGTTCCACTTCCAATGTAATTCGCTGGAATCGATAAATGTTATTCTTCTCGACCTCCTGATCAAAGGTTCTCATGGACACAAGGTCAAAAAATGCACAGCTTTCTAGATATCGGGGGTGCAAAGAGGGTGCTAATTTCTTATGAGAAGTGGCCCCCACTGAAATTCGCTGGAATCTCTGTCGACATCCCGATGAAAAGTTCTCAATGGCACAAGTTCGGAAAAAGCACAGTTTTTCAGATATCGAGGGTGCAAGGTCGACTTTTTAACCCCCGATATCTGGAAAACTGTCCACCCCCTGATAAACACCCCCAAAACCGTGGGTTCGGCAGTTATAACACAAGATACCACTGACTATTTATTAATTTACTATTAAAGTAAGTATTTTTACACTAATATATCATTAAACACAGTGTATTACTTTGTACTTCACTTTTAGTTCACTTATTATCTGAACTAAAACTGACTTCTGCGTCACCCACTTGGTTCTTATATATCCCACAAAATGTCCTATCGAACATTCTGATCGCACAACGTGAGAGTTTCGTAATTTCTAAACTATCCTAGAATTCTCTTGATTGGAGGCGCCATCTATGAAGTACTTCTGTAGTTTAGTTTGCATGCTGTCTCTAATAATATTTCGTTTACCTCCTCCCAAGCTTCTGGATAATGTAATAAAGTCGTTTCCGTATTTCTTAAAATAGCTCGACTTTAAAGGAACTTTCATTCAAGATTATATATATTAAGTATCAGTAATATTATCTTAAATAACACCCCTTTAACCACATCGTGAGGTTTCCGTATGGCGAGCCCAGTCATTATCAAACAATTTTTCCAAGCTCTACTTATAATATCTTAAATAAGTTCAGCAAATTTATAGATGTTTCATCATTTTATTGAGTATTCATACTAGGAGCCAGAAAATGTACATTAAATATGCTACGCCAGCCCTAGAATACTATCCTTCACTTTACCGGTAGATAGTTTTGAATTAAATTTTGCAGTGAAGATCTTGAATGTCGTCAATACATCCCCTATTACATTGGCGTGGCTATACAGTGGTACAGTGTGTCTAGGTTAATGCATTACACTAGATTTTATTAGTAACCTTGACATAAAACATACATGTTTAAATGTCTTTCTGGCGTAGTTTTCCGAGAAATCCAATACTGCTAAGAAACAAACAATAAAAAGAGTTGCCTGAAACTCTAATTTTCTTGAAAAATTGAAAAGAGTCGATTTCTCTATTTACTTCATTCGATTAACAAGAAATTAAATTTGAAAGTCATTTTCGGTTTCGCCGGAGACAATGTTCTTCTTCCAAAAAGTAAAGTCAGAATTTAACAAGATGACTCAGTACATTTTGACATGTTTTATTTTTCTTTTTTTTTTTGTTGCATTGGCTAAAGTAAAGGCTGACTACATTTTGAAACACAGAAAGGGCATCGGTTCTATTTTTATTTAGTAAATGAAAATAGGAAAATGAATGAAGATATTTTAAATATAACATTACATTATTTTTTTGCTCCTATATCGCATGGAGAATTTATCAATATGTAATATTTTTTAAAATAATTTTGTGGAATGCATTTTCGTAAATGACTCGTTTATTTCAAATTTTTTGAAAAAACTTTATATCGGATTTTTTGTCCAAAAAGCCCCGTGCCTTATACTGGTTATAGAGATTGATCGACGGAATAGTTAATTTTCGATTTTTATTAGAAAACTGTTCGAAATTTGTAGAATTTATCAAAAAAATCAAGTTTTCCAGGATTTGTAGATTCGCTTTTGGTTTGCCAAATTTCTCACAAACGTCAACTAATAGACCTAATTGAGCCCTACAATTGCCATTTTTGAAAATCAAAATCGGACCTTCGGTTCGAGAGTTATTAATTTCTTTGAGAAATCATATATCATAAATCAGGCTTCATTTGTGGCCGTGTATCTTGGATCCCACCAAGTCTCATCGAAATCGATCAATATTCTGGACATTTATCGCGCTTCCTAGCCCGATTTTGGGAAAAAAAGTTTTTTGCAAAAAAAATCAATTTTATTTGTTTTTCGACATGGTCTCTGGTATACTTATTTGTAAAATTTCGCCAGCGGCACCATTTCTTTTTTGAAATATCTCGATCCGACTACCCGTTATCGAGTTATTCAATTTCTCCCGAAAAACTCGAAACGTCTATATCGGGTACTTCCGGTTTCCGAACGGAGTCGAGCTTCCGGCGCTAAGGTTTTCTAAAGACCTCCTACTAACCACCCAAGTTTCATCGAAATCCGTAAACGAATTAGGGGGTCTGGGCGTGACAGACAGACCGACTGATCGACGGACGGAATTTTCTAAATTCGCTCTCGAGTATTAATTCCCCCCACCCCCTCTGCAGGGGGGGACGGTGCAACTTTGAAAAATCAAATAGAAACTCCCATTATTTATTGAAGAAACGGAATTAACGGCTGAATTACGTAAGGTTCGTCTGGAACATTTTTTTGGATTCGCTACAGATGACGCTGTAATTGCAAAAAATTAAAGGCGTAAGTTTGAAATATGCGACTTACACCAGAAACAAAAAAACACGTTCAATATTTTAAAAAAACCTATCCAATGACACGAAAGTTGACCCCCCTATCCCCCTGTGCAGGGGGGGGCAAAGCACCTATCTAAAGGTATAGAATACGTGATGTGTCAAATGAAATAACTCCAGAGGTATTGCAGAAAGTTACCAATGAAGTTTACTTTCGGTTAGGACCTTGCCAAGAAAAAGGTGGTTATCAATTTGAACACGAAAAAAATTAAAGCAGGTTTGAGGCAACGTGACACGCGTTACGTGAGTCACTTAAAATAAGCACCACGTTTTTACAAAAAACGGCGGTTAGCATTTAATTTTTCAAAGTTGCCCCCCTCCTCCCCGGCACATAAGTATGGGGGGGACAACTTTGGTGTTATTGGATAGGTTTTTTAAAATATTGAACACATGTTTTTTTGTTTCCGGTGTAAACGGATTACCTCAAACTTACTTACGCCTTTAAGTTAATTTTTTGCGATTACAGCGCCATCCTTAGTTAATCCAAAAAAATATTCCAGACGAACTTTACGTAATTTCGGCCATACAATCCGTTTCTTCAATAAAAAATGGAGGTGCACATTTAATTTTTCAAAGTTACCCCCCCTCCACCCCTGCAGAGGGGGGTGGAAGGAGCCAATTTTGGTGTCATTAGATAGGTTTTTTTTTTAACTATTGAGCAAGTGTTTTTTTGTTTTCCGAAAAGATTAGCAGTTTGCGATAAATTTGACCGTTCTAGGACTTTTGGGACACGCTGAATGTAAGACCCAAATCTTACAAAGTGAGCTTGAAGAGGCAATGCTTTTATTGTATAAGAGAGAAATTTTGCAGTCATTCCATGCATAATTGACCGTTTCTCTTTTTGTCAGACATGGTTCATCGTAAGCTAAATTGAACCTAAACCTTACTACTGAGTGACCGTACCAGATTTTAGTTTCTCTAAGCACTTCACTCTGTTCTTCATTTTCCTTACCGGCTCATCATCAATATATGTATACCTAAACACTTGAATATTTACATAGAAAAATCAATATCAAAACTCTTTACATCAAAGAGGTGTACATTTATATAAAGGTAAGTTTGGTTTGGTCGCCTTATTTTATTGAGCGGATTATCTAGATTTATTAGGAACTTTCAGGAACACTCTGTACATATAATTTACTACTAACGTAAACCTTTGTATCAGAAGGACGTAAGACGAAATATTGTTGATGTTTTATTATAAATAAAATCGAAAATACTAAGTATCCCTAATAATTGTTTACTATGGTGATTTTGTATATTCATTCGTTAGTTTTACTTAAATCCACCTCGATTTTTATTTTGAAATCTAAGGCGGACAACATTCACCGGTAAAATTTAATTATTAAAGAGTAAATAAAAATTCATCAAAATATAGTGCCATATCGTGTTCCTTTCAACACAGAAAACCGTTCAATAAAAGTGATCGGAGAAAGTTTCATAGAAAAAGTTTTGGCTAATGTTGATTTTTGATAATATCGCATGAAGGATACGGCAACACACATATTCTCGGGTCGTTAAAAAACTTTCCTCGGAACCGTTACCGAACTTCGTAACTATAAAGTCACGCTGTTTCCTCTAACTTGTATTAATTTTTTACTTGACCTTATAGCAACGCGTTCATCTTTTCTCTACTTTTCTGTGAGTTCTAACCCATAGACTTACTTGAAAAATATTTAAATCTAATTGTTGATAAGTCATCGATTTACAGTAAAATTAATTCCTTATAATAATTATTTAATTCAAATATTAAACTATTTTTTAAGATTAAAAATAAATGATAAAAATATTAAAGCTAATATTATGCAGATTTCGAATATTCTTATTTGTTAAATAGAAATATAAATAACTCGGCGCAAGTATGCAGTGTACTGCTGATGTACCAAATTACATCGAAGTAAAAAAAGAACAAGAATCCTCTGCAGATATTTTTGGTCATTTCTCACATATTTTAACATCGTACCTTATACGTTGTGAACAGCATCTCGTTTTATTAAGAGTTAACAAAATTCACAGAATATCGGCACATCGTTTTTTAACCCGTGCATTATTCCAATTGATCTCCGTCGCTACAGTATCGTACAACATCATGCCAAATATCGCAGTTGCCCCTGTTAGGCATACGGTTTCACCATCTTTTTCATGAGTTTCTTGGCAACATCAACTCAACATTTCGTCGACGTCCTCATCGTCATTTATCACCTCTCCTTCCTCTGGTTGATGTGACCAGATAAGGATAAGATGGGGGAGAATACAAAGTTGACATTTTGGAAGTGGTATTTCTGGATACTCAAGCTGTTGGCAAATTCTGCTCTCTAAGAAATGCGTAACACTAGTGTTCTGGCCAAAAGGTACCAATCAGCATTATTATATGAGCCTTCCTAATAATCCATCTCTCTGAGGCATAAAGAAAGATGGAGAAAACTAAGGCGTTCGCTAGTCTGATCTTTGTAAGTTTTGTAATATTTCTGTCACACCCAATTTTACTTCCACATCCACGTAGTGGATTGGAAGTATAGTAATCCTAGAAAAAATCAAAATTTTTTTTTTCTTGAAATAGGTTTTGAATGTCATGAAACGTCGAGATTTTAAATTTGAGCGAAAAAATTTTTTTCTGTCTGTCGGTCTGTAACTTTTTTAACGGTTTAAGATATTGACTTGAAATTTTGTAAACATATGCTATAACGAGATCTGGAACTGGATAGTTTTTTGAACATATCAGGTGAAGGGTTGGGGGGTAAATAGAGGGAAATAATAAATCAAGCTGGTAAGAGTAAAAAAACTTGAAATTCGGTGTAATATTCATATATTGCTACTGGGGCTGCATCTACCGTCTGGTTTATCTATCCTAAACTTATGGTAATACACACGTTTCTAAACAGATTTTATAAAACTCACAAGACTGAAATATACTTAATTTATTTATAGACGGTTTCTGTTACCCCTTTTCAAAATCATCAAAATGACAGGCAATCTATCTACATCATGGAGATGTAAGTCACATATTTTCTGTTGAAAATTAAATCCGGATCATATCGAAATGTTAACAGGTGAACGAACCATTGGAACTTGAATTTTTCATTACTTAAATATTAACATAATTAATAATTTTTTAACATCAGAGAACTAGTATTAGTTTCATTGGTATTTTTTATATTTCTAATAAGACTATTGTAAATTTACATGTAAATGTTCGGTGTTGTCCGAATAGCTTTGCAGTCACAGCCACATATTACAAGTATAGATAGATATGTAAATATTCTACTTCCCCACAGCGCATTGATTAATCTTAGGGTATGCTAGTTTGTATCTTACCAATAGCCCAAATACAGTTACTAAATCCAGAGGCTATCTACCGAAATAAGTCTTCACAAGTTGCCGATATAAAAAAAAAATTACAACCCCTTTAGAGACCCGGTCACAATAAATTACTAATTGAACCTTCACTGTCGTTCGGATACTTGAACCTGATTATACGAGACGTAGGAGATATAGTGCTGCCATAAAAAGCATGCCGATAAAGCAGTTAAAGCCGACAAAGCGACCGATAAAGGTCACTGCCACTCATTTCCTTCTTCGTGACATTATATGTATTTCGTTTACTATACCTAATATCAATTTTAAGATAGGGTAACAATTTATCCGATTTTATTGTTTGCTCATTTTTACAACGACCTCAAAATGGATATTAGATTATAAGGTTCAATAAACAGAACGACAGCGACACAACGGTGAAATTCTCTTTCATAATTTTTAATGACCGTTTTTTTAAAGACGGTTCAAATTTTTTCTATAAATTCTTGCCATCCTTTTTAGTTGCCAATAGTGAATCTTTCACGTCTTTAAAATCTTACCTTCGCCATAGGTCTTTTCTCAATACTCTCTAAGAGAAAGGATTTCTTCTAACCTACACCTTCGCCATAACTTCAAATATTGTATGATTGTATTAAATTGCAGAGAAAGCTGCAAAACTACATTTATAAACAAACAAATCTTGACGGCGTCATGTATTAATAATAATAATAATACCTAATGGACATTGCAATTTCCAACTCGCACAACCTTCAGACTACTTGGAATGTAAAGCTAACCAAGTATAGACCTCTCGCCGATGAAATTAAGAACATGTGGAAGCAGAAACCGGTTTATATAATTCCGATAGTCATATCGGCAATGGCCGTTATCCGGCGGAAACTGCATGAAAGCTTCGTACAGCTACAGCTGCATCCACTAACTTACATCCAACTCTAAAAGTCAATTGTCCTCAATACCATAGCAAGAGTTGGGTCCTGCTTCAACCTTTTCTAATAGAATTGATAGTTACTTGTTTGTAAAAATCGTACCTATCTCTTTCCGTCGAAAGACGTGCGAAACAAATAACAATAATAACATTTATTGTCCAAGTGATCATACAACAAATGATATGGGACAAGTCAAGAGAAAAATATTGGCATTAAAACATTTAAGGTATAAAGAGTCAACACTATAAAATATAATTAACGAAATACGAAATACAAAATTCAAAATACAACATACAAAACACAAAATAAAAATACATAAAGTACAAAACGGAAAATATATATATACAAGGTGTAAAATAATGAAATAGAAATAATAAGTACTAGTGAGTATTTAAAATTCATGATGTCAGTAGTCAGACACGGAATAAAGACAATTTTCTACTAAAACATTTTTTACATCATTTTTAAACCTTTCAATTGAAGTAGTTTCTTAAATGCAGTCTGGCAACTTTTTGAACAGTTTTATTCCCATGTATGGGACTCTTTACATATATTGATAAAATATTAATGGGAATTTGTAAACTTTTTTATTGCGAGTAAAGTAATCATGGTAAAAATTATTCATTCCGAAGTCTTCTAGGTGAAGCTTTACAAACAATACTATTTCTAATATATACACACATACAACAGGTAATATTTTCAGTTGTTTAAATACATTTTTACATGAAGAATATTTGTTTGTACCAGATATGTATCGAACTGCCCGTTTTTGCATTTTAAGAACTATATCCATATAAAGTGAAGAACTTCAAAAAATTATACCGTAAGTTAATCTAGAATAAACGACATAATACAAACCGCTGCCAGATTTTTACAAAGAAGATCTATATGGTACTCCCAGCCTAACGCGCTATCTATATTCACTCCTAAAAATGTTGTTGTTTGTACTTGTTCTAAGGACATATTATCTATTTTTAACAAACTGCTTTCATTATATTGCATTATTTTAGGTGTAGAATGTATAAATACTGTTTTGTCCTTGATTACTAATAATTTATTGTTGTAAATCCACGCTGTAAGCTTATTTAACGTAGTTTGTGCTGTCTCCCATAGGTTTACAATATCAGTATTCACCCTTAAATAAGATGTATCATCGGCGAATAGTCACATTATTACTACTTACAATTTCTGACAGATCATTTATAAATAATACAAATAAGAGTGGCCTTGGGGCTGATCCTTGAGGTACTCCAGGAGACATATTCGTTATATTAGAGAGGTGACCATTTATTGCAACTTGTTGCTTTCGATCAGGCGTCTTGTCCAACCAGTCACCACATTTGCCTCTGAAATCATATTTATTTAACTTATTAATCAATACCAACAACACCGAATGCTTTGCTGAAATCCATAAATATTCCAAAACATTTTTTATTATTATTTAAATTTTCATATAATTTATCAGCAAAATTAAGGATGGCTGATTGAGTCGATCTGCCTTCACGAAAGCCATGTTGTATATCCCACAGAATGTTATATTTATATTACTAATGTTTAATTAAGCCAAAAATGATATAGATGCTTTTGTGAGTCTGTCTGAGTATCATTTGTATAATATGCGAAACAAGAATATTTTAACCTTACATAAGATATCGACTTTCAAAGAATCAGCTCAATATAACTATTTTATTTTCTAACATCCCAAGTATGAGCGTAGGTAAATTCAAAATTTCCATTAAAAAATTCTGGTGCAAAAATAATACTACACAATAATTGATGAATTCTTAACCGACGTTAATACTTAAACTACCATATAATTGTATTTAATTATTTGTTTGCCATTTTACACAATGTATGTTTTTACTATTTTCCAATACTGATTCATTGTTTGTTGTAACTTAGCTTTTGTCAGTTGATTATTGTCTATTTTGTACATACATTTGTATTATTTGTATTATTATGTCAATTTTCTCTCTGATCTTGACTTGCCATATATACAATATCTGTATCATTACCAATGGTGAATAAAATTATTATTATTAATATTATTATTGTCATTATTATTAAAGAAATTCTTATTTCTTTTCAGTTTTTGTTCACCTTAAACTAAGCCTAGCTCGATCAAAAATATATGGGACCACCGCCAAAAGGTACAATGTGTTTATTTCTAAATCATATCGAATGCGCTTTTAACATTACTCTCTATTTCTTACCTATTTACTAATAAATCGTCCCGTTTAACGATAAAAAAGAATTTTTATTATTAACAAAAATACGAGACTGATTCTTAAGTGCATTTTAGACGACCCAGAAAAGTCATAGGAGTGAGCTAATCAAGATTGGTGGGCAAGGGGGATAAAGCGCCAAATGAAGAGATATCTTCCTAATAATCAAATTTTAGCTAATATTTATTGTTCATAAATCCTGCAGTATTTATTTATGTACAACTTATACTTATTTTCAGTCAAATAACATCACCCAATTTGCAAGAAACAGCTTATTTTTAATCATACTTTTAATGATTAACAATAAGCTGTTCTTTGCAAATTGGGTGATGTTGTTTAACTGATAATAAGTGTAAGTTTTGCATAAATTAATACGTTGAAAAATAGTTTTAACTAAAATTTGATTATTAGAGAGATATCTCTTCATTTGGCAATTTATCCTCCTTCTCCACCAATCTTAGGTATAGATCACTCTTAACGTTACTACCAAACAATGACGAAAATCAATCGCTTCGGATCCTCATTATGAGACTTTGACGGCCTGTACATTGTCAAACTTAAAACGTTGTATTTGTTATAACCATTAGTTTAGAGAATTTTATGATCTATCGAAAAAGTGCATACAGTACATTACTCTATTTCACTTAGATTTCAAGATATTGACGAAAGAGATAAAAAGCACCCAATTTTTAACCTATATTTGTTGTTATTATTATTAATAGCATTTTATAACAGAAAAAGGGGTGATGCGTACCTCACAGTTTTAGCAGACTTCTGATGACTAATGTCAGACAAAAATATCTAATATTCTTGGCCTACAATACTAATTGATAGTTCACCGTATGTCGACGAAAGAAACAGATATCCTATTTTCTATTAGCTCTCTTTGTGTGTATTAATAATTGAAGTGTTTCTATTTTAAATATCTAGGGCACAAAAAAAAATGTGACAGTGAGAAAATTTCCATGTCATTCACTTAATATAACTTCGAACTTATTCAATTAGGTGGTTTGAGTTTAATTTTTAATAAGTTACCGAAAGTTGAGAAGTTAACTTCTAGCTAACAGTTATTGCATTCATAAATTTTATGGAAGAAAAAATTAGTATTTAAGTAATTCATATTATCCTTTTTTATTCTTAAATGAAAATAAAGTATTAATATTTTTTTTTACAAATTGTATTTTTAGAAAAATAATGTCTTATAATCAAAATACACGCCAAATATACCAACAAACCCTCATCTGATAAATAACTTCTTCACATTATTGACTGGATATTTACAAATACTAATCGAATTTCACACAAGTTTTTCCTTAATTTAACGAATATTGAAAAATTTTTATGATATTTCTAGAACTAATCTATTTAAACATTTTAGTGGTTAAGTGACAAAGACTCTAGATAAGACTTTTTCGTGCTGTTTTGAGATTTCTTTGGACCGATATCGACGTGATTGTTAAATTTAGCTAATTTTAACCTAACCTAACCTAGTTATATGCCTATAACGACCAGAAGTATGGCATGCGAGAAACAAATACAGGACTTTAAAAGTGAATTATTTTTACACATAGCTTTTCTTTTAGTTCTCGTAGATATCTATTTGTTCTGATGTTTGCAAAATCCTATAAGGAATATGTTTAAATACAGGACTTATACGTACAAATGCAAAAAATGATGTTGGACCAAGAAAAGAAACGACTGGAAGAGAAAGAGGAACGGGAAAGAAAACGGCAAGAAGAATTAAGAAAAATTCTTGAGGATCAAGAACGACGACGGCAAAAGGAAAATGGCGAATTAAGGAAAGCTATAGAGACGCAACAGAATGCTTTCATTTCTGCCACTGAGTAACTCAAAAATAGGATCGATATAAACGAAGTCAAAGGAGAAGTAACTGAGGTTAAAGAGAGAGTAAACAAGTTTGAAGAAGAAATAAATGAAGCAATACACCTGCTTAAACGACAGTTGAAGGATACTGGAAGACAGCAAATGGTATCATCAGGCCAGCGATTAAAATCTCCCTCCTTTGATGGTCAAAGTTCCTAGACAACATACAAGAGACAGTTTGTGGCAGCAACATGTGCAACCGTTGGAGTGGCGAAGAGCTGGCTATGACGTTAATCGTGGCAATAAGGGGCCAAGCATTTGAAATGCTCCGGACAATCCCAATAGAACAACAGCAGGAGTTTAAGAAGCTGCCCTAGCTGAACAACACCTTGCCCGAGTGTACCAGGCCCAGCTGAAATCACGTGTTCAAGAGCCTGGGGAAAGCTTACGAGAGTTCGAAGCTGCCATGTGGAGACTGGCTCACCTGGCTTATCCGAATGTACCGAAAGAATTCCAAGACCAATTGGCGGTAGGCGCTTTTCTGGATGGTATACAGGACAACGAGATTAGGCGAGTCCTCAGGTTATCTCATTACCACATCAGCAGCGAGGCGTTGGTGCGTGCACTCGAGGTGGAAGCTGTATTTTAGGATACCCTGAGTCCAAGAATGCGAGCTGTGATTATCGAAGAATTGCAACTAGAAAAGAAGAACCAGAACCCTATGTTGACCAAGACGGAGAAAACGTTTTCTCAAATAATGGCTAAATTAGACATTTTCGGAAAGCAGGAAACAGGAAAGCCAAGCAGGAGTGAGTATTAAATGTTACAACTGCGGCAAGGTAGGACATATTAAAGAAGAGTAAATTCTGCAAGTATGGAAGAGACTCAGAATAAACCAAGTAGTTGAAAGCCAAGTGGGAGACGTATGAAGTGTTATCACTGCGGAGAAGTAGGACATATCCATCTAGAATGTCCACAAAGGATATTGGAGAGAGTGACCGGAGATGTTGTGAAGCCGAGGGGAAAACTAGAGCAAGCCGATACCAGGGAGGCTGTGTCAGATAGGGAACGTAGTGCCCCTACAAAAGTAAAGATTTCCCAGCTTCGAAGCGTTCCGAGAAGTTCACCACTACAAGGATATAAGAATATAGCGGAATTCCAGAAAGATCGTGATATTTTATCCGGAAGAAGGTGCAAGGAAGATTGCTAGTGCTGCCACATGGAGAATGAACTGCAGGTCATGGGAGCAGTCCATTTTTTTCCATTTCCATTTTAATTGTTTTTATTTTCTTTATCTATGTATAATTCATTCCTTAAGCTATCTTTGTGTACAATATAGATCATTTACATATTTAATACATTATGTAAGCAACTATATAATGGGTCATTGTTAGACCAGGAGATGACACTGTTAAGGTGGAAGGATCCAGATGACAGAACAAATGAAGCATAAAGCAAGGGGTCCGGGATGCGGATTGTGAATTTGGATGGACAGACGGGGTGCATTGATGGTTCTGGGTTGCCTGACTCGGACGATCAGGCTTAAGTAGGGGGCAGTGTGGTACGCCGGCGCCCCCTAGGGACTGAAGCTGGTAGCTCATGATGAATAGAAGCCGATCATTAAGTAGAAATGGTTAAGCAACCAGTAATACACTCTATCTCTTCTGGAAGCCTGTAGATGCGTCTAGAGTTACACATTGTTCTAGATGTATATTCTCGAAAAGGTTAGAGTCTATGCTAGATTCTTCTGAATGTTATTCTGTTGAATACATAAGATGCAATTCATGGCGGAAAAAGAAGGTGACAACTGAGAGGTTAGAAATTCGAGGTGATAGAAATACAAAATAGTAAACATTGTAAAGGTTATTTTAGACAATTAAAGTGAATTTTAGTAGATAATAAGAATCTTGTGTAGTTTGCAGTATTTTATTAAATAAAGTGTTAGTATTTATCCATTGTTGAAATTATTTGGAATCCACGGATCCAGAAGAGGTGGTCTCAGGGGTGAAATTACGCACCATTATGAACATTTTTTCGTGTTATAATTTTTCAAGGAAATGTGGTAGAAAACATGTATAAATATGGAAAACAATTAAAACATTTTTAGGCAAATGAAAGTTTTGAAATAAGCTATAACCATTCTGAAATACACTTCTATAAATATACTTAACTTTTAGGAGTTTTCAAAAGTCAATTTGCAAGTTATGAAAATATGGATTCAGATGCAATAAAAAATGTTCGCAAAAATTAGTATAGGTAACATGACATGCAGGTCTCCCCAAGATTCCAGGACTCGCCTGAGGCAAAACACCTCTTTCCTTGTAACTTATATTACTATTTCAGAACTTAATCATTGTACTGTAAAACAGCAATGCCAAAGTTCAGTTATTTCATTGAAATTTGCAGTATTCGAATCACACAAAGTACGCCACTGGAACTGAAAGTTTTAGTTGATAAAGTCCAAACGTCGTCCAACTTGAATTGCCTTTAGCTAATTGCATTGCCTCCTGATATTTCCACCTACAATGAAAGTGACCGGCAAACGAACTCATGCTTTACCTGACTGGAATAATCCAAAAGCCCTTCTATCAACTCCAATGAAAGCTTCAAATAGAGACTTTCCTGTTCAATGCATTCGATGGGAGTTTTTGTTGACATATTCGTTACGTAACACATTTTAATATGTTAATTACTACTTTCTCTCAATAGATATATACAGGATGACAGTGGAATAGAAGTTCTGATTTTAATAGCTTATTCAACCAACAAAAATAGCAACAAAGATTCATATAAATACTGATTCGGATATACTTCTCCCGAGGATCACACCTAAGTAGTAGGTTTTACTCATTATGAATTTTACTGATACAGGCTGGGGTCATGTTTGGCATATGATCTCAACGTATTTCTGTGTGTACAGAAATCGTATTATATACTATTGTTGTTCAGAAAATCGTTTTGATAAGCCGCCAGGTGTTAATTGAGAGCACTTTGAACTAGTTAGAAAAAAGGGGTGCCTGTGATCATGCTTGCCTCTTTGTCAAGCGGATAAATACATGACAAAAACAGGGATATACTAGAGGCAGACGTCCACAGTAATGTCTTATCAGTAAAGGTAATAAAATATAAAATAAAACGACGATGCTAAATTATTTCATCACCTTGTAACTTTGATTTTGTTCATTATGATTTACTTTAAATAGAAGAATATTTGAGGCAGGCGCATATTCGCCTAGTTTAGCTTTAATTTGGCTGTTATATGGCTTCAGGACCATTCATGATTCCAAGCTTACCGACAGACAATATCTTTTATAATTACATTACTTTTTGTATGTTGTAACTAATACATTCATTAATAATAAGAATAATAATAATTTAAAGAACCTACGTTGGCTATACAATAGTACAGGTGTGACAAGTCATATGTGGAAATACAGATGATGAATACTATTACTGACAATAATACAATTAATAAAATACAAAATTACAATTTGTGGAATAAAATTTCTCGTATAAAATAAAGGGAGAACATATACAGGGTGTAATTAGTTTCATGTCATTAAAAAAAACTGATGGTAGAGAATGACAAGACAAACAAAAAAACCTTATATAACATGGAGTCTAAAGCTCATAGTTTTGGAGAAAAAAAATTAACAAAAATTTCGCAAATTTTCAATAAAATTTTTTGAGAACTGCTGGAATATTGAGGTAGGTTTAGATCTAGATCTGATCTGAAGAAAACAATACTCTAACTCTCCCTTGTGCAATATTTTAGTTACTGCCGGTGTTTCGTTATGTACTCACGTCCAACCCGCCGTTTGTTGTTTTTGTTTTTTTTTGAATTTCGCGTCATTGTGTATTTATAGTTAAAATTTATTTTATTGACTTACCGTTCAAGTTATCAAATTCTTGATTACGTACAGACATAACTTGTTCGTTCTTTTTGTATTCCTTTTTTGGCTTTTGTACCAAGCTTTCATTTTATTTTTCTTTACTGACAACGTTAGTTGATAGTTTAGTGTTTAGTGTGGAACGAAGTGCGTATTTACTTAATTCGACGTACCGAACTGTGTATTGATACAGATGCAGAGATTTTGAATCATTTAGGTAGGTAATAAGCTTTTAACCCAGGACACTCATTTATGTTAGAAATGTTAATAAACCACATTTAAATTTTCTAAATTATAAACAAACCAATATTTTGTTCCAAATTAAAAAATCGGTAAAGGTATTTACACAGAACTTCCCTCGTTATTTGTGCATGGCGGTCACTCTAAAAAATTAATAATTACGAAATGACATTGAGAATAATAATCGGAATAGAGTTATTGCTATTATTACAAAGAAAACTTGATAAGTTTTGGTCAAAAAAATATACAGATTGCTCATCCAACAGCAAAAGTTCAATACTAAATAGCAGGTGCCACATATGGCAGGCTTGCGCAAATACCTTTACAAATGTCCACCATGACTGAATTATTTCTTGGGATGACCACCCTACCCTGCACATTTTACAATAAAAGTATAATAGGTGCATATGCCAGATATTATTGCCATCTGTCACATTTTCAATCCAACATTCACGTAATGGAGTGGAAGTATAGTGGTGGTTAAAAAATTTCATTTTTTTTTTAATTTTTCAAAAGATGTTGGTAAAATAATTTTCAAATTTTTTTCTTCTGAAATAGGTTTAAAATGTCAAACGTAGAAATTTTAAATTTGAGCAAAGAGGAAAGTTTCCTTATATTCTATAGTAATGCTAAAAAAAGTTTAAAAATTAAAAATTATATATTTTTTAAAATAGGTTTAGAATGCTATGAAACGTGAAAATTTTAAATTTGAGCAAATAAAAAAAAATTCGATCTACTTTAGTGGTAAAAACTTTTTGAAAAATGTTGGTGGAAAAAATTTTCAAAATTTTTTTTCTGAAATACCTAGGTTTAGAATGTCATTTAAATTTGAGCATTCTAGTGTTAAATTTTTTTCCAAACTGGTAACGAAATGATGCAATTTTTTTTTCCGAAATTGGTTTGGAATATCATGAAACGTGGAAATTTTAAATTTGAGCAAAAACATTTTTTCGTCTGTTCTATAGTAGTGATACATAAATGGATTAAAAATGTTTTCAAATTTTTTAAAAAATTCTTCAAAAACATTTTTAAATTTGTTTGAATAATTTTAGAATGTCATGGAAACGTGGATAGTTAAAATCTGAACAAAAAAAAAATAAATCTATCTTAGTGGTAAAATTTTTTAAAAATAGTAAGAAAAATTTCTAATTTATCTTTTAAATAGATTTAGAACGCTATGCAACATGGAAATTTGAAATTTGAAGAAACAAAAAAAATTCCATCTATTTTAGTAAATAAATTTTCAAAAATGGTAAAAAAAAATTTCAATTTTTTTTTTTTTGCATCGGGCTTAGAATGCCATGAAACGTGGAAATTTTAAATTTGAAGAAAGAAAAAAAAAATTATTTCATTTTAGTAGTAAAAATTTCTTCAAAAATATTGGTGAATAAATTTTTTTTTCCTGAAATAGGTTAAGCGTGTCATGAAACGTAGAAATTTTAAATTTGAGCAAAAAAAAATTTTTTCATCTTGGTAAAAATTTTTTCAAAAATGTTTGAAAAAAATTTTCAAAAATTTTTTTTTTCTGAAATAGGTTTAGCGCGTCATGAAACGTGGAAATTTTAAATTTGAGCAAAAACAAATTTTTTTCACTATTTATTCCGTTTAGACGGTCCACCCTGTATATTTTTCAGTGAAAATTCTACCAGTTCTTCGCTGACAGTAGCGTCAACTACCTACCGAATTTGACTGCTCTCCGTCAAGTAGTTTTTTAGTAAATGCACCAACAGACAGACAGACAGACAGACAGACCGACAGACAGACAGACAGACAGACAGACTGACGGAATTGAAAAACCTATATTTTCGGAATCTACGTGTTCTGAAACGTCAGAATCCGAAAAAATCTCGGAGGGTGATTTTTTCTCGAATACAATACTTCCCTTCGGTATGCGAGGGAAGTAAAAACACACATGTAAAGAAATGCTCTGTTTAAACCTCGATGGCCATTATTTGCTTGCAATTGTGCACGAAGAGAGAACGAATTATTTACCTCTTTATACTTGCCTCAGTTCAGTTGAGGCGGTCCATCAAAGGCGGTCGATGATCCTTTGACACCGCGTGTGCCGGCGAGCACTTTTTTATGACAATTTAAAATTTGTATAATTGGGAAGTACAAGTCCATCGACCAAGAAAAGCAGTGATTCTGAATAGTTGTCTACCATAATATTAAATATGTTAACCTAGATTAGTTTTTTTCAAAGTGCTAGGGGCACTTTGAGGGAAAAGCCATAAAGGTTTTTTGTTTGTCTAGTCAGCCCCCATTACCAGTTTTTTTTAATGACATGAAACTGATTACACCCTGTGTAAACAGTACACATATCAATATTTAAAAGTGGACTAATAATAAAAATAAACAATACACACATACATGTAAAATGTCAGAATTTAAAATATAAGTAGAGTATTAAATATAATATATAAGTGTAATAAATTTTTTACAATAAAGATGTATTCTTCTCTACCATTTTCAAAGACCTCTTGTATATTGTAGAACAATTTGTTTACTAGGTACTTTTTAATTTGTTTTCGAATGTAGAGACAGTTTGTTGATTTTTTATGTTAAAGGGTAGTGAATTAAAAATGTTGGCGTAGCAGACGTACGGACTTTTTTTTTAAAGTAAGAGATTGTAAGTACACATCGATATTTGATCGGCTATGCGAGTATTATGTGCATGTTTATTAGAATTTAGCGTGAATTTATTTTTATTTTGGTAAACGAATAGTGCAGCTTCGAGTATGAAATTTGAGGTTAACGTGAAAATATTGTTCTCAATACACATTAGTCTACATGAGTCCAGTGGCATTAGTGAGAACATAAGATTTCTTTTATTATATGAAGTCTCTCAGATTCTGTGCCAACACCCCAAAGAATAACTGAATATGTGAGATGAGAGTATACGAGACCGTAGTATACATTTTATAATTATGCCTTAGATAATACTAGCTTAAGATTTCTTATTGGGTGATTCATCCAGGTGAGTTTTTCATCTAATAGTAAACTTTAAAATATAATACTTTCTGATCGTGGAACTGTACTTTGATTTTTTCCTAGATTTAGAGTAGGTGGTTCGGGTGTTTTGTAAAATTGTATATAAGTTATTCTACGTATGTCTAGAACTAATAGGCTGTAAGTAAATCCAATTGTAACATCATCTGCGTATAAAACTAATTTAATGTTCTTAATAAGAATTAATTCTAAATCATTGATAAATATGAGAAATAATAAGGGAGATAGAACCGTACCTTTTGGTAAATCGATATTAACGTCTTTCATATGGGAGAAATTGTTGTCTATTATAACAATAATTTTCCCATCGGTGAAGAAGGATTCTATCTTCTTATTAATATTGTCACGATTTGCTAGGGTTTCTTGTTTTTTTTCAAAAGGAAACCGTTGTTTACCGAATCAATTGTGGTATTCGTAAAATATTAAATATTGACACTATCGGTTAAAATTTCTGTGACATGTTTTATATCGTTGGAATGAGAAAAAAATAACGGAATTAATGGCGTCATGGCCTACTTTGAGATATGTATTTTTCATTTTTGCACAATAGCGTATGTCAAAGCCAACTGCATTTTTCGATTTTTTTGTTACACGTTATTATTCTTATTGTCTTTGCCGTCAACTTTCATTCCATTAACTTTTTTCGTATCTCCTCAAATAAGGAAGCTATAACCGTTTGTGGTTTTCCTATTTTTCAGGTTTTTGTAATATATCTCATAAAGTAGGCTATGGATTTCAAATTTCTTTTTACTGAAATATAGCTCACAAAAAATGGGATAAGTGTTTCTAAAACTTTATTCTTCTACAATAGATATTAAGCGAGATATTTGGTGTGGCACTCGTAAAATAGGCAGTCTGTATACATGGAAGAAATATAAATGGTTGAGTTCATCTAATAAAAATGATATAGAAAGCAAGAAGAAGAAAGACTAGAATGAGATTCCATAAAGAACAAACGATTACTGTGAAGTGATGAGCTGTGTGCAAAGTATGCAGTCCTTGCCAACATTATCGGAAATTATCAATATGACAATCGATGTAGAACATAGACAATAAGATCGGAGACTTTTCACCAATTGTGTAAAGTATAGTGTGAAAGAAATATCATGAGACGCATAAAGATTTGGAATGCTGACACTTTATTTTACTTCATTTGTCTTTACTCCTCTGAATCATGAATGTCTTAAGTTTTTGATGCTTTCAAGATACGTTCTTGGAGATGCTAATTATGAATTCCTTGGATAACTTGCCGTATCAACATCTCGATTCCCATAAAACAATTTTCCTGCATCATATCTTGCAACCTGTTATCTTTGACAACAACAACCAAAGTCAAGAAATTATTACAAAAGGAAACCCAGTAGAATAATGTACGATTCAGAAAATGTCTACTAAGAGATGATGAATAAAAGGAAAGAAACTGACATGCTCATATAACGACAATGTGGCAAAAAGTTGAATAAATTCAATTTCAAGAGGTTTATTTAAATTGCCGTGTCTCTTTACCAAACTTACAATGTATCCTTAATTAGAGTGTTCTTTTTAAACAATTTTTCATTAAGAATGAAAATTAAAAGAATGTGAACTGAGAAATTAAGGTTTGGCTACAATGTTGTCTTAAAAGGTATGCCCAAGAGCGCCAGTTGTAGCATGTGTGCCATATGTTTCAAATTCTAACTTATTCTTAGTTTTTGTAGTTACTGACTAATAATACGATAAGGGTTTACTATTACTTAGAACTAGATTCACGTTTTGGTCATCATTTAAATAAATATTATGATAATAGCAAATAATTAGTCATCCTGAATTGTAGCCTAATAGAACTAATATGAGGCAAATATTTTATAAAAGTATGAAAATATGTACTTAATTTACTGTCGGATGTTTGTGTTTGCACATGCAGACCTAAATATCACGTAGAGTAATTAAACCTGCAAATGCTAGATTAATATAATTACAAATAATGTTCCACAAAAAGCACATTTCTATATATAGTCGGAGGGCATACATTCATGATGAATCTATGGGACCAATTTTAACACATTCCTTATGCCTTCCATAATCATGCCTTACCAGGTGTTTGGCTTGATCTTGTGGCAGACGGCCCTATAGGACGTCATACATTCAAGATAGTGACCACCCCAGACATCATCGGAAGTTATTGATTAAAACTTTTGATAGGGCCACCCTATCAATATTTTGCACTGAACATTTTTTGTTCTAAATAAAATTTTAAACAAAAAAGGTTGTAATAGTTTTTGTTGTTTAACGTACCGGTTATCAGTTATAGCCAGTTGAAATGTGTACTATCCAATTTTTAATGTTGAAAAATAACGACCATTTAAGAAATTAATATTTATTTCAATATTTTTATTAAATTAATTGTAATGTTGTGTTGCACGTAAAATGTTTAAAAATGAATTATTATTTGTTTGCTTATAATTGTATTGAAACATTCTTTATAGGATTTTGCAAACAGCAGAAAAGATAACTATCTATTAAAGAAAAACTTTGTGTAGAAATATTAATGAAATCTTTGCATTCTTTCGATAACCTGAATTCTGGTTATGCTAGCAAATTAAAATCCTAAAATGAATTTGTCTAATTTCTCATTTGACAATTCTCATTCTAACACTAGCATCCACACAGTCCCCTACGGCCATGCAGATTAAACTAGTATCCACATAACCCCCTACGATTATGAAGATTCAGTTAAAAATGAGAACAAAGACCTAAAATGAATTTATTTATCTACTTTGTCTTAAAAAAAATTTCATTCCAATGGATTACATTTTCATGAAATCTATCATTCTGTTTCCTGGAAATGCTTAGCCTTTGAAACGTTTTTCGCCCTTATTCTGGAGCTCATCAGAAAGACATAAAGCCATTCATAACGATGTTTCATGCAAAACCAAGACAATTTCTTTGAATAAGTGTGAAATGATTATATTTGACATTGACTGATAAAAACAACCTCACCTATCTATTAGCTAACTAGTATTGGAGCCTATATACTCTATGCATGTTTAAAAATGAATTATTATTTGTTTGCTTATAATTGTATTGAAACATTCTTTATAGGATTTTGCAAACAGCAGAAAAGATAACTATCTATTAAAGAAAAACTTTGTGTAGAAATATTAATGAAATCTTTGCATTCTTTCGATAACCTGAATTCTGGTTATGCTAGCAAATTAAAATCCTAAAATGAATTTGTCTAATTTCTTATTTGACAATTCTGCATGGCCGTAGGGGACTGTGTGGATGCTAGTGTTAGAATGAGAATTGTCAAATAAGAAATTAGACAAATTCATTTTAGGATTTTAATTTGCTAGCATAACCAGAATTCAGGTTATCGAAAGAATGCAAAGATTTCATTAATATTTCTACACAAAGTTTTTCTTTAATAGATAGTTATCTTTTCTGCTGTTTGCAAAATCCTATAAAGAATGTTTCAATACAACTATAAGCAAACAAATAATAATTCATTTTTAAACATGCATAGAGTATATAGGCTCCAATACTAGTTAGCTAATAGATAGGTGAGGTTGTTTTTATCAGTCAATGTCAAATATAATCATTTCACACTTATTCAAAGAAATTGTCTTGGTTTTGCATGAAACATCGTTATGAATGGCTTTATGTCTTTCTGATGAGCTCCAGAATAAGGGCGAAAAACGTTTCAAAGGCTAAGCATTTCCAGGAAACAGAATGATAGATTTCATGAAAATGTAATCCATTGGAATGAAAATTTTTTTAAGACAAAGTAGATAAATAAATTCATTTTAGGTCTTTGTTCTCATTTTTAACTGAATCTTCATAATCGTAGGGGGTTATGTGGATACTAGTTTAATCTGCATGGCCGTAGGGGACTGTGTGGATGCTAGTGTTAGAATGAGAATTGTCAAATAAGAAATTAGACAAATTCATTTTAGGATTTTAATTTGCTAGCATAACCAGAATTCAGGTTATCGAAAGAATGCAAAGATTTCATTAATATTTCTACACAAAGTTTTTCTTTAATAGATAGTTATCTTTTCTGCTGTTTGCAAAATCCTATAAAGAATGTTTCAGCACGTAAAATGTGTTCAGCTCAATATTCTTTATCCGAAAGGTCATTGATACTAAAATATTGGACATGATTTTCACGTAAGTCTTCATCGCCTCCTTCAGTTAGTGGTGTTAATGATATGTCCTTGTAGTTGGGTTACATAATAATTGTGAAATTCAGTCTTTTAATCATTGAATCCTTTGGTGGCGCATTATGATTGGCTAGAGAAAGTTTTCTGTAGGTGCTCAAGTTGGCAACACTGACAATTGTGGCAGATTTCCAGTGCTTGCTGAATAGAGAGACAAACTAGGCGGACGGTGGTCTGGAGTTTTGTGGATGTTTTGAGGTTCTACATCGTTATCACAGCTGTGGATTTGTATAGATGTCCTCATAAATTCCTCACCGTCTTGCCGCAAGCGTTCTGTAAATTCCAGGAAGAAATCCTTTTGGTTGCCGTAATTTTGACGCCACGTGTTTCGTGAGGTTATGTAATACTCTCTATGTGAGCTAAGCTTTTAGTTTGTTTAGTTTAGTGTTTTATTTAGTTCCTATTTATTGTAATTATTACAGAGTATTTAGAGAGGCTTATATTTGGGGAAGGCATATGTTTGGGTAAGGCCAGAGAAAAATTGTATGGTTCAGGCACATGTTTGGTTAGGCTATTAAGTGGAGCAGTTTATGTAAGAGCCCAGCTGTTTGGTGCTGTAATTTTAGTTATATGGGGCCTAGGCCTCCTATTACTCTAAAACTAGTTTTAGAGTAATAGGAAGGAGCCTATTACTCAGAAGTTTAGTTAACATGAAGCTGTATTCGTAGCCAAAATCGAGTACGTCTAGGAAGTGGTGACAGGTCACGCTGCAGTAGTCACGGAGAATGCTAAGGCTCTAATCAGGTTTTATTGTTTCATTTTGGTTACACGTTTTTAAAGAAATTGTCATAGATTTGTTCAGTGATTTTTTTGTTCAAATATTAAAGTAAATTACACTACGATTTTGCAACTACAAGTTAAACACTAAGTTTATACCTAGCATGATGAGATATCATAAGATTTTTTACTGTAAAGCAACGCATGGTACCGTGAGATGCTAATCTACTTTCCACTATGTTACACATGAAATATTTTAATAGAACATAATTACTTTAGATCAATCTTTAAGCTACTAGTGTACACAGCGAGTATTGCAAAAGTTGGGTCACAGAATCTCGTTTATTATACTACATTTTAGTGATGAGCTGTAATGGTAGATCTTTGTCTCGCTGTTGTAAATTGAAAGCTCATTGTTGGCATCACATAAGTTGCATTTCTTATGCTAAGACTCAAATCACAGAAACAATTTTAAATGTGGTCACGCACATATTTTGAACTTCTTTTGCGAATAGATTATGTTTAGGGAGCAACTGCGAAATTATTTATTTTTGTTGTTGTACATCTCACTTGTGTCGTAATAAATGTTTATTGTCTACATGTTCTTGTTATTTGCATATAGTGCACCTGATATTTGCCTAGATTTTGGGATTTTATAGTAAAGTGTAAATTTTGACATTGTCGATAGATTTGAAGAATTCCATCACATGATTGCTAGTAACATAATTTTGTTCCTGGCTGGCAACATTATTTATATCACTACATTTAGTATTCAGCACGAATGTCCACACTCTCAAAATCCACGGCCCTATGCTCTTCAACAAATACCATTTGCCGTTCGCACAGGTGAAGCCTGTTTTAATATTTAGGTATTAAAACGGTTACACTCAAAAGAATAATTTTAAGACGTCTTCCATTAAGAAACGTTTTACCTAGAAATAGAAGTCTCTCCTCGTATGAATAATTGGTTACTTCTGGTTGGGACACCCTGAATTACAAATTGTACTGTACAAGATTGTAAATATTTTTGTTTCCAGTAAATTTATTTTATTATATCCAATTTTGTTGAAACTAAATACAAAGTTATTTAATTTCTTCAAAAAGTACAAGTAATGTATTTGACAAAGTCCTCTTACCCCATTATGGTAAATACAGTATCTAATTTCTAAAATATTGACGCTTTACTAAATACGAAAGAATGTTTACTTTTTATTTTTTGTATTAGAAACTTTGCATGGGAACAATAATAATTTACGTCAGCAGTAAATAATATATCATTTACAAATATATGTACCTATTTGACGAAATTAAATATTTAAATCTTTTTGTTTGGAAACCATAAAGCCGAATTTGTTCGCTTTATGACCCGAATCTAAAGATTTAAAATGCAATAATGTTGAACAGGGTAGTGTTTTCATATGCAAATTACGAACGGTACTTGTTTATGGTAATAATATAAACTGATTATTCATGGTTGGAAATCTTTTGTTTTTGCAGGTACATAAAATATCATCTTCGTCGGGCCAGGCAAAAGTAGTAAAACAATTCCCTGTTGCGGAAACTTGTTTCTTTCGTCTGTTAATAATAAATGGGTTAATTTTTCTAGAGCTTCGCAAATCCTTGGATTTAGCGTCTGTGAGCCCCCTAATTTGTAACGCGAGCATTTTGCAATCTTATCGTGGTCTCTTTAGGGGCTGCAAGGCACACTATTAGTTATTTACCTCCTATCCTTATAGTGGAGCGACTGGACAGTTCCACTACAATGCTAATTACTAAATGTGACAATTTCTTGGAGGAATAAAATAATACGAACTTAATAAAAGTGTTGTAGGGCTTGTCCCTGGATAGAATCGAAAATTTAAACTCTTTTGGTGAAAAGAGGCAAAAATGTTAAAAAATTGTAAAATAATTAACACATTTATTTTTTTGATTACCTCGTTTTAACTCAAGAATAGGACAATTAGTTACTGCCAAATTAGTTACCAACATTCTTTAACAAAATTGTTTAATACGAAAGTCAAATTTCAATAAGTGTGGAGTATACAGATTTTTCTAAGGCTATGTTGATGAAAAGTGACAATTTACACGAGTAAATATAGAAATCTGAAAGCTTTTTTACTACTTGAAATAGATATTAAGTAGGTATTTAGAAGTAAATGAAAATAAAGGATGAAAGCAAGCTTTTTATTTGAAACTTATTAGCAGTTTTCGATAAATTCGCACGTGAATATGCGGAAGATCGCTGCTGACGAATTGTCACGGCAGTCTAGTGTAATCTTCGTACTGTGGGAAAAGGGATAGTGAATAATGACATTTTTTTGTAGTAAAAATGCTTAGGGGCGCGTATTTATGGGTATCGTTTAAGTATAAAACAGGGTAGCATGCAACAGGAGGAGCGATAGATGAAATGTTAAGGATAAATATTCAACAAATAAACATAACATTTGTCATTTGTTTATACCTTTAATTTTATAAATATTTATTATCGTGGTCCTATATACCTCAGGAGACAAAATGAGAAAATATTTTCGGGATTACATTTAACTGTATATTAACTGTCAGTTAGAAAACTATCAATTCTGTCCAGTGTAGTCGATGTATAACAATAATGCTACATCGATGGAGTTTATGAATGCATGGCACCAATGGGATTGCCAAAAGTATCAATATGAATTGTATTGTTTGGGTTATGATAGCTAAAATAGTGTATCATCGACATAATATATGTCGGAAACGACACCCTTGTGCCCATACGCACATAATTCACTGAAGACAAGAGAGTGTTGTCAGCAAGAACTGATCGCGTTGAGGAATGTGAAAAGTAAACATCTCCATATAGGGTCAAGTGAAGCAGATGACGCCTGGAGCACCCTGCGAGAAACCCTCTCCCCGGTGAGCAGAACAAAACCCCTTGAGTGTCCCATGGGTGGGCATTCTAAGTAGATAGAGAGCGAGATCACGGGACTAGTGGTTGCAGCATGCTAGTTCCTCAAGAGAGTATTACGTGGTATTGTTTGCAGTATCAACAATAAGATATTATTATTTGACATTAGTAGAGGACTTTAGCCGAAGTCGGGGCTCCCCCCACCACTTTTTGTGACCTTGACCTTGACCGTGAACGTGTATGCCGCTATGTCGTGACCTTGAGCCGTAGCCGGTGCGTACCCTTGAAGGCGGGTTGCATTTGACCTTGAGAAGCCCTCATGACCTTGGCCGTGAACGTGGAGGCCGCTCCGTGGCCTTGAGCTGTAGCCGGGGCGTGTCCTTGAAGTCGAGTTGCATTTTACCTTGAAAAGTACTGTTGTAAAGCTTGACCTTGAAAGGTCGTTGGCAGTTGTTGAGTTCGACTTGCACCACTCCATTTGACCTCGAAAGGTATGTTTGTAATTGAAGAGGGGGAAGGCTTTGTGGCGTAGCAGAACGCTATAAAAGAGCGAGAGGAGTCTCTGTATTATCATTCTTAAAGTTAGATTCCTTCAGTAAAGTATCCAAGATGTATACGTGTACTTGCGGTGCTAGTTTTACGCGAGGTGATAATATGCGACGTCATCAGAGACAGTCATGTAAAAATAGAAATGATAATGGGCCTGGGGCAAAACAACCAAAATTAGATTCAACTCCTTCGACATCTACAAATCTGCAAACGTGTTACAGCTGTAATGTGACTCTAACAGCTAGACAGATGAAATCTCATAAGAGGACATTGCAGCATAGAACAAATTCGTGTGTACCTTTGATGAATGGCGTAGAAATTGTCCGAAGTGCTTTCCAATATAGAATAATAAGTTACCGAGTGCATAGTGAAAATGAAAAATTGGACTATATAATGTTTTTCAACGAAATTAGACATAAAGTATTGGATTTATTGCATGAAGTCCTGATGCTTCACAAAATAGTGAAGATAAACATGGAGACATTTGCCAGATACATATTGCAAACTCAAGAAGTGTCTGAAATGAAATCATTTAACACCTGCAATAAAATTTTGGATCAAGGTATGGATTTAGGCAGCTTTCTCGATACTTTTGTGGATATGATGGTTGCCCAAACTACAGAGTTCCAAGAACGCGATTCCGGTACGTAAATATTTATCGAAGTGTAGAATAATGATTAATAACTGCATATTATTTTTAGGATGGGCCCTTGAGGAAATAAAATTTGTTGAAATAAATGTGAATAAGTACAGTCCACTACGTGGTTCATCATATATTAAACTACCAAAGTACATAAAAAACAAAAAGGCCGTAGTGAATATAGAAAACCAGGATCAATGCTGCTTTGCTTGGGCTGTAACTTCAGCACTGTATCCTGCAAATGGTCATACATCTGACATGTCATCTTATCCGCATTATTCAAGAGTTTTAAACTTGACAGGTATGGATTTTCCAGTTAAATTGCGCGATATTTCTAAATTTGAAGAATTGAATAATATATCGATTAACGTATATGGTTTAGAAAAGAAATTTGAGAATAATAGAATAAAGTATGATGTTGTCGGACCTTTGCGTTACTCTGAGAAAAAATTACGTATGCATGTTAATTTGTTATTAATTTCCTCGGAATGTGATGAAGATCACCATTGTTCAATAGACTGTGCCAAAACTCACTATTGTTGGATAAAGAATTTATCTGGGTTAGTTTCACATCAAATTTCTGCTCACGGACATAAAAAATATTTCTGTGACGGATGTTTGCTGTATTTTAGCAATGAGCGCCAGTTAATGCTTCATCAGAAAAATGATTGTAATCATATTTATACAACAACACCATCGACACAATTTCGGCTTGATAAATATGGAAAACAGGTACCGGAAAATATATTAAAATTTGAAAATTTTGAAAAGCAAATGCAAGTACCATTCGTAGTATATGCTGATTTTGAATCAATTCTTAAACCAATAAACACGTGTGAGCCTAATCCTCAGTGCTCTTACACTAACAAGACCTTCATTCATGAGCCGTATTCTTTCGCATATTTCATAAAATGTTCTTTTGATAATTCCCTTTCCAAGTTTGAGCTATATAGAGGATCTGATGCTGCTAAGGTTTTTGTATCACGTATAGAATGTGATGTAAGAGAAATTTATAATACATATTTGAAAGATGTAACACCGATGGCTCCTCTAACACCATCGGAGATAGAAAATTTTAACAATGCAACCGTTTGCGGTATATGTGAGAAACCCTTTAAAGAAGGTGACGTAAAAGTGAAAGATCATTGCCACATAACTGGTAAAATAAGATTCGGTGCTGCTCATTCTATCTGTAATTTAAATTATAAAATTCCAAATTTTATCCCTGTTATATTTCACAATATGAGTGGATATGACATACATCTATTTGTCAAAGAGTTGTGTGCACATAAAGATAAAATTGAAGTAATACCACAAAACAAGGAGAAATATATATCTTTCACAAAACACCTTTATATGCATGATTATGTTAACAGCAAGGGAGAAAATAAAAATAAATTTTTAAAATTACGATTCATTGATAGTTTCAAATTTATGTCAGCATCACTACAGCATTTAGGAGAAAATTTATCAGACGATCAAATGGCTATGACTAGAAACTTTTGTGGTGATGACGTAAAATTTAATTTAATGCGTCGGAAAGGCGTATTTCCATATAGCTTTGTAGATAGTTTAGAGAAGCTAAATAATCAAAATTTGCCTTCGAAAGAAGAATTTTATGATAACCTAAATGAAACACACATATCAGACGAAGATTACGAAAGAGCTCAAAATGTGTGGAGGTTGTTTGAGTGTAACAGTTTGGGATCTTACTCAGATATTTATTTAACCACAGACGTGCTACTTTTATGTGACGTATTTGAAAATTTTCGTGAAATTTGCCTGGACAAGTATAAATTGGATCCGGCACATTATTTCACGAGTCCTGGTTTATCATGGGATGCTATGTTAAAATTAACACAAGTAGAACTTGAGCTATTAACAGACATTGACATGATTCACTTTTTTAAAAGGGGTATACGTGGCGGGATAAGTCAGTGCTCAGAAAGGAAGCATATTGCAAACAATAAATTCCTACCTAATTATGACTGTACAGAACCTTCCTCATTTATTACATATCTCGACAGTACGAATCTATATGGGCATAGTATGTGTCAGATGGTGCCATCTAGCGGATTTGAGTGGTTGTCTGAAAGAGAAATTCTCGATTTAGATATTACCAACATTTCAGATCAAAGCGCCATCGGGTATGTTTTTGAAGTAGACATACATTACCCGGAAGAATTACATGATTTGCACTCAGATCTCCCTTTTTTGGTAGAAAGCATTATACCACCGGAGTCAAAATCAAAATCCTCGAAATTAATTCCAAATTTGAATGACAAAAAGAGATATGTTGTACATTACAGAAACCTGAAACAAGCCATTAAACATGGTTTAATGGTGTTAAAAACACATAGAGTGCTTAAATTCAATCAGTCGGCGTGGTTAAAAAAATACATCGATTTGAATACAGAAATGCGAAACAATGCAACCAATAAGTTTGAAAGAGACCAGTATAAGTTGATGAACAACTCAATTTTTGGAAAAACAATGGAAAATGTAGATAATAGAAAAGATATAAAGTTAGTGACTCACTGGGAAAGTATAAAAAAAACTGTAGGTGCAAATGCACTAATAGCTCGGCCAAATTTTAAGTCATGCACAATTTTCTCAGAGGATTTTGTGGCCATTGAAATGGGTAAATTGAGGGTCTTATATAACAAGGCGATTTTTGTTGGCTTTTGCGTGCTTGAATTGTCAAAGACTGTATTGTATGAGTTCTTTTACGAAGTTATTAAAAGTAAATTCGGCAATGATGCTTCCTTGCTGTACACTGACACTGATTCATTAATAATCAAAATTTTGACTGACAATTTTTACGACTTTATCATACAAAATCCCGAAAAATTTGATACGTCCAATTACACTGTAGGAAACAAATTTAATATTCCAAAAAATCCATCGGTGCTCGGAAATATGAAAGATGAGTTTCCTGGGGATCCTATAATTAGCTTTTATGGTACGGGAGCCAAAGCCTATTACGTGCAATCCGTCAATAACGAATTAAAAAAAGCAAAAGGTGTCAAGAAGTCGGTTATTAAAAAAGAATTGACATTAGACGACTACAGGAAAGTTGTGGAACAAGGGGGTTTAATATTTAGAAAAATGAACACGTTTAGAAGTCATTTACATGATATATATACGGAGATGCGTAATAAAGTAGCACTTTCTCATCACGACGATAAGCGTTTTGTTATTCCAAATACCACAAAAACTTTGCCTTGGGGGCACTCTGATATAAGATTCTTTCAAAGTGAACCAAAGCAAAACGTCGAGATGCTAATATCAGCCGTAAATAGTCTCGAACGAGGTGTTGAAAAAAATAATGATAATTTAGATGCTTTACTTGCCGCAATAGCCGAGTTGAACAATGAATATGTGTAACATATAATGCTTTTAATACTAACGCAAAGATCGGCGAACGTCCTACTAAACTGGAAAATTCATCCCCAATATTTCACTTAATTATTTTAAAACAGTATTTACTCAGTTGTAGCAAATGTATGACATGTGTTCTCTTATTGGTTGTTAATAAAATTTATACATGAATTGTTGTGTTTCTTTTCTCTCAAAATAAATTGTAATCAAATAATGTAAAGTGTATACTATTAACGCTTTCAGCTATTACACCACTTTCTTACTGAGAGTGTGCATAGTCGAAGTTTGGTATAGTTCTCTTCATATACTTAAGGCACATAAAAAGTGTAGGCGCCTTTGACTTTAGGGTAAAGATCAAATACCCTGACATTTTGTTATTTGCTTTAAATATATGAAGAGAACTATATCGATGTGGGGACTTGAAATGTGCAGATACATTAACGATGGGGGTGAATTTAAACCAATCAGAAAAATGGGTGGGGAGGAGTAGTGGGGGTGAACTCCTCTACATAAGCGCCAGCAATGCTAACAAGATTCATTTCGTCTTCAGCTATCCTTAAGTGCTGACGGGTTGTTAAAAGACTTAAACGCTTTTTGCTTTGTGTTAATTGTTGTTAGTGACTTAAAAAAATGGAAGGAAGTAGCTATTCGCAGATGGCTGGTGGTAGCAGGAAGAGAGCTGCTTCGCCAATATTGGATGTTTTGACGGCGATGGCCTTTGTGTCGAATTTTAGGCCATCACAGGAGGACGCCGTGCGTACAAACAGTGGTGGTGGTGGCGGTAGCAATAACTTCAACGACATCGATGTGGGTGCTACTGATTTTAACGACATCGACGTGGATTACCACCTGTCCCAGGATGTGATTGAAGAATACAATCCGGAGTTATATCGTATCCTGGATGAGGTGGAGCGTAATGTGGTAGAAGAAGCTGCTGTGCCACTTCAGGACGCGGGTCCCAATGTCGGTGGCGTCAAAGACCAAGGCAAGTTCAAAGAGCCGATTGATTTGCCCCTTCCTGCATTCGCCAGAAAGAATAATGCTGACGTTGTCGAAGATTCCGGGGATGAATTTCAACCACCCAAGAAGTCTTGGAATTCACCAGGTCCTTCTGGGATTTCTAGACCGGCTCCTAGGAATAATCGTTCTTCAAAAAAGGGTAAGGCGGCGAAATCCAAGAAGGGTGATCATCGTAGCATCCTTAGAAACATTTTGGAAGAACCAGCTCCTCTTACTTCTAGTGTGCAGAAAAAATCCAAAAAAGGTAAGGAGCCTGTCGTGAAATCGAGACCACAGCACAGCATTCATCGTTCATCGCCTGTTAATTTAAGCGACTCTTCCGATGAAGAACAAGAGATTTTTTCTCAGATCGGTGATAGGGACATCTTCAGCAACTTCGGCAAATTACTGGAAAAAGTGAAGCGTGAAACAGCAGAGAAAACGTCCGCCCGCGCTGGTGATGACAAATTACGGGATACCGCCAGGCGAGCCATTCTCCTAGCAAAACAAAACATCGAAGCCTCACAAAAGAAAATACAGGAAGAAAATGAAAAAATCAAAGCCGAAGAACAAAGTATTTCGCATTACACCGATCTATTAACAGGTGCAGACGAACGAGAGGTCGCTGAAGCAAAGGCTGAAAAGAAGTTGAAGGTCGTGAAAAAACAATGTAAGGCCATTGAAAAAATATTGGTAATGTGAAAGTTGTGTTAAAAAAATGTTAGAAATAGTTATAATTCATTCTCTGTAGGTTAGGTTGTAACGTAAATAAATGGTATGTTAAAAAGAGTATTCCCTTTCATTTCTTGTAACAGCGTAAACATATATTTGGAAATAAAATAAAATATAATATAATAATTTATAATAAAATAAAAAAACATGTAACGCCACTGTCACTGTGTATATTGAATTTGAATTTATATAGTACGCGGGTATTGGCTGGATACAACGGTATGCAACCAACAACACTACTATGTGTATGTGGAGATGCATACCGTTGTATTTACGCTGCACCAAACGGCAAGTAGAGCGGTTAGTATTCACGTATAACAGTGAAGCCTTTAGGCCGGCAATAGCCGAACGGGATTTAGGGTTTCACACCCCTAAATGCTCCGTAGTGACAGCGGTTCGAATCCCAGATCACAAAAAAAAACGTGAAAGAAATAGTAAGAATGTGGGGTGGGGGGGGCTAAAACACACCAATACTGTTTTTTTTTCTATACTCCCTTGAAAAAAAAAATGATACATACCTCTATATATTTTTTACAAAAAAAATAAAATAATTTCTAACTTTATTTAGGTGTGCATTTTACTATGCACAAATAGTGTTATTTTATTTCTATACTCCTGCGAGAGAAAAAAATATACATACCTCTAAAACAGAGTGTATGAAATTAATATTACACTACCTATTTTACCATTTCATTTACATGCGCGCGTTCTAACAATTATTATTAATTATACATACCTTTGTATCATTATTTATTTTTATGAATGTATTGTATTGGTTTGTAAACGTTATTTTATTTTCATACGTCTTAGTGAGACATCTAGCGGTCACTAGAATAATAACTGTATTCCTGTATAGAGTTGCCTATATGTCTACAAAAACAACTTACTTCAGATGTATATTTCGTTGGGTGACATTTAGAGGTCGGTAGAATAATTGTATTTCTGTATCGAGCTGCCAATCCGTCAGTGGCGCACTGTATGCTACATATTTTTATATTTAATTACTGTATTTATTTTTGATTACATTATTCTCAACTCAAAATTATAATGGTATAATTTGGTAATTTAAGCAAATATTTGTTAATAAAAAATACTTTTTCTGTGCTGATATTTTATTATATAACTCAAAAAAAAAAAATAGAAAGATTACAAATTTATTTATTTTTATTACATAACATAAAAAGTTATACATCTATTTCTTCTTCTTCTTCGTCTTCTGACCCACTGTTCAGTGACCATTCACTCGGTGAACTAGATCTGCTAGGCGGCTCTACCTCTATAGATGAGCTAGGACTACTGGGTGGCTCAACTCCCAATGGTCTCCACCATTCTGAACCATCAGGACCATCCTGGTTTAGATCATCCAAGTAGCGTACTAACGGCACAGACCAAGTACTACTGTCTGGCATGTTACCATTATCTCTGTACTCCATGGCCATTCTGTATTCGTATTCCCAGAATGGCATTGTCGACTCTGCGCAGTCGCTGGAACTTATTGTATTGTCTTGAGCAGCCATTTCTTGCAACTTTGCAGTTTAACTGAGAAACATGATGAGGGGAGTTTCTTATATAAATGGACCCCCACTCTATATTATAACCAACAT